>PVKU01000022.1:0-600000 GCA_004027475.1 Anoura caudifer
GGTTTGAGCAATTATAAGAAAGGCCTCTATAAATTTCCATATGCAAGTATTTTTGCAAACATAAGCTTTCAATTTGTTGGAGTAAATACTAAGGAGTGTGGTTGCTGAATCTTGTGGGAAGGGTATGCTTAGTTCTGTGGGAAACTGCCCAACTTTCTTGCAAAGTGGCTATATTATTTTGCATTCCCATTAGCAAGGAATGAGAATTCCTGTTATTCCACATATTTGCAAGCATTTAGTGTTGTCTATGTTTTGGATTTTGGGCATTCTAATAGATGCTTAGTAGCACGTAACTGCAGTTTTTCTCTTTTTTTATTGTTGTTCAAGTACATTTGTCCCCATTTTCTTGCCACTGTCCCCCATTAGCCAGCCCCACCTCCCACCCAGAATCCTTCCCCCCTTTGGCTTTGTCTATGTGTTCTTTACACATGTTCCTTGACAACCCTTCCCCTTCTTTCCCTTGTTATTGCCCTCTCCCGTTCCCTTCTGGTTAGTGTCAGTTTGTTCTTTATTTCAGTGTCTCTGGCTATATTTTGCTTGCTTGTTTGTTTTGTTTATTAGGTCCCACTTGTAGGTGAGACCATATGGTATTTGTCTTTCACTGCCTGGCTTATTTCACTTAGCATAATGCTGTCCAGTTCTATCCATGCTGCTGCAAAGGGTAGATGCTCCTTCTTCCTTTCTGCCTTCATAGTATTCAATAATTTTTTGATCCACTCATTTACTAAAGGGGCACTTATGTTGCTCCCAACACTTGGCTATTGTAAATTGTGCTGCTATGAACATTGGGGTGTAGAGGTTCTTTTGAACTGGTGTTTCAGGGCTCTTAAGGTATAATCCTAGCAGTGGAATTGCTGGGTAACAAGGCAGTTCCATTTTCAGTTTTCTGAGGAAATTCCATACTGTTTTCCACAGTGGCTACCCCAGTCTGCATTCCCACCAACAGCGTACTAGGGTTCTCTTTTCTCCACAACCTCACCAGCACTTCTCGTCTGTTGATTTGTTTATGATGACCATTGTGGCTGGTGTGAAATAATATCTCATTGTGGTTTTAATTTGCATCTTTCCTTCCATATGTCTCTGAGCCCTGGGTATGTTCTCCTTAGAGAAGTGTCTGTTCAGGTCCTTTGACCATTTTGTAATTGGGTTGTTTGTTTTCCCAGAGTGGAGTCATGTGAGTTCTTTATACATTTTGGAGCTCAAACCCTTGTCTGAGGTATCATTTGCAAATGCATTTTTTCCGTATGGCTTGTTCGCTTTTCATTTGCTAAGGTTTTCTTTAGATATGTAGCTTTTTATTTTGATGAAGTCCCATTTGTTTATTCTTTCCTTTATGTCCCTTGCTCTAGGGAACGACGTATTGGTAAAAATATATCATGGAATATCTGAGATTTTCCTGCCTATGTTCTCCTCTAGGACTTTTATGATGTTGTAACTTATATTTAAGTAGTTTATCTACCTTGAGTTTATTTCTGTGTGTGGTGTAAGTTCGTGGTTAAGTTTCTTTCTTTCTTTCTTTCTTTTTTTTTTGCACATAGCTGTCCAGATCTTCCAATACCATTTGCTGAAAAGGCTATTTTTTTACTCCATTTTATGCTGTTGCCCCATTTTTGAATATTAATTGACCGTAGAGACATACATTTATTTCTGGGCTCTCTTTTCTCTTCTATTGATCTACATGTGTATTCTCATGCCAGTACCAGACTATTTTGATTACTGTAGCCTTGTAATATAGTTTGATATCAGGTATCAATTTCCTAATGATTTACAATGTTGAACATACTTCTGCATACTTTGTGTCATCTATAATTTTCTTTGATGAGATACCAGCTTAGATCTTCTGCCATTTTTTAATTGAGTCTCCATTCTCATTCTGTTGCAGTTCATTCTCTGTTTTGTACCCACATTTGATCTTACTACTATGTCAGTTCCTTTAGGAAAGCCTTTCAATAACTGTCTACTCTTTTATGATAAGAGACAACATTATTTGGGTTTGTCCACATCACCTGCCTCAACTGGCACTAACCATTTTCTTATGTTTCTTTAACATGAGTGTCTTTCATTCTTCACATATGCCACATTTATGCTGATTCAAAGTCTTCCTTTATACTATCTCTTCTGCCCCAACAGACACTTATCTTTCTATTAAGTAAGGTCATAAGAGTTCTACCTTATCTCACTTTCTCAAGGAACTCTTTCTTAACCTTAACCAATTAAACTGGGTCCCTTGATATAACACTGTTTTTTTTTTTTTTTCTTTTTTGGTTCTTGTCTTTGTGGTTCTTATCAAACTTACAGCTAAATAACTGTTTAGTTAATTGCTTGCTGAAATAGACTTTCCATGAGGTATTAGCACTTGTCAGTTCTATCATAAGTTATCATCCAGGCATGCTATTGTAACTTGCAACTTAATGTAGGGACTTAGAGAAACTTGGGTTGAATTTCAACTCTTCCACTCTATAGCTAAAACATTCTAGGTAACTCTTCATCCATTTCAATTTCTATTTTCTTACCCCAAAGATATTAAAGATAATAATTTCTATTTGAAACATTTTAAGGATTAAATAGGATGCACTTTATACAAATACTTTGCAAATGATAGCAAAATATACACATATTTTTATGATTGAACATTTTCAAGATCATATCTAACATGAGCCTTAAAATAATCAATAAACTGATTACTATTTAGTGGTTGATATGCCCATATTATGAATGTCTCCAAATTCTTTGTTTCTTTCCTGGTGTATTTTGATTCCTATCTAGGCTGAGATGATACTGGAATCAGCTTTTTGCACATTGTGCTTATTACTATATGGTTTGGGGCCTTGTCTGCTTTTCCAGTCATCTATATTCTATAGGCTCTGGGTGAAAATCACTTTATAGATTTAGGGTATTATCCGTTTTTAACTGATTGCCCACTTCAGCAGAGTAATCATGCTGGAATCTGCTAATGATGCCCTTTGATGGCTTCTACAGGAACATCACCGCATAGCACACATCTGCAATGTGTAAATATCTCAGATTGTTTTTAACTGTGCGAAAAAGATTTATCCAGAAATATCAAGGAAAGCACAAAACTACAATCAGTGTCATATAAAAGGTACAAATTAACATCAAGCAACGTAATTACCTTGCAATTTTGGTCCATCAAATATACATAGATAATACGCATCTCTAATGTGAGTACAGAGTTATTTCTGAAAGCAGATGCTTCCTACGGCCCTGCTGGGTACTCCGCGTGTGTCTGAGCCTTACTTCACTGCAGCAGCCGAGATAAACAAAGCAAAGCCACCTCCAGACCAGCACGGGCAGAATAATCTGCAGGCCATTCCTCTTCATCGTCCTCGATTTACAGGCAGTAGAGATGCCCCTTGCTACATTCACGCAGAGATCTTCTTTCCAACTTTTTTCCTCATTCTCCTTCTCAGCCAGCTTAAGTTGTGCCCTTCCTCATTCTGTTTGACAGACAGAGTAACTTTCTACCCAGTGGTTCAAAGTTGTCAGTATCAGTTAACATTTCACCGTGTGACTGTGTGTTATAAATACTTTAAGAGATAGGGCCCCTCTTGACTCATTAGCAGTAGCCCTCATTTCAGGGATCTCTTCTTCCTTCACGCTCTGGTCTCTTCCTTTCTCAGGCACTCTTTTTTTTTTTTTAACTTCTGCTTTCTTCCTCAACTTTATTTATTCATTACTCTGTCTTATATGATCATTTAAATTTCTCCCTCCCTACTTCTATATGTTATTTGTGTATTCAGTACTGAAAGAATTGGAAAAGTGAAGTTTAAAGTATTTTACCTAAATATTTGCAAATAAAAATAATTATTGATTTGTTTCTCAACCAGGTGTTTTGAAATCCTGCACACCCATTTGTTTTTCCCTTGTGGGTGGAGGGAGGGGTGTAATATGTGACTTCAACCCTCCTGACTCACATAGTAAGCTTTCTGCTTTGGATTCACATTACCTTTCCTATATGTTTTTCTAATCAGTGGCACCCTGAACTGAAGGTACGAACACTTTGCCTAAATTGAATGGTTCAGAGTCCTAGGTTCAAGGCTGAAATGTGTTGCTGATTTTCAGGATCTGTTTAGCAGTTGCTAGGAGTGACTCTCTCAAACGTCCTGACAAACTGCAGAACTGTGATTGCTAAGCCATGATCCTCTGAAACTCATCCCCCAGCCCAGTAATGGCTGGAAAACAAGATAGTGTTAAAGTAATGAAAACAGTATATTGTAGAACTGAGAGGCACTTTGGATTCCCCAAGTCCCCCAGAGCCTGCTGTTACTTTTTGATTGCTTCTTGAAAGGGCAATAACAAGATGTGTGAGATAATATTTGACTTTAAAAATACAGAGTGGGAAGCATGTGAGTACGCTTTGTCCCCCTTTAGTTTATTCTTTCTCAAGCTATTTTGTAGTTTAGAAATATCTCCATTAGGTTCTGATTTTGCAGTGTGTTGCTCCAACCGTATTTTATTTTGGAACACTATGCAGTCATTAAGAGGCTTTCAAGTGTAGGCTTCAAAAGTTTCCACTACAACTTATTAATTAGGGACAAAGTGCTCAGCTTTGTGACAAAATAGGCCTTACTCTAAGTGAATTCATTAAAAATTATAAAAATAAAAACCAGATTTTTCTAGGGTGTAGATTCTAGTTTTAGTGAAGTAAATTGGGAAAGTTCTGGCAACATTGAAATAGTACATTGCAAGTGGGAAATTTTAATGTTTGGCAAAAATTATGCAGCTTTTAACTTAGAAAATATTTCCTTTGAATGTCCATAACAATTCTAGTAGTCAGCATTTCCAACCAACTAAAATTATTATATCGTTGTCATAATCTTGTCTCTCCTAGTATCCATTCATATTTGTTCATTCATATGCTATTTATTTTTATTTACTTAATGAATAATATATACTGAAAGTGCCCCTGATTCTTACTCAAGTTTTGGCAGCTTTATTGACCTAATTTTCAGAAATTGCAGCCGTATTTCTCTCTCTTTTCTTCATCCCTTTCATTGTATTTAATCTCAGCTTTAGACTTAAAAAAGAAAATATGTCTACTTATTTTTTCTCTTCATTTCCATAGTGCCCCACACTAGTCAAGGAACTCATGTCATTTCATCAAGGTACAGAGATGATGAGTAAAGCTTTTACCAGGTAGGGAAGTCAGCCCCAGCAGAGCACCTGAACCACGTACAGAGACGTGCAGATTTAAGCTTTGTGTCTGAAGAACAACAGCTAATGTGATGCTGCTACTTACGTGGTACATCAAAGAGATAAAAAATAGTAGGTCCTTAAGAAGCTGAATACTTTTATGTCTTCTACTGAAACAACTCAAGTTAACCTAGCTAACACTGTAGTCTAGAACAGTGATTGGCATGTAAAACTCAATAAATAACTGTAGGACCAAATGTTACCCACTGACAACAGGAAGAAATGCCGTGTTTTCTGCTTCATGGAAGCAGGAAACTGAAGTCCTGTTGAGATGTGACTTCCAAGGAAGTTAGGTTAACTCTAAGATAAGCAACTTATGGCTGCTGAGCAACTCCAAGGGCTGACACTTCAAATACGTACTTCAAAAATATGCAAAATCTGCACAAGTTAGACTTTTGTGCTACTTTATGATAATTGAACCACAGACTCAAAGCTGGAGCTTGCCAGTGATGTACAGTGACTGTTTTGACTATTTTATTGGGAGATACCTCCCTGCTAGACTCGGTGCAAAGCCCGATGCACGGGGCTGTTCCTTTTTGGATAAACATGCTCAACCACATTTTTCTTGAGGTTTACTTTATACATTGCCAATAACCCATTATTCCAATCCTCGGCTTATGCTTGGACTGGAACTCCCAATCTGATCCTTCAAAAGCATCTGTTCAGCCAGATGTTCACTACCCTTGTAGTCAGTATTCTTCCCGAGTGACGCTGAAATATCCCCTTGCTCTTACGATTTTAATATCACTGTCTAAGGCTTCATAATGCGCTGCGATGCTTCCAAATTTATCGATGTATTCATTTACTCATCATTCATTGATTCACTTGTGAATTATTAATGGAATCCATTATTTATTGAGTCCCTAAGATACGCTGGCATTGGGCTAAGAACCAGGTAAGACTGCCGAATAAAATCGAGCATGGTCCCTTCCTTAGCTGGGAAGTTTGCTTCAGGTAGTTATGCATTCCCACTGAAGCGTGTGGATGTTTGTAGTAGAAAGCCACCTTGTTGTTCAATTATACGCACGTAGAATGAATGCACAGCTTATTTTACCTCGGCAGGTTAACTTCAAGCCATCATTAAATGTCCAACTTAATGTAGCTGTCCTCGGACTTCTGTTATTTTTTTTAGTGCTCTGTAGCTCATTTATTCACCTAGCTGGGGCATGTAGGTCATCAGCCTTCTTGATTTCTTCTCCATGACTAACAACTTACTGCGCTTTGTGGAAAAGTTCTCATACCTACTTTATGGCAGCGCCCAGTGCACTCACGAAAAATTTCTCCCTGCCTTCTGCATGTCATTTCCGCCTCCCATGACTCATTGTTCTGATTAGTACTGCCATCAGCTCCTTCAGTGTTAAGTGGGTGCTACTGAATGGCTGTTATGCAGCTTCAGCAGAGTGCGTGGGCTGCCTCTTCTTTCCCTGTCCGATACCCCTGTGCCACTGAGCTCTAGAGTGGGCAAGTCTAGATATAAGCATGGAATCTGCTGCCTCTAGGTCTGCCACATGCATTGAAACAGCGCCACAGACACTTGCAATCCTTCCCTGAATTACCTAAGTAATTCAGGTAACTTAGGTCTCCGTATATACTATCATATTTATCACCCAGATGCAGGGATTATACACCATTTAGCATTTTGTAGAACTGGTTATTTAACTTGTAAGTAGGTGTGTGCATGTGTGTAAGTGTGTGTTTATATATATCTTAATGCTGATGAAGGTATTTTCATTTACTTTGCTTTCAGTGTTTAATTCTTTAATATTTATCCATTATAAATATATAAAATATTCACAAGTAAAACAGAGGGAATAAAATGAATGATCAAACTCTTCATGAAAGGGAAAAATATCTCTGACCAAAACAGGCAAAAATAGTGCAATAAAAAATTTGATTTCTTTTACTAAAAACAAATTATATTGCTCTACATGAAACTATTTAGAAATTTAATTTATTTATTACTAAGCTATAAAATGGACAGGGCATCTAACCCAACATTTGGGATCTAAATTTTAGCAATAGTTTCAGGATTTTATACATTAGTTGCTGCATTATTCCAATTTATGGCTATGTTTTATTGTCTATGTTTTAATTATCTTTTTATGAGAGTTGATCAAGTTTTTATCAAACTTAGATTTCTATGAAGATGGAAGTCTTTTAGAACAAAATTTAAATAAAACTTCAAGATACTTATTTTACAAATATCAACACCAAATATACAGAGCAATTCCCTGGATGTCTTACATGCTTCATGGTAAAGTTTAATAATATCTACCTTCTTGATCTGGGAATCAATCTATCATTGTTCACCTGGAATTAGTATATTATTGACTGTTCACACAAACTGACGAGAAGCAATAGTAAAGGGAGCTTTGTCAATCAAATGATCATGGGTGCCTCCCTTTACCTGTGCCAGATCTGAGCTATTTAGAAGAAAGACTAGAGTTTTATTGCATATCCTTATATTTCTTATGGGTTTATAAATACAACTGTAGACACCCAAGTGTATAGATACCCAATTCTGTTACACTAAATACTCAGAGATTTGCTGGGAAGACAATATCTGAACACATACTTACCATACAAGATGGTAAAGCAAGCACACGAAGCATGCGCTGACTTCAGAGGTTGCTCTGAAGACGGAGCCCCACTCTGTCCTCACTGGTTATGGAGGGGAGGTTATGGCTGTCTCAGTGTCGCAGGTTTCTCAGAGCAAGTGCAGCTCAACAGCGGGACTTTGGAGGTGGCAAATAAAGGACCTTGGGTGAGAGAAAATATTCTGAGTAAAAGAAACTGTCACAGAACAGGGACCGGGGGGCCAATACATTATTGCCAAAAGTACCCCCCCCCCACAGGTTCGAATTGTCTGCCACCAGAGGAAAGAAGTCTCTCAACCACAGAGATTTGTGCAAAGGAAAGGAAATGATTATTTAAAGCTATACAGACTTAAAGTAGTGACCTAATGTCTTCATTAAAATATCAAAGTCCTTTAGGATACCCACAGATGCACACAGTCCTTCCTTCTCCCTCTGCCTTAAACTGGGGTACCGTATCTCAGGAAAATAAGTAGAGTCCCTGATTCAGGCTCCTGGCAGCCGCATGGTCCTCTCTTCACCAAGGCTGGGGGGAGGTCTCCACTCTGCCAAAAACACGTGGTTCTCCTTGGCAAAGCTGTGGAGAAGGGGAGTCGCCACTCTGCAAAAGCCAGTGGCGGTTCTCTGCTAAAGCTGCCTGGTGATTCTCCCTCACAGGGCTGCGGTGCTGACCAAAGTTGCGTGGTTCTCCACCTAATGGCTGCGCATCTGGGTTTAAATCCCCGCACCAATCCTCCTCTGCATCCCCATTTCTGACTCCTCCTACACTTGGCTACACTACTGGGCTGCCATTATGAGTCTGAGCAGGTGTGGCCCCATGGCCTGGAGCCAATCGTCTCCAAGCTCTCATGTGGGTGTGTAACCAAGGGGAGTTGCCTCCCAGTTACACCTTGGGTGGAAGTCACTCCCTTCTCCCTGGCTCAAAGCATGGCCACAGCTATTTAACATATCTATGCAACCAGCCAAAGGCTATAGATATGTTAAATGACCATGGATGGATTAGCTGCAAAGCTGTGGCTGCACAAAACAGCTCTGCATGTTCCTGCTCCTTGTGTGTCCCTTCCCGCAACTCACACCTGAGGGAGGAAGGGGTGAGGACATCTTATACGTCTCTCTAATATTTCCTAGACACCTTGAGTTCTGGACCCCTTTCCAAATCCCTATTTGGGCCCCCCCTCTTGACTGCACCCTGCTTCAAAACTACATGGCTAAATGCCAATTCCTGATTGAGTATGGTTTGTTCAAAAACCAAAGCAGAGAGAGGGTTTCTGCTAAGGACTAAAGTAAGATGAGCTATGGTGGTGCTTTGGGGTGGGCTAGGGTTGAGTTACAGGAGTTATGACAGGACTTTGTTAGAGTTTAGAATTTACCAACAAAGCATTTATGAACTAGTGAGGAAACTTAGGCAGTGGAGTGAAAACACGTCAGGTTTCTTTTTACAAGAAATCACTGTGGGGAACTCAGTTGGTATGGTAAGTCTTCAGCTGACGACAAGTAGTCTAAGCAAATTGTTAATTCAGGTTAACCCACAAAAATTGCAAGTTAAGTGTCACATAAATAATGGAAAAAATTTCATTGTTGCTTTATCTTAAACAATGAAAGTAACACTACAAAAATAAATTTAGTTTGGCTTATCAGGTTTTATTTTAAGCTACGTATTAATATAATAATTAAACTACAGAGCATAATAAGTTTTCCTCTAAAATTATGTGATAATGTATTTTAGGTACTGAAATTTACATTTGTGTTAGTATCATTAACATCATCAACAGGGTAAAAATTCGTAACTATATTTGAGAATTTTATTATTATATTTCTAAGGTATTTGTCTTAATGTTTTGATATTCACACAATTTTTAAACCATTAGTTATATCTTCTAAAATTCCTAAATGTCTTATGACTCTCATTTTATGATTTGCACCCCACTGCCTAGCCACACAGAAATGTTTGTTTTATTAGAAAAAAAAAAAGAAAAAGAAAATTGTCCATTTCCAAAGACAAAATTTCTGTAACAAATGCACAATTGTGACAATCACAAAGCGATTGCCATCCAGACAACCATTCAGCACACAACTAGCCCTACTCTTGGGATTGTCTCAGTATCTGAGATCTTCTTCAGCAGCTATTTCACCTATTTTATGATACCGTTCTTTTTTTGGAAGGTAAAAAACATAATTAGGTAATCAATCTGCATAGTACCATTGATATATCCAGACGTTCGCAACTATTGTATACATGGAAAAATGAACTCTACAAAGAATAAACCAAAGTATAGGGAGATGTGCTAGTTTTAAGCAGTTAATAACATGGAGGAAAGATACAATTTGCAATTGAGTAGTTGATCAATTAATACCTTCAGATAACAACTTTGGCTTCTCTAAACAACCTCTAAAATATGGCGTGTTAGATAATGAACACTCATGTAATGAAGATGCTCTGAAACAGAGGTATGGAGAGAAAGGGAATATTGGAAGGTGAAATAAAAAGAAACGCAATCCGTGGCGCACACAACCAAGAGAGGAGGGATGGTTGGTTTGACGACTGGGCTGGGAGCAGAAAGGGGTATCGCGTGGGTCTCTCAGAAAATTTTTTGGGACTTTTGGATTTAGAACACTACAGGCGAGTTGGCTTTTCAGCATATCAGGTGGTCTAAAAGGCAGAGCAAATTTAGGGAGGGAAACAGAATTAGTTCATTTTAGTCCAAACACTTCTAGAAGACTGCTCCCTATCTACATGTAGATGTTTAATAAGAACTGGCTATTTGATACTAGAATTTGTAAGAGATGCTATGCCTGGGGTTGCAAATCTGAGAATCATCCATGTGGGGGTGGTATTTGGAAAAATGAAAGAGGAAAAGTTTCTTAAAAAGAGGAAGCAGAAGGATAGAAGACAGGTTCTTGGGAAAAGCAGTCTTTACAGAGCAAAAGGATGAGAAGTTCTAGTTGAAGATAAGGGGAGAAGGAACACTCAGAAAAGGAAACGGAACTAAGGTCTTGCGCAGCTCTGAGACCCAGGTGCCGGAGAAGGCTCCATCTGTCCTCAGCAGGCTCGTGACGCTCAGCAACGTGCAAGGCCGTAGAAAGTTCAAGATCGAGGAGAGTTTTGAGGAATCTGAGCGGTTCCAATAAAGAGCCCCATTTTCCCTTGGTCAACTTTGAATTAATTGTGAAATAAAGAAAAGGGATAGCAACCTAGTAATTATACAATTGCTGAGGAAGGCTCTGATGAAGAATACAGCTTTGTGTGAAAAGCAGCTGAACCCAAGAACAGGCAAACTGGCCTTCTCAGTTGTAGGCAGCGCTGGGCCAAAGGAGGCCAATCTCCCTGCACCGGGGAGTTTCCAAGGTACAGCCTACACCGTGCAGTAGCAGAGGAGAGAAACCACTCCTGGGTGCACGCCCTGCTCTCATGAGAACACAAGCTCATAATTCATTGAGAAAGAGTGAGCAAGAGCAAGAGGGAATTCAGGCCCACAAAGATCAAATGGAAGTGTCACCTTATCCAGCTGCTTATACAGCTGCTAGGTGTGTGAGATCATGGACTTGCAAGCAGTGTTCTGCATGACTAACATTTCCTAAACTGTCAAAGCAAATCTGCATAGCCCCATTCTTACCCTCCCCGGGGGGCTGAGTCAGCCTTGCTGAGTCTGGCCAGGAGAACAGAGAAAATGTGACTAAGGCCCGTTCAAGGGCACATGACCCGTGCACTTACGGAGCGCTGCTACCGTCAGAGGGCTCTGGCTCGGAGTTTGTCTGTGGCCACACCCTTGAAATTCTTAATAATTTCCTCTGAGGGTATGTGATTGCCTCACCTACCGCACATCTCTTGCTATCTCCTCACCTCCTTGAGGAAAGCTTTTAGATTCTTGGGTCCCTGGCACCTCAGGGCCTCTGGCCTCCCTGTCCTCAAAGCCGTGGAAGTGCTGTCCCTCACTGACTTACTCAACTCTCCCTGTGGGGACCTGGATTTAGGCACAGTGGGGGAGGGCCCAGGTCAGACAAGGGCAGCCGGTCTCATCCTGGGATGGGGTGTGGCAGTGGCCTTTTGCCCAGGGTGGGGAGTGTTTAGCCAGAACCCAGAGGTTCTGGCTACTGCTGATATAGGCATGGAGTGTATGTCTCAAGGGAGAGGTGGAAACCGCTTGGTGGTCAACTTTTATTTATTTATTTTTAGAGAGAGTGTAAGGGAGAGAGAAAGAGAGGAAGAGAAACATCAGTGTGTGGTTGCCTTTCTTGTGCCCCCTACTGGGGACCTGACTCACAACCCAGGCCTGTGCTCTGACTGGCAATTGAACCGGTGATGCTTTCGTTCGCAGCCCATTCTCAGACCACTGAGATACACCAGTCAGGGCAGTGGTCAACTTTTGATGTAGGTTGGAAAGGCAGGTAGCAGATCCTGGGGAGGGGAGATCAGCTCTGGCCCATTTCCACCCAGCACATCAGTCCTGCAGCTGTGAGCATGGGAAGCCCTGCCAGCAGCCCTGTGTATCACAGAATAGTGGGGCTGGACCAGGCTCCTGGCAACCTCTGACCGCCTACGCTGACCCCATCTGTATCCCAGTACCTGAGGGAGCGTGGCATTATATAGTAAATAAAAGATACTATAACCAAACATAGGTTCGGCTGTCTGCCACTTGGAAAGCCAGTACTGGAGAAGCAGGTGTTTATTCAGGTGCCGGCTATTTGGGAGATGGGAGACTCATGTCTCAAAGTCCATCTCCTCATCTTAGAGGAGGAAGATGTTTCCATAAGGAGGGAGAGGGAAACCAAGCAAAAAGACCAAGGGTGGGGGCTGGAAAGTTCTCTATGTGCTGACGAGCACAGTCCATTCTGATAAGGCAGGTAATGGTCCACTGTGTATCCTTCACCTTAACCTGGATCCATGGTCAAAGGTCAGCAAATCTGAGGCTGGGATGCCTGAACATTGGAGTCTGCATCTTTTGAACTTAGTTCCTAGGATTCTTATATAAACACGCTGCTTATCTACAAGATACACATTAGTCAGAAACATGTCAAAAGAATGGTGGAGCAGGTTCCAATTCCCCACTATTATAATTCCCCACTGTTACATACCGTAATGGGTTCAAAGACCAGAGAAGAAAGTAAAACATTTTATAATGTAGTAACTTTTGGGCACATTTTTCCCTTTCTTTAAACACGGGGCCCTGTCCATTCATTTTTAACTTGGCCCTGCAAGGAATGTAACAGGCACCTGTAATATTCAAGATGGGCTCAGCTGCATGTTCTCTGCTCCTTCTGGGACTCATTAACATGGGCAGTCACTTAGTGAGTACTGAGGGCAGCGGGGGAGGCCCGAAACGGTATTCAAAGGGCGCTCAACTTTCAATAGTGTACAGAACAGTATTCAAAGGGTGTCCCCTTCGTATGCAGTCAGAGCGGTGGAGTCGTAACTAACCCACATGCACGATTTCACGCAGAAACTCAGAGTTCTGTTCAGTGCCTGTCATGTGACCAGGACAGGCAGCGCTATATGCCTTCCTCTTTTTTTTCCTGTGTTTCTTTTGTTTGTTTGTTTGTTTTGGTAGGAGAATTGAAATAGCACTCCAATTGCTCCCATGCGTAGGCATGTTCTGGAGAACTGGCACCAAAGGCTGGAGGAGGCGTGGGGGGCTGTGCTTAGGGCTCTGAAGCACCCTGTAAAGATGCCCCTCGCCCGTCTGAGTCTGAAAAAATCTCATCCAAAAGCAATTCTTTAAAATATTTGGCAAAGTTAAACCAAATCTCGGTGGTCGAGTTTGTTTCACACTTGGGGCAGAAGGACAACGGCAGAAGAAGTTTCTTTCTGTCCGGATCAGCCTAGCGAGAGCAGCATTTTTCCCGGACGCCTGCAGCCCCGGCACCAGAGACAATCAGCTAAGCAGCCAACAGATGTCTTCAGTGGGTGGGAGGAGAGCAGGGAGAGTCCGTGACCTGGGCAGAGGCCTATCAAACCAGAAGGCTGAAGCCTCAGGTGCAGTCCCTTTTCCTCACCCGCGCCCCAGTTCCGGGAGGATGGAAGGAACGTGGAGCCATGGGATTTCCCTGGGGAAGAGAGGCAGGGCTGAATTTTCGGAGTCCCATCTCAGTGAGCATGTCAGAATCCCCACTTCAGCATCAGTGGCGTGATTACAGGATTGAATCAAGTGTTGCCGGGGAACTGGGGACCTGTCTGGAAAGCAAAAGTCTGAGTAGGGGGGAGTGGAACTGACAGTAGAGCACGTGGGGCCCATCAGTTTGGATATTCCCATAAAAGTGGCTCTGGGACTTCTCATGCCTGCAGCTCACCCATTATTCATTCTTTGGTAATAAACCTGGAATCCAGCACTCTGGCGCTCGCTGGGCGTCTTCCTCTTCTATTCCAAGTGGTCAGCCACACTTCCTCTCTCCTGATTTAACTAGCAGGGCCACCTTTGGGAAAATGGGGTTAAGGGGAGAAATCTGTAAAATGACCTATCACTTGGTATGGTTTTATGTCTTCCAAGAGGTCTTGGAAACAGCAGCCTCTCTGGCCCCTTGTGTGTTTAACTCAATTCTCCAAGCAACAAAGTTTTGGACACAAACCACTAACAGCCTTCAAGTGGTTCACTCTCAGAAGAGCATTAGGGAACTTGATTCCTTGGACCAACGGAGGAGAGGGAGAGTGCGCAGCCCTCAGCAGGGCCGTTCAGCTTTCACCAGCTGAGGCAGAGTTGAGCCTCTAGAATTGTTGCCCCCTAAAGGAAAATAAAACACAGGGAGAGGGAATTAAGATGATCTTGCACCATTAAGCAGTCATGCGCATTACTAAAAGATGTTGCTTTCTTATCGGAGCTATTATGTATCACTTTGACTAATGGGTCCAAAGAGATAACTGCCTGAACAAAGACAAAAGGAAATGTGAAAATATCGGGAATTAAAAAATCAGAACTGGGAAGAATCCATGTTTCCTGCAATGAACTTTAAAAGTCATATTCATGCTCACACGTATGTACATAAAAGATATTTAAAGCAATGTACAGAATCCTCTCTCTTATTAAATCGTTTCTGTAGTCTAATGATTCTCTTTAGCTTTTATGAGTCCTTTTTGTGTTTTGCAATATTTTATACCAGTGTGTCCAACTTCTATTTTAATCAAATGTGGAGGTTTGTCTTCATCATAACAAAACATACTCGGAAGGACTGGTCTTGAAAATGCTTGCACTTAGCTGGGAGTAACTGTAATCAAATTGAAGGGGGTAGGATTGATACATTAAAATTCTGCAGCAGAGCAGAAATATGAATGGACTACCAAAGCAGTATATTTTGTCAAATATCTCAGGTTCCGTTAGATGAGAACTGGCTCACACATTGTAGATGTGGGCGTAAATTACATATTTTGTTTAAGAGAGGATATGATTTTACAATAATCTCTGTCTTGGATTAAGAGCCTGTTCGTGGCTCTTTATTTTAGGTAATGTATTAATTAGCTAAATTAAGAAGTATGTGCTATATATATTATTTAGCTCTTCCTTAAGACCTCTGGAGACCAGAACATCAAGGGTATGTAATGAAAACAGGAAGGGACTGATGGCCCAGGGGTGTTCTGCAGAGAACCACATTTTGCCTAAATCATAAGTTAATGGCAACAATGCAAATAATTTGAAAGTTTTGAGGAAAAAATGTAGTTTGATGAAGTGACACTGGGGATCCCTTGGTGCCACCAGTGAGATGGCGCCACCCTGGTTCCCCATGTACTGCTAATAAGAGGCGTACACAAGAAAAAAACAGGTGAGGGGCCAGGGTCTAACACCTGCACAGCAGGCTGTCTTCTGAGGCAGTTAAAAAAGAGAAGAAAAGCATTCTGAAGTCCTTTTGGAAAAGTTCATGTAAATTGCAGCCATTAAAATTCACAAAACACAATTGTGCTACCTGGGTTCGCACAGATGGCAAGTCCTTTGTCTAGAGGTGCCCTTAGGGAAAGTGTCAGTTAATTACTGTTGGTTCACAACCCCGGACTTCCCTGGGTGAAATCTGAAACTGGCCCCCTTACCTGCAGCGCAGGAAGAGACCGAGAAAAAGGCTAGTGACTCCAGATTGGTAGGTGGCAGGTTTAATAAGCAAGCACCTACTACCAAAATCTTCAAAGTTCACAGGGAGGCCTTACCCTGGATTCAGTGCTGTGTCCAGTCGTAAGAGTCTCACCGCCCCCCCTCCCCCACCCCGTGGCTCTGTCACAAAGCTGTATCCTTGAATGGGGCTCCCGCTGAGAGAACCTGGGGCAGGACAAACATCCCAAGGATGGGGGAGGGGCGAGGAGCCCCCTAGTGCCCAGGCCCAGCTCCTTGCAGGTCAAAAGGCAGTCAGTCACATGCTCTCCATGATCCCCTCCACCAGTTACTACTTACCTGTCATTTTCTAAACACTTCTGAAGCTTTCTGCTTTCTCTCTTGGCCCCATCATCTGATATAAACTGTACCTTGATGGGGGGAGGAAAGATTTCATCTACAGCATGTTTTTTCTTAACTCAAGAAAAATCTGGAGTCACATTTACATTTGTACTACAGCCTCTTTAAACCTGACAATTTCAAAGGTAAGAATCTACTTTTTCCCTGAAGGCTATATGACTGCAACTATTTCTGCTTCCAGGAGGGAGAAAGAAGACACATAAAAGTTATTCTTTACACTAGGAGAATCCAAAAGAAAAAGATATCTTTAAAAATAACAATAATTTAGAAAATAAAGTTTAATTACAAATTCAATTAAGCATCCATGGGTACCTCCTCAAAATCATTCCCACAAAGTTGGGGAATTAAAAAACTATATATATATATGGGGTTGTTTATTCTGTTTAGTTGAAGTTGTGGGGAAATCTTTAACATAAAAAAGTTTTACAAAATATAAAATATGTTGATAATACAGGAGTCTTATTAGAGGAAACATTTTCCACTACTACAGTAGTATATAAGTAAAATTCAAAATGGAGAGATCAGAGAATTTTCAAATGTCTGAGGTATTTTGTGACACAGTTTTAAATATTCTAGTCAGTCCCTGAACCATTATTTCCCAGAAATTGTCTAATATTTCATGTATTCGGCCAGTTTCATAAATAAGGAATTGAAAATGACACTTCTGCTATTGTAGACATTCAGATCGCATTGTTATATAATGTTTTAACTTTAAACTCTTAGTTGTACAACTGTGACTTACTTGGATCAGAATTTTTTAGCCCCTTTGTTTCAAAAGAGTAAAATATAAGATCACTGAGGAAATTAAAGCAGAGCTCCTGCCTTCTTGCACAAATCAAAACATCAGGTCTCAGAGCCAAACTCTAACATTTAGTTTAAATTAATAGATCAATGCCTCGTTAACATTGACCGAGCTCTTTGGCATAGAATTGTTTCTCCGCTCTCAGGTAATTGACATAAATGCTGAAACACATCATCTCCTTACCTGAGACAGTTACCTAGCTACTTCTCAATCCTTCTGCTGTATGAATTGACTTCAGGTGGCATCTTGGCTGCCTCGGACTGTTTTCGTGTGTTCTTCTGCCATAACCAACTGGACAGTAAGAAAGGGTACCTGCCGGTGGGCACCGGCACTCACACCTTGGATAACCTGCTCTTCCAGTTTTGGTGCCAGTCGAGTTGATTTTGCACCATCCGGGGGCTCGGGTCAGGCATCTAACTTTCGTCTGCGGCCTGTTCTTCATCCCCCAGGGACAGATCAAGTCCCTCGTGCACCTGGTGAACCATGCAATGTTAGAGCTTAGCCAGGAAGAAAAAAAGGTTATTTTTTTTTCTTTGAACCCAGCTGGCATTCTACACTTTGAAACAAGAGGATTGATAGCCGTGTAATTTTAATCCAGGTTAATATACATTTTTAATAAAACTTACCCAATTTCATACACGTTCAACTCTAGTGTCATTGCTGCTTCAGTTTTATGGCTCATATTTGTTGCGGGAAATAACTATGTTATAAAATGTGCAAAGAATGATGGATTTTGATTTTTTCTTCTGCATGAGTCAAATCCTAAGATTATTAATTCTCTCTGCAGACTACACTTCCCAATTTCTTGTATAAATTTCAAATGTCTTCCATGTTTGAAATGTAGCCAGCTGCTTGTTAAAATTTTTAATCATGAATGGTTTAGGAAAAAGGGGAGTTTCTCCCTATGGGGAAGACGAAAAGTCTTTAGCAGGTGTCAGATGCGATGCTGTTGGCCCCATTGCTCCCTTGAGTAGTGCCCCAAGAATGCGTTATAGCTTTGAACACCCACACAAGAAAAAGTAAATGAAGCATTTGAATAATATCTCTAAAGTCTAGAATTAAAACTAGAAGGAGCCTCCACTGAGGCCACCTTGCCCTGGACTTCTAGGTCTGCTTATTACCACTGGCTGGTGGCTGCTTTCCTGTGTTCGAATAGTTGCCTGTCTGGTTTCGGTGTCTTCCAGAAGCAGCGAGTGTCAGCTACTACGCACGCACTTCCTAGCTCTGGTTGGCTTTGTCTGCCTCTCATCCTTGCTCCTGATCTCTGACTTCTAAGGTGCCTCCTTTCAACCCACTGTCCAGAGCGCTGACAGTTATTCTCAGCCTTGGCCTTGGCCCTCTCAGTAGTCACCGTTAACTCCATTTCCCGCACTTCACACTGGGAGAAGAATTAGTCCTTGGGTTTATCTGTAGCTCACAGGGGCCTCTCCTCATTTTCAGGCCCTGCTCCCTGAGAGTGTTACTATGTGTGATATTTTTAAAATTTACTCACATATGTCATGAGTTTAAAAGTGTGTCACAGTGGACAGCACAGACTGCCTGCCCTGGAGGGCTGTGAAGTAGTACAGTTAGAGAAGTGAGAACTGAGACCACCTGCCTCCACAGAGCTTGATGGTGGGCATGTACCTCATCTGTACCACGTGGATTCCACAGAACCTCCAGGACATCCTTGGCCTTGTCCCTCCACAAGCTGCCACCAAGCTGGCAGGTGGAGTTTTTGGCCCTCCAGTTCCTTTGGGGAAGTTTTCTTCAAATCAAGCAGAACTCTATAATTCCTGTCATTTTTTTTTTAAACATTCATGTCAGACTGGTGACTATTCTGTAGCCAGAACTATAGGCAGCCTTAGCACTTGGGTGTTTTTCTAGTTTTATTTTTAGACTTTATGGATATTGTTCAGATGAGAATGGCATCCAACTAGCATAATAGTGCTTTCAGTCACAGATAAATTCTCTAAAAATATGTGTGTTGATTAGATGAATTGAGGTGATGTTTATGTAATTAGAAGCAAAGACCATCTTTCTCATTTTTTTCACAGGACCATTTTCTGTGCCATGTACCTGGAAACTGTCTCTCCACCAGCATTTAAAGATCTGGGAGAAAACTTAGTTTGTGTAAATCTTAATTGAAACTATTCGTTGTGTGTTTTCTTTCAAGCCAAATATATGGGCAGCTATCAATAAACTGCCCCAAATTTGAGCTATTTTATTTTAAAAATAAAAACTAAATGAAAGACAATAAGGGTCTGGAGGCTGGATACTGGCTGGGGCCTGGGCTTTGCCACTGGAGGGTGTCACCTGCAGATACCACCCCCAGAAAACCGCAGAATAAGAGTTTCTGGATTTGGGATTTTGTGATTATAAGATTCATATATGAAGTCTCCCGAATGATGACAGTACCTGGTATTAAGTGCTAATGAACACAGATCAGTCATTTGGTGGAAAAAACTCACCAGGTGACCCTCTGATGTATTCAAAATAAAGCAGATGAAGGCTTTGCTGTAAAGAGGGAGAGAGAGAGAGAAAAATAAAACTAAGTAATTGTGACACAAGAAGCGTGAAACCTCTAGACAAGAGAGAAAGATTATGGAAATGACTATAGAAAAAGCAACTTTCAGAAGCACCAAGGAGCTACAGGCTCCTACACAAAGTGGGGTAGGGAAAAACTCAGGGGTGCAATCCACAACCAGAGTCGCGGGAGGGGTGCACCATTTCTGGAAGCACTTCCAGACTGGGTTATCTGATGACCTGCATGAACAGGACCAGCTAGATACCACTGACCACATGGCGACACACAACTTTACTCTTTGCTCCGAGAAATTCTTGCTACCCAATGCATTTGATAAAGAAATTACTCTTCTGAGCAACTAAGCCTGTATCTGAGGACCTGAGGTCGCTTATCTTAGCAAAAAGGTGAGTTGTTTAACTATTTACTTTTTAAGACTACTGACAAGATCCTCACCTCTCTGTGTCTACCAATGTCAAACTCTGTTATCACGAACTGCCCAGTCCCCAGCAGTTCCCTGACTTGAAAAATCCACCTTAAATGTCTTGCAGTCAGATTGCCAAACCCATTAAATACCTGCTCTGATTTTCTCCCTCGGAGACACAAGACTCTAAATTAGAGTCTTATTTTCTTTTTTATTGGATTTTTCTTTTTTATTTTTGTTCAGATACAGAGGTCCCCATTTTTCTTGATTTTGCTTGATCAACAGGTTATTCTGGTGGTCCTTTTGCAGGATTCAGCAGTCACCACAAGGATCCAGGCACTTTTATCGAAGTGTAGTGGGTGCTATAATATTGAACAAAGAAAAGCATGTTCTAGAAAAACTTAGAAAGGGCCCCTGACATAGTCTCGGAGAAGGAACAGAAAGAGGTCTGGAGAAAGTGGTGCTTCAAGATCTATAAAATCTAGATAGGTAAATAAGTGAAGAATGGGACAGGAGTGGGCTGGGCTGGGAGTGGGCTGGGATGAGGGAGGGCATTTAAGAAACCAAGACTGACAGGAGCAACGATTCAGGGACAAGAGGAACCAAAGCGGGTGTCTGGGACTGTAGTGGCTCAGTGTAGCTGGAGCACAGAGGTGCTGATGGGAAAGAGCAGGAACCGAGCAGAATTAGCAGGGCCTGGTGGAATTGGCGGTCTAGTGCCTAGAACGCTGAGAAATACTGAGGTTGCAATGAGACTTTAATTACCAAATTACCCAAATTTGGGAGCTGGTGGTGGTGACGACTACAGGGAGCAAGAAAATGGTTCCAGGAGTCTAGGTGTTCTGATAGTAGCTGTTCTTGAGCTGTGTTCCGATTATATGGCTGCGTTCCATTTGTGGAAATTCATTCAGCGGTACTCCCATGATTTGTGGATTATAGTTCAACCACAGTATTATTGAAATGAGTGTCTGGGTGAACGTGTCTGGCTCTGTTTCTGTTCATAGGACTTGGGAATTAGGGTGCCTGTTTGCAATGTTTTAGGTTCAAGTACCATAGCCAAAGTATCTTTCCTTTAAATCACGAAATATGGTTCAAACAAGGAAATCTTAAAAACACTTGCTATTCCCTAGCTTTGAGAAAAAAGAAAACTTGTGTTAAAAAGGTGTTGTAGTAAGTGTAATCATACAAGAAATAGGGAAGAACTATATACATCATTATAAAATCTAGAAATGATGTCCAAAACTTACTATAAATAAAAAGCAGGTATATTAGTTTCTCGGGGTTGTTGTAACAAATCACCAAAATTGCATGGCTTAGAATAACAGAAATTTATTTTCTCAAAGTTCTGAAGTCTTGAAGTCCAAAATCAATATATTGTCTGGGCTGTGGGCTCTCCTAAGGCCTCGAAGGGGGAACCCTCCTTTCGTCTCCCTGGCTTTCCCTGGCATTGCTCCTGTCTCCACCTGTGTCCTCACACGACACTCCGTGTGGAGCCGTGTCTCTGTGTCTCTGCCTCTCACAGTGGGTTAAGACTCACCCTGAGGGCTGCTTTTCAACTCGATCATGTTCTAAAAGACCTTATCTCTATATAAGGTGACATTCACAAGTGTTGGTGGTTAAGACTTCATCTCTTTTTGGGGACACAATTGAATCCATAACAACAAGTTATTGAGAGATATGTTATGTGAGCCTGTGTAGGTAAAAATATGTATATCATGAACATACACCTATTTATGTGGAAGCATGGAAGGGACTAGAAAGACAAATACTAACTCAACAGTGCTTTCCTCTAAGAGAAATGCAACAATGTTTCCATATTCTTTAATAATTTCCACAGTTTGAATATTTTACAATAATAATTTATAACCAGCATAATTCATTCATTCTTTCAGAGTACATTGATGGGGTGTCCATTATGATTCTTGCACAAAAACTAAACCTGTCCCAATAAAATATATGTAGAAAAAACATATACATACTAAAAAAATATAAAAAGTATAACAAGGCTTAAGGGGGATGCTAATTAGTACAATTAATTTAAGATTAACAATTTTCCAAAACCAAAATATAAAAGAAATGGATGTGCAGATGATATTTGGGTCATATTTGACCCATTTAATTTTCTTGTTCACTGATAAACTCAAGTTTGTAATGTTTGCTCTTTGTGGGCCACATGAATTCAAGGCCAGGTGACTTCATGTATTTTGATCAGCAGAGGTAATAAAAATGAATTATCCAGATTGGTAATTCCATAAATACAGTCTCTTGGTTGGTCAGGATGCTTCTTGTCTAACAGAACATGTGTGCAAATTTTCTGTTACAGCCTTGTGTAATTTGAACACATCTGAATAATGATATCAAAATAGTACTTCACTGTGATTGTATTGCCAAGATCTTAGGGTTAAGTTTTCTTGAGAATTTAATTCATGATATATTCATTAAAACTTTCATGATATATTGATTAAAACTAAATCATCTTTTATTACTTTACCTTTAATTTGGCAACAGAAAGTAATGCCTCTGCTGGGGGTATCTTGGCCAATTTTTCTCTCCATGTTCATCAGTTGGGATAGTTCTGTGCCCTTGTTGCTATGGCGATATTTTGACCAAGTGGGGAGATCCAGGCACGGGGTTAGCCTACCCATGTGCTCCATTCAGCCATTCTTCCATGAGGCTTTGGAAAGCTCCCTGCAACTAGATGTCATAACGCTTTGGAATGTATCTCCTGACTGAAGACCACTGGGAATCTGATACTCTGCCTACACCAGGAGTTAATCTTTCTTTCTTTTATTTCTGACGGTTTCTGACAGCATTTTCTTCTGTTATCTGCCCTTGTGAGACAATGGAGTACTCTTTTGAGAGTTTAGGTACTTATATGGAAAAACATGTCTATAAGTAGTTTCTACTGTGTTTCTTTTGAAAAGCTTTGAGGCAAGGGCAGACGGAGTTGGCTTCCTGGTTGTGTTGGATGAGGAGATAAATGCAAAGTTTAACACAGATAAACAACCCAAATGTGATCTTGCCACTGCATTATTCATGAATGCTGATGATAAGAAGTTCAACATCTGCCAAACAAAGCATTTGTAAACATGGAAAAGACAAACAATGCCTACTTCAGTTATATCTGTGTTTGTTGTAAAAACTGTTTCTTTTTCCAATCTTGAGGGGTAAGCAGAGTAAAATATATATGTTTTAAGACTGGGTTTTTAACAGCTCTGTTAAAGATGGATTGAAATAAATGTTGGCAAGTAATTGCACTATAAGTCAACAAGCCAAGGTTTCTCTCCTTAATAGAATCGGAGCCCTGACACAATCTATCACACACTGTGAATCCTTTCTGCTTAGAATTGATGTAGAACTCAGTCAAAATCTATCTTACTTGATGTATATAATTAAATGAATGTGGAGAGAATATATGTAATAAGTAGTTTTGTTTAATATACAACTTCGAGACTAGCAGGGAAATATGTATTGAGGTGCTCTTAAGGTTATATTTAAGTTGCTAAAGCTTATACGAGAAGAACAAACATCAGAAGTGTTTCCTCCCTAGTTCTTGGCATAGTAACACACACACACACACACACACACACACACACACATTCATCCTATTGATCCTGCTTCTCTGGAGGACCCTGACTACTAATCTCTATCTATCGTTAGGTCTGTGTATTAGTATACACAGACCTAACGATAGATAGAGATAAAAGCAAGGGGGGGTAGGTTCTTTTTGTACTTAGAGGTTCCTTATCAATTAAGATTTGGCAGATTTGATACAGATAACATTCAGATCTGGGCCTGAGCACCTTGGTCCGTGTCATTTCCTTCGTGGACAGGAAGAACCCCAGAAGTGGTGCACTGAGGAAAGTAAACCAGTTTAAGACATACTGTATTACAGGTGCATAAGAAATTCTCAGAAAGGGATATAAGCATGAAGCCAAGTGTTTTAGAGACTTAGAGTGAAGTCTCAGATTGAGAAATCATTTTGGGTTAATTTGCACTGACAGGATGCTTAGAACTATAAAAGGAGAAATAGAGCATACAGAGAGGAGAAAAGAACATCCGGGACTGTTTTACACAAGATTAACATTTAGGAGTCTGGCAGAGAAGGGAGACAAAACAGAAAAGATAAAGCAGGTCTATTCACGGATCACCATTTTATAAAAGTACAAAACAGAAGTAGAATTTATGCCAGTGGTCATGAACTGAAATTTACCTCAGGATTGCACAGGTGAAGCACCGCATTATAACACAATAGGCGCTCGGCTGCTTCTTTTTGTGTGTGTGTGTCATTTATCTAGTATCAGAGCTGGTTAAAACAGTTTCCTATAACAGAGCAAAAACATAAATGTTCATGAGTCCTATAGTTTGCTGGCCATGAGTGGGAGATCTGAGACGTAAGTTAGTACCAAAGATTTTCTTTTAACATTTGTTATGAGATGTGTTATAAACTGATTAAAGCTAAGATGACAATTGAGTCACACTTTAAGGGAGTTTGTACAATAAGCATATCTGAAAAGAAACTGCATGCCATCTTTGTTAATCATTTATTGAATTCTACCAAACAGTGCATCTTCAAAGAATTTCCCTGTTCTCTCTTATAATTAAGTAAAGATTTCTTTCTATAACTGTTTTATTTTTGGTGACTTGCAAATTGATATGAAAATGTGAACTTCCTTCACAACTTCTACACACATCATATAAGTAGGGATGGTTCTATCCTAATAATGTATGATGTTGTATAATGACCCTGAATACGTTTCTGATCTTCAAGTTTTAATTATGTCAGTGATATTTACTTTGATGTGAATGGGTTTTCTCAGAAAGAGCAAGGTTTAGAATAAGTAGTCAAGTTAGTAAAATAGCCTTTCCATCATTTTTTATCATTTGAGTTCCTACATTGCTCAGGGGATTTAAATTTATGCTGAAGACTGAGGCAGCATGCTGCAATCAAATGGTAAATCGGGTGCAGAATTGACACATTTGGTAGGGT
This sequence comes from Anoura caudifer, assembly GCA_004027475.1. Classification (NCBI taxonomy): domain Eukaryota; kingdom Metazoa; phylum Chordata; class Mammalia; order Chiroptera; family Phyllostomidae; genus Anoura; species Anoura caudifer. Next base: position 24,951 of record PVKU01000022.1, read on the forward strand.
CGGTTTTCTGCTTATACACTCACATAATGCCGCGGAAGTGACCGCAGCACACTGATGGGATGCATGTTCTCATCTTAGCATCATCTATTTATTAATTGATTAATTAATTTATTGAGGACTTACAGCATAGTACAATACACAGTACAGTTCAGAGTATTATGACCGGTTCTGGGGATATACAAAATGCCACATGGTCCCTTTCAAGGCACTCCTGTTTTGAGATAACAATTATAATACAATGTGAAATACATCTTGTTTATAAAGTTCAAAGGGAAGAAAAAGTTGAGAGTTTTTTTACTTAGTTTGGAGTGGGGAGATTGATATGGCCTGAGCAATTTACTTGGGAAAGGGTAGAATGAATCTTCAAATATAATGAAAATATTCTCAGAAAATGGCTTAGGAAGGGAGTTTAGAGAATAAGAGAAAATACTCCGTGATGATAAACTGGACTAGAGAACACTAAGGTATTTGAAGAAGAGAACAATATGCAATGACATAATATGAAATTACATAATAAAAATATGTGATTTCACATATTCTCAATACCAATATAAGGAAACATTTATCAGTGTTTATTTTTGCAGGTTAGTGAGTTGGTTTGAGACACTGAGTTGGTTTGTTGAGACATAGAGTTCTATGGAATGGACTAGCCTCTCGGGTAGTTTATCGGATGCTTGAAGCTAGAGTTTTGCATGAGACAGATAAACATCAACGCCAGTGTATTAAAATAATCTTATAAAACATAATGTAATAGCCTGTACTATATGACTTCTATGCATATTTAGAAATGCCTTTCTTTTACACGTATAGTTTTATATCAGAATATAGGAGCTGGAAATTTTCTACATTTTTTAATTTAACTTGTTATTAAAAGTATCATATTCACAAACATCTTTTCATCTATTGTAAAAGCATATATATGCTTTTCATCCATTGTAAAGTGTTCAGTTTGGTTCTAAATATATACACGTTACTTAATGAGGCTTCTGAAAGGCCAATTACGTATAAGGCACTGCAAATGCAATGATAAATGAAAGTTTTCACTACATTTAGAGCCTTATAATCTAGTGAGGAGTGTGAACAGTCTTGACTTTCCCATGTCACAAGAGCAGAAGTAGTGTTGACGGTCCAAATTAGGCTCTTCCACGGGATCACTGCAAAAGCATTTGAAGGACCCATGCACACCAGATCATGGTGTGGCATGGTTTAATAAAGCTCCCCCCTGGGTTTCCAATGTCTCATCTTTGTCCGTCCTGCCACGGAAAAAGCCCAACCTTGTCCTCAGCAAGGCCAAAGCAAAAGCCAGTATCCAGAGTCATTGCTTCCTATTAAAGTTTAGTCTATTTCAGCATCCAGCTGTTTTTTCTGCAATCGGTTGTGCTGAGGTATCCGGGCTCCTGCTTGGAGCCTAAGTGTGGAATCCTCCCCACAACCCCCAGCCCCATGGCTGCTAAGGCCACATCCTATGGATAGAGGTCAGGTGAGTGCATGGGGTGTGAGGGAAAGAGAAAGAGAGAGGGAGATCTTTATCTTCCTGAGATTATAGTAGCTTGGGTTGGGATGGATCAGACGCTCTTTCAAAAGAACCACTCAACTTCCTAAGCTTTTGCAAGCTTTTGATGGGTCCACCCTTAGACTACAAGGCTTCTATGGTCTAATACCTCCCCCGGTGACCCCAACCATTGGGTACTGGCGGGTAGAAGGGATGAGTGTTAGTCCTCTTGGTAGAACAATGTTGTAATACCCTGGGGCATGAAGCTGCAGCTTCCTGGTGAAGCAAACAGGCTTATGCTCCCCAGTTTACACACAATGTGTAATTTCCTTTGCTGATCTTTTCTTTATAAATGTCTAGTTAATTACTGATGACAACAGTAGCATGTGGTACAGTGTGATGAGGAGCAGCAAATGATGCTCACAAAAGCCTGGTTGGCTTCACAAAATGTGGCCATTTGATCTGGCATTGAATCTGAGTTGGAAGTTACCAAAAAAATGCCAGGCATATCAGAAGTTGAAGGTGGGAATAACAATAACTTTGACATCTTTCTGTATTCAGATATAGCCAACATGCAGGGGATGGCATGAAAGAGCCAGAATGTAATACAGGGTCCAAAACAGATCATGGAGACCTTTGTACACCCTAAAGTTCTCTTAATAAAATAACATCTACAAGGAGTTTTATGGTAATATAAGCTTTCAATTCTATACTTCCTTGGTTTTATTTGTCTTTTACTTATGTAAATTTCAAAGGTACTTCACTGACGGAATTGAGAAAATTAATTTGAGAATAAGACACATATTTCAGAATAAAATAAATCAGAAGTGAGAAATAAGTTTCTCATTTTAAAAACAATTCTAACATGAAATAACATGCTTATCTCTTTACATTTGAGAAAATCCTTTGCACACGTACTTTACTGTAACTCTTCACCTTCCCAAATTTTTTACTCCCTGGGATGTATCCAATGTGGGAACCATGCAAAGCCACCATGGAGCCACAGTGCTCTTTGAAATTTTATTCTCCAGTATCTACTTAAATGTCACATCAACAGGTGTACCTTGAGTACCTGGGCTTGTTTGGCAGTTGCTAGTGTAGCTGTAAACCTGGGAATTTGTTTTAGGAAGACTCTATATAACCTAAAGGCTGATGACAAATGGAAGCCCTAGTGTTGTGATCACATGGGGCAAAGGTCAATACCATGTAATCAATGAATTCCCTCATTCAAACAAAATGATGTCTTTGTAAAACTCTCTTACCCATCTTTCATTCAATGCATCTTAACATGTGGAGTGCTAAGAGGGGACAGATATCAATAACATTGTAAGTAAACTCCAAAAGTATATGCATACTGATATCTGTCTTCTTGTATATATGTAGTATACAGTGATACACACACAGTATTTTTATAAATGTGTAAACCTGTGTTTTTATAATATGGCAGTTGGTAAAATTACATATTTTTTCAAGGAACTGTTGCCTTCAATACTTTTTATCTGTATCCATTTTCTTATTTCACATATATTAAGCTGTGATTATTATTATGGGAAATGGCCTATGACACATTTTTGGCATTAAATTTTTAATACATTTTTACAGCTTTGAAAAGTGATCATTTCAGCCCTGGCTGATGTGGCTCAGTGGATTGAGTGTGGGCCTGTGAACCAAAGGGTTGCTGGTTCGATTCCCAGTCAGGGCACATGCCTGGGTTGTGAGTCAGGTCCCCAGTAGGGGGCACAAGAAAGGCAACCACACTGATGTTTCTCTCCCTCTCTTTATTCCTCCCTTCCCTCTCCCTAACAATAAATAAATATAATCTCTTTAAAAAGTGATCATTTAAAATTATTTCTACCTTTGTTTTTTGGAAGGATTAGTAATATGCATTTATATCCTCTTTTTTGTTTGAAAATGTCATTCTTATGTTTCAGGACTAAAACCAACTCAATTTTTCCAGGAAGGATGGTAAATAAGATAAAGACAATAGAAGGATTTCTGGTATCTCGTTGAACTTAATGAAATGCTGTTAAAGAAAGAAGTGAAATGCTGTCATGTGATAGGGATTATGTGATAGGGATTATGGTGGTTTTGCTCCCTTCACATTTGTTCCCATTTTGGCACTCTTTGCAAAGCAAAACAGAGGGCAACATGTCGACTGCTCTTTAGCTTTCCACCACCAAACTCAAGGTCATAACCAAGGGTCAGCTTCTTTCTTGTGGCTGCATCTTCACAAAGACTCTAACCCCACAGGTATTAGAAAATCCAGAACAAAACTTGTTCTAACATTATGCACTTAGAAATGTCCAGTGACTATAAGTTTCTCGTGACTCAGAAATTAAACTAATTTATTAAAGCCATTGTGGAAAATGGGTTTCAAAACTCAGTGCAGGCATAAATATCAAGTGAAAATATAAAGCTCCTCAGCCTGTGTTCATCCTCTAAAGCCACACACACTTTCTGGTTATTCATTTGTCTTCCATCATCACAACCTACTATACACAGGAAGCAAATGATATTCATAAAGAGTTTCCATTTTATGAAATGTTGACCTTCTCTATAGGAACATAATGTTAGCTTTGTGATAAACTTTATCCATCTTAGAGATGTCAGAGATAACTCAGCTTTAAGTGAGGGTCTGCTAAAACTGGGGATAGATAAACCCAGCTGCATAAATTGGAGCCCTTGACTTAGAGGAGCCCAGACTTCTGTGAGTCAATAAACAGTGACATCATGACGCAATCCACAAAGTGCTATTCCAGAAATATGACAAATTAGGTCAAAATTATCAAAGAGTGGAGTGAGTTCCCATAGCCATTCTTAGGATAATGTAAAAAGCTTTCAAATAAGCCAAAAAACAAAAGATGAAATTCTGCACTGGACTGGTCTCTCGTTTGTAAAAAGAACTTCGTACTCTGTAGAATAGCTGATCAGTTAGAAAGCATAGAAATCCTCATCTCTGTTGCCTCCTGACTTCTAATTTCAATGGGCCATATGGTTCCCGATTCTTCTGTAAGTAACTTGATGCTTTGTGTAATTAAGAGGGCATATGCTTCCTGTACAAAATCACTGTTAGATCTCCTTTGCGTGGCAGAGAGTTACATGGACCAGGTTGTGATACCAGCTCTTATCTGCTGCCAAAAAAACTTTAAAGCTGCTTAATAAAATTCAGAGAAAATGATGACATCTTACAGTTTTCAAGACAGTCATAGGCATTATTCTAGCTTATTCTGAGATTCTCTGCTCAGGAGAACTTAGCACCTTGTTACTCCCCATATCCCTCTTTCCACCAATACAACCTCAGGATGACAATTTGACCAGATATCAGGCAGAACAAAAATTCTCTTCACAATCGTTTCACTCTTTGTAAAATTTTTATACTCTATAGCAATATTACTCTTCACTGATTTTTAAACATCTCACAGGAAACAGATTTTGTGTATGCGCTTGTATGTTTTTCTATTAACCTAGTCTCTGCAAAGCAAGAACGCAGGTGTATGGTCAAACCAATGTGAGTCGTCTGTCTAATTTTATATGTGAAAGTGTCAAAAAGGCATACCATTATTTTGTTTTATGTTCTGAGATTGCCTGTCTTTGATCTTATCTCAAAATAGCTATAGAAGTAAGTCTTTTATCTTGATTCCTTATTCTGCTTCAAGTTACTGGAAGCATGGTCTGATTTCTTTCCTTTGTTCCGCTCAGCTTCCTTTAGAGCTATCAGAAAACAGTAATTTTTACTAAAGCAGTAATGACCTGCCGAGGAGTCACATGATGAGGTTGTGCACATACCAGAATCCACTGTAGGCAGTGGGGATTTTGAAACCTAAAAACTACTGTGAAACATAAAGTGATGTATGGAGTTAATTTTCATTTGTCCTGTATGGACACGTGCTAGATTGCAATAATGACCATAATAATTCTTCACCCCTTCTCTTATCCATGCCTTCACCACATAACTTTGTTATGATCTCCAACAGTGATTGGGGAAAACTTCCCAACTTTTGACTCTTGCCTTAGCTGTGTAACTTGTTTTGTAACCCAATGAAAAAAATAGAAGTAACAGTGAGCCACTTCCGAAACTAGATTTCAAGATACCTTGCATGCTTCTGACTGAGTTCCCCTGCTCCTGCCACAGACACAGAAGGACATTCCTGGAAGACCACTGTGCCCAGAAGAAAGAGGAGAGACACAGATCAAAGCCAACCCACAGAGAGATGAGAGACTCACCTGAGCTGAGCTGAGCTCTAGAGACGCCGGAGAAACATACATTTATTTTTGCATGCTACTGAGTTTTAAGGTGACTTGTTTTGCAGCAAAGGGCAGTTAGTCTGCATTTAATGAGCCTTAAATGGAAATAAACTGCCAGAAGGGACTCTTCTGTTTGAGTTTTTTGAATATCCTTATTGAAATCTATAACAATGGTTTTGTTAATTAGTATTTGATTAGCTAGAAATAACTTTTTATGGATGAAATGAATAATGCTCAAGATGTGTTACTGACGACACCATCATAATGCTTTGGATCATACCCCAGAGATAATCCAGCTAGCTCAGCAAGCTACTATCTTGAAGTAAAACCTAGAGATTTGTTGGGACCTACATTCTTTCTACTTTGTGTGGGGCTATTCCTTCTCACCTGACTATAGGACTGGCTGGATCTCAAAGCAGTTAAACAGATAAATGATCATGTGATAGATTTTGCACTTGATTGTTAACAAATGTTTGCCTGTTTGCAAAATTTTCTAAGACTTGCTTTCATCATGAATGGAGGCGATCATTTAAAGCTTTGTGCCAAATAGTTCTGGGTCTTCATCTACCATAGCATGTCACACCTTAGTGTTCATGGCTAGTAACTAGTAAGAGTCACTTCTTGACTGAGCTTTTAATTGTTGCTACAAGACCTTCTAGAAAAATATCCCTGTGCCCCCTGATATGGCCTGGCAATGTTCCATGTAGTTGCTGTCCCTCAATCTGAGTCCCAGGGTGAGAAATGCAAGGACGAGGTCAGAGCCTTCAGTCAACCTCTAATGGACATAAGCTTTTGTTATTTAAACTCTTGAACTATTTCCTCTTGCTGAAGCAAAACATATTATTTGATGACAACAAGACTATTGGAAAGAGGAGATGCATGCTCACCTGTCTCTAATCACCTTGAGCAAATGGCAATAATGGAACTTGACAGTCATTGAATGGATAATTTGGTAAACGTGAGGATGATATATTTCTGTACCAGTGACTCAACTATAGCTCCCTCTGCCCAGTTGAAAATACTATTGGGTTTTTTCTGCATGGAGGATCAGACAATGAGGCTCTAATTCTTTCTCAATCAATAAGTCGATTGTTTGAACTAAGATGACTTCTAATAGCTAGGTTCTGCTCGGAAAGTGTGGTGAACATCTAGTTTAGAAGACTCCAGGTGGTTTAGGAATAAATCATACATGACATGTAAAAATATGGTTTTTGGAAAGTGAAATAGTTAAACAAACTTAGGATATTTTCATTTTAATTTTTCTCTCAGCAAATAATACTCAGGGCCAATCCTGGAGAGAGTCTTTGCACTCCAGCTGGAAAACTTCAGCAGCTCGCAGGAAATGGTGAGTCTCGGCTTTGCACCTCAGGGCTGCTGAGACAGGAGACTGGAGCACTGCTGCACGTATGCATAATGCATTTCAATATGCTTTTCATGTGGGCAGTCTCGTTGAGTCTTCCCACAATACTTTGCCATAAGTGCGATACTTCCTCTAGTGATTCTTCATCAGCGATCGAAGGTTACGTTAGGTAAATTGGCCAAGGCCACACAATGAGAAAAGCTTAGAAGGACGTCAAATTCAAACAACTCCTTTTCCTACAGAATCATGCTCTTCTGCAAGCTGCCCTGTGTTCCACCTCCACCAGGACTCATCCTTAGAACTCATGGATGGCATTCTCTCAGGTCACTTCATGGATCCCTAAGCCTTTTGCCTGGGTGACCAAGTGCAGTGCGCAGGTTATATACACTGTATGCTGTGTTCGTGCATTCATGTCTTCCTGAAGGTACGTGGCACCTTTTATGGTCTCTTCCATTAGTCCACTCGTCTTTCTCATTTTTTAGTTTCTTTTCTTGCCAATTGTCCCTGCTCATCTTTTTTCTTTTTTCTCTATACATTCTCCATTGAACACTATTTATTTTGAGATTGGGTGGTAGGAAAATGAGTTAAAATTAGATCATTGGGTAAGTAAGTGAGGGAAGAAAGCTGAAGCATTTTAGATTTTCTTCTTCTGCCCAGACTAAATGAACTAAACATGATTGATGGTAGCTTTGCATTCGTGTGAAGGCCACGTGGTTAAAAATTTGATAGATGTGCTTTCTTAGAATTCAGTTTAAATAGAGTAGAGCTTATTCCTTATCATTATACAAACCTCTCAATTGTAAAGGAAAAAAGCAAAAAATATGTTAGCGTAGTCACACATACTAGAGACACCTAGTAGAATTATACAATACTTCTTATTGAGAATATTCATGAACTGTAGACATTTCAAGCTTTGGCTAACCAGGAGAGATTGACCACTATGTTTATCTGAGCATTACGTTCAACTTCAGTCTTCATCATAGGCGGTCAGAAGATATTTTTATATCCCTTAGCACATGTTCTTTAGGGGAACAATCACAACTTACTTCAACTAGTTTAAATATATGTCAAGAAGCGGTAATGGAGTTCTAGATTTGATTTGGTCAGGGCCTCACCAATGTCAGCAAGGATCCAAGGAAGGCTTTTTTTTTTCCCCCTTCTTTGCATGGGAACAACTGTACTCTAGTGGTCAGCATGGCTGCCAGAGCGCCCGGCATTGCAGCAGGCAAGGCAATGTGCTGCAGCAAATGAGGCTGTCCTTAGCTTCGACTTACTATTCAATAGTAAGGCAACCTTTCCCAGGAGTACTGCAAAAAACCTCTAAGAACTTATTGCCCTATATCACATTCCATGCTCACGCTCAAACAGAATAGATTGAATCTTGAGGTTAGGTTGGGACCACCACCCTGAGGGAGACAACTGAAAACTCCATTAGTCCTTGTAAATAAGGAAGAAGGGAAAATATCTATAGTACAGACAAGTAGAGAAGACTCCTGGAGCATTTAGATTTGTTTCTGTATTATTTTTTTCTTGTTGTTATTCTCACTGAAACTCATGGGACTATATAGATGCCATATTTGTTTGTATGAGCAAGTGAAAAAAGATGCTTCTTATTTTGTGAGCTTCAACAGGCTCATGGAAAGTGGCTTATGATGATGAGGAATGAATATGAGAAAATGCATGTGATTCAGGTGGTAAAGAAAATAGTGAATTCCCTGTATTTCATTCCAATGATTCCTTCTCAATTGACCACGTTCCTTGTTCGTTTGCTTTCTCATTATCTGTGATAGTTCCATCTTTAATATAGAAACAATACATTATTCCTCTTTGCAACCCATATATAGCAATATTATCATCATTGTATGTTTAAGTTGTTCCCAGATTGATTAGTCACGGGTATGTATTGCCAAGTACAGTGTATTACACAGAGAAAAATTCCTTTGTGTGAGTAGAAGCGTATGCACATATGTGTGTTGTAGTGGGGAATAGTAGTTGGTAAGACTCGATTTCCTTAGACTGAAGAACAACATTCTGAAGACGCTCAAGTGGCTGCAGGAAACAATGAAAGGAAGGAAACGTTAGTCAAGGGTGAAAGACACCATCTGTCCACCAGCACCTAGGCACAACAGGGAGTCTGCCTAATAGCTGTCTTAATGCACCCTGCTGTGTGTAGGTATTGAGGACATATGGTGTATTTCACCCTGAACTGTGAATTTCCTGTAACAGCTGTAATGTTCTTTTAATGTAGTTTGTGTGGACCATTATACATATAATCAAAGATATTTAAAGCACCTTCCTTTCACCCACTGGCTGCAGTCAAAGGGCATTTGCGTGCTGTTAATGTATGCTCCCAGCGATTGAACCGCTCCGATTTTGAAATGTCACCTACCACTCCTGCCCTTTTTTTCTCTTTCTTTCTCCGCAGATCTATTTTTCTCTCTCCATCTCTCAATCCTATTTCCACCTTTTCTTTTCTTTTTTTTTCTAGTTAACAAAGGGCACTGTTGAGGAAAGGAAGTAACTTTTTTTTTCAAATTGTGTTGAAAATGACAGCTTGCATATCAAAACTGTTCCTGTGTTTTTATTTAAAAAAAAATGAATAAAATTGGGATCTCTATTTCAAATTTGAGATTTCAAACATATTGTTAGAAGTAGGAAGCTGTGTTTATTATCTCCTAAAGGGTTAGGTTTTTTTTTTTTTTTTTTTAGAAACCTTTTCTGCTTTTGAATTCAGTTCTGATTTGCAACCTGTGATGTAAAAACACTTTAAAGGGATTCTTAGGTTCGAATAGTAAAACATGTTCCACTTATGAGAATAAGATAAAAAATCTTATGAGGGTCGAGTAGAGAATAAATCACAGTTAAATTATATATATCTATTCTTAAGGATATGGAAGAAAAAATATGTTCAGAGAGACATGTTTGATGTGAAATTAATTTGGCATGGATGTAACTACTAAAGGGACAATTCATCCAAAAATCAATGAAGTTGGTTAATATTTCACAAAAGATACAAATGACGTTATCCTGAAGAATAATTATGTCTCAAGGTTCATTGAGAGAAAAGTGAAAATTTACAGCACTTAATAAAGTCCCAAACACTTGCATATGTAAATTGATAATGACAAAATTTAAAAAGAAAATACTAGTACTAGTATGTAATAGGCCATGGCACTGTTCTTTCACATAAGGACATCGTATTACAGATTTGACTTATGGTAAATGACAGCATTGCCTAGTGGATTTTAAATGGATTTACCTAATTTAAATATACCTAGGTCAATCTTTGAAAACAGATTTTTCATATTATTCTTGCTTATGGTAGTGGGTGACACGAAACCATTATGTCTCCTGAATGATTAAGGAACTGAAATGCACACACAAAAGTGGTCGAGCCAGTTATTGTAATAAGACCACCTGCTCTCAGCTGGCAGAACTTTACTTTTGGTAATACACAGAGCTGGAGAGATACGGATGAAACTCAGAAGTCTTCCAGGCATTTTCTTTGTTGAGGAAAACATGCTTTAGAGCACGCCATATGCCCTATGTACTAATGTTTTAACATCACTCAAATAGCTTCTCAGAGGAGTTAAAAGAACATTACAGTTAACTTACTACCTTGGAATTTATGATACTTAATGGCTACAAAGTGTTTACTTTTGTTCAGTTTCTGATAAAAGGATTAATCAGATAAAGCTAAGCCAGAGAAATATGATCCAGGAGTCTACTTGAGAAAGCATATTACTTGATTGGCATAATATTTCTAAATGTTTGTACAATATCTTTATGTCAAGCAAATTTCTATATATTCATTAGATAGGGCCAACTTACCAGTATTAATTACTCAAGGTCTTTTCTATTAAAGTATTTTTATCTCTTTCAAAGTATTTCCTTTGAAATATTTTCTAATTCTTGCTTAATAGTAATATACATCCTTCTTTTTCCTACTTAATCCATGCAGGATTTTTTCCAATGTGCATCAAGGTTCCAGACACATAAGATTGAAAGTCCTTTGTACTGAAGAGCATGTGACAAAATGAAACAGTTTAAAATCGAGAAACCTGACACCTGGCTTCTCAACCCACCTGTCTCCTGATTGGCTAGACTCACCACCTGTCCACCAATTTAGGGGAAATGAGTTAACTTCTCTACTCCTACCTACCTTATCTATGCAATGAAATTGTATACCTAGAGCAGTGCTTCTTAAACTTTAATATGCATTCAGACTACCTAGGATGTTGTTGAAAGTGTGGATTCTGATTCCATAGGGCCTGGAATGGGGCCTCTAATTCTGTAGTTCTAAAAAGCTCTCAGGTTGTGTTGTCATTGCTGGCTTACTTTGAGCTAAAAGGCTCATCCTAGTTTCTCATAGTCCTTGCCTCCACAACAGAAGTACCTAGGGAGGTTTTAAAAAATATTATAGCCCAAGTCCAACCTCAGACAACAGAATGAAACTCTTGTTGTGGGGGTCTAGGCTGCAACATTTTTAAAGTGTCCCAGGTGATGCCAGGTGAAAGCAGGATTGACAAGGGCTGTTTGAGATGATACCTGATTTCGGTTAAAGCTCCCTGATGACCTTAGCAGACAAGATACACTTTGTAAACTCATGTGTTCTACTGAAATTGGGACAACCTATCAACCACAGGAGATTGGATAAGAAAATGAATACTTTTTCAGAAAGCAAATTCGCATTAGTGTTCCGGGTCTCTCACTGAAACGAGCAAAACAAGAAAATTGGAAAATGTAATTGAATATCACCAAGCGTACCAAAGGGAGATCAGGAATCCATTTAAAAAAATGGTTTGGCTTGGTGCAGATTGTAACATGAAACAAAGAAAAGACAAAGGTCAAGGCCACATTTAATTAATCATGGGAAAAGCCACATGTAATTAACAGCTGTGTGGGATAAATATCCATGTCTGTGTTCTTGTAAAGGTGAAATCGATCTGCTCGAGTGTGGGCTGGTGACCGCAGGAGAATGCTCAGTCACTTTCAGTTGAGCCACCCAATCCTCCGGCCCTATGGGGCAAACAGGTTCCTCAGAGCCCCACAACCACAATTACAATGAGCTCTCCCTCCCGCACCCTCCGTCTGCACACTTGGATTAGTTTTCTTTCTGACACTTGTCACCTTTTGATATATCATACTACATGTTTCTTCTGTTTACATTGAAGTGTAATGGTGAAACTTTTGTCTTATTTTAATTCCTGTCTCTAAGGTGCCTGGACCAGTGCCTAGCACAAAGATATGTGTCTTGGGTAAATATTTGTTGAACAAGTAAATAAATGAAAGAAATATATTTAGAATAGAAATACAAAATAGCAAAGAAAGAAAGAAAGGAGGGTAAGGAATGTAATCTCAGAAGATCTCCTGATCCATTTTGAATTCTCCTACTGACTAGAGGAGTCTTTTTATTGCTTTTATATGAAAGCTTGGCTTTATAAACTATTGTGTCTTGAATATTTTAAGATGTTTATACCATAATGCTATCACCAAGTGCCAAAATAGAATTGAAAATTCCCCTAGAAAACCTTAAAAGTTTGTGAGTAAAATATTTCAAATATCATCCAAGGTACTCCAATAATTAAAATTCTTAACTCGGCTGCAGAAAATTAGTCTTGCATGTTTGCAAGAGAAACTGAAACTTTCAAGCTAGGATTTTTGTTTGTTTGTTTTTGCTTTGCTTTTTCAGAGAACTCAATAATGTCCTGATGAGATACTTTCTCCTTTGTAGACACAGTGGATTCCACTATTTAATGAAAGGCAGACTCTTCTGCATTCATAAAAGAACTTAAGGTGGCAATAATGAGAATCCAAGAATGGGCCAGAAAGAGGGATGGCTTTCCCACATTCTTACTTGTGAGTGAATACTTTTGTGATTTTTATCTGTGTTATGATCTGGGTATGAAAGAAAACCTGTTTGTCCACCTTACATATCTAGGAAGGGTTCAATCTGGTACAATCTATGGTTCTTCAGTGTTATGTATGAAAACAAAGGAGGCATAGGGAGACTCTGGCAATGGTAGTGTGGCTCATGTTTATTTTCTGGTCTAACTGGGCTTTTCTTAGCCTGCAGGCTTGGTAAGTAATTTATGAGGGTCAACTGAACTGATGATTCCTTTATAGTCTTTGTGGATCTTCCACTTCGTTGGTTCTGTTTCTCTTTCAATTTCCTATTCTTTAAGGTATGTATAGGAGGGAACATGTCAGACCTATTTACAGACTCTAAAAAATGTGTTTTGTGGTGTTTATACTGATATTTTGGAACTTGATTTTGCTGCACTGTGTTTAGATAATTATAGCTGCTTTTCTACTGGGCTAGAACGTCATTCTAATTTTCTCTATCCCATTCCATATTAACTAATATCTTTTGGTTTTGAAAATCTCTATCAATAACACTCATCTTTTGTTTCTCTTGTGCTGGAAACAGAGAATTGAGCTAAATTATATTAACTCGATTTAAAAGATATTTGAATCAAATTGTAAATTTTAGGGAAAACTTATTTTGTTTCATAATGTGGTTGGATCAATGGAAAAGGAGACGGCAGCTTGTAACGGAGGCCTCTTTCCCCTCCATTAAGTTTAATTGCAAGCATCTCAGGCGTAAGGAACCAGTGCTGACCGTAGGCCACTTCATCGTCATTCTGTGGTCATCGTGGCTGCCTGTGGGTGCAAGTTTTGTACCTTCAATGAGTTGTGGGAAGGAAATTGTAAGCCTGGTTGTGAATATTGCAGGAGGACTTTGTAAGCTGTGCATGAAAAAGAAAAGAAAAGAAAGAAAGAACTTTCTAGAACTCTTCGGCCTGCTAAAACTTTACTTCATGGAAGTTAAAGAAATGATTCTCTTTTTGTTGTTGTTGTTGTTGTTGTTGTTCTCTACATGAGTCAGGTGGAACAATTTGAAAAGCCATTTATGAGAAACTTTAAAGTGTACTTTGAGAAAACTACCATGAAGTATTTTAAAAATTGTTTTTGCAAAGCCCTGGGCACTTCAAATAGCCTAGCAAACGAAACTATAAAATTACTTTAGTCATTCTTAAGCCTATAACCAACAGAATAAAACAAAATTGGCTGCTTTGGGTTGATTGTGCAACCAAAGCAGCCAGAGATGCCCATACAAGGCAGAACTGACTAGTGACTGGGGGAGAAAAAGAAAGGCATGCGCAGGGGGTGCCTGGGGTCATGCTCCCCAAAACACCATGAACATGCAAATATTTTCTGATGGGAATCATTATAAAAATGTTGACTAACTAGTGTCAGAAGGCAAAGATGAATAGAGGGGGATCACAGTAACCCTAAACTTTACCCTAACCCTAACCTTAACCTTAACCCTGACCTTAACCCTAAGCCAGAATAAATATTCTTCGTTGGTAGATTTAAGTAAGAGTTTCATTTGGTACCTATTTGGATTAAATTCACTATGGTAAATTCGGTGTTTTAGTAAAGAAATAATAGGGGTTGAGAAAGAAGATTTGTGCTATCTAGTTATGAGCAGAAATGACTGCTAATTCTAGGGTATACATAGCTTCAGGTATTTGACAAGGCTATAGTCTTAGACTTGAGAAAATGGCAGAATAGTAAAAAATTTACATAGACCAAGACACACAGAACCACGTGTGTGTGTGTGTGTGTGTGTGTATGCCAAGGCACACAGAACGATACCTATGCATATATATGTATAGGTATGCATATAAATAAAAGAAAAAGTAATGAAAAATAAAGTTTGGAAAACAACTAAAATGGCTACTTTAAGGTGAGAGGAAAAACTTCCATTAAATAATGTTAATATTTTGCCTGGAGTCATATACTAATTTTGTAATCACTTTAAGCAAATTATTAAAATAAGAAAGGGAATAATATTGAAGCCTTTGAGATGGAAAGTGTAAAGCTAGAAGGGGATTATTTTGCCAAAACTCAAAGAGGCAGGGTGGCCAGAGGCAGCAGACAGAAAAGGCAGAAGTTCAAACTTCATAAACACCTTTCTTTTTATGGATCTGCTAATTGTCTGTTCCATCGCCTTCTGTCAAATCGTCATGTGACTGCAGGCTCTCCTCACAAGCAGTTACAAGGCAGATTCCTGTATTCTTGTCTCTGACAAAATGTCACTCTTTGAATGGCCCTGCCCCCTTTTTGTCAACTGCCTGCTGCCCTTCTTCAATCCCGTTACCCTGGATCGGGTTCTTCTGTGGCGTTGTTCAAGGAATCCGACATGTATTCACGCAGCGCGTTGATGCGCGTCTGCAGCACTGAGTGCGAGCTCCAAGAGGGCAGCGCTGTCAGCTTCTCCCCTCTTTACCGGCACCTGCAACAGTGCTGGGTCCGTGGCCGTTGCTGAAAACACACTCACTGAGGAGGAGAAAGGTCCTTAGGGATGGTGTTTTCTCAGATGTTGTAAGGAGCATTTCATATCAAATAAGATGGACCCTAAAATAGAATGCCAAACATGATATAACCAGCTCTTTTGGAAGTTAACTTGTTCCACTTATAATTAACCTTCACATATTTTGCCTTTCACATCTCTTAGATATTTGAATAGTGAATACTATTAAATGGATAGTATAGGCAGGATGATCAGTATGATCAGTATAGGCAGGATGCTGGCTTAATATTAAATCTGGACTGTTTCTTTTTAGGAAGGATCCTTCTGATTTATAATGTAGTCCCTAATTTCTCATCATTTTTACATGTGGTTAACCATGGAGAATCTGATGGAAGAAACATGACCTGGGAATGGTGTATTCGGCTCAAGAGCAGCCTTTTGTAGAAATACATACATTAAAAATATGTCTCAGTCATAAATATTAAAACTACATTTCCTTTTCCCCATATTGTATATTTAATTATTTACTGGGCCTTCCTAAAAGCATATGGCAACAAGAATGAATACTGGAACAAATCAAATGTATGGGACATTGATTTAAGAACTTATAGTTACAGCATCTTTATCTTATCGGGGAAATATCCTGCTTGAATTTTTATGGGAAATAAAAACCAATATGAAATTTTATCTAAAGTTGTCCAAAATTGTAGGCTTTAATGGTTCCCTGTTTCTCATATACTCTTGGTGGCACAGCCTAAGCCAGCTCTTAGAGCACACAACACTCACCTTAAATAGAATAAATTGTAGGGGTAGAATATTTCAGACCTTCAACTAAAATGCAAATGTTTGGAAGACTAATTTATTATTTAACATACCATGCAAGAAATCTTGCAAAATGCTGAGTTTTATTGGTCTCTCCTTGCATATTTTATCCTGAACAACCTAAAAATTATTTTTATTTTGTTGTTGTTTAATTGAGTGTCTAGATTTATCTATAAAAGATATATAAAATAACTAAACAAGCAAGCGGAATAGTGAATTTAAATTGCAATTGCTTCAAATAAGTATATGAGTTATTATCATTAATGTTATAAATGTTAAACATCAAAAGTAGATTTTAAGATAACCAAATATGGTAAAGAAAAAGAAAGGGTGTAGGTGAATATAAATTTATGACACAGCATTATCTAGGAAAAAAGTCTGTTTTAATTTGAACACCAAAATTGTTTCTAATCTGAATGGTTTGCATGTGCATATATATATCAATTAATCACCAGGAGGAATAGAGTCTAACTTCTTTATGTGACAATTTATAATCTTAGATTCACTCAGGTTATTTCATGACCCCATGAGTCATCAGTATTGGAAGTATGTTTAAAAATATGGAATTACTTATAAAAATGCAGATCCCAAGTCCCTGAGGCCTTGCATTCTGAGTTTTAAAAGGATTTGATAATTATCACATATCCACAATTTTGAAAAACATCACTTGACTATATTATGAAAGAAAAAATAATCCAAGAACTATAATAATTAGAGCAATATTAATATTAATTTCTAATAATCCAAACATGCTTATTATTTGATACCATTTTAATCATGTTAACATGTATTAACTTCTTCACTAATTGCAATGACCCTACAATGTAGATACTACTGCCAACTTCATTTTACCATTGAAGAAAGTGTGGAACAGAGAGGTTAAGAAATCTGTCCAAGTAACACAGAGTGTAAGTGGCAGAGGTTGAAGCCAGCAGGAGAACTGAGAGAGCAGCTTTCTGAGTTTGCTCTACCAGCCTTTTCAGAGTTTGCAATTACCTCATTCCTGCCGAGCACTGTGGGTCAAAGGTGAGCAAGACAGAGCCCACTGTGAAAGGGCGTCAAAGCCCAGTGGGAGACAGACATTGAGACAAATACGAATTTGATTTAGGAAAGATGCTCAGGAAGAGCAAAAAGACTACTAATCTCTACAGAGAGATCTTCGCAGACAGGAAGACTCAAAGACTGAGTGGAAGTGGCAGATGAGACAGTGACAGCATTCCAGACAGTACCAGCCGTGTCTGCCAAGTCACCGAACGTTAGGGCATGGCATGCCGAGGATGAAGTAGTTTAACGGGACACCCGTAGAGTGTGTCCAGGTAAAGTTGTACAGGGAGATGAGGGTGCATCGTGGGGCACAGGGCTTTACTGGCCATGGCAGGTCCACAGGTGACAGCTGCGCAGATTTTGTTCTATGTCAACAGTGTCCCCTTGCGTTGTGCTGGTCAAAACCAGCACTAACACAGGCAGTGGGCATGGGGTTCTCGTGGGGTGATGTTAGAATGAAATGATAAGATGAGCTGTGATACAAGTTTATACAGATGCCCTAGAGATCACGCACGGGAAGCCCAGAACCCACCTAAAACACAAGGGAGCTTGTGAAGACCGTGTCAAACATGACTTGATCTAAAGGCAGGTTTTTGTTTTTTTCCCCCTCAAAATATACCATTTTAAGGATGGACTGTAGAAAAACTTTAAAAATAGCCCTCTGCTAAGAAGTTCAAGTTTCACCTAGAATCTTCACTCAGGATCCTTCACTACTGGAAGCAACAGCTCTGTAAGAAAATGTTACCTCCTCTCGGATATAGCAATTTGAACAGTTCCATGAGCCCTATTAGAATCGAAATTCATTAACCTGCTACTCAGAAGGCCACATTGTTCTCTTCCCATCTAACCCCACTTTGCAGGTCTGGAGGAGGGGCGACCCTGTAGGGATAAAGGTGAAATGGGATAGATGATCTGCTTACATTTGCAAAAATATGCAATCATACTCTCTCTTAAAGGTAAATTTAAAAAATTGCATATTTCTGATATGAGACAGGTTTTTTTGTTGATTTTTTTATGGAGACAATTGATTTAGATAAAGGATAGCAATAATACTTTATTTGTTTGTATCAGGAATTATAAACATTGAGGATAAGTATTAATAAATACCTTTTTTTAAAGATTTCATTTATTTGTTTTTAGAGAGAGGAGAAGGGGCAGAGAAAGAGGGAGAGAAACATCAATGTGTGGTTGCTTCTCATGCGACCCCAACTGGACTCCTGGCCTTCAACCCAGGCATGTACCCTGGCTGGGAATGGAACCTGCCACCCTTTGGTTCACTGCCCAGTGTTCAAGCCACTGAGCCATACCAGCCAGAGCTAATAAATATCTGTCAAATTACTTTCTGTTTAGGCTGGAAAACCAGTGAAATCTCTGACTTTATACTTGATCTTAACCATTTCTCAGAAATTAGAATCAACCGTATAAAAACAGATTGTAAGGATATCCTCAGTATTTGGGTGAGTGAGCAGAAAAGTCCCTGGTGCGTTTCAGCGCCGGTTAGTGCAGGTATACTGGTGAAGAATAAACACTGAAACGGTATGCAGGAAAAGGGCCTCTGAGGTATCGATTCCTATTCTCAGCTCATTTTTCACACTCGCAGCATTTGCCTTGCAGCTGCCCAGTCTTTCCTCTCCCCTATATTGTCCTTATCTATCACTGCATAACTTAGCCTAGCACAATGGCTGGAGGGGATCAAGAAATGTGTAGTAAATGGAGCAACGTTTTCCTAAGTCGTTTCCGCTCTACCCATGACTGTGTAAGTGGGCTGCCAAAGCGTGGCGCATGATCAGGGAGGACAGCGGAAAGCGACAGGGACAGGTTCCACGTGCACGTCTGCGCTGATGTGTGCAATAGCAGTGCAAGCTCTCGGAGTTTCAAAGTGAAGGAAAGGTGAAGGAAAGGAAAGTGAAGGAAAGGACATGCAAAGTCAGTGCACAATCCATCCGATGAGAGCGAAGATGTCGCGCTTTAAAGTAGAATGAAAAGCCTCTGGAAGTCTGACCGTTAAAAGCATAGAATACATTGTTGTTGAGGATGTAAATGAAAAAGGTAATTATCATAATAATATTCATAGTTATTGTATGTGGGCTTTTCAAGAAGTTGTGTACTTCCTCATTTACATTTCCCAAGAAGCCTGTAAGATAGGATAATTTTTGCTTGTTGTAGGAAAGGGAGTTGAGCCTCGGAGAGGTGGAAAAACTGACCACTCTGAGGGGAAGAGTGAAATCTTGGACCCAAGGCTGACAAATTCACAGATTTTAAAAATCACTTCTGGGGGCGAAAATATATATATTTATATATAACTATAAACAAACAAACAAACAAACAAACATAGAAGGCGGTATAAATGGGTTTGAAAAGGATTTGACATTTTTATTGAACACACATTAATTTGGTGCTGCCGTTATCTTCAAAGTTGAGCTAAGGAAGCCACACGTGTCTTCCCCCGAAGTTCCCCTTGAGCTCCTCGCGGGGATTGTTGCAAGGCCACTGCTTCTAGCGCCACCTTTGACTCTGAAAACTGAGAATTTCAAGCTGCGATTAAAGTTTCGTATGTGGTAAGATTTATCAAATGAGTGACCAAATAGGATCGGAAAGAAAAAGAACCTGGAGCAAGGTGGTGGAGGTGGAATATATATTCGCAGTTCCATCAGCCCTATGACAATATTTCTAGTAATAAAAAGTAGTAACCACATGGAAATATTCCTGATATGCACCACATTTCAGATCCAACTATTATTATAACAATTACCATCCAGGGTGGGTGTGTCCTTACAGCGGTCGGACAGAGCAGGATCAAAGCCCTGGAAGAATTTTAACAAGAATAACAGATTGAGTATTTATTTATTTATGTATTTTCTTGTTTATTTAGATTATCTAGTCTGTATTCCCTCATTCCAGAAAACATTGCTGTAGAAATCCGAATGATTTTCCATGTACAAGACTATGGAAAATCGTACTTGGCAAAGCTTATATTTATTTCTTTTTGGTGAGGATTCTGGCTTGCAAAATTTTTACTTCTTAAGACTTGTAAAGAATGAACACACTGGGAGAGCACGTTATTTCTCATGACTATCTAACTGTAATATGTGTATTTATAAAACTGTGTTTGTGAAATAATGAATTTTGACAGCAGTTAATAGTGTACTTAAAAACTGTTTCAAGTGTTCAGTACGATGATAAAATCCGTCCATAGCTTTTGCTCTTCACATGATCTCTACTAGTTCAGTGAAGCTTTTAAATGCAGAGCCGACGGAGAGCTGGGGGGTGATTCCCTGAGATGTATATTATGCAAAGGCACTTGTGTCACACGTTTCTGTAGCAATAATTGCACCGACATTCACAAAACCCTTGTTACACAAAAGGAACTGTATCAGATGTTTCATGCCCATTGTGTTACTCAGTTCTCATAATGAGTCCATACAGCGATACTATCATTATCTCCATTTTTAGGAGATGAGGAAATTTAGCTTATTATTAATTAAAATTTAAAAAATAATGTTAATTAACTACATTAGGCCAAGAGAAGACATAAGCTTTTCAGGTTTCTGATTTTACATTTATATGGTCTGAATCATGAGGCTATTATAATACAGGGAGACCTTAAATGAATAAAAAGAAAAAAATCTAGCTTATGAAATAAGCATAATCTAAATCATTTAATTTTCAAATTGACTAACCAATGAATGTGTATAGTAGGATAGAAAAGGTTGGTTATTCATACACATGAAAGTGTTTTACTTTATGTATGTGGGTAATATTTTTTTATGAAAGGGATTGGAGAGTTTCCACTGTACTCACAGATTGCAAAAGCCTTTTAAGGCTCACCTTTAAGTGCACAGATGGACTCTTACGGATACAGAAAGACTTACAGTTAAATAATAAAAACCTCTAGATGATCCCATACTAGTGGTTGAAGAAGGGAATAATTGGTGTTAGAGAGCTATTTGCAACAATTAAAGAAATAAAAAAAACATACATAAAATTATCATAGAATAAAACTGCCTATAAAAACAAATATTTGCTTTGTGTTTATGGGGGTAACTGTAGGGGACCGGTTTGTTTTGGTCTGGCAAATATGACTCAGCTTTGTATGGAAAACCTACAGAAGCAAGGTGGTGGGCAGGAGCCAGACCTTCAAACCGAGTTTTCCCATGGGAATCAGACCTAGAAAATGCACACAGACTGTTACGGCTTGCTCTTGCTAAAACTCCATCACCCTGGTCTGAAACAACAAATGTGTCTTGTCTATCTTCAAGGCAATTTCCAAAGCCTGTGTGAATCTTCCCAAGGATAGAGCTAATCGACTCGTTGCCATTGCCGTTTGCATGTTATTTTCATTTCCTTGATCACACCTAAAACGTAGACAATAATATTCTATGTAATAGATAATAAATCCTTCGCTGATTAAGACCCGAGAGAAACAATAAAAGCCTGTCCAGGCAAGAGTCGATGTGCTGTCCCCTTGAGAGAGTGGCCGAGGCCCTCACAGGTGCTCTCCCCTTGAGAGAGTGGCCGTGCCGGTCCCTTCTCCCCACAGGATTGCTGTCACCTGTGCATTTGTTCCCGTCTCCAGCCACAACAGGCAGACTCTGCTGGCTGGAGTTAATTACAATTACTTGGTGCTGAAAATATTTGTAAAGAAATATTTATAATATCGTCATGTTATCTATTTTATATGCATAAAACATTTCCAAATGATACACATAAAAATTAATGTGTGATACAGGCAATTGAAACTTAATATCATTCATGAACGTGCGGTAACTCTATAGTTACTGCTGAACCACTTCAGGACACTGCTCTGATGTGCCAAGAGAAGATTTATAAGAAACAGAAAATAGGTTGTTGTAACCACTGATACCTTGGTGATAATGTACCTAGAGATAGAGCAGAATTAATTCAGAGACAGTGGCTTTTCTCGGGGACCAAGCACAGCTGACTGGGCAGATGCTGTCTAATCACTTCAGGTCTATTTTCTTTGGACTCTCTTAGGCCAGCACACGTGTGGCTGACCTTGGACACACAAGTGATCCAGGCCCTCTACTCTTCTAAGCTGATGTTCCAACTGCTGATCACTGCGTGGTACAATGTGATGCAATCCACCGGGGAGGAAGTCTTGTCTGTATCCTACAGATCATGCAGATGCCAAAGAACTGGCAGTGGCCAGATGCAGCTAGGACTAAGGGTAATGGTTTGAGGAAAACTTTTGTTTAAACCATAGAAATGTGTGGAGGGAGTGAGGGCTGTGCAGTGGAGAATTACAGAGACTTGGGTACGGGTCACAGAATAAAACGTATTTCTGACTGTGCCTGGTGATTTAAAAAATGAATAACATTGCCCTAAACCATCTGTCTTCATAAGAAAGTTGATCAAAACTCAGTGTGGTGACCCTTTGACTCTGAGGTCTCCCCAGTCCAGCGTTTTAGACTCCATTTAGGAAAATGATTGTTTTCTCCTTTGTGTCTGTTGAGTCCTTCCTTCCCTCCTATCCTTCTGTGATGGAAATGCAATTCTGGTACATGGGCAGGGCCGCTTTCTACATTACCTCTTTACTGAATGGTCCAGCTTCTGAGCTATGTCCTAATTAGTTTTTCCTAAACGCACCCTTGATCTTTAATATTTCTCCATGTAGTCAAGCTTATTTTAAACCCTTTAATTTGCCATAAAAATTATTTAGCAATTGACTATTGCCAATGTTTTGAGCCTCAGACTCTATCATTATAAGGTAATGTAAGATTCAGCAGAATCAAAATACTTTCTGGACTCGGAATGGGGGAGAGCATTCCACAACTCTGTGTTCAGGCTTAGTTCCGTCCCAGTTTACCTTTTATTCTTCGCTTTGTTTAAATCCATAAGGCTTTACCCTGCTCTTGACGTCTCTATTCATGCATCCTCTCCTCTGTAGGAACTTCACTGACACCCACCCCAGCAAAAATAAGATGGTTCCTCTTCTCTGCCGCAATGACCCTGTACAAGTCTGTGCCTTCCATTATAGTTTATGTAACTTTTTATTCCAAGAATGTACTTGGACCTTAGCAAGGTATTAAATTAATACATACCGGTTACATGAACAAATGCCATGTCATTAAGCATGATTATATATATATGTATATGTATATTTCCTAGGTACATGTATTTGGTTGTTGCTCCCCTTTCCTTCCCCCAAACTGAATAAATATTAATTAATCTACTAACACTGGAAAATCAAAAACATGTTTCTACATGTATAATGAAATTGTCATTTACTAGACATGATGCTTTGAGCCCTGTGGATAAATGCTTGCTTAAGCTGTTCTTGATGAGTTATTATTTTAGTCTGCAGAACAGTAAGGGAAATGATTTGTTTGTGCATTTATAAATAGTTGCTGTATCAAGTGTGATTTTGGGTTTTGGGGGAAGGGGAGTGAGAAACAATGTTATAGGGATGGCAATAGAGAAAATGGAAGAGAGCCAGATAATAAAAAACTGACAAAATTTCTTAGTATTTTTTCACTGATAAGATTGGTTCAAAGACAATTTGATGTCTACCAAGAAATATAAAACAAGATTCAAGGCTCAAAAGTTTACTGAATTAACCATTCTTTTTAAAGTAATAGGGATATAAATACAAACTCAAATTGTTTTCTATTTTTAAAACAAGCCAAAATGAGTAATATGCTTGATTTTTTAACTATAAAGATAAAGGTTACCCAAGGTGCATTAAGACTTTGACTTCTATTATTTTGTAGAATTGTACTCATCTTCTTCATGGAGTCATAAAGAATTTGTCTTTACCCTTTGAACATGAACCATAAATTAGGTAATTTTTTCTGGCATGCAGTTTTTCAGTCACACTATTGCTGTAATAGATAATCAAAGGGGGATTGAGTTAGTATCTTACTAATGTAATCACAAATAGATATTTCACACTAATGTTGGCAAGTGTGAGCTGAAATACGGGACACATGTGCAATGTAAGGAGATTAAGCTGACATCTGTGGTTCTGATAGTGAGGTGTGGTTTTCAGGGACAGGGAGTTAAGAGACAGTGGACATGGATGTCAAAGTACAGTGTTAAAGAGTAGGTTTGGGAAGTGATGGCAATGAATACATTTTATGAAACCTTCTTTTTTTCAATCCTCTTGGGCTTGGACAGTGTGCTATGGATATATTATTTTTAAAGAGAGGGATCTAACACGTGAAATCCTTGTATAGATCATGACTTCCTTAAAATAATCCTGTGAAGTAGATACTTTTAATCTTTCCATAGCTCATGTATAATCATTTTTATGGGTCAAGTAATATGTGTATATTCTTCAACAAGCATTTCCTTCAACCAAAATATGAAGACAGGGACTGCACCCTTAGACTGGATAATCAGCTGCCTTTCTTAGTCTCTGTGCTGTAGAGGACCTCATTCTGGTTCTGCTCCAGTCTCCCTTTGCTGTGGAGCAAAAAAATCTATGGGGTCGAGGGGTGTACCCACTTGGAGCCCATGTCTCACCTTTCTCATTTACCACCTATGCCTGTAGGAAATGGAAATGAAAATAAATTCCTGAATCCAGAATTTAAGGCCTGGGCATGATCTAGCCCCACCTCCTTCTTTACTGGAAACCTTTAACTTGCTTGTCAACCTCTGGCCAGACTCTTGGCTAATTTTATTCTTTAAACATGTCAAGCGCATCCGTGCCTAAGGATCTTGTACAGAGTGTTTTCTCTGCCTCCAATGTCATTATCTCTTTTTTGAAGGGTGGATTTTTTTTTTCCTGTGGACAGGTCTCAGAAGTAATATCACCTCCTCAAAGAGGTTTTTCTTGACCATCCATTTCAAAGTAACTCTTCTGTTTTTTTTTTTTTTTTTCTTTTTCAGTTTTCTACTCTGTATATGTGTGTGTGTGTGTGTGTGTGTGCTGGTCTCCATGGAATGCAAATTCCATGAGAGCAGATCTTTGTCCTCCTTTCTCTCTCTTGCCCTTTGCCAAATCTCTAGTGCCCAGAATGGCACCTAGAACATAAGAAAGAGTCAAGGAATGTTTGATGATTTAGTTATTATTGAATGAATTGTTTGGAATAATCTACATGTTCAATTATTGTACATCTTTGAAAGAATGAATCAGTGAATTAATGAATGAATAGAAGGTTACACCATTCTTCTGATTCCAAAGCCTATCATTGTTTCACTATTACCAACTATATGTACCTATACAGTGAACCCTGCTGGACCCCTGTATTCTCATAAAGTTTGAGACAAGAGGGTAGTTGTACACTGTAAAAATTATTGCAAATTTGTTTCTTTCCTGGCCTTGACATGACAGGTCCGCCTTTCAATAAGTGGAACCTATCTCTCCTCCTTTTGCATCTGGTTCAGCCATGCCCCGAGTCTTGCCCAATGAGTCACTGCAAGTGTGACATCAGCAGATATCTCTTCTTCTGTCACTCAGGGAAACCCGGAGACCACCATGTGAAAATGCCCAGGCTATCCTACCAGACAAGAAAGATGTGGCCCAGTCTCCTCTGCTGCCCCAAGTGAAGGGTCATCCACTGCCAGGTGTGTAGGAGTGACACTATCTTAGATCATCCATCCTTCACCTGACCTTCCAAATACCTCAGTCACGTGACCAAGGTTAGCTGTTTTCAACCGAGTTGACTCAGTCCAGAAGAATCATCGACCACCCCAAAGAACTGTGAGTCAAACATGTGGTAGTAGTTGTTTTAATTTACTCTTTGGGTGCAATTTGTTACATGGTGAAAACTAAGTGATACTGAGACAACGTAGGAAAAATAAAGACAAGCCCTGCTATATCCATGCCTTTGTAAGTTCAGGTAGTCCTTTAAAGTGTAAGTAATAAACTCAGATACAAAGAAGTCATTTTTAATGAATTTTTAAAGTGGTCACCTCTAAAAATCCCATTAACAAAATGCTTCATTTGTTTGGCAGAGAAACAATAACTAGGATTTGCCTTGATATAGTTAAACTCAACAATGAGTCATTTTCTGTTTTATTTCATAGGCAGTAGCAAGGCACAATTTAAATAATTTGGACATTCAATTAGAATAGATGAAAGCCAGTGTTCCTCCTAAATGCTTGTATCACAAGATTTTCCATGAGCTGGAATAACATAACCAACACTGCAAGTTTAGAATGTTCTGTTTGATCCACAGTTGCAATGCATTTGATATTGTAAATGATACTGAAGTTATGGCTGAACATCAAATCATTTTATATAGCATATTTTGATACACACACTGACAAATGCTACCTTATTTTTCTTATTAATCATTGAAAGTTTTGTTGAGAAAAGTTTTGGCCTGCAAGCATATTTTAATGAATGGTTCCAATACCAAACTAATCTGATACTTGAACTTGAATTGCTGATATTATAAACATTTGCTCTCCATGTTGCCTCTATCGATGCTCATTTCTGCTAAACCAGATGTCTGCTATTCACTCTGCCACCTACATGTTAAACTGCTTGTCTCAGGGAAGACAAACTGAAATCGCTTAGTTGTTGTTGCTGTTGTTGTTACATTGAAGAATCCCTAAGGTGTAATGCTGAGGAATCTTACTATATCCATCACAATATAACTTATTATATTGGTATATATTTTTTGCCTTCTCATTTCTCTAGCTCATTTAGGTGTTAAACTGTTCCATTGATAGCAATATTGTTCAGTCTATAGTGTTATGGCTTCCCAGCATAAAAATCACGTATGATGTTCCATGTGTCATACAAGAGATTGGTCCAGGACACTCCAAAGTGCCATCTGCCGGTATGGCCACTGTGATTGTAATGAAGGAGTTTCTCATCATTTCTAGAAAAGGAACTGTGGACATACGAACAACGATGATGACCAGAGGAGTGAAAATGATGTCTCCACCTCAGTCCCTCAGTCTGGTGAGAACCTTACAAGGGTAAACCTTTCTACACACATCCAAACATAGATGCCAGTCAAACAGTGCTGTTTTACATAAAATAGTTCCTTTTTCTCGTACAGAACAGTGTCTTAGACTGGATCTCCAATGACAGAAACATACATAGCCAACATTAGATCAATCTTGCCTATGTATTTTTTTGAGAATTTGCCAAATACTTTATGTATTCCTCTCGTGGTAGCTTTAAAATATTACCAAAAGTCTACCAAGAGGTGTAGCATAATTCATCTTTCCTGAAATGTGGGCTGGAATTAGTAATTAACGTCTAGTAAAGAGAATGTGGTCAAAGTGATGGCGCAAAACTTCTGAGACAAGGTCATAAAAGGTCCTTGTGGCTTCCTCCGTGGTCTCTCTTGGCAAAGACACTTCTGGGTAAGCAAGTTGCCATGTGGTGAGGACCCTGGAGGAGTCCTCCGAGGGGTCCCGGTAGGTAGCTGTGTAAGGAACCACCTTAGGAACCTACCCCTCCAGTCCTGGCCAAGCCCATGGAGGACTGCAGCTTTAGCCACCAAATGGACCACAGTTTCACGAAAAACTTGAGATACAACCACTTGGCTAAACTGCCTCTGAAATCCTGACACACGCAAATAGTGCAGTAACAAGTGTTCATTGTTTGAAACTATTATGTATGGGAAATTTGTTACTCAGCAATAGACAACTCATACATCCCCAGGGGAAACAGTGAACTCGATAAAGCTTTCAAGTAAAAATATTTCCCAAATGTTGATTATCAGTACTTTTTCTCTCTTAAAAATAGGTGTTTTTCTGAAATATCTTCTTTCTCCTTCCATAATATCTGTAGAAAAGGGTTTTAAGTATAACCAAAACTATAATATAAAGAGCATGGAGTAGAGGAATTCCAAATGCATGTATAATTAGATATAAGTATATGTACATGTAATTATCTGATCCAAGAAATCCTTGGTACAAACTTGCTATCATATAAACATCTTTGTCCTTGTGTAGAAAAAGAACTAACTTTCTTTCTTTCTTTCTTTCTTTCTTTCTTTCTTTCTTTCTTTCTTTCTTTCTTTCTTTCTTTCTTTCAAATTTGAAGAGGGAAGAGTTTGGGATTGGAAGACGGAGTAAGATGTAAGAAGTGGTTTGTGTTCATAGCCAACTCCTTGGTTATATCCAATTTCCTTCAGGAGAGTAAAAACGGTGTCCATTGGCTGGCTTACCCATTCAAGAAAGATTGTATCCATTAGCCTGACAATCATCTGTCCTTGTTCCCAATGCCCCATAAGACACAATACTTAGAGAAGGTCATTCTCCTATTCTTGCATACAAGCCTTTGATATTTTGTTTTTTAAAGTATCTTGGAAAACCTTCAGATGCATGGAAGATGCCTTGTACAATGTGAGTTAGCATTCATGGGGCAGGGGGGTGGGGTGGGACTGGAGGTCATAGAATAGACAGTGACAGGGAGGTTCCATCATTTGACTTCACAGGCGTAGCAGGGGACAAGTAGTTACAAGAACAAGAGGAAAGGGACAAGGAAAGTCCTACGTGGTAACTGCACTGGAATAGTTATTTGCTCATTTGGCACACTCCCTTGTGGATGCCAATAAAATAAAATAAATACTGTAGTATTCTTAAGGGGACAAATCTCTTAGTAATAAGAGTCTTCTGGGTAAGAAAGTACATTTATTGATAGTTACAAACTGGGAAGTCTAGGATATACATTCAAATTAGTAAATTTGCTTCTAACTACTAAAAATTTCCTTTTTTTTTAAGTTATTCTGCTCTTCCTCTTTCATTTCCGCATTCTCTCCTCCTTTCTTTTCCCCTCTCTTCATGACTTTTCCTCTCACTCTCTTCCTTCCTTATCTTTGTTTTCTCCATTCTTATTCCTGTCTAACTTTTCTCTCTCCCGTTTTTATTCTACATTGTCTGATAACTTTTCCTTTAGAATCTGGATGGCCTGGCTAAGTTATGTCTCTAATTACAATGCGCTACATTGACACATACAAGTGCACACACACACACCCTCTTGCACATTAGACCATCAGTCTGTCCCTTCACTCTACTAAGGGTGCTTTTGAATTTATTCTATAGTCTAGTATACATCTTTGGAATTTAGAAAGCTCAGTAATTATCTTATGCCACTCCAGACTTCTGCAAGTAGTCTTGCAGCAGGCTTAAGCGGCATACATTGTGATAGTCAGATGCAGTATTTCTTCCTGATTGAATAGCTCATAATCACTTAATAATGCATTGTTTTCCGATGTAAAACTCAGTGGAGGTGCAACATCTGGTTTCTGGCGAAAGAGCTTGACTTAATTTATTCAAATCCCTGGTGTGATTTACAAAGCACCAAAGAAGGTGGAACATTTTGACACATTGTAGAACACTGAGCGACTGTGTCTACATTGGCAAGGGTTTTCTCAATGGCTCATTTAAAGTAATCAGGGAATCTTTTATTTGGTCCCACCCTAACGCCAAAATGTTTACATTTCTAAATGAAAACCTTTTTTCTGTGAGTGAAAACATTACCAAAAAAAAAAAAAAGTAAATGCTTCGGACATTAAATGCAAAAACAAAGTTTTCCTTTGAACAGTGGAGATGGTGAATTTTTTTTCCAAACATCCCCAAACTTTATAAAGAAAATGCAAGCATTTGATATATTCCTGGTCTGAATACCATTTTACTAAAATTTCAAGCAAGTTTAACAGGCTAACAATTGCTGCAGTGGAATAGTTGGATATTTGAAAATGTGTCTGAACTTCAATGGCGGAGTGATAGCTGATGGGAAGAAAATCATTAGGGAAATTGAGATCAGTCCTCACAGATATGCACATTTTTACAAATTACTGACAAAAGAGAACTTCAATGTCTTGAATTTTTATTTCTATTTGTTTGTTAGATATGGTGAACTCAGATTTTGAGGTATTTAATTCTTAGCTCACATTTACTGGGCACCCATGGCATTATGTGTTAGGTATTATCAAGGAAGAATTCAAAATGTGGTATTGGGCTGTGAAAATGTCTTTGCCATAATAATTTTTTTCTACCTGGCCCAATAATTAGTACATGGAGGGAAAGAGGAGGTTACCAGCAGGTTTTATGCTTCAACCAGCAGGTTGAATTCATCGTGACAAAATCAGTGAAGTCTCAGTTAGTGAGCTATATAAATAAAACTAAATTTTCTGCAATAAGTATGAATGAATAAATGTAATTTTCTACAGAAATTATTATCTTAGATTTGAATGATATAACAATAGATATTATAATGAAGGAAGAAAATCACACAAGAACTTCTTATAAACATTACAATTTTAGGGCAGGTTAAGTATAAAACTGACATAAAGTGACCTCCACATCATCGGGGCTAATTATATACTTACTGATATCAAGGAACACACTAGTTGATAATTTTTAGATTTCTGTTGTATTATATATCATGTCACGAGGTCAGTAGGTTACTTCAGTCTCAGTCTTTTGCCAATACATATTTACCTTTTACATCTTTGTCCTTTAAAATCAATAATAAATGTGAACAACTTAAACTTCATAATTATCAAATTTTACATTGTTAATAAATTATGATAGACTCTGTCCTACAAGTTAGATCATGCAACTCTTTGCAACTTCCCAGCCAATAATGTTACTGTTCCTTTTTAGCAAGACGAAGCAGGGCAGCATACACTCAACTGCACTGGAAATTTAATAGAAGAGCAAGAATACTTGTGTCTTCTGACAAGTTACATTCACTCTAATGAGGAAATAGGTGTTTTAACCTGACTCATTATTAAATGCAATGTGCTGCTCAGCCCAAAAACAAAATGATGTTTTATTCAATTTCCATTTTGAGCCTTAGTTTTCTTATATTTTAAATACAATTACTTACTTTATACGATGTTTATGAGTGAGTATCAAATGTCACAAATATAAAAATTCCTGACACATTAAATAAGTACTAAAAATTGTGGGGTTAAGTGAGAAAATAAAATGATACTTCCGAGCAATTTCACCCTTTAGGTATGTATACAGCGTGGGGCAAATGTAGGTTTACAGGTATGTCCATTGTCAAATATGATAATTAAATACTAAGTGATAACAGAAGAACAAATTGCGTTTCTCAAATAGGTTCACAGTTGTGAGTATGCGAAACAGTGTGTTCTTGTATCATTATGTATTTATTAATTTTTATATTTGAATGTGGATACAACCGTAAAGCTACTTTTGCCCCACCCTGTATACAGATCATTTCCTACAAATACTTGGGAAATTATTACAACATGTAGGGCAAATTGTGTAAGAAGATTTAGGGCACGGTAAAGACTTTGCCTTTAATTCCGGATGAGATAAGGAGACAATGGAGGGGTAAAACGACGTACAGGTAGCTAGCAGTAAATGACATAAATAAGTGGCCTTGGTAAAAATAAACATATTTTGGACTACAGTGGATGTTCTGAATAAGCTATTCTGTGTGTGGAAAGAAGAGGGAAGTCAAGGATGACACCAAGTGTTTCTCTGGCCTAAATTACTGGAAAAGTAAACTTGCCATTCAGTGAAATACAAAGCAAAGACTGAAGTGATTGGAATGGAGACAGATAGTTAACTTGAATATCCAAGAGGAGATGTTTCGTAGGAGGTGACGGGAAGTGATTAGAGATGGACAGGATATTCCTTAATTTAGTGATAATGTTTAAACCCATGACATTGAAATAATCACTTGTAGAGATAAGAAAAAATAAAGAACGAAGTCTTAGGATATTTCAATGTTTAGAGTTTGGATAAATGAGAAGATCCAACAAAAACAAAGCTGAAGTTGAATGAACATCTTCAATTTGAAATTAGAAGTGATCATAAGTCTAAAAGTTTTATTTAAGGCAATATTTCCTAAACTGGTACAGAATTTTCTCAAATAATTAGGTTTTATGTTCAAATATGTTTTCAACAGCTTTTATACTACACCATTACTTTTGCTATATTAAAAACTCTGAGAAAACCAACATAAATGAACCTGTTAAACACAATTTTTTAAAAATGTATAACATAAAATAACAGTATATTAACACAAAATGAAAACAGTATTAACACAATTGAATACTGTTAAATACAATATTTTTTCAAAAAATGTATTATGGGATCCTTTTATTCTTTATAGCAGCAGAATTATCTCATCATCTCAATAGTATTTTTTGTTTCTTTGCTACATACTCCTAAAATGATTGTTTTGATTCCTTTAAAATTAATAGCTAATAATAATATCTTTAAATTTGTTTGCTCCTACCATAATGGAGTTGGGACAAGTATCTAAACTTGGGATATCTTTTTTAATTTCAAAATAAACAGAAATAGATCATAAACTAAAGAATAAAGGTAAGAGAAAGAGGAGGAGACAATTAAGGATGGCTACAAGGTTTTGGCCTCAGCAACTAATTGCTAAGTTATTGTCCATTACCAAGATGGGAAAAGCTTGAAAGGTGAGTAAGATCAGGGTTTCTTCAGAAGGTAGGTACTAAGTTAAATATGAGATGCCTATTAGATGCCTAAATGGAGAAGACTAAAAAGGCAATTGGAAATATGAGTCACACTTACAGAAGAGATATGATGAGATAAAGTTGAGAGTGATGAACATGAAATACTATTTATATCCTGAACAGAATGAAATGACTTAGGGTGAGAGAGAGAAGAACAGAAGCCTGAGAGGCTGCACCTCTCTCCAATGTCCTAAAAAAATGTGATAGATGAAATGGGAAATAACATCTAGAAGTTGCTACTAGAAGTTTTGCCACTAGAAATTTTAGTATCAGAAGATCAAACACTAGGAGGTAGGGGTGGGGAAAATGTTACAATACGTGAACCTCCCGCTGTGGTTACTTGTACTCTCGTGATGGATGGTTCGAAGCAAATAATTTCAAGTTCCATTTCTTCTACCTCTTTCAAATGTAGCCCCAAGAACCTCTCTCTCTTTCTCTTTAGCTCCATTCCCATTTCTGTCTGTCTTTCTGCCTCCTCTCTCCTAACTTGTTAATCTAACATGTAATTTAAAAAGTGTCATGCACAATATGTGGGACGTTGAAATGCAGATCCAGATCATTCACTGACTTTACCATTTTGTGCCAATAGATTATTTAAAATATAAGATATCTGACAATTACTTTTTTAACTATTATATTCAGTAGATCATTCTTCTCAGTGCATTTCATTGTTAACCCATTTTAGAAGTTGGATTATTTGGTAAATATACTCATTTCTGTCATTTCAAATATTACTTGAAGTGTTTGTATTTTTATCTTTGTTTAATTTTTTGTGTTGATTGATGTTTGGCTTTCTCAAATTAATGGTTTTAGAATCATTTAGGCAGCAATAGCTTTGGGACAAAGTTAGTCATCAAACCTGAAGAGAAGGTTGATAACAGTTGTTAAGAGACTTGAATAATTGTGTTTATTTTCTAATATATTTTATTGATTATGCTATTATAGTTGTCCCACTTCTTCTCCCCTTTATTCCACTCCACTCTGTACCCGCCTCCCACCAGCATTTCCCCATCTTAGTTCATGTCCATGGGCTGAACATACAAGTTCTTTGTCTTCTCCATTTCCCATACTATTTTTAACCTCCCCCTGTCTATTTTGTACCTACCATTTATGCTTCTTATCCCCTGTACCTTTCCCCCATTCTCCCTCCTCCTTTTTCCCAGCTGATAACCCTCCATGTGATCTCCATTTCTGTAAATCTGTTTCTGTTTTAGTTGTTCACTTAGTTTGTTTTTGTTTTCTAGGTTCATTTGTTGATAGTTGTGAGTTTCTGGTCATTTTACTATTCATGTTTTTGATCATTTTCTCTTTCTTAGATAAGTCCCTTTAACATTTCATAGAATAAACACTTGGTGATGATGAACCCCTTATCTGAGAAGCACTTTATCTGCCCTTCCATTCTAAATGATAGCTTTGCTGGATAGAGCAATCTTGGGTGTAAGTCCTTGCCTTTCATGACTTTGAATACTTCTTTCCAGCCCCTTCTTGCCTGAAAGGTTTCTTTTGAGAAATCATCTCATAATATTATGGGAATTGTGCATATTTTAAAGGCAAAATTAAGCAGAGGAAAGACAGAATGTCAGATTTCATTTTCACAGTTTCAGGAACAAAGCAAGAAATCGGTCTTATATTTCTGCAGAGGAAAATGATAGTATTGCACTCACGGGGGCTGCTTGCTTCTGCTCGGGAAAGAAGTTGCTTAGTGCTCACCATGTGGTAAGTTGCTTAGTGTTCACCATGTGGTGATAGGTCCAGAATAGTGAACACGATATAGACACTATTTCCCCCGCATGACACAGGGAAATCAGACTCAGAGAGGTTAAGTGGTGTGGCGGGTGACTAACTGTCAGGATAATGTTTAAGCCCCATGTCTAAGCTCTACATCATGTGCTCTTTCTTTGGTATCACTTTTCAGTCCATCTAGCTATTATTGTGACTGGCTGATGCTCTTGCTGCATAACCATGGTCTTTCTCTTGTTTCATGCTGGTCAAGAGAAGTCAAACAATTAGTACAGGCCCATGAAAAAGACACTACAAGATAATAAAATAAATCTGTTATGGCTGCTCAGGCTCTGACAAAGTTTTCTGCATTCTATATTTGTTCTTTGCATATAGTATGAATAGAATGAAGAGTCAGAAAGTCTGAAGCACAAGATATCTTCTAAGGAACTGGAACTTTGCCAGGGAACAGAAGAATGTTTGGTGTGGTTGACCTTGGCAGTGCTTCAGTGAATTTAAATGGATCGTGGTCTGGAGTATGTAGGAGAGCTATCAATCCAAAGATGTGTCTGTGATCATAAAATTACATCATGACACCCGTAGAAACTTTAAAAATCATAAGCATATTTCAAAAGATAACAAATTCACCTTTAATCTTTATAAAAAGACTCCATTGAAAATATTTTGATGTATTTTTGGTGCATATGATTGATTCCACATTTAATAGGGTTTCCTGCATTTTTCTTGTCACATTTTATTGTCAGCATATTCTCAACTTATTAAAATTTATTAGTTAATATGCATTATAATGAACCAACATTGTCTATCACATTATACATATATATATAAATACACACACACTCACACTGTACTACATTTATTTGTTGCCCTTCTGTTAAGTTTTAGATTGTTTCACATTTGTGGTAAACAGTGAAGTCTCCAAAGTTAAACTACTTATACTTAAATACGAAAGATATTTTCTAAATTACAAAGTATTTTCTCACATGTGTCGTTTAATTTGGGACAATCAGGAGAAAAGGCAATCTCATTTCATAAGTACATTCGTTGAACTAGTTGATGGGAAAGTGTCAACACCATAACACATGTCATAGCAAGCATGCTTTGAGGGCAGCATTTTGTAACATTCAGTCCTGGGCCTGGAAAAGCAGCGCAAGGCTGATTGCAAATACTTTAGCGTGATTAAGGCTGATCACTTTAGAAATAACCTCTGCTTACTAGTTAAAAATGACTGAACCAAATCCCTTCCTAGATCTTTTTTTGGAAGTCTTACTTTCCCCTTCGGCGTGATGTTAGTCATTATGTTGCAGTTTTGATTATGTGTCGAATATGCATATTTGTGGAGTTGCTGACACTCCATCCTGTCATGTTTCAAGTGCACATGAGTGAGTAGATAATGATGGTGATTTATTACAATGAAAGTAAAAGAATGACTTAAAGCCACCTAAAGGAAAATCTTTATTCTGAAGACAGTTGGTATATTTAGGGCTGCTTATGAGCTTTATAGGTTTTATGTTCCTTCTGCATTTTCTCAAAATATGGAAACCATTAAAATACAGAAAAGTAAATCCAGTCCTGTTAATTCATTATTCTAAAAACTTACAGGTAAAGGAAAGAAAGAAACATTATTTATTCACATATAATATATCGATTAGTTGAGATGTATAATGTATGATGACTCAAAACTGTATCAGGAATTTAAATAATTCAAGACCCAGATATGAATAAGTTGTATAATGCCTTTATTGGTCCACCAATAAAGTGTAGATGTGGATATATGCATTATTGGTGATTTCTAGTTTACATAGGACGATCAAAGTGGCAATTCATATCAATTATGATGGTGAATTGATGGAATAAAATCATATTGTAAAAATGCCTTTTTATTAGAATGATATTATTGGATTTTGTTTCATTTAACTAAAATATATGCTAATTTGTTAAACACTTCCGAGCACTATCTGT
Source organism: Anoura caudifer (assembly GCA_004027475.1). Taxonomy (NCBI): domain Eukaryota; kingdom Metazoa; phylum Chordata; class Mammalia; order Chiroptera; family Phyllostomidae; genus Anoura; species Anoura caudifer. The sequence goes on from PVKU01000022.1 coordinate 61,340, forward strand.
TGAATTAAATACATTTAAATTCCCAAAATATCAGGTAAAGTAATAGTTTATATTTAATGTTATAGAGTAATATACTTTTCCAGACTTTGAAATCTCTTTCATTCTTTGTATACTTAATTTATATCTTCTTTCTTCTCTTTTAGTGCATTATGTTACATAGAATCAATTTTCTCATATCCCTAATTTCTCACCTTCACACATTTAATAGGCTGCATATTTCCTAGTATCCAAAGAAATAATTGCAAATCCCACTATAAAAATTATGTTGCTTATTGAGCAAGTAATCTGACTGCAGAGTATTTCTTATCTCAACTATAAGTGGTTAATTAATTTTTATAGAAATACATAACTACCAGGAAAAAATTCCTGCAGATGGAGGCCTGTTAATTATTCTTACCGGGGTGACTTTTCAGTGCATAAGCAGGCTATAAATTTGCCATTGGGGAAGTGTTTCCTGGTTGTTTATGGTGAGACAATTCTGTAATAATGACTTTATTCTGTGTTTTAGTCCTGGGCATGGAACCAGAGGGCCTGTTCTCCACTGTGGTCACCAACGCTCTCAACATGTGTCTCTGCATAAGTTACTCCACTTCTATGAGACCTTTCCCTCGTTCATGAAATAGACAGAAAATGCTTCCTATTCTGATTTCAGCAGGTTATTGGGAATGATAAGGAATGCCGTGTTTTACAGACTGTAGTGCACTGAAAATTTAGAGTAGTGTTAACATTATATTTGTTAATATCAAAAGTGTCTCTGGCTATCTTAATAAACTTTTCTTAAGCCATGCCTTCATGAAAGTAACCAACGCCTGAAAGTACACACTACACGCCTCCGTTGTATATATTACTTTGCTATAGCTGTCATAATAACGTACCGCAGACAGGGTGACTTAAACAACAGGAATTTATTTCTCACAGTGTTGGAGGCTAGAAGTCCAAGATCAAGGTGTTGGCAGGTTTGATTTCATTGTCAGCACCCTCTCCTTGATTTGTAAATGAGTCTTTTCCTTTTGCCTTCTGCGGTCTTGTCTGTGCCCTGATCTCTTTTTCTTCTAAGGACATCAGTCGTATAGGTTAGGGACCTCAATTAACTGTGTTACCACGTGAAAGACCCTGTATCAATAAACAGTTATATTCTGAGATGCTAGGAGTTAGGACCTATACATATAAAAATTTCCAGAAAAGAATACAACCTATACCATTGTATTATGGCATTTTCCAAAGAATGTTCTGCTGAACACGATTATCCAGATGTACTTAAAGGAAAGGTTACATTGATGAAATACATTGGGAGAATGCAAAGAACTGTGTGTTTGCTTCTGTTATTCTGTGGGTTTTTTCACAAGCTAAAAACAAAACAAAACAAAACAAAAAACCAAACAAACAAAAATGCGTCATTTCCGGGAGGTGATTATAGCAGACAGGCTAAATTTATTTGACCGAAGAATCTGAAGTTTGTGCTCTGAAAAAGTCTGCCGCATAAGCATTCTAATTCGTCTTCTTTTCAAGGAGATTAATAAAACCATGACATACGAAATAGATAGCTTAAGGTGGGCCCAATTGTAGCTGAGATAAGTAATCAAGTAATCAACTCTTCCTTATCTATGTAAAGGAACACAAATCTCCACCTGGATAAAAACTAAATATAACATTGCTCTGATACGAGCAATTGCCACAAATTGTCATTATATTTTGCTTAATACGAGTATGTCTAGCTCCTTTTTTACGGAATAGGTAATGTTTTTATGTGATACCAATTATTAACACTTTAGAATGGATTAATAAAATACTAATTTTTCTATTTCTTATACGACCTGGAGAAAATAAAACAAAGGAAAATAAGATTAAATGGGAAGGACAATAAGGCTTAGAACAGTTGTTCTCAAACCATATTGTGCAATTCAATCCCCTCATAAGGCTTTTAAATATGGAAAGGTCCTGGCCCCCACCCCTCGAATTTCTGATTCCATTGGTCTAGGGTAGGGCTGAAGCATTTTAAAAAGCTCTCCTCATGATACTCACATGCATTCAGGAGTAAAACAATGGCTCAGAAAAAGGAGAAATGATATGCGAAAGGAATGCCATCTCTATTAGGGAAGTCTCCAGAAGCTTTAGAACCTGGGCTAAGAAGGCCAAAAAAATTAATTTGCAGTTACTGTCAGGGGTGAAACACAAAGGTATAGTATAGTTGATCAAATTCCCTGAATCAATGACTGAAAGGGAAGTAAACGATCAGTTGACACTCAAAATAGCTAGAACAATTTTCATCTGGAAGTAGCCAAACTCTGTACACATAAGACAAGTCCCCAATCCTCCCCATCCTCCACCCCTGGAAAATGCCATTCTATTTTCTGACTCTATATTTGACTACCCTACAGATTTTGTACAATTGGAATCATGCAGTATTTTTTTTCAGGGGAGAGTGCCAATGCTGTCCCCCACTACCACAAATTATGCAGCCGAGTTTCCCACGTTAGGGGAAATTGCAGGGGTCAGCACATCCAGAGTGCGTCTGGATAAGCCTCACGCTGGGAAAACCACCTTTGTGATCACGGTATCCCCCCTGCCAGGTCTTTTTGTGGATGAGTTGTTTTACCTAGCATAATGTCCCCATGGGTCATCCATTTAGGAACACATAGGCCACCGCTGCCCACAGGATTTTGCTACCCAAAGATCACACACTTTCAGACACAGTTCCTTCCCAGCACTAGGGCTGTCCACTTTTTTAGGGTGAAGACTCAGAAGAAACAAGTGCCCGTTGCTTTTACCAGGGGTTATCCAGGAAATTTAGTGCAGCAGCTGAAAGACAATGTAGCTATGCTTCCTATCACGTTGAGCAATTTAATTGGGTGTAAGTTGAATTTATCTCAGTGCTCAATTAAAAAAAAAAAAAAACTAATGAGAAGGATGTATGAAGTTGTGAGCCAAAGACCTGATGAGCCATCTTCACTTGTTAACCATTCATTTGATTCTGTGACGTCTTACCGGAAAGTGCATGCCTTAGACCCTTTTCGGCTTGAATTCCAGGCTGCATTGTTCATAACCCAAGAGAATCTGAGAAGTGCAAATTAACAGATCCAGCTCAGGTATGCACTTCAAAACGGAGATGAAAGTCGTGTGGGTATTAATAATTTTTGCCTGACCAACTCACTCTGGGAAGAAGAAAAGGAAACTCATGGAAAACTACTAAAGGATATTTTTTGGTTCCTAGGTCCATATAAGTACCTGGAAAGCTGGCTGAAATTACAAATAGCTACCTACTACCCTGGTTTGGTGGGGTACTTGGTTGGAACATCATCTCATATACCGAAAAGGTTGCAAATGTCATTCCCAGTCAATGCGCTGACTTAGGTTCTGGGTTCCATCCCCAGTAGGGGTGCATACAGGAGGCAACTGATCTCAGCATTTCTCTCTCCCATCTATAATTTTCTCTCTCTTTTCTTTCTCTCTGAAATCAACAAACACATCCTCAGGTAAGGATTAAACAAGCCCTACATATTATTTTTAGATATATTTAAATAGCAGACATCTATTTTTTTTTTCTGTAGGTTACTAAAATATTAAAATAGTCATTGTTACACCAGTTCGGATTTTTAGGTAAAAATAAAACCAAACAAAAATTAAAATTAACATTGTGATCCAGATACTTTCTCAAAACGATCTAATACAGAGATATGCAAAAGTGAACATTTTAATTTGGTTTAACTTAATGCAGTGTTTACTGGGGTACTAACAAGATGGTAATGTCCTCTGGTGTTTCCATTTCTTTTATGTTTTGATGTTTAGCTCAAGGATCAGAATTAGAGCAGCTGAGTTGTGTATTTTTTGTAATGACTTATTTTGAAATCTATCTTACTAATTCTTGAACTCAAAGTAAAACTAATGACAATTATATTTTTCAGACACCGGCTTGATCAAATCCTCTCAAGAGACTAAAAGAGAAACATCCAAAATAAAAATAATGACAAAATAGCAATATTTTTAAAAGTTTATAGTTTACTTGCCACATCAGGTTAAAATATCGTGGTAAAGTAATTTTAACTCAGGTAACTGACTTTTATTGAAAAAGTGACTGATAGTCTTATTTTTTTTCTTAGCACTTATTACAGTTAAATCTTTTTGACCCAAGTATAACTGGTTTGTATCCATTTCCCAGATGAGAAATATGAAGCAAATGATTTATGTAGATTATGAATCAAACCCAGATCATGTTACAAAAACAAGATAATTTGAATTTTAGTATTTTTGTCTCAGAAAGCAAACCCTCCTAAGAAACTACTGTTACATCTGTACATTTAGTTTGTTTCAAAACTTGAACTTCAGAACTCGAAGCTCAGTACTACACAAAATGCATTTCACAGATCTCCATCAGATTATGTTGTAAAAAAATAGCTTAGTTCAGTTGGGTTTTCAGAAAACTATAAAAATGTTGCAAAACTCACACATATTCATACACTGATAACCTAGTAATTATTTTATTTATTTATTTTTATTAAGGAAAGGAAGAAAGGAAACGATAAAGACCAAATGAGATCTTACCATTTCTGTGGCAGGCACTTCCATATGTGTCGCCCAAACTCCTAGTCACAGCACAATTGCAAGGTGGCATTACGTCCATATAGAAGTGAAAACAAAACAAAGCAAAATGAAACAAACAAAACCCTGAGGATCAGAGAGTTCAGACAACATTTATTTGCAAAGCTCCAACTTAAACTAAGTTCTGATTCCAGAATCTTTGCTTTCTCCATGTCTTAGGATATGAGTGAATTTCCCTGAACATTTAGGGTTCGTGGAAATTACAGAGAAATCTCATCCATTTTTTTTTCATTTTACACCTTTTATAAAGTACCAATCTAAATGATTCTCAAAAAAAAAAGGAGAAAATGTACTTCAGATGATGATTAAGTACTCAATTTTTAGCAAAGCACAGAAATACTCTTTTGAAATTTCCCATTGTATTTTGCTTCTCAATACACACTTCTTAAAATCTTCATTCATATTTTAAATGAAGGTCTATTAATTTCCCTTTTTTGGCTGCAGGTTTACATTAATTATATCAGACAAAGACTGTGGGTTTCTAGATTAATCTATGGTTAAACAATAATATTACATCACAATTTTCAGAGACTTTCACATTATTGCTTTCATCAAGATATCATTTCAACTCCTAGTTCAAGGGCAATAGATACAGGGCAAACTTTTTTCTCTGCCCCCACTACAATTTAGCTTTGACCTCAGCAGATGCATTTTAGGGCATAAGGACAAATGAGCAGGGGTCTCATTTAATGAAAGGCAGAATACTGTGATAAAGTCCACATGGGATAGAAATGGGAGGAGAGTTGACATTTTTACAGAATAATGATGATTAATAAAAACAGACCCTCTACTCCCCATGTCTCATTCTGTATACAGATTCAAGGCTAGGACCCATGATCTTTTTAAATTTATTGTCTATAGACAGAAATATAGCAGAAGCTTTCAACACAAATGTATCTCATTACAGGGGAATTCTTAACCTTATGAAATGTTAACGTTATCAAACAAAATAGCTGAAAGAGCAGGTAACTGAGTTTTATTTAGTGGTGCAACCTCAGGCTAAGGTTACAGGAATTAGCAGAATGTTTAAGGTTAAGCTGAGAATCAGCTTTCACAAACGTGTCCAAGACAGTACAAGATGCATATTTACAGAGGTGCAGACTAGGCATTCCTTGTATCTTAAAGCACACCCAATTAAACCATTTTATCAATTTGGTGAAGAGGGAGACAAAGGCATGGACTATGTAAGACGGAATGACATCCTGAATTTGATTTTTGTTTCTTCCACTACATAATCTCAGGCCTGCTGCGATGTTCCTATTTTGTTGAGACCATGCTTAGTCCCCAACTCTTCTACCATGGCTACCCTTCTTAAAGCCACTTTATTGAGGAATGGTTGCCATGAAAAGACGGTGCACATTTTGTGTACACAACTTGGTGAGTTTAGAGATAAGTATACACTTGTGATATTATCCTTACAATCTATGCCATACACTATCACCTCTAAAGGTTTTCTCCCTCCTTTTATGTATTATTACTTTTTTGTGTGTGATAAGAACATTTAATACACTAACTACACTCTTAGCCATGGCAACTCTTTGAAGAAGTTCATTGTGCAGTGAATGAGTAGGCAGTCAAGTGAGGGACCTGGTTCACATTTACTCACTGAGTCATTCTGTCCACTTGGTTTAGTGCCACCTTTGCTTTGGATGCTCTATGGTGGGCATTGATGTTTAGTCCAAAGAAACTCATACTTTTGTTCCCAAGCCTTTTTCCTAGATCTTGTTACTGCCCTCCAATCTTGTTATTCTAGCTAGGTCCTTGACCAAACAGCTTAGCCATTTGAACCATCCCAAAAATTTGATGGATATAACACAAGACCTTTGCCACAGGACTGATATATGAATAAACTCACCCTTAGGCTGTTTTGTACAGTGCTACCCCCACCTGCTTTGTACCAGGACCCTTAGGATTTACTGCTGGAGTGCTCTCTGGGTTCCATGGTGTAATACTGGTGTGTTCTACAGATCTTTTGGTAAATATCTCCCTTTCTGTAACAAGCCCAGATGTTCCCCATTTGAGTTTGCTGAGCTGTAACTCTGATTACAAGTATGCTTCGCACCAGGCAAGATGGCAACAGGTGCTCAGCAGGGCAAGCATTGTCCTATAAGGCATTGGTCTATTTGAGGCATTTGTTAATCATCAGGCAAAAGGAAGGACTTACAAATTCTTCCCAGTAAAATAGAAAGCCATTTCTGCAGACCCAGAGGTGAAATGGGGGATTCAAGGTTCTTGAAAGCAAGTAATTCCCCTTTCTACATGTCCACATGTCCAGTCTGAGAGGGATCTCCTTCCTCCCAGGGTCCTGCACTTAGTAGATTTGTTAGCCTTAGAGTTCAACTTTTCTGATCTTTAACTGGGTCTGTTTAAGAACCTGCAGATGATAGATTCTAATTGATTCCAAGGAGTCCTTATGACTTTCACACTGTGTTCTAACTTGTTGATTAGTAGATCTAAGCCTGTTAATTTTTCTTTTCATAGAATCAATGATGCTTGCTAGTTTTATCCCATCTCCTATTATACCAAAACATTGCACCAGGCAGTACATCCACTTCCACCTGTACCCAATGCAACAAACATGTGAAATTAATTCCTAGCAATTATACAGCTACAGCAAATTAGGGATGTTAGAGATGATCAGACTATCAAAACTCCTCCCACAACCAGTAATGAACCATAATTGCATCCATCCAGTGAGCAATCAACTGCAGAAACCCATCTTTAATATCTGCTACATAGAACAACTCCAGGTACCTACCATCTTAGGGTAGTTTTCCTAGGAATAACATCTGAATAACTGAATCTTACTGAAATGTTTTGTCAGGCAGTGCTCTCAAGAGAAGGGAATGAAGAAAGCAGGATAAGACAGGGGCAAAAGCTAAATGATAATGTAGTCTTACATGAAGATCAGCTTTGGTATGTTCCTATAAGAAAGCTCGAGACTCTGAAGCACAAATTACAACATCCAATAATATCAACATTTTGTGCTTTCTAGGTATCAGCAAAAAATCTTGGTAAAAGTCTAAACAGTAAATGTTTTAGGTTTGGGGGGGCACCATTTAGTACCTGTTGAAACTACTCTGCCATTGTAATGTGGAGAACCACGTATAAATAAATCAATAAATCAGCATGGCTGTGTTGCCATAAAACTTTATCCACAAAACAGGCGATGGCTAGGATTTTAATTGCAGGCTAGCTACAGTTTGCTGTGTCCTGCTCTAAGGAAACAGGGCTACCATGTGGCCGAAGAGAATTCCCCAAAGAGTGTAACTGTGTTGGCTGGCCTTGTCCACAGTTGATGGGCCTAATACACTGACAATAAAGGGGATCTGGGTAGGACACCATCAACATTCACTCTAAGAATACCAAGGGAAGCTGAAGTAGTTGCATTGTAACAAACCAAAATGGGGGTTTGGCTGCCTGTCACCACAAAAACCAAACTCATGAGGCAGATGCTGGTGCAAAAGGAAAGAAGTTTTATTCAGGTGCTGCATAATCTACAAGAATGGCAGACTGCCATCTCAAAGCCCATCTCCTCAGCACTACCAAGTCAAAAGCCAGTGTCCAGAGATCCTGCTTCATTTTAAAGAACAGTCCTTTGGAGCCTGCAGGAGGCTGCTAAGTGGTCATAGTTCACATCCAGGTGGTGTAGCTTGTTCCCGGCTGCTGTCCATTGCGGGCTCCCTCCTGGAGCCTGCTTGTAGAGCCTGCAGAGCCATGCGCTGCTAGGAGAGAGCTGCAAAATCACACGTATTCCCAGGAGAGAGCACACAGACACATCAGTGAGAGCATCACCAGGTTGCCAAGAGAGAGAAGACTCTCTCTTGGAGGCCATGGGCCACATGACTTCTAAGGTCATGTGCCTACTGAGGCCACATGGCCCATGGAGAGAAGAGGCAAGTGCACCGTGCAAGTGCAGGTCACAGGCTCGAGCTCCTTTGCTCCCCTGGGATTCTGTTAGTTTGGGTGTAGGGTGAACTAGGTGCTTTCTCAAAACGACCAATCACCTTCCCAAACTTTTGTGCACTTTGTGTGAGTTCACCCCCCCACCAATCCCTTTTCCCTCCAGACTAGACAAATGGGTTCCCCTATTTGGTCCAGCACATCCCTCTGTACCATTTTTACTTCTATGACACAGGTCTTGCCTTCCCTTGGTCTGACCTCCAATCTGGCACTAGAAGGGGGAGGGGCTTTTTCCTAGCTAATTATTTCACTAGGTTTTCATGTGCCCCATCTAGGAACCCCACTTTGCCACCATCTTGTCCAATGGCGTTAACTCCCCAACACTCTGACTGTTTAGAGTAACAAGATTACCAAAGGTTTGAAGGCAGGTCCCAGTTCCGTGTGTGCAAAGAACTACCATCAGCATGGAATTAAATATGAACAGTAGAAGATGAAGCTAGAGAGCTACACAAAAATAGAAGGGCATTGGATAGTATTATAAGAACATTGACTTTGCCTTATAGGAACTGGTGAGCTCTTGGGAATTTTAAAGTAGAGAAGCAGAATTATCTCTCCACTGACAATGCAGGAGTCAAGTCTTTGTTGCTAAATCCATTTTCCAGATAGATATTTAGTCATTTATCATCTGTAGCACTTAATAAAACTTGCTTTTTCAATTCCTTCAAAGCCAATGCGTGATGATCTAGAGCCAGCTTTGATGCTGCCTGCTGGTGGTGGCATGTACCCTTGAAGTGACTTTCCTCCAGTGAAGTGGTATTTGCGTCTTTGATCAATATGCTCGCCTGCCCCGCACTCCTGCCCCCTGCTTCTTTGGGACAGAGCAGATGTTTGAAAGGTGTTTCTCTGGGTGCGAGGGTAAAGTTTATGACCATGAATGTAAGCATTCACCATTTCTAACTGAAGCCAACCGGTGAAGCTGTAAGTCATACCTTGGTCTACTCGGTCCATGCTTTGTCCATAATCAAATTAATTTTGTACCAAATCTCAGAGAACCATCTGTTCAAATCAGAGCTGCCATAATGTAAACATCCTCTTATGATTGTTTTGAAACAGAATTCCAAAAAAGACATCACTTCCTTTTCTGTGACTTCCTTGGCTGAACCCTTCATATTCGGTATTTAGGCCAAAGCCAAGGGAGAGAAGTAGTCACTGGCAGCCTTGTAAGAATACTCTCTTGTGCGTGTGTAGGCTGGGTTAGAATAGCAATATCCCAAAGGAAGGACAAACACGTAAGTGTCGTACAGATATCTTAAGCTTAAGATGACAATTGCTTGAACCAGGGTCGTCTCAATGACAGAATATTAACAAAGCGAACTCTCTGGAAAGTGGATCATTCAGATAGATAATAGTGTGGCCTCCAATGAGGAGGTCAAAGCCTGACTTCTACTTCTTTCTTTTTTTGTACTTTCAAAGTATCTACAGAAACGTCTATTATCTTTCACAGTAAGAAAAAATAAAATGCCTTTTAATAAATAAATTACATTAGTTTACATAAATCACTTCCCTAGCCTACAGAAGTCCTGTCTTCACAAGCATGTGGTAGGCATGTGTACTGGAAAGTTATTAACATGCTCTGATATTTATGTAACACCTTTACTCCAGAAGGATGACTTCAGGTCTTTATAGTGTACTAGAGCAGGAAGAGTTTTATTCACCATTCTTTTGGAGCCTTGAGATCCTGTAAAATTCTGACTTACATACGATAACACTGTGCTGTACAGACATCAGCTCTCCAACCACTAAACTGTTATTTCTGGAATAAACAGTGAAGTTTTCTCCTTGATGTAGAGCAATGCAGTATTCAATATCATGCATACTGATAAAGAATAGGGTTTTCAGTAACCAAAATAAGGCATTCTCTGAGAGTTATGGATTAACATTATATTTGTAAATTCGTGTTGGGTATCAAGGTCTTGAAGAGCAAATTTAGGATATTTACAGAGCCTATAATAGGTAAAAATATCACAAAAAATCACCAAAATTGTATATAATACTTACCTAATTACCATATTAAAATTAGATGCTATTTAATAATGAACATAGGAAAAATATTGCTACTCCCATTTCCCCATCCAGCATTCATAGCTCTGTAGAGGTAAGGCAACTTGAATCCTGCTTCAGATTGAAGACTGGGGCATCTTGACTTACCGACCGTCAAAACGAGAAAACCTGTATGCGCAAAAGCAGCAGCCTCTGATCTCTCAGCACTCAGGCCTGTTCCAGTCTGTCACCAAACATGGCAACCGGATGCTAACTTTCAGGGGAGAGCAGCACATTTGTGGCATACAAGTCACTGCAAAGTTTTCACTCACAGGCAGTGTCCCTTCTAGCCCCTGCCACTTCTCTGTTCAAGTTAATGGTCTGAAATCCCTTCCATGGATAGTTATTGTCCCCGCATATCAAGCAAGGGAGTGACTTCCAAAGCCTAGTGTGCTTAGCTTTGAATTCCTCAGTGACCTGTAGCAAAAGGATCAACCACTTTATCTCCTTTTCATCTAATTCTATTCCCACTTGGGTATATGACCTTTGGGTATGGGATATATATATATGTTTTTCCCCCCAAAAAAGCCCAGCCATTATTATTGTAATGAGAATGGTTTGTGCCTCATCTATGTAGCCTGGCAGCCAAGGAGAGTGGACTGGAATGCACATTCATGAACAACAACTTCACTGTACTAGTCAGTGGGGGCAGTGGATGCCATGGAGTGAACATGTGTACTGTGTGGCTGTTGCATTCCTGGGGATATATGGATTATGGGAATTACAATAATATATCTCATGAAAAAGGAATTTATGAAGAGATAGGCCATTTCTCAATTTAACGTCTACTTAACTGCAATTTGTTTTGTCTTTATTTTCTTGATTACTGCATATTCTCCTCTTGTTGTGAACTGCTTCTTGCTCCTCCTTGTTTTTTCTAACAGTTTTCCTAGTGTTTAGCTTCGTTCACTCTTAATGTTTTTTGTCTTGGAAAAATAAAGCAAAACCAAAAATGAAATGTAAATAAAACAAAGTAAACTTTGAAACAAGAGTGTCAGATTCTGTGATTTTCATCAACTTTTTTTCATTACATGTTCAGTACATTTAGCCTCCAATCTTCGCTCCTGGTTTTGAGGTTCAAGTCTATTGCTTGTCTTCCATTCCATGACTCCTTAAACTCCAGATGAGCAAAGAGAGTGAGAGACAACACGCTCACTTTGTACAAGACATTCACTTTGTACTATGACCCAGTCTATCATTTCAGAGCAATCTTTCCAGGAAAAACAATTTTTCAACTGGAACCTCCATATTTTAATTTAATCCTGACTAATGATACTTAAACACTTTAAAAGTAGCCTTCATGTGAAACTATATATACAAAGAGAAACAACCTAAATATTAAATGTGTGATTGACATTTAAATATTAAATTAGAAATAATAATTAAAGATATAGCACATTTCTTCTGACAAGTTGCCGGTTGGGTAGTTTCTCTTGCTCAAGATACTAATGGAACACCTTATCCATTTATGGATTTCATATCTAAAGACAATAATTAACACTTAAAGTTTTATGAATTTAGCTCACAAATTTATTCTGTTTAGTCTTGATCAGAAAGGCTGAGACATAATTTAATGTTTATCCTTAAGTATAATTTCTTTTTGTTGTTTTTCTAATATAAGAAACAGATTTTTCCTTTAAAAATTTAACACTTCACAAGACAACTACTATAAACATGATAAATTCCTTCATAATGAGCACTCTTGAACAGTGGTTGGGGAATTTTTTAGTCACCTGAGCTAGAGGTCTTAATAAAGATATATATGAGTGCTTTAAATTGTCTTTTATCAGAATAATCAAATCTTGTGTTTTTATTCTATTTCAGTATATCTGGGGTTTTTTGCAACTACACTTTTTTTTGAACTTCAGGAAGATTCTTCAATAGCACTTTCTGCAAGAACAGAACTATACTATATATGCTGGTATTTGTCCAGAAAGTATCATCCATGCAGTATGAAAAGTAGAGACATTTATTGGAAAGGATACAAGATACAAGAAACATTGTGCAAAGGACAACGATGTCTCAGTCCCCTTCAAAGTAGGTACCCTGGGACATCACACAGTTCTCCCAATCACCATCAACTGCCCTGTCATATTTTCCTAAATCTCATTGATGGTCTGAAATCTCTTCCATTTCAAAGGTGATTTTAGTTTAGGAAAAGCCAGAAGTTGCAGGGCACCAAATCTGAGCTATAGGAGGGCTGAGTCACCTGAGTGATTTGATGTTTTGCCAAAAGACTCTGCAAGAGACATGATTCACAAATGGGTGTGTTGTTGTGATGAAGCTGCCAATCACCAGTTGCCCATAGCTGCAACCTTCTGCATTGCCCAAATAGTTTCTGCAGAGGAATGTTCCAGCTTAATGCAAAATTTGATGCAGGTTTTTTTGCTCTGTTCACTGTTATTTTGAATGCAATGGCCACTCAGTATACGTTATCACTCAACAATACCTACTGCCCACTCTGTTTAGTACAGTGAAGTCACCATTGTTTACACCTGTACATTCCAGTCCATTCTCCTGTTTGTTGCCCAAACAGTTCTTGTTACATTAACAATGGCTGGATTTTTTCTAGACAGACTTTATTGTACTACCCACTATGGTAACCTCTGACTACGTGAGGTTATGGAGGACCAGAAGTGAAGCTAGTCTGAGTGAAGAGCTGAATGTTAAGTTTAATTAATCTCAATTTAAATAGCCACATATAGCTACTGGCTACCAAATTGGTAATTACAGATCTACAGACTATATTTAGATTCTGGTTATTTGTAGCCCTAGTTGACATAAAGGGTTATATTGAGATGATAGTTAAGCTTTAACATTGAACTAGAAGATAAAGGGAGTTACATTCTGGTGTGATGGGCTGCATTTTCCTATAACATACATTCATTAATTGACGCATTTTTGTCAATAAGAGATATCTACCATTTCCCTTTCTGCTTTTACATTTTAACTAAAGAACTTAACTGTCCATGAAGAATATTGGGTCTCCTTACTGATAAAAATTCATAATATGTCCTGAAGATGATTTAAGGGCATATTATTAACGGGTGCTGTTTAAGCAGAAAAAAATAAAGTTCACATAAATCTCTGTCTATTAGTTTGGAATGTGGGATGGTGACATTTATGAAGACACTGTCTGCCCTTCAGCTTTAGAAATGATACTGTTTCACCAACTGTCAGAAAAGTTGCCTCTTCTCTACTCACTTTATAAGCACCGTTGTCTCACAATTCACTTCTCCCGGGATAGAGGATGAATTAAATTACTTGCTTTATTATTTTTATTTTCTGTCTCTGGAAAAGTGTTACTCAGAGAACCAGAGACTCGGGCATGATACCAAAGCTATTGGGAAGAGAATCCGACGAGACTCTTCCGCATGCTTTGGTAGGGAACGTGTTCATCCCCGCTCCCCTCTGCCACACGTACATCTCCTGCATGACGGTAGGGGAGTGCAGCTCAGTATTCATTTTCAAAAGCTTGCATCCTTTACACTAGCAGCTTATTCCACTCTTTACTTTTGAAAGTCCTGACATTTTACCCTGTGGTGTTTAGAAGTCAGTCACTGTTGATTGGAATGTTCTCAAGAGCTCAATGATTAGAATTTTATGTTTTCTTTCTGTCACCCAGGGCTTAGACCAAAGTACCCTACATAAATGTTGACTCAGCTATATCCACTTCTTAAATTAAAGTGCTTTGCTTTCTGTGTCTGAGCTTTTCAAAGTAAATACAGGAAACAACACAAGTGAAACAGTTTCTTCACACGCCATGGTTTCAAATCAATAGCACTTCGGTTGCCAAACTGGTTCTTTACACTTTAATGAAGAATGGATTAGTTGGTGGAATAAAGGGAATTCAAGCATCTAGTATGAGTTTTATTCTAGGGTCTTTTCAATATTTCCTGAAACCTATTAAGTCAGTTTTTCTTGTGCCCAGTGTTTTAATAGCCCACATTTTTAAGTGAGAGGTGGCTAAATTATTTCAAAGGAAAATCCTGTGTTTTCATGATCACATACTATTACTTATGTCCATGGAAATCCACAGATATCGCCATAGTCAAATGCAACAGAGATTGTTTACAAAGAAATCAGATGGAACTTTGAGTGAGCAGGTGTCAGTGATACTTTCTCTCTCTGGTTTCACCCTCCATTGCCCTAAAACTGCCTACACTAGATCCAGATGCCAATGAAAGTTCGTATTTATACAATAAATAGCTAATTCTGTAAGGAAACCTACCTCTACCTATGCAGTCTTGAAATGAGTTATACTAACAAAAATAGCCTAATGATCAGGTATAACTTCAAACTTCTATTGTTTCAGTTTGAATCTAGTCAAACTTACTCATTTTTATCTCCAAAAGATCAACAAACTACATTTGAATATATAAAATTGCATAATTTATTTCTTTATTAGCTTAATGAAAGGAAAATAGTTGAAATAGTTCTAAATTTTCCACATTTGATGTTTATTCACCTCTGAGTCTTCTGATCTAGCCAAAGAGATTTCTGTAAGTGGAGTCCTCACAAGCAAATAAAGGGTTGTCATTTCTGACTTTTTATGGCATTTTCATTTATTCATTCATAGAACTGAGATCAAAGAAAACATTCTATAGCACAAAACATTTTCTAAGACTGAAAAAAGATACAAATATCTCTGTCTTCATAGATATTTATTCTAAGAGAAAGTGGTGTTAAACCAACCAATCAAATATATGATATATCAGTTGGGCGTAGTGCTATGAAAAATAGCATGGATGAGGCTCAGCTATGCTTGATGGTGGTGAGAGGCTGCGATTTTATAGACAGTGACCAGGAAACTCCTCTTTGTGAAAGGGACATAAGCAGATGTCAGCTAGGAGAGGGAGTGAGTCCTGAGATATTCAGAAGCGTGTCTGGCATGGGTGCAACAAGGAGGCTGATGTGCTGGAGGCAACTCAGGAAGGCAGGTGGTATTTGGTGATGAGGTCAGACAGATGAACTAAGTAGGGGTTCAGGGTGCGTTATGTGGAGACTTGTTGGTGCTTATAAGGGCTTTGACTGTTTCTTGAAGCAAGATGGAGAGGTACTGGAGGGTTTTGAACATAATAGAGCCATGTTCTGGCTTCTGTTCTAATGAGCCAAATCTATGCTTTGTTCATAATAGACAGAACTATGGTAGAAACTAATACAGTAAAACCTTTACAAAAGATAATAGTTGTTCAGACTCAAGATATAATTTTTAAAAATATCATGATTCTGGATATGTTCTGAAAATAGAGAAAACTTAAGTATCCAATGCATTTACAGTGTGGTGTTAGCCAAAGAGCTGATCCAAGAATTCTTTGACCTGTTGTGTGTGCAGTGCTTCTCCGACAGTTCAATGGAGCTGGCAGGTAGGACACAGGTAGGAATCTGTAGTCAGAGGAGAAGTCCAGGCTGCAGACTTAAAAGTGAGAATGATCAGCTTATTTAAATTTGTAAGGCTGGATGGGAGCTCTCCAATCTAGCAGGTACAGGAAGCAAAGAAGAGAGGTCCAAGAATACTTACTCCCTGGGTCACTCCAACTTTTAAAAGTTCAGAAGATTAGGAGACATAAGCAAAGGCAACAGGAAAGGAATGACCAGCACAGGGCACTCGGTTGAGCTAGAAGCAAAGTGAAGAGGACTCAGTGATCAGTGGTGTCAAGTGCTGCTGATAGATCAAGCACTGAGGATTGAGGACTGACCTTTGGAATTAGCAGCTCATTAGAGCTCTCTACAAGAGCAGTCTTGGTGAAGGCTGGTGATGGATGGGAGATGGGAAGGTTAAGAGGAGCAGACAAATGGGATGGGAGCTGGGGTGGCATGTGGGATCAAAAGAGGTTTTTTTTTGTTTGTTTTTAACAGAGAAAGAGAGTAGAATTTCTGGAGGGAAGTTTGGAATACATGGAAATGTCATTACTGGTGCCTAAATGGAGGGGCTGCATTTAAATAACAGAACGTACAGCCCATCCATAATCAGAGAAGACAAAGCCCTCGCATGGGCCCAGGCACAAGGAAGTAAGTGGAGAAATGGAGTGAGCAAGTGGAAAGTGTCTGGTGGTTGCTTCTCTCTCTCTCTCTCTCTCTCTCTCTCTCTCTCTCTCTCTCTCTCTCTCTCTCTCGTCTTTCCTTTATTTTTTTTGGGGGGGGGCTTCTCTTTTTGGATGATGTTAAAAGCAAGTTTGTCAGATAATTGAGTGAATAGTCAGAGGAACTGGACCTTTGAAAGAAAATAACTATCCATGACAGTAGACTTTAAAGTGTTGCTTGGATTTTCCCTGTAAATTAATTTTGAGAAGTACTATTGATTCCTCTTTAACCTTTTAAAATTGATATCTATAATTTTTCACTATAAATTTAGGTATCACAAAAGGTAGTTTCTGACACATGATTATGGCATTTGTAAATTAAAATTTTGCCTCATTTACGCACGGACATGGACAACAGTGTGGGGACTCACTGTGGGAGTGGAGGTGGGATGGGCGGAGGAGGGCAAGGGAAGGAAAGCTGGGACAGCTGTAATAGAAAAACAATAAAAATCATTAAACTACTACTGGATATATTTCAGGTAACCAGAATAAAATAATAAAAATACATTTAATGGAATTAACAACAACTCTAAACCTACCATTACCCAATTATATCTAAAATGTGGAAAAGTTTTCTTTATCAGAAATATTAATATTACTCCTTTATCTCCTTGAAATTACATTTCAGAATTTTAACTTAAGGAGATATATTTATGCTTGAAAATCTTGCATTACTCACCCTGTCATATGTCTCTGCAAGAAAACTAGGTACACAAATGAACTTTTAAAAATTTTACTGTGCTATTAGCCAAGAGTTTAAAATTTTCTTTTGGAGTGAAACAACTTTAAAGGTATTTGCACTCAATTGGTAAATGTAACAATATGTTATATAGTTATTTTATATAATATACTCACATGTGGTTATAAAACTATCAAACACGATATTGGTTGAGTCCTCAGGGAGCACGTGTGGGGACTAGGTTAGAACTGTAAGAGGTTTATTGAGGTGAGGGCAGGGGATGGATCATTCCCGTATAAAGTGCAAAAGGGAGGAAAGGGAACTGGATGTGAGAGCCCCAGACCACTATGTATGTCTGACAAAGTCTTGCCAACCTGTCAGAGACTGAGTGAAAATCGACCATTAGAGAAATCTTAACCTAATCAGCAAAGCCAGGCTCCGTCCGTCACTACTCCACTTCTTAACCATTCGCTGAGGACCGTCCAGGGAGAGCATGGCCTTGCTGGGGAGCTGCGTCCTCAGACAAGGAATGCGGGAACAGCGGGTGACTTCCAGGTGGCTGGAATGGAAGGCTTGCAACTCAACGGAAAGTTCCTTCTTAACAAGAGATCCAAGAAGCACTTTCCCATCACTGCCACAGACGCACAAACTGTTATTCAAAATACATTCTTAATGGTATAGGTGGATTCTTTGTATCAAAGTGTATGCACCATGGTAGGTCAACGTTATTTGATTATTAGAGTGATTCAGGGTTCAGCATTTATTAGATTTTGTACGCTTGTGAGCCCTAAGAAACCCTGTTCACAAAAACAGGCATATTTTTACTTCCTTACAAATATATACTATCAGATAATTTTTAGCCATTGAGTATTATTTGTGATAATCTATTTGCTGAACACTCAGTTAAGCCCTCCTTTTAGTGCAATTAACAAATACGAAAAAATCTGAATGCAAATTTTCCCCCCAGATTATTAGTCAAATTCAGATTCTCAGAGCCCAGGAAATATTCTTAAAAAGTTTCACCAAGATTTATCAAATTACAATTAATTATGCCTGTCACTTTTTTAAATCTGGATATCCCATGTTGAATCCATATAATCAGAGAGGATTATAAAACTTCAAATTATTTTATTTTTATATGTATATATTGCTAGCACAATAATTTTGGGTCCAGTATTTTTATTTTAACATGCATTCTAAACATACAGGGTCCAGGACAAATAACACCCCTGTTTTATTACAAAATCTTTTGCTACAAAGTCATACACATGTAATCTGTAACATAATAATATCACACTCAAGCACACTGTATGGCATTTTAGGTGAAATGTTCAAATTAAAACTACCACTTATGACACCTGCCTTGTTGCTCTCCCAGCTACACTCGAGCAAGCCTTACTTTTGCTGGACCCTGTATTTTTATAAAAATTTTGAACTACGGATTTTGCTCATTCAGTTTATAAAACATATCCATCAGCGAATCTAACTTGAAAACTAAGACTTCATTTTCTAACCAAGTGTCCAACTGAGACATTTTTCATATATTGTTCACTTTATCTTTTACTTCAAAAGATACTGTTAATGCATGTTCCTGTGACGTCCATCTTACTCTAAATTTAAATTATATGATAAATAAATATAAGGCATAAACTCTTGCCATAAATGCATTCTTTTGATGAGCAATCATTGCTCCCCTCAATTTCTTACAGAACTATCCGCTTCAGCCTTCCAGGACATACTTTTAGGAGTGATTCTTGCTTTGACAATAGTAGCAAGAGAAAGAGGTGTGGAAGTTAAATAAAAATTCCAGTATTTCTGCCAGGTCAACCTGAGAATAAATCTTATTTCAGAATATATCACTGTCAGCCAACACATTGTTTCTAAACACCATATTCTGTCAACTGCATGATGTGGGAAACACAAATACATGTATCCCAACAGGGCGTTTTAATTAAAGGAGGCTTCTTGTTACTGTGTCTTCAGGCTGACATTGTCCTTCAGGATATTTTCCCACAGGTTTATATGTGTGGGGCGAGGCATGCACCAAGATTCAGGATGGTTGTGAGATGGACCCTTTGTCAAGTGTTTGAGGACGACTGTGAAGACAAAATAGCAAAAGAGAAATTGATGCCTAAGCTGCAGGCCTGTCCTTAGGTCAATTTAAGAAATAGTATGTATGAAAATTCTACATCTGGATATTGATTTCCTTAGAACTATTCATGCCATGGAAGATCTTCGTGTACTCGCTGGGATACACATACTCCAAAGGGCAGCCACTGGTTCCAAAGAAAGGGTGAATTAGTATTCTGGAGCACTGGTTCTCAACTCACAGTGACTTTAACCCCCTCCCAGGATCCACTTGGCAACATCCAGAGACATGTTGGTTGTTGCAAGCCATGGTCCTTGCTAAACATCCTGCAATGTAAAGACAACCCTCACAAGAAAGAGTCGTCCAGTTCAAGCTGTCAGTAGCGCCAAGACAGAGCCTCGCTCCCCAGCGTGAGTTCCAAAGGCCAACCTCAGCAACACCACACTTAAGTGTGCTGGAAAATGCCAAGTCTGGAGTCCCAGATGATTCCTATTCGTGTTAAAGTTTGAGAGATGCAATATGGTTTCTAGTGGTGCTGATGGGCCAGTCTTTAACCATTCCAGATGTACAATGGAGAACTGTTTTATACACGTCTAAAAGTTTTATTTCCCCTCTGTCATATGTGTAGGGAAGGTCATGAAAATATTTTTTGGATTAACTAAATACAAGATAATCATTGTTCTTAGGCATCTTTAAACAATGACAATGGATTAGGTATAAAATAAAGCCCTTGTAAAAAAGACAGTATTACATTTTAAATCAAGACATCTATTATAACAGGAAAAAATAGTAACTTGTTGTTGTCTTTTTATTTCCCAAGTTGAATTTAAAATTTTTAAGCTACTCAAAAAGACAAAATACATCCGCTCGCACATCTGCCTCACACCCAGCTTATATGGAAACTTTGCTCCTGTCCCCATTTTGTTGAGTGATTTGCTTTCTCACAATTCAACACAAGTCCTCAAGCCATAATACTTATTTTCCTTTGTTCCTCAACTTAAAATAGTTTCCACTAAGACCAATAAATATGGATAAACGATGTAACAATTATTAAAATAAAATATTGTTCATATCATAGATTAAACGCTATAGCTAAATTCATAATACTAACTCATTTTCATCCTCTTTCAATCTAGTCCCTGGTGATAAATGTCATTAACTATTTCAGGTTGACAAAATGGCAACTGAAAACTTAAAATTCCTGAACTTTTCCAGAAACTTCTAATATTCTCAAGGGGCCTTTACTAGTAAGAAAATCCAGTGTAACAGAGAATATTACATTTGAGTGAAAGCTACAGTTTTTTGAAAAAAGTTGAGTCTCTTCATGTTATGGAACTTTTACTTTCTCATTAGTTTAGGTACCAGCATTTAAGCTTAATTTCTTGAATAGAATTCCACTGGGGTGCAGTAAATGTTTAACCCATTTATAAATCTCTTGATAAAAATAATGTACAGTATAGAGACTTTAAAAATTTATTTTAAATAATCTTTATTATTTACCTTCTTACTTTTGTTTAAGATCCTTTTTACTGTAATAGTTACCTGCTTATTCTGACTTGGTGCCTGCCAACCTTTTTTGTACCTTTGTGTAACCTTTCCTTCCTGATGCAGGACGGCTTCTCTCCTGCAGGATTCCCTCGGCTCTCAACGCTCTCCCCACAGCGTGGATACAATGCCTGCAGCCAGCTTCCTTTACACTGGCTGTCCCCACCCTTGTTGCGAGCATACCATCTTCTTTTTTGTTTTGCCCCTTATGTACCACATCAATTGTTCATCTATAACCTCACTCATTATTTGTTTTTCCTAATCTAGGATACCCTGACTTCTGCCATCTGGGCTCCAAATCATAGTCATAAGTAAAAGGCTAGTGCATAGCCCATATTCTTCGTTTAACCCTCTATGAAGGATCTTCCTCTGGTTCATAATAATGTCCACCTTTTTAAACCTTCTCCAGGAGTTAATGCATGATAGGAAAAAGTATTTTATTATTTCTTCTTTCTAGTCAATGTGGTGCAGATGCAGTTAAAAACATAGGCTTTCATTTATACCTATGTGAAGTACTGTTTTATCCAGTCACTCACTAGCTTAGTGTAATGCTTAAGTTATTTGACTTTTATGTGCCTCAGTTTCTTCATTTGTGCTTAGACCTAACTGGTAGGCTCATTGGGAGTAATTTCTTATGCTATGGAATGCACTTGTCAGGGTGGTAAGCACCCAATTCAGATTAGATATGTCATCATCCTCACATTATTATCATCACTATCATCATCTACCTAATAAAACAGAAGTCCATTCAATGCAGAGGTCAACTTTTATACTTTCCCTAGAATGCTATGTACATACTTAGTGCTGCGCATAATGTAGTGTCCATCAACAGTCAATTATAATTCATTTTATTCTTAGTTTCCACTAGCTTCTCTACTCTGGAGGCTGTGCTGAAATTCTTCTACTCTTATTGTCTTATATCAGGTCATGTTATTTTTTACTGTAAATTCCCCTGATGTTTAGTTTTCCCCAAAGAAAATGAATGCTCTTATCAGGAATCTACTGTAAGCTGGATATTTGGCATGTGTTCTCATGAGATCAGGACTTCTGCAAAAAGACATGAGTAGTGAGTTTCGTTGTAACCCTCATAAAATAAAACTTGCTTGCAACAAGCTTCAAAGCACTGTAAAACTTCATTCTGGGCGTACTTTATTCTACTCTCTGCATATGTCTGTTTTCATGTCCATGTCTCCATGTGCTTAAAGTTCTTTTCGTGGAAGGTTATACGTTCACCTTTAATAATTTACCATACTTCCTCATTCCTTTTTTCCTCACTCTTAATAACTCTTGCCATTTTGTTAAAGACAGTTCCCTTGTAGCCCTGCCTGGTGTAGCTCAGTGGATTGGACTCGGGCCTATGAACCAAAGGTCACTGGTTCAATTCACAGCCAGGGAACATGCCTCGGTTGCAGGCCAGGTCCCCAGTAGTGAGCGTGTGAGAGGCAACCACACATTGATGTTTCTCTCCTTCTCTTTCTCCCTCCCCCTCTCTCTTCAAACAAACAAACAAACATAAAATAAAGTTCACTTGTAAAATAAATAAAAATCCTACCCAAAATGGCAGTTCTGGTGAGTGAGGGGTAGGGATTAGAGCGGAAGATTCTGGCAGAGTGCCTGCTTCTAGGTAATCCTGCATTTATAAAATAGGCACATGCATGCACACACTCACATTTATTCTTCAGAAAAATGGGTCTACTTATGAATTTCACAGGCCCACAAGGTTAGGCCCTAGGATATATTAATAGAAATATGGAGATTAATAGCCATATTACCTTCTGTGTTCATGACATTCATGTGGACAACTATATACACTCATTGCAAAAATAGCTACTGGCGATCTATATATGAAAGCAATGTATTTTGTGCTGTAAGAGATACAAAAGTGATTAAAACGCAGATTCTCCTGGTGTGAATTTACATTATCCAGACTGTTTATTATTTGAATCATGGCTAGGATTTTGACCAGTACATTTAGAAGATGTTATAAACCATATTATTTTAATCAGGATGGTGAAAGAAAAAGATATTTACAAAAAGATCGATTGTATGAAAAATATGAAAATCTTAACCAAAGAGAGAAGACAGAACAACATGATAGTTATTTTCACATTCTATTAATTGCACCTGCAAGGTATAGTCTCTGGTTGCATGATTTCACAGGTGTTTCATCACACAGGCCTGCCTGCTTCCATCACTGGCCGTCGCGAGTACCTCATCCCATGCCCCGCCCCCCCCACTCCTTCGTTGTTTTTAGCTCCTCACAAATCCAACTTGCTGTGCAGTCTCCTGAATGAGAGCCCACTTTCACCTGCTACCTTTTTAGTTTCAAGTTGCAGCACAACTTTTTTCCATTATTTCTGTATTTTTAGTTCAAATTCCTTAGAGAGAATTCAGTTGGGTTCATCTTATCTGAGCCAGAATGCATCACCTGTCTATGAATTTAGTGTTTTTAAGATCAACTGTGATCAGAACCTAGGAGTGGGGTCACTTGGATCCTTTGAAGAAGAGATTTGCTTTTA
Source organism: Anoura caudifer (assembly GCA_004027475.1). Classification (NCBI taxonomy): domain Eukaryota; kingdom Metazoa; phylum Chordata; class Mammalia; order Chiroptera; family Phyllostomidae; genus Anoura; species Anoura caudifer. The sequence continues at coordinate 84,854 of PVKU01000022.1, forward strand.
TGAATAGATGCCCCATAACAAAGCTCTTGTTCCTTAAGAAATTGGAACATTTAAGAATTGGAAATCTCTGTGTGAGATTTCCTTGGGACTTCTTTAGAGAACAAATGAAAAATATCTTCACTGTTGCTTAAGAAACCTTCTTAAACATTATCTATAAAACTTTCTTAATAACCCAATCCCATACCATTTAGAAGACAACTCAAATACATATATTTTAATCAATGAATATTGTGTACCCCAGGTTAACTTCAGAACCTTCTTAAGCAAAAATTGTTTTTCTACATTTCTACTCACGGCACTTCTGACATCAAATGTATGGATTTTCCACGTGAAACAATTCTCCAATTTCCTGCAAACACCAGTTGGGCACCCAGAATTTAATTGAAGTCTGGCACTACCTACCCAGATGCAGTGCAGACCCCTTAGGATCAGGGTTCAGTCCCATAAAACTGCCCCCCATCTCACTCAACAACGGCAAGAAGCAGATCCCAAGAGACCCACACTTCTGATGAATTTGCCTACAGATTAGAGGTCCCCATGACCCTCTCCTTATATGCTATAACTACTCAAAGAACCCCGGAAAACACTTTATTTACAATTCCTGATTTATTTTACAAGATATTATAAAGGATACAAATGAGCAACCAGATAACGAAGTACGTAGGATGAAGTCTGGAAGCTTGTGAGTGCAACAGCTTCTGTCACCACAGAGTTTAGGATTTACCAGCCTGTCAACATGTGATGTCTTCATCGACCTGGAAACTCCCTGAATTTACTTTTTTAGTGTTTTCATGGAAGTTTCATTACACATGCACGATTGATTAAATTATTGACAATTGGTGATTAATTAAATCCACATCTCTTCTCCTATCTTTAGCCGTCAGGAGGTTGGGGACTGGAGCTGAAATTTTCAACCCTTTAATCTCATCTTTCGTTCCTATGGTAACCAGCCTGCATCCTGAAGCTATCTAGGGACAGCTCAAGTGTCACTTATTAGCATAAACTTAGATATGGCTGGAAAGGGACTTAATATAAATAACGTAGAGAGCTCCCTTCACTTCTATTACTCAAGGAATTACAAGGGAGTTTGGTGTTACAGGCCAGGAAATGGAGACAAAGACTAAATATATAGATTTCGTAATGTTTCACAATATCACACTTCTGTTATAAGGAGATTCTGCTGCGAAATACAATAACTAGAGCCAGTGATTTACAGACCAGACACTTCTCATTTCATGGTGGTCCACAGAAAATTGTCCCTTGGGGGGATTATACACAGGAGAATCCCTAAAAGGGCTGTGAACTGACAAGAACGGTGCTTACCTTCCCTACTGAAACAAAGGAAATGCATTTAGTGAGACACAAAGAAGAAACAACAGCTTTAATGAAGTAAGATTGCAATTCTAGACAGTTCAGCATCAGCAGTAAGTCAGATGATACCAGTCATTTAGAGCTCAATAAAGCACTGTTTAAGGGGGGGGTGTTGATGATAAAATTTTACCTTGCTTTTACTGAAATTTTACTTTTTGCATGTTTAATTTGTTATCTAGAAGGTAATCATCACTATGTGCCAGATAAGTAGCAAACAGTAATATGTTATGATTGCTTACACTCTTTCTAATCCCTGGAACCACCTTGATGTGTTGGACTTACTTTTATGTTATTGAGACAAAAATTCAAACCTCATAATTCACTCCCCCACGGCATGGATCAACAGTACTTAGGCCCCAACGTAACTCCAAATTTAGGCTATTTCACTATGTCATACTGTCTCTTCTTTACATGGATTTAGGAGAAAAAATAAATAAAACCTTTTCGTCCATTTGACACTAGTTATATCAGAGATGCCAAACTATAGACTTGGACTGATAACACAACTTGTCCCCTACCTTTCCACTCTGGTTACAACTAAGAAAAATATCCTCTTACTCTCATACTATCATCAGGTTTTACCAGCCTAAAAGAGTATGCCTCACAGCCATGTGCTAAGTAAAACATCCGATTGCAAATGCATTCTACACAAGGACCGTGAAGAAAATTATTTGGTGGAAAATGCCCTAAATGAATTCAGAAACTTCAATATGAATGGAAGATGCGTGCAAGGAAATAAGTGAAAAATGTGCTTGAAAGGCTTTTTAAAGACTGATTAGGCTTTTCCATTTGTGTACTATATAAGGTTTTACTAGAATGTTCAAAATTAAACCACATTAAAATAATCAAAGGCTCTTAGAAAGGACTCCATAGTAATGATTGGGACTTGAAGATACAGCTGGTTTTAGTTAAGTACTGGCTCTTGAAAATTATTTGAAGTAAAATGAAAAGTAAGAAAAAACATTTCCTTTTTATTGTGTATATTTTAGGACATTAATATAGAGTGTAATCAAGTGGGAAATATAGCATACAGTTAAATTGCTGTCATTTTTAAATTCAGTGTCCCTTACATATTAACAATTTGGAAAACCTGTGGGTATCAGCCAGATATCACCCAACTTTGCTCTCAATACACCAGATTTTTCCCATATTTGTGCTACTAGCTACTAAGTCAACCAAGTTACATATAGTGTTCTTCTCCCCATACCTACCCCTTCATTCAATCAGAAGATTTTGTTTGTGAATTTGAAGTCATCAAATCAAGAAAATTAGACACATTACACAAGGAATAGCCTGATTTTGAAGCCATGCCCTTCATGGAATTGGCACATAACTCTTCTTCCTGAACAATCTGCTATAAGATATGCCAGAGTAAAGATGGTGGCAGGTTACAATGGATATACTATGCAACATGCCAAGAATTTTAAATATACAATTAATTCCACATACCCAGTTGCATTGTATTCTAGACACAGCATATTTTAGAAAGTATTTCAAAACAGTAGGGACTCAAGATAGTTACAGCATGCATAACGATGGTGATGATGATGATGATTAACATTAAAAATAGCAATACTTTAAGTTACATTTTACAAGTAGTCTCAGATTCTTGGGGACAAGAAGGATTGAAGAAACAAATTATTATATCAGTTCTATTTCCTGTTTTTGGACTGCCTGCATAGAAAATCTACAATTTTCCTAAATGCATTTTTTGTTTCTTTTCTTCTTTCTTCCTTTCTTTCTTTTCTTTTCTTTTCTTTTCTTTTCTTTTCTTTTCTTTTCTTTTCTTTTCTTCTCTTCTCTTCTCTTCTCTCTCTCTCTCTCTCTCTCTCTCTCTCTCTATCTCTATCTCTATCTCTTCTTTTTTCTTTCTTTTCTTTCTTTCTCTTTCTTCAGAATTCCCATTGTTCCATTCCTTTCACCTTTATTTGGAAGCCCACAATCAGTTATCTGAGATCCCTGTTCAAACATATCCATTCAATCTTCTTTCCTGGATAACTTTTCCACTATTCCTAATTTCTTAGTTTCTGCTTCATTTTCCCTAGCTTGTTTTAGCCTTCTCTCTGTCCAGCAACTCTTTTCCCCTTTCCTATCACTTCTACAGTGGGAGGCTGTGACCATGAACTTTCACCCACTATTTAGACCATGTCTTTTTTTTCTGGGGAAGTGAAATTATTGACTAGCTGGTCAAAATGTGTTGAGTGAAGCATTCAACAATCACTTCTTTTTTTTTTTCCTTGATATTGAGACTTTGGAGAAAGCTTGCTGAAAACAGAGCCTGCTTTATACACTCACTATCTGTCTGTCCGTCTATCTATCTATCTATCCATCCTATCATCTATCTCTCTATTTACCTATCTGCATATATAAATAAAACATTGTCTTTTTTGACATTTGAGAATCATGTGACAAGTTACAGATATATAATATATTTGTCCATTACAAGAGAAACAATAACAATTTTTACATATTTACTCCCAAAGACAGGAATCTCTATTCAGAATAACATCAAAATACATGTCCTAACATAAAGAAAGTTGGCATAACTTCAGCTTAGTTCTCTACTTATAATTTCTTTCCTGATTAGAAATTCATATTCCCTCACTATGCTCAGGCATGCTAAAAATATGTGCAAGCTGGAATCCCTATCTCTTCTTTAGAATTGCAGGTAGACAGCAGTCCAATCTCTCAGCATTTCAGTTTATGCTACAAAATTTGCTTAATTTTTGAATAATATGTACCATGTGACCTCTTCCTCCTCCCTCCTTGGCTCAGCCTTCAGTCTTTAAGGGTTATGTCCAAACTTTTCTTTAAATATTTGATATATGTAGAACGTTGTTGTACTTCCAGACACATTACTTATGTCTTAAAAAAATCCCACAGAAAATGCATTCTTGGCTAACAAATTGTTAAATGCCTTAATAAAAAGTAGAAAATTAAGTTGCTTCTTGAAATACTTCAGAATATCTGGCCATCACAGTGCATATAGACAAAAAGATTTGACCAAATTCTTCATTTCATCTGAAGGATTGTCATCAGGCAGAGTAGCTTCTTTTCTTAAAAAAACAACCAAAACAAAACAAAACAAACAAACAAAAACCCTGTAGAAACATTTACCCACCTCTCATATTTTTGGTGTTTTTCTTGTGCTTTTATAGTTGTGTAAAACCAGGAAGGGGCTATAAACAGAAATAAGTAGAGGCAAGGAGTTATATATAGAATCATGCTAACTAAACGGATTTTGGTGTTTTGACTCTTAAACAAAAAAAGACATTTTATTTTTAGGAGAATAGGTTAATATGTAAAATATTAAGAAAATCTCTTAATGGCAATAAGAAACTAAAGGCTTCTTTTTACTTTTTTGCTTTAGAATTATTTAAAGTACAAATTCACACCTAACATAAAATCATAAATTCTCTATCACTAACACCATAAAGCAGGTATGTTAATTACATTTTATACTTCTAATTCCACAAGACACTAATTCTCTCTACTTTGAAGGCATTCCAAGACCACAAGAATTTGAATGCCATGGGACACCTGCAAACCAGGCAAAACAGAAAGAGAAAATTCCAAAAGTCAGAATTTATTTGATTTGGCTTTTTCAGCTATATATTGCTGAATATATATATTCAGCATACAAATATATATATATATATTGATTTGGCTTTTTCAGCATATATATACATATATATATGCTGTTAGTTTATGTCCTTATATAGAGGTATTAAAACATATAAGCCTGTACATCTTAATTACAAAAAGATCAAAATTAAGCTAATATTAAGTGTCATTGACCACAGAATAAATCATAGCATTATGTGTATACAGTGGGGTCTCTCTTTAAATAGTTGTTTGTAATAATATCATTTAACTCATTCATTGTGGAAAAGCAGAATATGGTTTGAAGGCCACAGATGCAGGCTAAGATCAGGGAAAAGTATTGGAGCTGAATCTGACTGCACGCAGGTGTGTGCATGTGTGACAACACCTGGAAAATGGGAGAGGAGAAGAGAGGACATTTTTCTTACTATATTCTTGAGTCTGTTTTGTCCCTATTTTACCTACCAGAGTCTTGGTGAAACAATTTCAATTTGGCTAATTGAACAAACAAGGAACAGAAAAAGATGGGAGATGTTGACTATAAATAGGAAAACACCAATAGCCAATTAAATGAAAGTGATCCACAGGACCTTAGAAAAATACAATAGTGATGAAATCATTTGTAAAATTCTAAACAGCTTGTTACTAACTTTAATCCATGTTTGCCAGATTGTTCCTCTATAAAATGGGGATAATAAAACTGGGGTCAATAAAGGGAAAAGCACGTAACTCAGTGCCTTCTATACAGTAAATACACAATAACTGATTACTGTAAATGCAATAATAATTAGACTTAGTAGCACTAGTAGTAATAATAATACACTATAAAATATGTTCAGATTTCTATCTCATTTGTTTTTCCACAGAGACTTTTGAGATACATATTTTTCATTTGGTATTGCAGGCAGTTAAGTGACTTGGATAAAATTAATAAATTCATAAATTATCAATTATGTCTACATTTTATTTATTGTACATAATTAATTTATTTATTGTACATAAATAGTTAATTTTATTTATTGAACATTAATGTAGATCTCCTGACTGCACAACTTGTCTCCTTTCCTCCCTCCTCCTCTCCAGCTGTGATCAAAAGGCTATTGAGTATTTGATCCTGTGTCCCTTAGCCTCAGAACTGTAAAATCATTTGGTTTTGAAATTAAAGCAAAATTAGATTATAAATACATTAATCTTTAACATTAACCTTAGATTTATACTATAAGCAGGTAATGTATCTGGGTAAGGTTAGTATACAGACGTAAAGACAGTCATTCAAGATAAAAACATTCTCGTGTTTTCCAAGGTTTACAGAAACATCACTTCTTTTTTTACAAAGTGAATTTATAACAATACCAGACAAAAACATTTGAGTTTAGAAAAAAAACCTATTGAGATTTGGATGGAATATGATTAGAGGATCAGTTCAAGGAGTGTTATTTTCAAAGTTTATTTTATATTTATACACATATAAAACTATATTAGCATGTATTATATGAGCATCATATGAGTTATAAAATAATTATATGAATTACATACAAAACTTCTTGCAAGTCTTACATTGTTTCCCTTTCAATATTCTTGATGGTAGTAAAACTTTGTTCCAGAATATCGATTCTACCTTTAAAAGTTAGTATGTTTACTGCTAATATGTATCCCTATTGATACACACACAAATACACAAAAACACACAAACTGATACACACAAACAACATACACATGTATACACACATACACATATATACACACAAATACCTAGCCGTGTCCTACATATGGGTGCATGTGTATCTGTTAATGTATAGATATAATTTTGCTTAAAAGGTCATTGTTATGTGGCTAACAGATTGGGTTTTGAAACACCGGACTTACCTCTCCTCTTAGCTCTGGCCCTAAGCTAAGGCACTCTATACGAAGCACTTCATTTTCCTCTTTCATACTGAAAGTTCCTAGTTTTATCTTTATTTTCTGTTGTCTCTCATCATAGAGAACCCTCAAAGAACATTTTTTTCTGAATTTTAATCTAAATCTTAATGAGTTGGTAGTTGTATGTATAATTAGCTAAGATTTTTATCTGTGTTAGAGAAGTGAAAGACTGGACAGACACCCAGTTGTCTTTTCTACATCAAATGTTCCCGATGGTATGACATTTTGATGAGTTCAAGTGTAAATGAATCAAAATAGCACCTTGCATTCCTTAAAATTGAAATAGGTTTGCATACTGGGAAAGCTGTGTTTTAGTGTGCTATCCTTAAAATATTGGAGCCCTGGCTGGTGTGGATCAGTGGATTGAGTGCAGGCCTGTGAACCAAAGGGTTGCTGGTTCAATTCCTAGTCAGGGCACATGCCTGTGTTGCGGGCCAGGTCCCCAGAGGGGGGTGAGCGAGAGGCAACCACACATTGATGGTTCTCTCCCTCTCTTTCTCCCTCCCTTTCTCTCTGTAAAAAATAAATAAAAAAATATAAAAAATACTGGAAAAAATAATGACATCTGTTGAATATCAGTTGGAGCAGTGTGTCTTCAGGGCTGTGTATGTGTACAGATAGACCTGCATTCACATGCATATATTATAATAAAATAACAAAATAGACTTTTTTATCAAAAGCATTTGAAATTCCATGACAAAGAAATATTTGATCCTTCAAAATAGTCACCATGGGTGGTTCTAAACTTATTCCAATCAGTTCGTTGTTGCTCAAAACAGTTCTTTTTTTTTTTTTTTTTTTTTTTTTTTTTTTTTTTTTTTTTTTTTTTTTTTTTTTTTTTTTTTTAGAATTGCTTACAGCGTTTTCTTTTGAATATTCTCTGTGGTGGTAAGGCTTTGTTAAAGAAAATCAATTTCATCTCAAAGGTTAGTCCAAATACTATTTGAATCGGTGTGAAATTTGGCACAATGCCTGTCTGTGGAAGCCTTACTGAAGAACTAATTTCTGGCAGCAGCCACAGAAGAAATGCCTCATTATAAAGCTTTTCACTTATAAGTGGCATGGATCCCAAGTGTCATGTTCCGATAAGCCCCATTTGGCACATTTGTAAAAAATTCAATACACTTTTTGCTTTACATCTGAAATGGGAATGCAGTGGAATGTGAGAAATATGTGATCTTTTCAGTTTGGAAGGGAAACTCATCCATCACCCATTAGATAAATGATACATTTGCTTTAGACCTGTCAATAAAACAATCAGTTAATATTAGCAGATCCTTTCTTTTCTTATAGGAATGCAACTGGATAATACTTTTCTTTTACCCCAATAAGAACTCAGAATTTTCTCTCTAATTGTCTCATCAAAATATCTTTGTTGCAAGAAAACACTGGTTGATAATTCTAAAGAATAGAAAAAGTATATATCTGAACATGTATTTGGCACAGAGATGCTAAAACCGTTGAAATTCCTGAAGTGATATGTTGGGAACAATTTTTTTTTCTAATATTTGGTCTCCAATCACAGTTTCTGACACAGAGCTCCTGAATCTCTTGTAATTTAGGAGCCCACCTGGATAGCTTCAAGATGGGGTCTAGTTATCCAAAAGAGCAAGCCATGATTTGAAGCTTGGAGATTTCAGCCCCATTCCCCACCCTTCAGTAGGAGGAGAGTGGCTGGAGGTGGAGTAAGTATCAATCCTGCCTATGTAATGAAGCCTCCATAAAAATCCCAGGAGTATGAGATTTGGGGAGTTTCTGAGTTGGTGAACATACCCACACGCAGGGACAGTGGTACCCCCAACTTCTCGGTGACCAAAATTCCTGTTGGGGACTCTTCTGGATGTTCTCCTGTGTACCCCTTCACCTGATTTGTTCATCTGTATCCCTTATCATATATTTTATTAAATAATAAACCAGTACATGTAAGTCAATATTTCACTGAGTTCTGTGAGGTAGTCTGGCACATTATTGAACCTGAAAAGGAGGTCATGAGAACCCCAATTTATAGTCAGTTGTTCAGAAGTTCTGGGGACTACCTGGCCCTTATAATGGGCATCAGAAGGGGCAGTCCCCTGGGGACAGAACCCTTCAGGTGCAGGATCTGATGCTGGCTCCAGCTCAGTGGTATCAGAACTCCACTGAATCGTAGGACACCTGCTGGTGTCAGAGACCTGGACTGTATGGGAACAAACCCACATGCACTGGTGCCAGAGTGCAGAAAACACGAGAATCTTTCCTAGACAGTAACTCTGAATAAGTGCTATTACATTTAAAAGTAGTCTCCTGAACTATTTTGCATGTAAGATATTTCTTCTCTCAGCTTTCTAAAAAATAGAATGTCTCAGTTTTTGCTCCAATTCAGATTTCCTTAGAATTCTCTCCTTATATTAAAGGCAGAAGCATTTTCAATCAACTAGCCGGGAAAACTGATCAATCATTTATGACTTTGGCCTTCTGGTCCTGAAGTGTAGTCAGTCCCTATCAATGCTTGACCCATCCTGATAGCGGCTGGCAAATCCATCCTCCCCTCCCCACCCACATTGTTCGATAAGAACTGGTCCTTAGCTTCAGCCCAAATTATTAACATTAGCACCCTAACATGGACTCCAGTACCAGAGTGTTTGCATCAGTCAGCTAAGGAAGCATTTGGGCAGCTTTATTTTTTTTATTTTAATGACTTGATCTTATCACTTAACTTCCATCCCCCCTAGAATCCCCTCCATCCTGTCCTTAAGTGTAAGATAAAATCTCCCTGGTGTAGGAGAACATCCATGTCTTCACTCCTTTCAAATTTACTTACCGGTTTTTAGTTTCCAATATTCTATATGCATGTTAAACTGTTCGTAGATATACTTATTCCCATGATTTTTTGTTTCAAATTCTAGAGGGCTGTGTTTAGTGTGTTTATGTGATTTAATTACTTAACTAGATTCAATAAAAATATTTTAAAATGAACAAATTAAATAGAGAAACAATTTCTACTTAACTTGCATATTAAAAATAAAATATCTGACAAATAATATAGACCTATGTAGTATTTATTGACATAATGATAATTAGGGTATAATAAGGCTATGGTTTAAATACATCAGTGAAAGCTCATATAAATAACCTGGATCTTATATAGAGACCATTTTATTTTACTGTAGGTTATTTAAATTACTGTAGCTAAATAGGTATTTGAGTCCTGCCCCTCCTTCATTTATTTTTTCTGCCTTCCTCATGCAATTACTAAAAGACAACAGGGGTCACACATATGACAATTGATTTCTAATTGATTGTCTGTTGTACTCAACATTGTATACACTACTACCTAATATTCGAACTGCATAAACTTCTTGAATGTATACATTTAGCCTTAAACCTCACAGCCACAGATTCTATATAGGATGAGTTTTTCAGATTTCTAGTGCTTTAGAATTGCATGAAGTCCCATTCAAATGGAAAATGAAAATAACTAGAAATTTGAAAATTTGTAAATATATGAGTTTTGTTGAAAATAAATTCGTGGAGCATCGCGAGAAGAAAACATGCATTTTCTATTTGCAATTAGTTAGCTTCCATACTGTCCTGCCTTTACATGGTCCTTGGTTCGGCCTCATGGTCTTGTAACAGCAATTCTAAATAACATTCTCTGGCCCCCAAGAGAACATATTTTAATTTTTCTTTCTTGTTATGAAGGAATATAAGTGATAATAGAACATCTGTGCCCAGGAGAAAATCAAATTTCAAACACATGCATGTAGAGTCAATGGCATTAATTTGGGGAACATAGTGGCAACATCACAAAAAAGAAACATTTCCTCAAGTAATGAAATGTAGACAAGGAAACTGATCAAAGTAAACAAAGAAAAATCACATAAATCACACAAGGAAGACCATATCAATATGGTCACAGGAGACTAATATTTACAAAATTGTTTCTTGGACCCTAACTCCATAAATTTGTACTTATGTGACTATATATGTACATAATGGGACTCTGAAATGAAATAAATTTTAATATTCTAACATATTTTTCACAGTTAAAATATGCCTACCCATATTCAGTTTATTCTAAGCACCAGATAAAAACAATATGAATAACTGTATGTTAAGATTGCTTTTGGATTTTGAAGACTGAGAATGGAGAAGGGAGAGGCAATATTTCTTCATTTACTTATTCTGCACAATACATCATTCCTTTCAGTTTCTTTGCTAATAACCTTTTGCTGGCTGTTTGATACAATGGACCCCTGTGAGTGGGTTAGGATGCTTGTGACACATCCTTCCCCACAGACTTCATTACTCTACCGCCCTGGAAGATGCGCAGCAAGAGGGGCCTGCGCAAACGTGTTAATTTATTCAGACACAGGCGTGGGGAAGCGAGCGGCAGAGCCATGCAGCTCTAAAGGAGGTTTTGGCAAATAGGGGAAGCGCACATATTACTAGCTAGTCTTCAAGATGGAGCTTGTCTCTAAATGGTATCCAGTCCTGGGTAAATACTGGAAAAACTATTCAGATATCTTCGATTAGAGTAATTGGACTACTAAAGACTGGAGTCAACACTGGCCATTTTGTATAATGCAAGCAAAGTGAAGTATCTCATGGGAAACGGGACTTTGGAATATACTCCTCAACTAACTGTTAAAGTAATGAGTGAGAAAGGAGTTAAGGTATGCTATTTGTTGTGTAAAAGCACTTCTTAAGGAAAGTAAACTCTGAAACAACAAAAACAATGAAATCTTCCCATGTGACAAACCAGCCTTTGTAAAAGCAGATAGAGGATAAAATGTCCATTCCAAAGAATTAAAAATAACTATCTTTAAAACACAAATTAATAAAAAGTCAGTGTTAAATGAAAAAACAGCTAATGTCATTTCTGAAAAAAGTGGAAAGAAGTGTACCTTACTTCTTCATTTAGTAGTTTGAAATATTAAAGGCATCGAATAGTAAGTAAAATATTTCAACAATGTTAAAAACTATTTTAAAGTGATAAAATAGCATCACTACCATTATTTTAACAACTGTGTCTCTGTTACTGACACTTACATGTATCTTAAAGGGTCATCTCAGGCCACTTATTGTGACACAAACCTATACTTTTAAGTATAAAAACAGTATTTTACCTGTCAGTACTACATCTGTTTTTTTTTTCCCTCCTGAGAACTCTCAGTTTCAGAGTTAAAAATGCAAAAATGAACCAGAACAAATTTGTGTGCTTAGTTTTTCGATCTTAGTGGCTCTCAAAGTTTTGTCTCTGGAAAAGCAACATCAGCATCACCTAGGAACTCGTTGGAAATGCCGATGTCCAGCCCACCTGAGACCTACTGACTCAGAAATCCTGAGGACAGAGTCCAGGTACAAGCCCTCCTCCAGGCAGCTAGACCCCTACAGAGGAGAGAGGACCGCTCCTCAGGTCAGCACACTCCTGGGTCATAACTACCAAAGAGAAAACAGCTGCTTCCAATTCAAGGTCTTGGACAGCTGGCTGACACCTCTCCATGAATGTCCTACTCCACCAAGTGCTCCTTTCCTTTCTCAGTATACCTGTCCTGATTGTATCTGTGCTGAGTTGTATTGCTTCAGTGCTAATTCTAAATATGTATACCTATACAAGGGGAGACCTAAAAAACCAGAATTATCTTCTGGAAGGCAGGCCCCTTGTAGCACAGGCTTCTCCCTCTAGGTGAGTGGTCTAGGAACCCATCTGTATCAGTGTACCGGTTGGCGGTGTGGCGAGAGGCTGCGTTCAATCCACTTCAGTGAATTTTTCTGAAGACTCTATCAACACTCATTCAAAATGGGTGATTTATGAGCTCACTTGCCCACAGTGCACTGAGTGTTCAGTAGTTTTTGGTGAAAAATGGCATGGCCCCCATGTCCCACCCTCCCTATTCACCCGATCTCACCCCCAAATCACTTTTGTTTGTTTCCCTGGATGAAAAAAATTCCTCAAAGGGAAATGTTTTGCCAATGTGGAAGAAGTGAAACAAAAAATGGCAGAAGGACTAAAAGGCATCAAAATCGATGAGTTCAAAAACTATTTTGAGCAGTGGAAAAAATGTTGCTACATGTATTGCATCAAATGGAGAATACTTTGAAGATGATGGAAATTTAAATATGTAAGAATAAATACACAATTTTTATAAATAAATTTCAAGTACTTTGGGTTCCCGTGTTATACTTGTATGAAGCCCTTGTGAAAATTATTTAAATTTAAATCTGAGTACCATAAAGATATACAGTAGTTTAACCCTAAGGACTATTCCTTGATGGTGAACTTTGAAACAGTATAACATGTTTCATATTGTTCTCTAATTATATTTTGGCCAAATGCATACAACCTGCTCATTCATGCATACTACTTATGTGAGTTCATGATAGTTATATGAGAAAATTTTTCAAGTTGAACAATTTAGTAATATATTATGAAGAATAAATGTAGTATATGTTCTTAGGAATGCTTAAACTAACAATTTCATAGGGGGTGAAGGGGCACTACAGTTAAAATAAAGTAGATACAAATATATAGTGGCAGAAAAGTCAAGACAATCATGAATTTTTGTGGTAAAAACTCTTTCTAGAAATATCAAGACAGGTTGTGGTTTAGAGGTGTCCAACCTGCAGCACGCAGGCCACATTTGGCCCAGGATGGCTATGAATGAAGCCCCACACAAAATCGTAAATTTATTTAAACCATTATGAATTTTTTTGTGATTACATGTCACCATGTATTTAACGTGTGGCCCAAGACAACTCTTCTTCCAGTGTGGTGCAGAGACACCAAAAGGTTGGCTATGCCTGCTTGGAATCGTCTTCCTCTCCTGTATGTAACTGAATGGAAATTGAAGTTTGATGGTAAAGAATCTTTCTAGAAATATCAGGATGGTTTGTGGCTTAGAATCTTCGTACCACTGCATGCAATTTGTATATGTGTAATTTTAATCCTTTAGCAAATGTTTCATTACAAAAAGGAAAGCTTACTATGAACATAAATTGTGATCCGGCAACAGGGGCTGATTTAAAGCACCGCAGAGTAAAGTGTTATTATGAAAGTCCTCAGGGAGGTAGGCTAGATAATTTCCAAGGCCACCTTGAATTCAGAGCACAGAATTTCATTCCGCAGGGGCAGTGACTGTTCAATGGCTATCAGGGGCTTGAGTCAAAGGGTGCTGTAAAGAATTAAGTACTTAGAAGGGGGGAGTCAATAGTAAAATTTCAGTGAGATATCTTTCAGTAAAGTAAATGAAGATCGATATTCTGTGCTTCGTTAGCAAGGATGATATACTTCTGAGAAGTCTCAGAAGACTCCTAAGGAGGAAGCTAGGGAAGGGTACTTCGATGATTCTTTTACCATTAAAATTTATTCTGTAAAGTGTAGCAAATCCAAGCAGAGACACTCAAGTATTTTTTGAAACAAAGAACAAAGTGAAAAAAGAAAAAAAAAAAAAAAAAGCAAAGATATTGCCAAGATCCTCTCTGCCTTAGACCAGATGGTTCACTTTTTGTAAATGCAATGTTGGCAATACTGTGTCAAACGCTTTGGTTGTGACCCTTGACAAGAGTAGCTTGATGATAAGGCACGGTTTCTCTGAAAAGCAACAGGTGCACAGAGCTTCAGCTGGTGACTCTCTTCCTTTTAAACAGTTCTAACTTAACCTGAAAGCTAGCTGCTGCAAAGCAGGCATATGAATCGCCTTCAGCGAATGAGCTACTAACTTGTTTTATTTGCTTTGGAATGAACTGCGTGAGGATGATTAGGGCCACAGTGTGATATCGCACACTCTTTTTCTTAAAAAAAAAAAAAAAATCAAGTCTTATCAGAGCTTTAGGATAAAAGCCGTAATGAATACTGAAAGAAAGTTTCAGGAACCAACTACCCAGAATGCATTTAACTGAAGGCATTGTATTGGTTTCTGCTGTAACAACTTGCCACACATGCAAAGTTTAAAAACACAAATTTGTTACCACACAGTTATGGTGGGCAGAAGTTGGTTGCAGGTCTCATTAGGCTAAAATCGAGATGCCAGCAGATCTTTGTTCCTTTCTGGAGGTTTTTGGGGAGGCTCTGTTCCCTTGCCTATTCCAGATTTTTATAGGCTGCTACATTTGTTGCCTCATGGCTCCTTTCTCCTTCTGTAAAGCCGACAGTAGTGCATCTCTCTCCGATCATTCTTCTGAAGTCACATTCCCCTCTGACTTCCATTTTCTGTCTCAATTTCTAACCAGCCATGCTGGAGTGATGGCTGTTTCTCGGTATATACAGTGGACTTTACTTTCCCTTTAAGGTTGATTAATTATATTCTTCCCTACATATTGACTTAAAAAATAATCTAAAGTTTAAAGACTGTGAGTTAGTAAAACATTTTTTTTTGTAAATTTTGTGAGGTTTTATCTTTCTAAAACAAATTAAAGCCGATTAAGAAATTTTCAGGAAAAAAATAGCGCTGGCTGGTATAGCTCAGTGGATTGAGTGTGGGCTGTGAACCAAAGGGTCACTGGTTCGATTCCCAATCAGGGCACATGCCAGGGTTGCAGGCCAGGTCCCCAGTGGGGAGTATGTGAGAGGCAACCACACATTGATGTTTCTCTCTCTTTCTCCTTCCCTTCCCCTCTCTCTAAAAATAAATAAATATCTTAAAAAAAAGAAATTCTTAGGAAAAAATAAATCTCAACTGGGACTCTACTTATTTAGAATGTTACTTTAGACAACCACTGATTAACTTGCGCTCTTCAGAAAAAAACATTTTCTACATGTGTAACCTTAATTCCTTCACAAATGCTTCACTGTAAAAAACTAAAGGTTATATAAAACATAAATTGTGGTAAGACAATAGGTGACTAAAGAAAGCATCACAAAATGTTATCAATGCAAGTCATTTAGAGCTCTTACTAACACATGTTCATTATTGGTCTGTAGAGAGATGCTTGTGGGGCAGACACCTATGCTCATTTTATGTTACATGAAAATATATCATCAGCTGAATAAATATATTGAAGACATATAGTTTTTTTTAAATAATATATTTCATCAATTTTTATTAAATCATCCTCAATTAGTACAAACATTATTCTGATTTCTTCATACCAGCCGCCCAAGACCTGACCAATCAGAAGGGAAAGCTGCTGAACACAAGCAGCATGTTATGCAGGGGGCACTTGCTTCACGTGCTTGACTCGAACACACCGCTGACGTGAACACAGGGGCATTTATTGAAAAATTCGTGTTTCAGAGGTCACAGGGAGCTAGAGAAGTAGGTTTGGGGATGGGAGAAACTTAGTGAGCTCCCAAGGAACGAGGGACAACAGAACAGGCTGTTTAGAGGCTGACTTCCTGGATTCTGAAAAAGCAAGCCCTGGGGAGCACAGCCCCATTGCCTTCACGATGGAAGTGTCAGAGAACGGGCACGGGAGGTGTACAGGAGGGAGGCGCAGTCACTTCTGCCACCTCTGACTGCGGGAGCATGCTGACCAAGCAACGGCAACTTCCCCGAAGGAAATCAAGGTGCATTTCGGGGAGCGATGGGTTGCTGGACAGCAACAGAAATGACACATGTTTATTATTTCTTAATATAATTGTTCTAGGTGGAAATTAGACTCTTTCACGGGCTCAGGAAGAAAGTATTCCAAGGACCCACACCCAGGAGATTGTGGTCTAGCACGGTTTATTTGTGTGGAAATAGAAGCTGCCCCTGGGTTTTCAATACCCCATCTCCCTCTGTTCTGCCATGGAAAGAGTCCAACCATGTCCTCAGCAAGACCAAGACAAAACACAGTGTCCAGAGTTTTGGCTTCATATTAAAGTCCAGTCCAGTCCAGCATCTGGCTAGCTTAGTGAGTGTTTCCAGCTGCAGTCCATTTCAAGATCCTTTGTGGAGCCTGTGTGTGGCGTGCACAGAGCCATGGGCCGTGCAACTGCTAGGACCACATGGCCGTGGGGAGAATAGACACATGAAGAGTGCAAGTGTGGGTCACTGGAAGGAACCCAAGGGGTTGCATGCCCCCAGGCAAGAGAGCACACAAACAGGGGGAGTGCATCACCAGTTTAGGGGTGTGTGGAGAGAGAGAGAGAGAGAGAGAGAGAGAGAGAGAGAGAGAGACAGACAGACAGAGACAGACAGAGAGAGAGGTTCTCTGTTTCCCTGGGGTTATATTAATTTGGGATTGGGATGGACAAGGTGCTTTTTTAAAAGAAGCAATCAATTTCCCAGGCTTTCCCAGGCTTTGGATGGGTTTTCCTCCCAAATGATCCTTTATTTTCCCTGGCTAACCTGACAGGCCTCTTTGTTCAAGCACCTCCCCATGCACCATTTTTACTTCTATTGTGCATGCGCCTGCCTTCCCCTGCTCCCACCTGGCTCTCTGGTTCTGAGGGGTGGAGGGAGGAATGTTAATCCTCCTGGTGGAGCAACACTGTGGTCCCTTGGAATGTGAAGAGCTATAGCTTCCTGGTGAAGTAAACAAGCTTATGTTCTCCATCTTATTAAGCTCGAGGTCTAGTTGCCTTTGCTCTCTTTTCTTTATCAATATCTAATTAAATAGCCATGGTAACACAACGGAACATAAGGATCTACTGTCAATCCTTAAAACATATTTTCCTACTTTTCCTTGCTTCTCATTGTTGATGGTCCATCTACCAAGGACTGTCGTGATTGTTTTCAGTAGTTTTTATCCAGCATTTTGTTTACTCTTATCTATTTTACTGTATTATATATTATCAGCTATATTGTGTTTATATATCTAAATATATATGAGACAATATATTTCCTTCCCACAGGAAGACAAAAAAAAAAAAAAGAAACACCTAACATTGCAACTAATTTGTAATTAAGCATCATGTAAACTTTGTGCCTATAAATACCAACAAAGTTTAGGGAAGGAGCATAAATGCCAGAAACACTTAAGCTGTATTCTTACTTATGCCAGAAATGTTCAACATGCCCATCTGTAAATAACAAATCAGTTTACCTTTATAACCTCAGGTCCTATTACCTTTTAATTATGGATATTAATGTCAATAACCCATGGGATTAAAAATTACGTAAATTGAAACATGTTTATCACAGTACCTGGCATTTAATAAATGCTCAAATATGTTTGATGTTATTATATTATTATATTAGAAGTAGGTTGGCTGCGGTAGTGAAATTCAACTTCAGCAGAAGTTTCCCAATGGTTGGCTCTAAAATAGCCCCCGGAACGATTCACTGAGAGCACCGGTGCTTTGATGGTGATCCGTGCTGTGTGAATTTGCAAACAGGAGACCTAAAGCTCACGCGATGGTGTGTTGTTTCTCAGTGCTGAATATTACGAATGCGTGGCTCTCTAATTTGGAGTAAAGATCACCCGACCTCTAACTTTTCTTCGCAGTCATTGTTCCAGCTGCTCCAAATATCTCCTCCCCAGCAACCCCAGGAAGATGTGTTCTGATGTTTGTAGTTAAGGCTGGCAGGGGCAGCACTACTTCTCAGCCAACTCATTTCATCTTTTATGAATTATTGCAAAATATATTTAGATATATTTTGCTCCATGCTCCAAATTCGGGATTAAAAAGGGAGTTGGTAAAGAATAAGACCGGCATCTTTTCCCTGTTTCACTCCTACAATGCCACAGATCAACTTCGTGGGAGAAATTTTTATGTTTTGGGAAACCAGGAGAAATTTCACAGAAGCAATTAAATACAACTTCCATTTAATTTAGAATGGGGATGTCAAAGAATGATAGAAAATTTCTTCTGAAGATATCAATTTAGAAGCAGGTTTTTTTTTTCCTCTTAAGAAAAATTTCTTTATCTTGAAACGATTTCAAAGTGCCATGACCTTCACTGGCTCTTTACCTTTATCTGGAAAAGATCTACAGGCGTCAGTCCTTGCCTTAGCCCAACTTCTCCGAGATATGAAGTGTTTCATGCAGCACCTACAGGGTGCGACGTGCTCAAGAGTGAGGGTGGAACACCAGGCTTAACATGCAATCTGTTTTTCAGATGACTTCTAAAAATAATGGAGTATTTTTCAGAGGTTTTAGGGTTAAGATTTCATGAGGTTTATAGATATCTTTCAGCTCGCAGCAAAATCAATAGTTTGAAAACATTTTATTTGCTATTTAGTTATTTCTGTTTATTAAAATAGAATAGTAACTTTTTCTGTAGTAAATCATGATGATTAAAAAAACCCATTTTGCTGTAGCTAATTGCTTGGTAAATATTACTGAGGAAGTTTTAATGTTTTTAGTGCTATTTTCCTGGAAATTATTCTCAAGGAATTTTCTTATATTGCTTTTACCTTCCAAAAAACATAAAGCAAGCTGCAAATTAAATTGTATTTCTCTTGGAAATTAACAAAAGCTTTTATAGAAAAACATGGAAGAGTAATTTTTGGTTTCTTTTTATTCCATATTAACCTTCACACTATTATTCACCCTTAAACTTGCAAATTGCTTTCTATTTTTTAATGAAAATCATTCAGCAAGCCAAACAAAGACTGACAAAGCCTGTTTCAGATTATAGGTAATACAAAGGATAAAAGAACATGTGGATTTTCATTTCTCATACATCAGAGCTTTGCCACAAAAACTATCTAACTTATGTGTTGTCACTCTGATAGTAATATTTGAGTTCTAAAAGTATAATTTGCCATAGACATATATTCCAAAAATATAATTTCAATACACATCTTTGAAAACAGCAGAGTTTCTGCAACAGTCGTAATCCTTTTAAGGACACCCGTCCACATTTATCAAGGATTTGGAGGGAATAGATGAAAGTTTGTCCAGACACCTTTGAAATTACATGTCTAAAATACTTTGCACATTATTTTCTCGTGTGATTTCTAACAACCAAAATTTTTACTCATTAATGGCATGTGGAAATCCCAAGGTCTAAAAAGTGATTGGATCCACAAAGTGCCACCAAATCAGACTAATAGCTAATTGCCAGCCCAAAGCCACTGCCCAGTGTCTGCAACGGCACAAATGAAAAAGCGGCCCAGTGGGCGAGTCATCTAACGTGGACACGCAAGGAAGCAGAAGGCTGTACTGTGTGAATTAGCCTCCCCCATCGCATCATCTGGCTATCGCCAGTGCTCCATCTTTTTTAATAAATTTCATTACTGATCTACCAAGGCATGCTGTAATATCATTTTTATTGTGAAATTTTAATATAAATTAAAACAAAGAAAATAAATAAAAATTTTATTAAACTTGTCCATTGTGATTTTTTATTTTTGTTTTTAAAGAATTTATTTATTTATTTTTAGAGAGAGGGGAAGGGAGGAATGATGCAGGCACCGGCCAGCAGTGTCCACGTCATTATGGATGAAATAAATCATGCGCACAGACTATCGAGTCTGGTGGAGGAATAAGGACAACAGACTGGCTTTTCTCTCAAGGGGAGCCAAAGCCGCAGCCTCCGCCATGACAGGCCTTTATTCTAATCATAATCCTTACATTCCAAGATGGTTCTCTTCACTTTCCCAGTTACAACAAAGGAGCCAATGACCCTCATTATATCACGGAAGAAGGATATTAGCAAATGAAAAGGCAAAAGTGGTTGAGCCGGTTACACTGGCCCCTGCAAGGTTTAGCATGGATTTTAGGAAGTTACAGTTAAGCATTTGCAGGGTGAGGGAGTTTTTAGTAAAGAGCAAACCTCAAAACAGCCTAGGTATATTGCAAGTCTGATTACCCACGAGAGAACCTATCTGTGGGCATGGGTCCTGTGCATCTCTGAGTGGGAGCTGGGCCCACGCCACGCAGAAGGGTCTGCCACAGAGGGAGAGAACCACTGATGTGGGAGAGAAACATCAGTTGGTTGCTTCATGTAAGCAACCTGACCTGGATGATCCCACAACCCAGGCACGTGCACTGACCGGGAATCGAACCAGTGACCTTTTGCTTTGCAGGATGACGCCCAACCAAATGAGTCACACTGGTCAGGACCAGGTTGATGTTTTGAAAATCAAAAGTATCTGTGCTGTAGCACGATATATTAAAGAAACAGTGGAGAGCAGAGTTATATATATAAATCTCTACTTCACTCCTTACCAGATGTGTGACCTTGGAAACATCTGTTAATCCGTTCTAAATCTCTGGTTTCTCCATACTACACAATACTTAGTGTGGTGGGGGTTACCCTGATATAAAGGTTCTAAAGCAGCTAGCAGAGCATACAATAAACACTAAAGAAATGTTACCTGATATCCCTCCAGCCCTATATTATGAGAAGCCAAATCTGGATAATGGTCTGGCTGCCAGCATTTTGCTGGAAGTGCTTCAGCAGTCGTGAACAAAACAGCTCCCGATGGACCCTATGTGGACCCGCGAAGGAACTCTATCAGGCAGTAAGATGATACTGTATGGAGATATAATACAGTTATACAATGCTTCTTTCTTCCCTTCATCAAATTCAGAGAAAAGTTGATGAAATGTCCTTCTGCCTTTATATGTGGAATATTATTCCTTTATTATTCCCTTTTATTTTACAGATTAAATTTGGTGTATCTTTTGAGATGACATCATAGAATGGAAATGTGACTAAGTAAGAGGAACAGGGAATAGAAAACTCAGCACAATTTGTTTGGTCTCCCTGGTATTTTCTTTTCTTTCAGGTGACTCCTTGTAACAAGGCATTCTTTCTGAAGAGATTTCTATTTAGAAAGGAATAAGAGACATCCAATGATCAAATGCTGTTTCTTTAATTCATGAATTCCTGCAATAAATATTAAACACCTGTTCTTCACAATGCCCTGTGCTATAGGGTAGAGACGCAATGACTGAAAATGTAGATATCCATTCTTCCCTCCTGATATCTACAATATGAAAAGGTAAATAAAAGATTTGCAGTAGCAGAAAAAGGATAGGTTTCTGGGGACCAGTATGTGGTGTCATGGGAGCACAGAAGGGTCATCTCACTCAGAGCCTGAGGGAAGTAGGACATTTAAGAGACAGTGGTATCTAAGAAAATACTAGTTTATGGACTCAAGAAGACTTCCAAGACAAGGAACAAATTTGCAAAGGCTTTGCAGAGATATTGAGGGAATTTCAAGAAATTGTCACAGCCAATTTGTTTTCTATCATAAGATGGATGAGGGACTAACTTAAAAATTACACAGAGGTCAACTATCCAAAGTTGCATATGCCACATTAGCAAATGATTCTCAGGGAAATGGCAGGACAGTGA
The DNA here is from genome assembly GCA_004027475.1 of Anoura caudifer. Taxonomy (NCBI): domain Eukaryota; kingdom Metazoa; phylum Chordata; class Mammalia; order Chiroptera; family Phyllostomidae; genus Anoura; species Anoura caudifer. Next base: position 106,905 of record PVKU01000022.1, read on the forward strand.
AAGTTTTTCAGGATGCCTATGAAATTAGAACACTTTGCTTTGAAAAAGGAGAATTGTTGGACAAGAGAACTCTGAGTTCCTAGAGAGGTTTTTTGTTGTTTTTTAAATATATATTTAGTCTCTATGATATAAACACTTAGAGATTAACAAAGCTAAGCTGCCACTAGTGTTTAGGGTTAGTAAAGCCTCTATACCATACAAGTTGGTTAGCATGATAGTTTTCCAGAAAAACCAGTAAGTAAATACCAATATATCTTCATCAACAATCTCTTCACTTGGTTTAACCTTCATTGAACTACATTATTTTCTAATTTCTTGACCACTAATGCCCCCTCATTATCTTTCCTAACTGATCCTTATCATATGAGGAGGTTTCCAAATGGAATGTTTTGTTTTAGTAAAAATCATTTGTTAAGAACTGTAAGAATGCTTTGCTTGGTTGGCTCTACCTCATTGAAAGTTTCAATTTTCTCATTCCTGGTCTCTGATAAAACCTGACAGATCAGAAATCCAAGTCACCTATAAGCAAAAGGTTGTCTGCAGATGAAAAGCATCAGCATCCCTTGAAGCAGCTCAGGGATGTAGACCCTAAGTCCCCATCACAGACCTACTGAATCTGAATTTCTAGGATTAGATTTCAGAAGTCAGTCTTTGGAGAGATGATTCTTATACATGCTGAAGTTTAGGAATCAATGGCCAAAAAGAAGCTTTTATAAGTAAATATTGTTTATTTAAAAAATCACACTAGAAATTAAAAGTACTGAGACTGGACACCAAAAACACAATTCATAAAATTAAAAAAGAACACTCATAAATTGGCTTCATTAATATAAAAAAACTGTTTGCTCTGTTAAAGTCTGTTTTAGGAAGATGAAAAGACAAGCAACAGCCTGGAAGACAATGGCTGACAAAAGACTCATATCTGGAATACATAAAGAAATCTCAGAAATCAACAATAAAAAATCCACTTAGAAAGTGGTCAAAATACTTGAACAGATATTTCACTGAGAAGATAAACATAGGACAAACAAATACATGAAAATCTATTTACCATTATTTTCCATCAAGGAAATTCCAACAAAAATTGCAATGATATATCACTACACACATTTGGAAGGGCAAAAATAATAAAAAGCGACAACAATGAATGCTTGCAAAGAGGAGGAGAGATTGGTTCAACTATACATTCCAATACAATCTGGCAGTTGCTCATATAACTAAACATGCAATTACCATAGGACCCCATAATTGTACTCTTGTGCATTTATTCCATAGAAATGAAAACTACATTTACACCAAAACCTGTGCACGTATTTACATAGCACCTTTACTAGTAACAGCCCCCAAATGGAAAGAGTGCTGATGTTCCTCAACAAGCGAATAAACCAAGAGGGACAAGCATGCCATGCAGTACTATTGAGAAATATAAACATAGTAACTGTCAAGATATGTGACAATTTGGATTTCATTTATATAACATTCTTGAAATGACAACATTTTAAAAGTGGAAAATAGATTAGTGACTGCCATAAGTTAGGGACAGTGGAGGGGTGTGTGTCAAAAGGAGGTGGCTGTGGTTTCACAGGACAACAAGGAACACTTGTGATAGAATTGTTCAGTGTCTGGAGGATACATAAACATACAAATGTTAACAATATTTTGTACTACTAAATTGTCTAGAAGAAATCAGGAGCTACTAACACAGCCATGCAGTGGGAGCAAATATGGGTCACAGAGATCATCTCTGCAGACAAACTGAGTACATTTTTCCATTGAAGAAAGACCAATGACCAGCACAGCCTGGGTGGATCCCCTCCAGCTTTTACCAGATTTCAATCTTGTTTGCAGGTGCCAGTGCCTGAATCTCATCTAACTCCCTCTCTTCTTCTTTCTCTGCAGGAGCCCAGGGACTCTACCAACAGCCAGGCCAGGCCTTGGTTTTAAGATTGATGCAATCAATCATACACAAACAAATAGGTAACCTAGAAGAGATGGATGAATTCCTAGAAATATACAACCAACCAAGACTGAATCACAAAGAAATAAAAAAATCTAAACAGACTAGTAATGTTTAAAGAAATTAAATCATTAAGCAAACACTAATTCTCAACTCAGAAAGCCCAGGACCAGGCAGTTTCATGGTGAATTCTACCAAATATTTAAAGAAGAATTAATGCCTATCCTCAAACTTCTCCAAAAAATTTGAAGAGTAAGAAAAATTCTTAAAATCATCATATGGGACCAATATTACCCTCATATCAAAGCCAGATAAGGACACCATGAGAAAAGAAAATTATAGACATATATCCATGATGAGTAGATGCAAAAATTCTCAAAAAATATTACTAAACTGAATTCAATAGCACATATAACACGACTGTGAGATTTATTTTTAGAGTGAAAAGATAATTCAACATACACAGATCAATGAATATGATACACCATGTTAATCAAATTAAAGATAAAAATTATATAATTATCTCAAAAGGTCCAAAAATCATGTGTCAAAAGGCTACATTACTTGCTGATAAAAATGTTCAATAGGTTGGGTATAGAAGAAACATAACACAAGAAAGATCATATATGACAAACACAGCCATCATCATATTCAACAGTGACAGGTTGACAATTTCCCTTTAAAATCAGGAAGAAGACAAGGGTGCTCACTCTCACAACTGTCATTCAACACAGTACTATAATTCCTCACCAGAAAAATTAGGCAAGAATAAAAAGTCATGTCTTTTCATTTGAAAAGACAGGGTAAAATTATCTTTGTTGGCAACTGAGATTTTCTTACAAGGTCCTAAAGACTATAAAAACACTCTTAGGGATAACCAACAAATTCAATAAAGTTGTAGGATATAAAGTTAACATATAGAAATGGGTTGCATTTTTATACACTAACAACAACACAAGTAAAAAAAGAAAGAAAACATTTTCACTCACAATGGCATCAAAAACATTAGATACCTAGGAATAAAGTTAACCAAGAAGGGGAAAGATGTATCTGTACACTAAAAATTACAAGACTTTGATGAAAGAAATGGAAAAAAAATAATAATGAACAAATGGAAAGATTTCTCATGTTCAAGGTTCAGAAAAATTTATATTATTAAAATGCCCATACTATCCAAAGACATCTATAGATACAATGCAATGCCTATCAAAATTTCAATAGCATTTTTCATAGAAATAGAAAAACAATCTTAACATTGACATGGAACCACAAAATATCCCAAATAGACTAAAGAATCTTTAAAAAAAATTAAAGCTTAAGACAGTACACTTCCTGATTCCAAACTATATTACAAAGCTATAATAATCAAAATAGTATGGTACTGGCATTTTTAAAAAATGCACACATGGATGAAAAGAAATCAAGAGCCCATAAATGAATTCTTACACACATGGTTAACTAATATTTGACAAAGCAGCCAAGAATAATCAGTAAGGAAAGAGTACCCTCTTCAATAAATAGGGTTGGAAAAACTGGGAAACCGTATGCCAAAGAATGAAACTAAAAACCTATCTTACACCTTTCACAAAAAATTAACTGAAAATTAATTGAAGGCTTATGTACAATCCCTAAAAGTGTAACATTCCTAAAAAATATAGGAAAATATCTTGTTAACATTGGTCTTAGAAATTTTTTTCTAAAGAAGACATACAAATGGCATACAAGTCAAAGCCACAATAAGATTTCACACTATACTTGTTAGAATGCCTGTCATCAAAAAGTCAAGAGATAAATGTAGGCAAGGATGTAGGGAAAACAGAATCTATGTGCACTATTATTGGTAATGTAAATTGGTACAGCTAATATGAAAAAATGTATGGATGTTTCTCAAAAAATGGATAATACAACTAACTTATTATTCAGAAATTTTACTTCAGGGTTTCTACCCACAGGAAGTGAAAACAGAATCTCAAAGAGATATATGCATTTGTATGGTCATTGCTGCATTATTTACAATAGCCAAGGTGTGGAAATAAATCTACATCTCCATGAATGGATGAATGGATAAAAAAGGTGTGATGCGCGCACACACACACGGAATATTATTCATCATGAAAAAGAAATCTGCCATTTTCACAATTTGGATAGATTTTTTAAAAAGATTTTATTTATTTATTTTTAGAGAGAGGAGGGGAAGGAGAAAGAGAGGAAGAGAAACATCAATGTGCGTTTGCCTCTCACAGGCCTCCACCTGGGGACCTGGCCTGCAACCCAGGCATGTGCCCTGACTGGGAATCGAACTGGCATCCCTTAGGTTTGCAGGTCAGCACTCAGTCCACTGAGCCATACCAGCCAGGACATAATTTGGATAGATTTTAAAGGCCTTATGCTAAGTGAAATAAGTGAGACAAGAAAAGACAAATACTGTGTGATACCACTTATTTGTGGAACCTCGAAAAGCAGAGCTCATAGAAACAAAGAGTAGCATGGAGGTTATCAGTGGCTGTGGGGTGGGGGGAATGGGGAGGCATTGGTCAGGGGTAAAATCTGTCAGTTCTCAGATGAATAGGTCCGGGTTCTAATGTATGTGCTTGTTATAGCTAATAATACTATAATATTATAGTATATTATTATGTAGTATTATTATCTAGTATAATATGAAGATTTGTGTTATAGTATTATTAGTTATAGTACATTATTTAGTATATATAGTATATTACTATTTACTATAATATTATATAGTTAGTACATTATAGTATATTATAGCTAATAATATTATAGCTAGTGATACTGTATTATATAATTGAAAGTTCCCAAGTGATTGCATCTTAAATGTTCTCACCACAAGAATGCAATGGAAATATGGGACATGGTAGACTTGTTAGCTAATGCTATGGTGGAAATCATTTAACAATATGAAAGTATATCAAATCAACATGCTGAACACTTTAAACTTACAGATTTTATATGTCCCTTATATCTCCATAAAACTAGTACAAAAATAAGAAAATCAAAGGAGGTTATGCTTGGTTTTCTCCTTTAATGACTCACTCAGAGACACCGAAGAACATGTTCAAATAATAGAGTAAAATATAGAGAGGTAGTTTTTGCTTTGTTTTTACATACTTCATGCATTCTTATTTTATAAAACAGATGATTATAGTGAGAATAACAATTTTTATTACCTAATAAAACTTTCTAAAGATGATAATATCTAAGTTTAGATTGATAAGAAATTTATCTTGAATTTTGCAAAAACATATAAGATTGAAGTTTAAGGAAAATACCTTGCCACTTGCTAGTAGAAATAGCTAAGTCATTTGGAACATCTCATAAGTCAATATTTATTCATATTCACTGCAACTTACAGTTCATTTTTTCTTAACTGACCAAAACTAACTCATCATTTCTATTTTCTGGTTAATGTTAAGCATAATTTGAGTGTCAGTCATCATTTTGTCTACAAAATGGCTTTGCTTGGTCTGCTATTGCATAAAATGCAAGGGTCACAAAAGTCACGGACACTGAAGCGTGACAAAAGGCAGAGGAAGGCTGTTATGTTTCCCCTTAAAATGTCTTTTCTGTTGATTCTCAGAAGGCTCACTCCCTGGAAGATGCTTTGTCTCAGAGAATAAACGGATCACATGTGTTCCTTGACATCCTGACTATTTCATCCCTTCAGTGTTGCATGTGGGTTATTAGAGGATGTAAGATCGGTGATTGATCTTGCATTTTGTTAATTGGCACAAGTTATCATGTGGGTACTCAGCAGACAAAAGAGACAATATTTGATGACTCAACAAATAAATTGAAAAGATGCTGTACAAATGCCAAAACACTTCATGATAGCTGGCATGTTGAATTCATCTTGTGACAAACATATTTGCCATGAAAATCTTTCATTAACACTGTGAAATAGGAGTCTATGATAGATTTTTTTTGCAAAAAAGGTGCTATATATACATATCTGTGTATACACACATACATAAAACTGCTTTAATAATGAAGATTTATGAATGGAAAGAAAAGTTCTTGGCATCTTACACTGTCCTCAATGATACAGAATTCAAAATGAAGAATATCAGTCCCACTGAGAGTCTGAGACTCAGTTTTGCTTATTCTTTTTCCTTAAAAAATTGCTAGGACTATAAGGGCAGTCCTTCAAATTCCCTTTAGTGAAAAAATAAGCTGTAATGAGGGCCTATGACAGCTACGTCCCCCACAAAATGACTCCTTATATTAAAAGACCATTTCAATACTCGTGAGGTGATTTCTCATAAGTTACCCATGAGAACTCCAGTTTTATCTTTTTGCACAATCGAGTCTTTGTCACAGTATATTAAAACCCTTGAGAGAAAACTTTCCATGCTTCCAGGGTTAATATTTAAGAAAAATAAAAGGAAACTGGTGTCAGGAAACTACTAGAGCAGACTCCTCATATTCACTTGGATCCAGAGGATTGCAGTTAGTGCAAGCTACTCTTGAAATGGGATACTCTCTTGGTTCAAGACCAAAGAAAATATGAAGATGAGCTAGAGTTTGTCATATTGAAGACAGTGTTTACATTTATCATCTTCATTTGGAATCTAGGCTCGTTATCTTGGGCTGCTTTCAAAGTTCTCCCTGAACTGAAAAAGAATCTTACTGAACAATTCAAATGTAATTTGCTAGTACGTCCCTTAAAAAACTAAGCATCAGTCAAGCTCACCACTGTGATCTGAGAAAAGAGCCAACAGTAAACTCATTTCTGAATACTTTGCTTAGGTCCGAGTACTCTCCCTGCTTAGGGATGACATGATAATTTCACCAATATTCATTGGCCAATTGACCTCTATTCATTGTAAAGTCATTACAGTTTTAAGAGATGAACACCAACACATCAGGGGGAAACTCTAAGGGGTCAACTCTGCATTTCAGGAGACAGACTTAAACAAACCAGGGCATAACGTTCTACTGATTACAACAAATTTTCAGGACTTGAGCAAGAACAAAGAGAGGTAAGAAAGAGGGTGTTTGTTTGTTTGTTTGTTTGTTTCTGAGATTGAGGCCCAGAATTTTGCATTCATTTTGCCTGATCAAAGAAATCACACAATCTTAACTAGGAGCCCAGAGAACTGCAGAAAAAAAGAATAACCCTGAAGTTTGCCCTGTCTCTGAACTTCCCATTAAATAAACCAAAAACAGTCTTTCTTCATTTAAAGACTTTCAGTTTTCTATTGATAATCATTGACATTTATGGAGTTCATGTAAGTAAGATACCAGTCACTGAGTAGTTTGTATCGATATACTAATTAATCCACTCAACAGCTTTGTGAAAGTATCCTGTTCTACTCCAAAATTTATAAGATCAGAGAGAGATTAAGTAAATTGCTCAAGGTCCTGCAAGTAGTAGGGAAAATCAGGTTTGATCCCAGGCAGTGTTACTCCAGATGTCTCATTCTGAATCACTGTGTGGTACTGTCTCGTTCTAGTATAAGGATTTGTTTGTGCCATATAAACTCTTATTTTTGAATTATTTTCTATTTATTGTCTTGAAATTATACAATGAATACCTCATATTAAATTGTCCTGGGTTATTTTCACCCTGCATTTATTACCTAATCTTTCTTTCTTTCTTTCTTTCTTTCTTTCTTTCTTTCTTTCTTTCTTTCTTTCTTTCTTTCTTTCTTTCTTTCTTTCTTTTATTTTACATGTCTATGTCTATTCCTTTCTTTTTGCCTAGCTCCTTTGGAATAGACTCTGGTTTGCCATACTCATATTCTATAGTGTTTTGCAAACACAAGAAATCATGTATGCACAGGAATATCAATACAATCCAAAAACCATGACAAGTATGGCTACTATAAATATCATCACTACATTGCAGTGTACTTGACCTGTAGACTAACATTAGGCAAACTCCTTCCCCACTGCCTCCCCTTCCCATCCAAAGTTGGGAATCGTAAGAAAGGAATTTCTTCAACATTCTTGTCTTATCCCCATTATCATCTAAGTTTAACCACCTTAATCACCACTGTCTCTTTTCATACACTCTATCAAAGACAAATGCTTCTGTCTCTGCTTCCCTTCTCCTCTTGCCTGCCATGTGACCTTGGTTCATTGGCTCTTCCCTTTTTTTCTTATTTAACTTCTTTCTCTTTACTAACTCCTTTGCTTATAAACAATGTTCAAATACTATCTTTGGAAAACCTAAAAAAGCATGCTATATTCTACAGCAGACCCTCACTTACCACCTTCCCTATAGCTCATCTTATTTTATAGCCAAGTTCCTTAAAAATGTCTTCTTTCTCGTTTTCTGTTCCTAATTCTGCTTCCCAGCTCAAGGGAAACAAGTCTTTGTTGCTAATGTCATTACTGTAGCCTTTTACATGACTGGACTCTCTCCTTCATCAGTTCCTATTAACCGCTTTCTTCTGGAGTTTCTCTTTTAGCTTCAATATTGCTGTATTTTCATGTTGACTTATTGTTATTCTGCTTCTAGTTATTCCTCATGAGGTTCCCTTGCTCTAACAATACTTCAAATGCTGGCATTTCTTACTCTTGTATGTGAGGATTTCACATATTCCTACTTTTCTCTTTTTCAATTTTTGTTGATAATCTGAAATGTCAGTTTCTCAGACTCTCTGAAGATTAGAATCTTTTTGCATGAATTACCTCTTGCCTCATATCTGAAATTCCAATATTAATGCTAGAACATCAAGAAAAATATTCTATTTTTATAGGAATGAAATATAGCCTTCCTTATTTATCTTTTAATAAGAGTAATTGTCCTGAGCAATGTGGATCTTGTGGAGTAAATGTCAGAAATGTGCAGAACGAAATTATAAAACTATGTGGTAAGGATACGAGGAACATGTCTCATCTGGTAATTTTATTGAGGATTATGACTATCTAAACAAATCATAAATGTTTCCAACATAAATATGTCAGGCTAAGATAACTTTTAGATACTTAAAGGCTACATTCATCTAATGCTAAAATAGTTAAAACAAAAGTAAGAATCTCATTGTTTGATGTCAATATTTTAAATGATCTAATACTTGCTTGGCAAAAGGAAAAGGGCTTTAAAATATTGGGTGGAATTCATGTTCCTTTCTTGTACTAAAATATGTACTTTACTTTTGGACTTGGTCTTTTAAAATGGTTTTACCCATGAAGGAAGAGTTTTTTAAATTACAAAGATAGGAAGGGTGGGAGGGAGTGTGAGAGAAGGAGAGAGGAATGAAAAAAGGAAGGAAGGAAGGAAAGAAGGAGGGAAAGCAAGGAGAAAAGAAGGAGGGAAATAAAGAAGGGTGGAGGGAGGAAATAAGGATGAACGAAGGAGAGAAAAGGAAAGACCATTTAAAAATATTGGGATTCATTATGCTATAATTTTAAATTTCCTCAGTGGTTTTAATTTACAGAGCTCAAGACAGATAAAAGAAATGGGAGGGGAGGTGAAGAAAACTTGCTGGCTCTTAATGGATTAACATAAGGTCTTGACAAGTACTACCATATTGTTGATGGTACAACAAGGGAAGCCTGCATTACCTTTAGGCTGTGCCTTTCCCCCATGGCCTATACTGTCTAACCTTGCACTACATTTAATCAAGTTTGATGGGCTGCTCAACAAAGGAGGAATTCCAGATAGTATTTGCTCTCATTCTTTTATTCCCTGGGTAAATCCAGGGAAGAGGCTAACACATGAGTCTGAGGTATGCAGAACTTTCAGCCTAATACACTGACCTCTAGAGCTGACTCGTTCCACATGAGAGTGTTCATGTTCATAAAAAGGTTAGCATCATTAATTCCATGATCTCTTGTTTTGACAGCCCAGATGAATCTCTCTGTTTTCTTAAACATTCTATCCTCTTATCTGGATAGATTACATCTACAATCATGACAGCAAGTCAATTAAGAAAATTTCCTGAAAGAATGTATGTACTAATGACCGTCAGACATATTTGGAAAATATTTAGGGTATTGATAATAATGTAAGTCTTTACAATGATTTTATGAATGTTTGAAAATATTATCTCCTAATATTTTCCTATATTGATTCCTACTTTTGAAGTCACTGGGGAATTGGCTTTTATAATCATTGTAAAACATGCAAAATAAAGACAATGGCAGTAAAAAGGAAACTGTATTGTATTCATGGTACGTTTTAAATAAAAAAAAAGTCCTTCTGAAATGATTGCAGCCTTGAATCAGCATGTTTTCATTCCAGCATTCTCCAGATTCAGAGAACCAATAAACTTTTACATTGTTTAATTAACCTACTAACTTGTTAAAGGTATGTTGAACATCCCTAATAATTTTCTAAATGACGTCTTAAATCCGTATAACTCAGAGTCAGATCCCAAAGTTCAAAAATAGATTATAAAAGAAGATAGATTGCCAATACCCTGTCCTTCCTTCCTTCCTTCCTTCCTTCCTTCCTTCCTTCCTTCCTTCCTTCCTTCCTTCCTTCCTTCCTTCCTTCCTTCCTTCCATACACTTGTATCTGACCTAGTGACTAAGGTACATACAAAGACAAAGTATGTGTCTACAGATTTCTTGGAAATTCAGACCATGAATAATCAGATATTGAGATAAGAGTGGCACAAAAGACACTTCACACACTCCCCAGTTTAGCATAAGGCCAATCCTTGTGCACATATTTGCCACCACATGTAAATGCTAATCACACACCAACTTTTCATTCCAGCCCTCAGATATTTGACCATGGCTTAGTCAAAGCAAGCCTGGATTTTCTTCCACTTTTGTTGTAGTCACTGTTTGTTGGCTATTAAAAAAAAAAAAGAAAAAATCCAACCTTCTCTTTTTTATCACCCCCACAAAAGAGGCTAGAAAGCCTGAGTTACTTTTCCACGGACTTTTTCTTTTATAGTATTTTTTAGCCCATTTCCAGCTTCTGAGAAATGGGCAGAACTCTACTGATGATAAGGGTTTAGTTCTGTAAGATAGTGCTTTCCTAAAAGCAATGTATGGAAGGATTGTCTGCATTTTCCCATTCTCCTTACCTTTAGAATAGGTGACATATCCATAGCTGCCACATGCCCTTAGCACCATGAGGGGGTAAGCAAGTTGAGAAAGACCACCAATCTTAGGGTGGCCAAGTAGGAAGACAGAAAGTGCATAGATGTCTGATGGCATGTTTGAACGTTCAAACAAATGCCAGGAAACTTATACTCCCAGATTAACTATGTATACAAAATAATTACTGTTGTTTTAAGTCAGTTTAGTCTGGCTTTCTGATTATCACAGCTCAATGTATGTCCAGGAGATGCAAGATCATTTCAAATAAATATTTTTAGAATTTTTAAATTATAAACATACATGATTTTATTAACATATAGCTCCACAAATTTGATATGATTTTTAAACAGATTTATCAAACAAATCACATTTTTTAAAAGCCTGAGATATTTAAATTCATATAGAAATCTCATGTAAACAAAACATCTTAACCTATTGGCATTATCTCAGAAATCTTGAAGGAGTTCTCTGTTCCATCCCTCCTTATCATACGTATCACTTGTTTTATCAACTCTTTAGCTTTACAATGTGAGTCTATCTACCTTCCCAGCATTCTCTGTAGTGATAATAAAAGGACATTGCATAATTCATACATTGTACCATTCAAAAAAAACCATATGGATTAAAAATACATGACTCCACTTTGTAGTGTGATAAATTATTTTAATTATTTTATATTTTATGCCTTAACATTTGACAGACTCTATAAATATATGGTGTCAGCAACCATGGCCAACCCAACTTTTCTACTTCTCTTGTGCCAAGTCAATGAAGCACAGCTCAATGCAATAAAAACATGAGGAAGTGACAACTGAGTATACAGTGTGTAGTACTTACTATGTGGCTTCAAATAATTTTATCAACCTCTGCTTAAGCTCCATCCTGTATATAACATGGAGATAATCTTGCTTATTGTTTTTACAATTACATAAGAATCATAAAAACAATCCATTGTGGAATTGAGCATATATTAGACACTCCATATATGTCAGTAGCTTTTTATCCTTCTTCTATATATTCATTTATTTATACTTTTGTTGTTGTTATGAGATGATTGATATTTATATTTGACCCTTGAATAATATAATGGGTGTAAAGGGTACCAACCTACTGAAAATCCCCGGTGTTCTACTTATGTGGATTCACAACTACAGAGTTGACCCTGTACAATGTGGAATTGAACTGTGAGGGGGTCAATTGAAAAATATATACATGTAGAAGTGGACCTCTACAAGTTCAAATCCATGTTGATCAAGGGTCAACTGTACTTCCATCAGGTGCTTACTGAAGTAAAATGTATAGCTCAATTTTTATTTGTGGGAGCAAAAAATATATATACTCTCATTTCTCAATAATCTGTAGAACACAAAAGGTAAAATAGAAATTGTGAATATTTCCTAATTTTATGAAAATAAGGATTAATATATTGAAAATTGACCATGAGTTTGACATATTAGGACTATGAGTATATTGTATTTTTCCAACTTCTCAAAAACTCTGTACATTATTTATCATTTGAACATATCCATTTTACAAATAAAGGACCAAAGATTCAGAAGTTTCAAGAACCTACTCAAAGTATAATAGCTCATCAGTGATGGTTTTGTGGACTTCTGTTTTGAATGAGATCTCAATGACTCTAGAGCCTAATCTTCAATTTTCCTTTATAATCTGCTTGGTGAGAAGTTGATAATATATAACTGATTGAATGCTATAAAATAGAACAAATTCTTCCACCCTTCAGAAATCCTTAAACATTTTTAACCGAAATGACCCATTTTTGTATTCCCTTTACCCTCTTAAGTCTTTAGAGGGAAATAATCACATCAAATAAAAATCTGATTAAGATCAATATGACATGTGATTTAATTTCTCTTTTAAAGACATGTTGCAGTTTTGAAAACGTATCTTACTAATTGACTTGTGCTTACCAAATGCTGAGGGATAGAGAAAGGAAAATGTTTGTTAGGAGATAGAAACTTTCAGTTATAAGATAAATATAATTTCTGGAGGCCCAATATAGCCTAGTATTACATAATTGGAGTGTGCTAAGACAGTGAGTTTCAACTGTTTTCTCCACACACACACAAAAGATGATACAAGATGATGCGTGAGTTAATTAGCTTGATTGTGGTAATCACTTCATAATGTGTGTCGAAACAGCATGTTGTTCAACTTAAATATATACAATTTTTATTTGTGAATTATACCTGGATAAAGCTGGAAAATAAATAAATAAACAGGAAACTGTTACCTGGAAATAAGAAAATAAAACATAGCTTCTCAATTTTGATAAATTTGAAATCCAAAATGTGCCCTCTCCTTCAGTGGTTTTTATGCTGTTGTCAGCGTAGAAAACCAGATCCACAGACCTACTTAAAACAAACTAAAATATCCAAAAATCTGAATGATGCTCCGCTGACTTTAAATATTTCATTCCCCACACCTCAAGGATTTTCATACGTGACAAACAAAAGTAGTTAAATAAATTGCTTAGTTTGGTGGCCTGGGATGGGAATAAAAGACAGAAAACTGTACAAGAAAAACAATTACAATATTTTTTTTTAATCCTGAAAGTGAAAAAAAATAAAATAGGAATTCAAAGAAAAAAAAAGCTCAAAAATAAAAAAATAAAAAATTGCTTAGCTTCATTTATTCATAACCTTAGGAAATGAATGTAAGTAGATCTAAAGTCTTGCTTAACTTTTAATGCATTTTTTAGAATAGGTGTGAGCTGTGAATAGGCTGTTGGAAGTGAGCCTTATAAATCACCTGAACTGCTCCACTATTGGCATGTCTTGGAGTCATTATGTATAATTGGTTAATGGTGTATTTATTCTCACATTATTGGATCAGCTCCAGGGATAATCACTGATGAGTTTCAAAACTCCAGGAGGATTTCTGTGCAGAGGTAAATGAATTAAAAAACAGGATAAAACTAATTACTTTTATTTAAATTCAATTTTGGGGGTAATCGTTCTGTCTTGGGGATCTTGCAGCAGTTTTCAGAAGTGATAAATTTGCTTTAGTTTGCTAACTTGCATTCCCCTAAAGCTGAAAAATTAAATCATTGGTGATGAGAATCAGAAAGGAAGTCATTCCAACTAAAGTTCATGGCAGGATTTCCCACCTTAGTTCTGTCTGGTTTCTTCTTTTTGATCCCATATCTTATTTAGTATGGCCTTTAGAAACTTGGTGAATATGGGGAAAAACATTTTCAGAAACAAATATTAAGCACACATTACTTAAAGGTGTCAGGATTTCCAGAAGCTATACAGACACTGCAATAGAATAAGCTCACAGGCACTTCATTGAAGGCATCTGCCCTGACTGGACACAGAGAATTCTGACTTTGTAGGGTTATGGTTTCCATGGAAAGCAACTGGATATGGTTAAGTGATAAAAATTCAAGACTTTTTATCTCCATGCTTGGCTGGATTAGTATTTTCTTCAAATGTGTGATATGATACTGTTAAAGCTTGTTTCCTTTGATATGAAGACACATATACCATTGAAATGTGAATATCCCTGGAATAGATTCATAAATTAAATGTTATGCCTAATGTATACTCCATGACATAAATAGGACCTTTCATGACATTCAACTTGGGATAGGAGAAGGCGTGCAGTGAGAAATGAATTACATAAGGCTTTGGTGAGTATATCAATTAAAATTAAAGCTAAATAAATGTGGTTTGGACAAGAACTGAGTTCTGCCTCGATAGACATCTGGATCTAGGTGTTGCTAAGTCAGCACAATTACTCTATCATCACCAGAGATCAAGGGAAGGATCCTTCTGTTTTTCTGTTCTAATAGTCCTCTTTTTCTTTTCCAATTCACTTATTGAATGGATAGAGGAGAAGAAAGACAATAAGGAACCAGTAACTCAAATTATTGACATTATTCAACTGTTTGTGTTCAGTAGAAGCAAGGAGAAGCCAAACTACCAGAAATCAGGAAGATCAAAATGAGAGAATAAGGTCTATGCACGGATTCAAGCGAAGATTTTTAGAAACTCAGTCAGCCCTGTGTCCCTAGGAGGGTTAACATAAATGGAATTTGGCAAAACTTTGACTTTTCTCACTTATCATTTCCCCATCTTTTTACTCATTCTTTAACTCAACCAAAGGATAAAGAACTTTTCTGCTCTTGCAATACGTGTAAGCCATAACCCAGTATGTATCACTGGCCATTTGAAACATTTATAATTGCACAAAAGCCATATTTCATCATTTGCGTCTAACAGCATGCCATGTGCCCACGTTATAGATTAAAAGATGCCATAAAAGTTCACTGTATAAAAGATATAATATGAGATGTCATTGGATGAGCAATTAATTTAGTGCCCCCTCATTACTTTTTTATATAAAATACTAAACCATGATATTAAAATTTCTCCTGGAGGGACAAAAAATCCAGTGAATTAGACACGTGGTTTGTGACCTGGATTAAAAACCTTTCATCTGTTTAGCAGTTTGTTATTACAGGTTCACTAATCCAGGTAATGAATTTGTTCTGGGCACCTATTGTAGCGCATGGAATATAAGAGGTTCTCTATGAGTATTTACTGAATCACCAAATATATGAATAAATTAAGGAGTATTTCAGTGATCCACTGTAAGCTGAAGGTTTAAATTTCATCATTTGTGCTTACGAACTACGTAGGATCCTTTACGTTCCCTGTACATAATACAGTTCTGATTCGGTCACAGAACATCACAACAAAACTGCATTTAGCTCTTAAATAACTGCCTTCTTGGAAATCACACCACTGCTGAATAACGAAAATCAGTTGATTGTTCTTCCCTTCTGCCAAAAAGAATTAAAGCTAGTGAAATGCACTTAAAATGTGTGTACCATATGTGGATGACTTGTATCATGCCCTCTTTAAAAGGTCCAAATATGTGAAAATCAGATATAGTACAAAGGTGCAAGTTCAAGTATGATACAGCTTTCTGAAATCCTATGTAAATTGCTTTTTCCTCTTTACTAATCCAGAAAAGAATAAGAAAACCAGTTTTTGCAAACTTGCCATTCCTTGAATCTTTTATTTTATCTTATTCATGATTCCACTTGGGGTATGATGAGCCAAGACTACCATAAACAAGCCTTACTGTCAGGGATTTACATTAGGTGGTGACAGCGAAGTGACTCAGAAGTGACTGGGCACATGCTGAAAGACCAAAATCCATATTTTATATCCCGAGATTTATATCGGGGTACAAAATAAGGTTATTATCTACTGAAATCACCACTGCCACTTAGGTGTGAACCCTGAGAAAAAAAAGGACACTTACTAAGAAGGACTCTTGGAGGCTAACTGGGCGGAAATTTTTAAAAACAGAGCCTTGCAGACATTTCCGCACAGACTCTTGTGCAAATTGCACTTCATGGAGAGACCTGTGCGGAACTGCCTGCCCTTGAATTGAACTGCCTGCCTGCCTACAGGTGCTTCTGCTATCTGAGCCAGGCCTTTCAAAGGTTTCCTGGCATCCTATCCCAACCAGCATGATTGAAGCTTTCCTCATTCAATGGGAGCTGCTCACATCCAACCTGTCAGGGAGACTCTATCCCGACCAGTCAGAACAATGCGTTTGGAACAATCAAACTCTGCGGATTAAGAGTTTTTATTTGCATGAGAATGGACCAATGAGGAACAAAAGATGGGGAGCTTCCCTCTGGTTCCAGAGTGCATTGTCCCTTCCCATCAAAGACTGAGGACCGCATGTCCCTGGTAGAGCTGAAACACCCCAGCTGTCTCCCCAGAGTAGAGTGAAGCAGAGCAGCGTGGAGCAACCCGGTGCAGTGCAAGGCCCGGAGCAGAGCAGAGCTGTCTAGCTGGGGAGGGCCTGGCCCCAGGTTCCACCTGCCCCAGACCTGTATCTACAGCCATGCGGTATCACAGTCCAGCCGTTTTGCACGGAATCAAGTTTCACGTTTCACGACACCCCAAATTGGAGATTCTCAGTGACATTGAAATGTCCCTGACACAGGTCGGAGGGATGAGAAGGGGTTGATAAAGAGTAGTATTACGGCACCATGACTATTTTTGTCTACTGATATTCATATTTCTTTAATTTCACTTTGGAAAATATGACTGGAAGAGATAGTAGATGACAGCTCATTCAGATCCTAACTTATTAGAAATATTTTATTTTTAGTATCAATGAGTATCACCTATAGTCCTGGAAAGATAGATTCCACTCAAGTTAAATTTGATTCAATAAATCTGGAACAAAACTCAAAGAGCTACAGTTTCAACAACACCCCGGGTAATTTTAATATACATAGTTCCTGGACCCCACCTTGGAAAACTCTGATTTGAGACAATGTTTTTGTCATGGTTTGAATAAAGGAGTTCACTAGGTTAGTGTTTTAGAAGAGAAGCAATGATTTTTTTAAATAAATCATTTTTCTGAACATTCACTTAAATTTGTAATTATGTTCATGACTACAAATAACTTCAGAGCTATGAAGCATCCTTTACCTTATCCCAGGTGGCCCAGCAAATTCTATGCAAAGGGGCTGAAATAATCAGTTGCTATAATACAGCATGGGTTCATCAAAAATTCATTCTTTAAAAGTGTTTGTATCGAAGTTTGTAAGAGGAATAAACACTTATAATATGATTTCACCCCAGGCAGTATGGAAATTCTACGTTTTTTTTATTCCTACTGAATATTTGAATAAATTTAATGGTTTTTAAAATACCTACAAAACTCATTGGAGTCCAACATTAAGAATGTTATTAAAATGTAGGGCATCTAAATCCTTTGTTATTTTTGCTCTCCATATTTTAGGATGTGTTAGCAGATCTTCAGTGATTTTATTTCTATTTGCTCTCTCCAGGGGTTCAGAACTTACGGAGAAGGGTTTTAGAATAGGGTTCACATCGAAATCCAGAATCTCTCTCAGCATTTATCAGAAATTGCTTCATCTGTAGGGTTGGGAACATACTTCCCGTAGGAAGGTGTGACAGCCCCTTCCCAGACTCCTAGATTTTTCATCTGTTGCCACTCACCCAATTTTCCCTTTTACCTGGACAGCTTCCTTCAGAGCAGTTTACCAGGCTTCCTGGCTCCAGCCAACCTTACCCATTTATACTCATAAAACAATTTAATTCCTAGCTTCCAGTTTCCATTCTCACATTTATCAACTGAGTCTCTTTCTATGTCTGAAATACATACATACTTTTAAAATTCCAGGCAAAAATGTGGGAACATCCAACCACATTTCAGATGCAAACTGATTCTCACTCATCATTGAATACCCTGGGAAAAGTCTTGGGAACGAGGAGTCAGATAGGGGGACGAAGAGATGTGGCAAACATCTGGTACATTCTATCAGCTTAAGATGAGAAGAATGGGGGCATTTCAGTGATCTGTCAAAATCAGAGTCTGGGACATCCAATCAAGTTTATCCAGGTTTGGATCCTGGTTCTTACATAATCTGAATGGGCTTTAACAAACTGTTTTACTTTTCTGAATCATAGTTACCTTATTTGTTAAAATGCAGTTAATATTTATTTTGATGGGTTACTATAGCAATTAAATTAGTCTTTGCATATAAAGTAATTATTAAAGTGAAATTTAGCTTAATGCATGTTACTTGTCATTCAGGGTTCATCTTTTAATTTTTAATTTGGATTTTGGATAAATTTGCTAACACTACCTTCACTGCATTTTCTGTTAGCTTTATGGTATTTCCAGTTTTCCACATATATTGAAGAAAACAGTGGATATAATTTACACATGGATGCTATATATATATATATATATATATTTAAGGATTAAATGAATTAAAATTATAAAAAGTATTTTAAGTTAATAAACAGATCTATTTTTTTAAATGTCAATTTAAGTAAATAGAATTTTTAACTAGTGGTGAAGGACAGATTTGGATGTTCCGAAATACTTTAAATTGGGCTCGGGGCTGAGAAACTCCTACATGACAAGCTGCCACTCATGGATTTTTCTTCTTTAATCCTTCATGATTTTTTTTTTCACTCTTGGATGCAGGATGTAGAAATGTAGACTATGAGATGGAAGAATATTATCACTATTCATTTCATAGGGACAGAATCCATGGTGAAGCAACGTATGTATTTATCTTTCAAAATGCCATTCTCTTCATGGAGTTCTATCTCAGATGCTGACAATCACCAAAAGACAGTGAGGCCTCACCAAATTGGACAAATACAGTCATGTTAGAAATGCAGAAGAAAAAAGGAATATTCCATTTTGTCTCATCTCTCCTTAGAAGCATGTGCCAAGCAATTTGTTACTGATAAGGTCCCAGCCTCAGAATAAATCATTTATTTGTGGCTAAAAATATATATTCTTCTGTGCTCTGAGTTAAATGTCTCCCTTTGACAGAACAGTTAATAAAATACATTTTTTAAGTCAGAAACAAAGTTTTCTGCCTTCTGTTTTTATGTAGACTCTTCGAGAGAGGACGTGCAGTACTGATAGAGCTTTACAGCGTTCTTGCTTTAAAGACATAATGCTTGTAATGTGGGGAAACAGTTTTCAGATGGCAGGACAATAAGGTTAAGACCAAAGTTGTTGTATAGATTGTCAGGCTTGTCCACATGCAAGGACCAAAGCCAAGTGAAACACTTCTGTGAGACTACTGTAGCTTCTAGAAACTTTGGCAATCTGGAGACCGGTCTCTCTGTCTCTTACACACACACACACACACACACGCACACACACACGCACACCATCCCTTATGCACCATGTCTGAGAAAATCATTTCAGAAGATGCTGGTCAAAGTTCTAGCTTCCTGGAAGGTTCCATATGAGTAGCTATTTTATGGAAGCTTCAGAACACCTGCTGGATATCCTGAGGAGTTTTCTCACGTGTTCTTGAGAATTCTTAAGTGTGAAAAATAATTCTTAAGACATGTGGAGTGAAATGTTTGTAGTCTCAATTAAAATTAGCAGCTGTTGGAGTGATTTACAGATCTTTGAAATGTTTGCTTGTTGAATGCTTTAAATGAAACATATTACCCTAAGTCTTCCACAGTCTACCCTTGAGGAGCTAAAGTTTGCGTCATGTTTGATTCATTTTCCTTGGTTTACTGCAATGCAACACTTACAGGAGGATAGAACATAAAACAGCGTGCATCAAAAGAATAAATTATGTCATCAAGACCAGGGCATTTTTTAAAATTCTATGTTTATATGTGCCCTGTTATAACATAAACTCTGAAACTAGTTATTGCTCCAGCAGGGAAGATCAATTTGCAATTCACAAATCACTCATATTACATTTTTGTTGTAAAAGATGATAATTTGTTGGCTTAAATAAACCTCTAATCTCAAGTATGGATGCTGGTGTATGAACATATTAATGCTCTCCACCACAGAATATATGGAGTATAAAATATTAAGGTATGTTTGAAATGTTTCTGCATTAGCACTATTTTATGAAAGCAGATTCTATGCTGTAAAGAAAAAATTAATATGTAGATTTTATATTATATTCTACAGAGGGTGCTAAACTAAATACATCATTATGTCTTTTTTCATGCAAAAATTATCCCATATCAAACGCTCATCTGTGGCTTATCCTCTGCACCCTCTCTTGTCAGGGTCAGAGATGTATTTGTGGGAATAACTTGTCATGATTTTAAAGATGAACTGCCCCAATGTTTTTAATAAATCAGAGTACAATGCAGATGGCTCAGGATTGGGAGTGGGAGCTCTGTACTCACGTCACCGTTCTTTCTCAATTTGTGCCTTAAAAGAGGCTATGAGATTTAAGTAAAATAAATTATATCAAATACGTCCAGTGACATCTAGAACAGAAGGAGGAGCTATACCTCTTGAGCCTATTTTATTTTATTTTTTTTTATGAAATGTCCGGTGTATGTATTCTCTCATACAATGAGGATGAGAAAGTGATACCTTTGCCTCCTATTCGTTTTTCTAAAAAGAATACTCCCTGTCTGTGTATGTGCATAGCACAAGCACATGTAGATATACTCACACATGTGACATACTTTGTTTAAAAAAATAAACTCCGGGGTACTGTTTCCAAATCCAATCACTGACTGGGTAGTATTGCATTGTGTCTCTAATTCCGTGATGGTTAATTTTATGTATCAACTTGGCCAGGCTAAGAGATGCCCAGAGAGCTGGCAATACATTATTTCTGCATGTGTGTGAGGATGTTTCTGGAAAAGATGAGCATTTGAATAGGCTAAGTAAAGAATATAGTCCTCACTAATTCAGGACAGGGAAGCATCATCCAATCAGCTGAGGGCCCAAATAGAACAATAAAGCTGAGGAAGAGCAATGTTTTTCTCTTTTCGTGTTGGGTCATCCATCTTCCTTGTCTTCAGATATCAATGATCATGATTCTCAACTAAGGGTGATTTTGCCACCTGGGGAACTTTTGGCAATGTCTAAAAACACTTTTGATTGCCAGCACTTGGAGAGATTAGGTATTGGGATCTAGCGAGTAGAGTCTAGAGATGTTGGTAAACATCCTACAAGGTACAAAGCAGTCACTCCGCTTCCCCAAGTAAGAAATATTCAGCCTGCAATGTCAGTTGTGCCAAGATTGAGAAACCCTGCTTAACCGAGTGAGGAAGTACTATGGTGTTATCATCTTATAGAGAATGCACCTTGCAATGAGCAGGCAGGTGGCAGTGGTGCGGAGGATGAGCTGGGAGAGGCTTCTTTTCTACTCCCACTCTCCAGCAGCAGCTACCTTCCCACAAAGGACAGGATGGTGAAGACAGTCTCAAATCTGTGTGCCCATGGAATGAACCTCTGCCCTTCTGATGTTCCCCAGGGCTCACTCATCATCTCAGTGTCTCCTCCTTATCCAGCTTTACCCAAACATTTTCCTATTGTTGTTTTCTTGAAGCATTAGCAGAGCTACTGGCTGGGTATTTAAAATTGATGAGGTACCATCAGCCATTTCAGTTTTTATCAAGGGAGCAGAAGTGAGGGGAAGCTGAGTTCTGGCATGCGTTTGGGAGGTGTTTGTTTTGACTGTCTGATGGCTGCATACCAGCCTAAAGGAGTCACAAATGTCACTAGTGTGCGATGGTATAATTTTCCTGCTGCTCCAAAGAGTCTTCTATGTTAATCTGCCTGCGTGTCTGGCAACTTTCAAAATAAGAATTGAAGACAATCCCATGGAGCAGTGAAACAAGATTCAAAGTCCCCATTCGTCTTTGTAAGGACTGAGAAAATTGCTAGTATGTGGTTGGCCATTTTCATTATTGAGAATGCAGAGTGGCTTGGTTTTCACCAGGGTTAATTGATTTTTCACAGCTGGTGCAGGAAAGTTGAAGGATGATATAAAACTTGAAATGTCCCTTTGTCCAAATCCTGAATCTCATGGGTTCTGTGGGGACTTAAAATTTAGGCTGCAATAAAAGATGCTGCAATCTTCTGGAATAACTTTGGGCACCAACTGGAAAAGAGATATTTGTTTATGTAATTCATGGTGTGAGTAAGTTGTGGCTTGCCATATGGCATCCTTTCAAATTAATTATTTTCTCCTTTACATTAATTAGCGTTATGTTACATGGCATAGACCTGATTTTACCCCAGTACCAAATAATTCCCCCATGAAACATGACATGTTAAAGGATGTTGGTGTCTGCTTTCCCTTTGCCTTACAGATTGAGAGAGCTCTATCTATTGATGGAAAGCGGTATGTATCATGGACACTTTGTACCTTCATTTCTCTACTGTAGAGGCTAATTGGTTTCTGTATTCTTTATTATGAAAAGATGTAAAGTCAGTGGGAATTGGAGGCAGACCTTCTGTACAAAAGCAAAAGTCATGGTTATACTCACTGAAATTGGAATGAAAGGGGAAGATTTGATCACACGTAATAAAGTCTGTGTCCTAATGGCATGAGCAGGCTTAGGAGAGGTAGCCTAGTGCAGTGCAAAGCACGGGCATTGGGTCAGATCATTCTGGCTTCCGATCGAAGTCCTCCACTGAGAAGTCAAAGGATGAAGGATAAATTCTATTATAACCTCCTTGTACTGTTATGAGACATAAAATGCAGGTACAAGGACCAGGGATGTCATAGTCCTTGACAAACTCTCTTCTTGCTCTTCCATTTGCCTTATTGGAAGTAAAGTTCAAAGTTAGAGTTTTCTTCATAAAAGCTTACTTGATGCTGAGAACTAAACCATGGTGCAAATCTCTTACTATATTTGACAGCAGAATCGATGTTAAAATTTGGGATGCAACTAGTGTGTTACTTTATTCAGTGAAGTCTATAAAACACAGAAATTAGCGGTGAAACGCATCAATGTCAAAGAAGAATATTATGTGAAGCAGCATTGAGCAAACATTTAACCCAGAGGGAGTGGGGAGGAGGGGGGCACTTGTAAGGGCCAGAGGGCTGGGTGCCTCTTACTCAACATATTTCCACTTCCTGTTTGTAAAAAGAAAACGTGTTGTCAAGTAGTTTAAAGAGAAAAAAATAAGCCATTTTCAATGACACAAGATTATTGCATATTAGTGTCTTCATAAAAAAAACTTATGTGATATCTTAGATGACAACGTTCATAAAATTTTCCAGACGTTGGATTTGACCTCACATTAAAGCTATTTCAAAAGCATAATTTTTTGCAAGATAATTCCAAAAAAGGTAAACTCATAAGCATACTAGGGGTTGACAGGTAGCATATAGCTCTACGTAGATATAAACCATATCAGTAATAAGACTGATGGATAACTGCAGTGCCTACCGTCTTATCATCTAGTAATAGCAAAAATAGTTATCAAAAAGAGTGATGGCTCAAATATTTATTTGAGTCACAATTCAGTGTTGTCTGGGTACTCACAGTGAGCAAAGTAAATGATGAAAGTAAAGCATGATTAGTTTTAAATAAAAAAAGAAAACAATCAATAACTGTATGACCAGCTTGACATATTGCTAACAGTATGTCGACAGAAAACATCGTTAGTGAGGATCTTCAGTTTTTAACACTTGCTGGGTATGCTGGCATGGAAGGAACTTTACAGCATTGCGCGGCAGACATGCTTAATGCTAAATGTTATTGCAGTTGGCATTAAACTTCATTCATGTGCACCTGTGCTTCTTTTGCAGTGTGAGTCCCAAAATACTTCCATACTTTGGTAACCCTTTCAAGTAATTATAATGTCCTCTCATTTTCTTTTGAAATATTTTAAATTTTCAAACAAAATTACATATTAAAGTGATTATATAATATCCTGTTCATTGCTTTTTGCAGCAAATTGTCAAGTGAAAGTCTTCAAATTAGTACAGAATAAAAAAAATGTAGCAATTACCTTTTTAATCTAATATGATCTTTCAGGTATTTTTGGTATATTATGGTTTATTCACTCTCTGTTTCCTTCTCTTACAATTCAACACATAAGTTATGGATTATTGATATGTTGTTTATGTAAATACTTTTAAAAGTGAACTGCTTCAATATGTCAATCAAAACATCAATTTGACGTTTCTAACTACAAATTCAAAGCATACTGTTCAGCTCTTCACAGTTCCATTTACCTTTAAAAAACAAGAGAATTCACCAAAAGTGGTGATAAACAAGTGGTGATAACCCGGACTAGACACATTCAATTTATATAACTCAAATCTAAAATCTAAATGAGCAACATTTGAATTACAACATTAATATAATACACATCATTACAAATATCTATTGAATTATATAGAAATCTATCCTGAAGTGCTGCTAACTGCTCCTGTTCCATTATGGAAATATATTCTGATACATTTATTTGCTTTCATCATTTAACTTCTTTCTCCATCCATTTTTAAAAGAGTTTATGTGTTTTAAGTAGAAAGTATTTGAAGAAGATAATTTCATATCCTTGGCTCTTTTTTTTTTTTTTTTTTTTTTTCATTAAAGAAATGCCTAGCCCCTTGTGTTAACACAGAACAAATTCCTGTGCTGGAAATGTCCTCTGAGTCTGGCGTGCATGTGTGCTCTTTGGCTCCTTATCCTTTGAGAGCAGGGGACAAAATGTATTTGAACACGAGCAGAACTGCAGCCTACCTACTGACTGCTTAAGACTCCATCTGGAATCTCAGCTCAAGTCTTTCCTTTAGAGAATGGGGTCTTCTGAATCCTTTTGTAAATGTTCTATTAATGAGTCAAATACATCTTGAAAAATCATAAACTTGGCTTTTTGCAAGTCTTTGTGTCAACTCCTCACTGAAAATCCAGATTTTCATTTACAATATTTGCCAGCCAACTTTGATAATAAAAGAACAAGCTAATTAATTTATTCATTTATTCAAGATACATGTGTGAATACTTACCATGTTCTATGTAGTTTGAATACATCAGTGAACAAAATGAGATTTCTTGCCTTCATGGAACTCACTTTCTAATGGGTCATGACAGAAAAAAAATTATCAAATATCCTATGTAAGTATATCAAATACTTTATTGTAAGGTGGCCATACTGTGGGGAAAGGGGGCAATGAAATGAGTACAAGAGATCACAAGTGCTGGGCAAGGGAGGGATGAACAGCTTACAGTATTAAACAAGATGGTCTGAGCAGCAATTAAAATAGCATAACAGCACGGGGAAATTTGCTAAGCAGATACCTGGCAGAAGTGGAAAAGAGAGTGGCAAGTGCCAAATCCGCAAGACTAAATCTGCCTTTAACTTTCATTAAATTCCATTGATTTACTCCATAAACATTCCTTGTCCACCTAAGAGATGGTAATTCTGAGAAACCCTGTACAAAGGGAGGATAAAATATTTAATTTCAGATTGATCAGAAAGTAAAATAATGTGGTAAAGGCAGCGTGGTATTGAGGTGTAATAACTAAACCAGTAGTGATATGAACAAAGGTATATTTTGATAACTTCTAATTTTTATGTGGCTTAAGTCATCTGACCATCAATTTCAGTAAAATAAGGAGCTGTAGGAAACTATGTTCACAATATCACTGTTCACTGTTATATCTACCAGTTGTTAAGATAATTCTTGGTATCTAGTAGGCCTTAATAAATATATGTGAAATAAAGTATTATATTATTGGCAATATAAGATCCTTCATAACCTGTCCCCAACTCCAGTTTCATTCATTCTGTCAAATATCCTGGATCCCCACATAATTATTTATGATTACCCTCTTGGTGTACCCCCTTAGGCAGCTTTAACTTTTACTTTCTTTTTCTCTTCTGTAATGTAAGATGATGGTAATAGTATCACCTGACTCAAAGAGTTCTTATAAAATTTAAAAAGTGTGCTGCATTTACGGTACTTAAAATTTTCCTGGCACGTAAGTAATGCTACATAAGCTTTGATTGTTACTACTCTTTGTTTTTCTTTGTAGCAGTCAAAGACAAATAATTTTTAAGTATTGGACAGGGGCATTCCTGTCACTTCCATTAGGTTTCTATTTACAACATGAGGACATGTTTTAGAACAGAATTTAGATCATCTTCAACTATGCAGTCAATACAGGATCTTACAAGGAGAAGAGATTTGCCCGCCCTGGATGGTGTGACTCAGTGGATTGAGTGTTGGCCTGCAAACCAAAGTGCCTCCGGTTCAATACTCAGTCAGGCACATGCCTGGGTTTTGGGCCGGTCCCCATCAGGGGGCACATGAGAGACAACCAACCATTGGTGTGTCTCTCCCTCTCTTTACTTCTCTCTAAAAATACATAAAGTCTCTAAAAAAGTAGAAGAGATTCAATACAAAAAGGATTGTGGTTTTGCATCACAATTTGGTTTGCATCAACCAAAACATCTACTGAAATATTGGTTCACTAGAGTCTATTGTATAATAAAGTCTTGTTTATGCATTCATTCATCCAACAAAGGTACAGGCAAATAAGAGTTACAAAGACTCTGATCAATGGAAAGAATGATGTTGCTGAAACAAAGGAGTCATATGCAATCCATCTTATTATAGTCAAAAGAAATTACTTCCAAACTGCTGTATCTATTAGCAGGACTGTCTTAGTGGTGTTACTCTACAGTATTGTTAGTGTGTATTGTCTTATCCCATTCAAAGCCTATTGAAAATGTCTTAACCCACTCTCTCACTAGGATTCATCCGGCTAATATACAGTCAGTCCTGGTGAAGAAAGCACAAGAAGTTGAGCAGGAAAAGCACTGAGCATCTGGAATGCAGGGGTTCAGGTGGCCACATTGCACCATGGTGACAGAGCTACGAGGCAAGGAGCAAGAGTACTCTGACAATCTTACTGCCATACTAGTGCTTGTACAGATGGCTCAGCTGTAGGACTCTGAGGACAGAACAACATAATCCTTTATTTAAATAAAATCCTTTATTAAATAAATCCTTTATTAAATAAATCCTTTATTAAATAAATCCTTTATTTTTCATAAAAGAAAGGATGATATTTTGAAAGATTTTTTTCTTATGCTTATATAGCAAGACTCTGACAATCATAAAACCTAATACTTAGTGAAAAGCATTGGGTTTGTGGCTGTAATCGATCAATCAACAGGTGATTGAAAACTCACTGCATGTTCAGACTTCAGATGCTCCATGGGAGAGAAAAATAATGAATTAATTTCTCCCTCATTTATTGATACCACATTTCCTTTCAAAATATAAAATGGGGCATCTTATGAGCAAAATAGTTTTAAATAGATGAAGAAATGGGAACAAAAATAAAATTAAATTAAAACAATAGGTAAGAATTATAAAATTGCATGCTGTGTTGTTCTGGACAGATGCTAATGATGGACTATTAATTTTATTTTCTACCAGTCAGAAAAAAAAAAGACCAAATGACTAGAGAAATGAAGACTTAGAAAGGGCATGATAGCCGTATTTTTTAAGACAAACCTTAAAGAAAACTCATGAGGACAAGTGTTTTATTCATGTTTTTTGTCTCTGTACCAAACACCACAATTATTGAGCACAAGCCAGACCTCCACAAATATGCATTGAATTAGCAGGGAGTTCATTTTTAAATTTGGAACACTTGACATTAAATTGTCTGTATTACACACTTAAAGACATAACTGATAAGGAATGCAAAATAGCATGAAATCCAACTGTTTAGAAAATGCCATTCCTCACTGTCAGCATTGTTGCTTTTTTCAGAAAACTTATATGCACTTATATGAGACAAGATTAATAAAGTAGCAATTATTGAATTTTTAGAACCTTATATTTGCTATTTTTAACTCCTTAAAAATATCCAACTTCAAAGGCCAAACATATGGTCTTAACCTCTTATATAGCAAGTATTTTAAAGTAAGTAAAAATTTGTTTCTAATAAACCCCACTTCTCCATTTCTTCTAAGACATATCACAGTATATTTAAAGTTCTGTGAATGCTAATGAAGAGTCAAGGATAAATCCAATTAAATTTTGTGCCAATGTAGCATTCTAATAATTACCTTTAATTGGAAAAAAATAATTCCCTCTTTCCCTCTCCAATGAACCAAATTGCAGTGCAGCCCCATGTCCACAAACACTCAATATCAGGATAACTGAATTTTCTGGAGCTTACCCTTCCACTTTCTTTTTATCCTGGAAATCACTGGGTAAGTGCATCCCGCTCGCTTAATAATTTATATTAAAACTCAGAATAGCAATCCAGAAATGTCCCCCAGATCACACTACTGCAACGTTGGAGAGGTTAGAAAAACTCAGCATCCAAATCCCTTGCCAGTGGACCTCTGATAAGGGGCCTTTCCTTCTAAGTAGGGTTGACTGGGCATTGCTGTGCTATTTAAAACTTTCTCATGTGGAAGCCTGTAGGAATGCCGCCACCTGGAATGCATTATCAAGGTCAACGTAAAATGCACACACACAGGGAAAGAGGCCTTTTGCTTCACCTCTTTTCCTGCTTTCCCTGACCAAACAGCTGAGAATTTGGGTCTTCTGAAAAAAAAAAAAAATCTGATCAAGACCTATTCACTAAAATTGATAAAATGCTCCATTACCTCAGGATCAAAGAAAAGTCAAGAAAAAATTACACCTAAGGGAACGTAGAGAGCCCACTGAAACCCATCAACAGGCAGGCAAGTGACAGACCAGGCAGCAATTGTAGAGCCATCAACCTAACTGCCTGTGAAATCTACCCTGGACCCAAGCTCTGCCACCCGGAGAATATCATCTCTAGATGAGAGCACCTGGGACCTGTCAGTCATCCAAGCCCAGAAAATTAAGAGTTATATTATAATTGTCTCCATTTCATAGCCTTAGTTGTCAATGGACTGGAAAAGCACTAAGCTCAAAAACAATTTGCTTTTTAAAGGAATCCAGGAAATAAAAAATGATGTGAATTTTTATGGTTGTTAAGATAGAAATGCAGAACAAATTGTATTGAAAATTACTAACAATAATATATTTTATTTTTAATGGTTATTTCTAAAATGCTAGCCAAATTATGACATTCAATATTGCTAGATAACTATACCAGAGGGATATTTTCTATACACACAATTAGTTTTTACCAATGTTTCTCTGATTTAACAACACATTTTCTTTAAATCACAAATGAAAAATTCAATAACTTTTGAATGAATCCTAAAGAAATTACATGACTTACTGAAAAAAACTCAGGTCCACTAAAGTGGAACTGCTCATTTTTGTTTTGTTTTGTTTTGTTGTCTCTCCACTAGAATTTGTTAATTTTTTTAAATGCTTTTTTTCCCTAAAGGTCTTTATTCTAATGGTGATATAATGTGAAACCCAATGACTTATCCTTAAGAGAGCACAACTTATTATTATAATGAAAGTTTCACCGAATCCACCTTTGCTAAAAATGAAAGCCATCTCCAGAGTATTTAGAGGTCTACACACCTACCACGCTGGCTATGACAGCCAGTTCCCAGCCCGGAGGTTGAAGTCACCCTTTATAGCTGCGGTGACTGTTGGAAGCATCTGCACGTGTATCTGGTTAGTGATGGATCATATCTTAGAATTCCGTAGCACGTCGTATTTTAGAAATGTTTTCATATATGCTGCACCACTGGATTCTCATAACAGCAAGACAGATAATTATGCTGCTATTTTCTTCATATATGGTGCTTTCTTTATTTGAACTCTGTAGCTCGTGAAAATTAGACACATTAACTTTTCTGGAGCACAGTCACACTCCTAGTCAGTGGTCAGCCTGGGGCTTGTGTTGGGCAGGGACTTGGTGGCCCGAGGATCAGTTTTTTCTGCTCTGTCAGGCAGACCTTACCAAGTAAAGGTGTGCTGCTGGTTTCGTAATGTGGGCAATGGTCTATTTGCCTAATGTGTGTGAATTGCTTTTTTCATCTGTGGCTCACCTATTGCTACTCTTTACAAGTTTTACATAGCCACATAAAATGTTGTAAATTGTATTTTGGCCAACCTTATCATGTTCAAAAACTGCCTGTATCTCAGATGAGAATTTCACATGCTGTTTCGAGGTCAATGAGTGTTTTATAGTGAATATGATAGTTTTTTTAATGCCCAATTCTCCTCTGTTTGTTCAGCAGAAAAACAATCAACTATTATATGTGTGGCTTATATTTATCCAAAAGCATGCATTCTAATCCTGCTAATGAGAAGTACTTGCTGGTTAAATGCCACGTAAAGTGCACTTTTACCACAGATGAAGTTCCTTTAAGGATTTGTCACCTCCTTTTGTTTGTGTCTTAGACAAAAGTTGGTATTTGCAGTTCGTGCTTGATTTTTATCATCCATTCAGATACAATAATTTTTCTTATGACATCTACAGTGGGCCTGCCTTTGTCCCCCAGCCTTCCAGAATGATTATGCTACCATTATATAGGTGTTCCAAAAGATACCATCTATCGAATTCCTGCTGGGTTCAGCAAGCTGACATTTCCTCACTCAGATCACACCCAAACTGTCCTAACTGTCCTGTGTTTCGCTTCCTCAAATTCTGTTGTCCTCACCCTGTTACCCATGTATTCTCATCCTGGACCAAAATTTCTTAAACAGCACTGCTACAGCTATACTTTTCTATCCACCCTTTTTCCTCTCAATCGATATTTATTATGTTTTATTTCTGATTGATGGTCTGAAAGCATTCCATATAGAAAAATATTGGCTGCTAAAAGTTATCTGTTTCTACTAAAGTATTTTCACTTTATATTTTGCAAATAATATTGTTTGTACAAGTCTAAATTTGAAATTTTAAATTCTATAGAATACAGAATGACAGTGGGAGGCAGGATTTTGTTTGGCTGACTCCAGTATTAAAATGTCTCTGTTTAGAAAGAGTGTGGGCCAGTGGCTTGGATGGAAACATCATACTTGAAACTCTGGAGAAAGTCATGGGTGCTTTCTTTCACGGAATGGCTTCCAGTGATGTTGGTTTAAAAAGTGATGCATCCATTTCATGTACTTGTGTGTTAGCAGAACAGCTTAGTCCCAGGTCAGTTGGCTTAAGTAATAAGGTGTTAAGATGGCATCTAAACAGAATTTTTCTTCCAGAGCTAGAGACCTTTGGAAAGTTTGTGTTAATGTAACCAAGCAAACAGGGGCCCATCCACAGGGCACCTTGGCGAATGACCCAACAATCAATGCCAGATGAAACAGGTTTTCATTGACAAAGTTCCAATCCTGGGGGAACTGGGGGTGATCCAGCTCAGAGCCCCATTCTGCCCTAAGACCCAGCACTTCCCTTGCTCCCCAAAAGACTATAAGCCAAAAGTCTCAAGGCCGGAAGTTCCCTGTGTCCTTATCAGAATTTAAGCCAGCTATGCAAATAGCTCTCCAGTCCCTCTGGAAAGTACCAGAGTCTGTCCTCACACAGCAGCTCTCTCCTTCAGGATCCAGGGAATGCTGTCATCAGCTTCTGTGTAACAGTGCAGGAAAGCATGTGCCATGCTGCACTGGATCATGATGAAGTCTAGGAAAGGCACAAGTCCCAAGAATCCAGAGAGCATCTGGGTCTGTGAGGCAGCAGGTCAGTACCTTGCAAGGAAGTGTCCTTGATGGCTACGCAGTTGCCGGAGCAGGAATGATCAGGGCAGCCCTGTGTCTCCTTCCTTACCACACCAGGCCGCATGGTGGGATCCTGACTACAAACCGCGTAGCTGCTTGCTTACTTCTCCCTTCACACAGCTGCTACATCACTGCTCTCCATCCTCAGGGCTCCCCACTGGCTACACCCTTTCCCACATGGCAGCTCTATCTCACTACCCGAAACATGGCTCTCCTACCTCACTCCTCACTCCTTCTTGCATGGCTGCCTGTCTTTAGTATTAAATCCTGACCTCCCGTGTGACCTCATCTCTGACTTCTCCCACGATGAGGTACAATTGCCAGTTTTCTGTACAGTTCACATTCTTTCAGCTGCCATCCCCAATCAGGGCAAGCGTGACTCAGTGATCCAAGAGGCACTGCCTTCCCTGGCTATGTCGGTGTCAGTATACAGTCAGAAAGTCACACACACCTTGCCCTGAGGTGGTAGCACAGCTATTAACACACTACTAAACTAGCTTCTAAACTGTCAGTATAAGGTAAAGTATCTTAATCCTATCATCTGCTCCCCCATCCCCCAAACTCTGGGCTGTGGGGGCTTTTCTCCTATTTTACTGGGCACCTCTCACCCTGTATCCCATTTCATTGAGGCAAAGTTCATATTGGGAAGTGGTTTCCTTAAGTAAATTGCAATTGATGGGAATAAAAGGAATATTAGAAGGACTCTCTGGCGGTGGCAAGTATCCCTACCAAATACAAAAAAACCCTTACAGGATATTGCTGATGTTGGTTGCGTTCAGCCTGTTTTACTTCACTGAAATTGGAAACTGCCTGCTTCATTAGTGAACAAGTCCCTGTTGAGCCTACTGGGGCCTCCTGAAACTTCTCATCTTATAGTCTACTTCTGTCAACCGGAGCAACAGATAATTAGTTGCGTCCGTCCTCTACCAAATTTTCTTTATAGGAGCAAACAGAAGTATTCTTTCTCTGCCACCTAACACCACTCACCTCTCCCCATATTCTTTCTTCTTTGCGTGGGGCAGTTTAGCTCTCTCTTGAGTAAAAATGCGGTAAATGTCCTGAAAACATCTAAGGTATTCAAGCTAAAAATCCATTACCTAAAAAGAAGAAATTTGAGGAAAAAGTAATGCGGGACTTCCTGGTGAGTAGCATAAAAATGTGAGGAACCATGTTGGAGCAAAGCGGACTTTTATTGCTTCTTTAATCACTAGAGTGATAGTTGCTTTCACAATCTGCTCATTTCTCACTAAAAGAAAAAAAAATGCTAATTTTCCACTGCTCCTCTGATACTGGGAATACCGGTAACGCTCCATCAGCTATTTTTTGGGTTCAAGGGTATTTCAATCAAGAGAGTACTGATGGAATCTCTGCAAGGCTTTCTTCCTTCTTTCTCCATATGGCATTATTGGGTTTATCCACAAAGAACATAAAAGATACTCTCTTCAGAAGTATGCAAACCAGGCATAAGTAATATCGCTGGGTGGGGGGCAGAAAGCGGA
Source organism: Anoura caudifer (assembly GCA_004027475.1). Classification (NCBI taxonomy): domain Eukaryota; kingdom Metazoa; phylum Chordata; class Mammalia; order Chiroptera; family Phyllostomidae; genus Anoura; species Anoura caudifer. Next base: position 140,314 of record PVKU01000022.1, read on the forward strand.
GAGAAGTGAAGGTTGAGGCACTGAAACTCGACCCCTCCAAATAACAGTGAAGGACAACCTCTCTTCCATGGAGCCAAGCCTTTCTATCACGCCCCATTTCCTTGCAGCTCATAAAGCCTAATGAGATAGCAATGCCTGTGCACTTCTGTGTTATACAGCTGTCCTTTCTCACTTTGACTCCTCCCGTGGCGAATTTGTCACTCTCGTTACATTTACTCTCCCCTTCCCTCCTCCCCACTTTTCTTTTGCCATTCGTTTTCATTCCTGCGATCCCAATTCTCTCTCTCTCACACACACCCTCCCTCCCTCCCTCCCTCTCTCTCTTCCATCCAAAGATAGGGCATTTGCACTCTTTTATCATCATCTGAGAGAAGATTGACACTTGAGTGACAGAAAAAAGATAAAAGGGTGTCATGATGCTACCTGGGTTTGAAATGTCAGTCTAACAAGTTAATAGCAGCACAACATGGAAAATATTTACTCTCGAATTATACTAAAGATATTCTTATTATATGATTTCCTCCCTTCTTTCTTTTCTTATCTTTTTCTCCCTCTCTCCCTTTCTCTCTCCCCTCTCTACCTTCATCCCTTCCTTCCTTTCTTTTATTCTTCCTCCTTTTCCTCTGTTTTCTTCCCTCTCCTACTTCCTTGCCCCTCAACATACAATTAGTTGAAAACAGCTAATGATGTCTTCTTAGATGTGCACATTTTGAACATCTATATTCAGATTCAGCACACTGTACCAGTCGTACAAGGTTTTTTAGCAACGTTTTTTAGAAGAAAAAAAAAAAGGTAGCACAATTTTATCTCCAATCAAACTGAGAAGAGTGACTTTAGCTCTCTTGGTATGTTTTTACTAAAAGGCAGTAATACCAGGGGAACATTTAATATTAGCCCATAATTTGCATCCACACTCTTCTCTACTTTGAGATGCAAAATAGCAGGAAACAGCAAACTGCTAAGTCTTAAAACTCATGAGTAACTTATAGGAAATTGAATCCATCTGTTTAGAATTCATTGGCTCTGCGCATCAAAATAGTATTTATTCAGGGTGATAGTGGATGAAAGAAGACATCAAAGGTATTTTAATTTTTTTTACTTGAGTTTAAGGTTTGCTAAGAATTAAAAAAAAAAAACCTACATGACACGCATTTTTAGTGGGCTCCCAGCTAGAACTTTGGGAGGTGAAACTCCGCTCTAGGAGTGCCCGGCCCAACGTGGTTACGTAGGCTTCCTTCCCTGCGAGGTTGAAAGAATTGTTTATGTGAACTGGAAAACTTTCCACTCCCTTCCATAACTATGACCCAAAAGAAGTAAAATGCTATTTCATCGCTTTAACATTTTGAAGATGGAATTAGGTCTGGCCTTTCTTAGTGGCCAGAATTTATTTTGTTCTCCCTTCAAAGAAAGCATTTGGCAGGAACCAACATACAGAAAAGACCAAAAAAAAAAAAAAAAAAAAAAAAAAAAAAAAAAAAAAAAAAAAAAAAAAAGACAGACATTAAACACTACAAGATGTGAATTGAATGGTTAGAGGGTAATTTGCAGATCTTGCTGACAAGAGATACACGTGAGGGTGGGAAACAGGAGAGAGCTTTAGATTAGCCCCGTGATGAAGGAGATGCTTGAGAGGGTGAAAGCTGAGGCTTTGCAAACTTCTTTTTTTTTCTTTATAAAGATGCTTTCAGATAGGGGGTCCTTGGACAGTGTTCTCACACTTGAGAGAACAGATGATTTCCTGATTTTGCATAATGCAAAAACTCTTAATTCCAATAAAATTGAAGGGAATAATTGCTTTGAATGAGACACAAATTAGGAATAGGAGAATAAACTTGTATTGTCTACACTTCGTGTGTTTGCTTCCTATAGTCAAATCCACCCCAACCCAGCGGCAGTAGGAAATTCTGTCCCACTGAAGAGGTTTGGCCCAGGTAGATTAGAATGCTTTAGGAGTATGCATTGTTGAAGCCGCCTCTGAGAATGCAATAGAATCCTTGCTTGTAGGTCCTTCCTGAAAGTTGTAGCGATATTTGCAGAATAGTAAGAACTGGAATTAGTGTTATGCAAATTACCATCTTCACTTGTCTGAGGTATTTCACTAGCCACCTAAAATGAAAGATGTCCTGACATCAGCCCTTGCTGTCATAAAACTACATTTTGCGTGATAGGCATGAGGACCTTACCAGGTAGATGATTTGTGAATACTTTGTCCCATCCTGTGGGTTCTTTTCATTGTCATGCTTATGTCAATCCACAAGAGCTTCATATTTATCTAATATTAAAATATATCTTTTGTTCAAGTAACTGAAAAACTCAATTTATTCAACTAGTTTATTATACACATTTTTTTCACTTTAAAATCATAGGGATTAATGACAAGATGTTGTGCACTAAATTTTTTTCAAAGAATAAACTTCCAAAGATTTTTTGAAATATGAATTTGAGTATGGTCAAGATCAAAAGTTTTACATTAGGTTTGATTTTGCCCTCATTATGTATGAAGGTGAAATGTACACACATACATGGATCACATATATGCACATTTCATATATATGATATATGATGTATTTACAATATATGATATATACACACACACAAAATACAAATCATGTGAAAAAGACCTGTATTATCTGCATTTCACCAATAATAACAAGAATATTAAAATTAATACCTATTATTATATGAAAGTGAGGGTCCACTCTTGAATGAAATTTTATTTACAAATATTCCATTAAAAGATTGAATAATAAATATTAAAGAGGACCCTGTTGCATTCAAGCATTTTAGAGGTTGAGTCATCCCACTTGGTGGTGTGGTCTGGGTAACAAGAAATGTGTAACTTTCACAGCAAAAGATGAAAGTCATCTTGAAGTTTACCTGTTGGTTACCGATAACTAAGTTAAGTTAAATGTACATATGGTGGATCGCTACCATAAAGTTTGTGTGACACTACGTAAACAACCCAAATTGTTTAATTCTAGTTTTTTATTAATCTCTAAATTCGGGTTTGTTTTTTAAATGAACTAGCCTTTAAGCCTCCTTTCAACAACGAAATGTATGGTGTCAGAAACATAACGACACCCAGTTAATAATCAAAATGATAGAGTTGCAGAGTGATGGGAGCGATGGCCTGTGGTCCTCAGCATGTCTGTATACTATGTCACATCTAGCAAAGAATCTTGAACATGAAGATTCTCTAAAATTATTTGTTAGGTGTTTAAGTATTGTGTTGATTCAATTATTGAGTGGTGGTTGTTGAAAGTGGCTTAGAACTTTCTCAGTGTTACTGTACTTAAATACTTTACAAAATCCTTTCCAGTGCATTTATATTTATATTGACATTCCTTCCCTGTAGGGTTGGTGAAATCTCATTTTAGTTAAAAAGCCTTAATATACAAACATCAATACATATACGTGGATATGTACATATGAATACAACCAGACTGTTCATTTCACATTAATGAGCAATTCATTAAGTGGCTTCAAGTGTATTGGGCCATAGGTAGATATAATGATAAATAAAAGATGGGGAGATCAAAGCTGGAAGATACATAAGAACAACTAAATAGCTTCCAGCTACGTCCAGTACAACAGTGAAGCATAATTGTTCTGTGGAGTCTGGCAACTGACCATTACTCTTTCCCCAAAATCATGTTTTTCTCCATTCAGGGCATCTTTTAAAGACTATGTTTTCCTTTATATTAAAGTGTAAATTTTCTATTACAAGGCATGTCATTTTAGCAGCCACCTAGTGCCAGTGATACAGAATAAGCCCCAGGCACAGTGTGGCACACAGAACACTATGGTGACTAAGCTCATGCCTGTGAAAAGGCTCCCCACACCCATTGTCACAGTCGATTACCAGCCGTTCTGTATTGTTACTCAAAAAGACTTTCATATCCAGGGCAGACAAGGATTTATGTGGGCTCTTTGGCTCCTGGCTTAACATTTTACAAGACTGGGGTTGAATTGAGTATTCAAACTGTTTTAGAGGCGTTCATTCGGCCAAATCACTAGTTAGAAAATCTATAACTAGATGATGTTAGTGTTTTCCCCAACAGCTAACAGACTGGGCAGCTGACTTACAAAGATTTAAAGAATTGCTTTCATTATTTTACATTTCACCTGGTAAAACCCAGTTTGAGAACAATTCTCCTACTTGCCTGTTCCAAACGTTCCTCACTGAGATCTCACTCAATGAGGCCTGGGTCAAAATGACACCAGAAGGATCCCTCGATGTGGGCCAGTTTGTTTCCTTTAACGAGGTTGAACAAATCTTGCTAACTTAGCAAATTCACGTATTTCATAATGCTAACCTTACAACATTATAGCCCCAAGAAATACTGCTTAGCCCTCCATAGCTCCCACTATTTGTTCCTGTTTTCAGAATGTTTCCTCTTCTGCCCCCAGGTTTGCGGAGCCTAAAGGAAATGCATCACAGTGCAGCTGGAGCAGTGTGTTTAGATGGAGAGGTGGGAGGCACTGCCGCATGTTGAACACGAGCCACAGATGCGTGTGCCAAGCACCATCTTCTACTCCAGTGCAGGGAGGCTCTGGCTCCGATTGCATAGGAACTCAGCACATCTTTCTGCAGGGTCTCCAGATCATGACATTTATAGGATCTGAGTTCTCATGTATTACTGCCTCATTTTGCATAAAAATTAGAAAATAGTCAATAGTACATTAAAAACACTTATTTAAAAGAGTGAAAAGAACAGAAATATATCAATTCAGGAGACAAGGGAGAGATACTTTATGGCAGTATTCACTCTTCATAGTTGACTCTTAATCTGATTCAGTAAATTACTAACTGTTTAGGAGATCATAACATGTGTCTTAGGAAAAAAAGTCAGACTCCTTGGACAGTGTCAATTTATGGAGAATGGAAATAAAAAGCATAGGGTCTAGATGTGAATAAGGAAAAAGGAAATGGCTTTATACTCTTTGTTGAATTTGAGGAGATTTTGAGAACATCAGGAGTTGAAACTGAAGGATGGATTCAGCAAAGGACTTCCTTTGGGAAGCCATGTAACTGGGTAAGACACAATTAGTGTTCTTGGAAAAAAGGTAGACTCCTTCATTTGTTATTTATTAATTCTAACTTATTTTATTATCTACAGTGTCCTCTTTGACATTTTATTTAATGTTGATGTTATCAAGTATCTGGGGAAACAGAACAAACATCTTAGGTGAAATTAATTCATAGACTTCATTAGGATGTTTAGATTCTGTTGTGTCCCCTGAATTCAATAAGGTGTATATACTTAGGTTACAAATTTTCTAGGTTTATCATCCCAAGAGAAGATTAGCCCCAAATGAGACTGGATGTGACAGTTAAATTATATAGTTAAGGAAGACATTTTGTTTAGATAAAAATAATGGTTCGTCTTGCTTTTTCTTTTCCATTAACACATTTGTTTGGGCATACATGGTTGTGATGTCAAATATCACTGATCAATAGCAAACTTTTACCCACTATAGTATGGCCTTCTGAAATAGTCAAGGGTTCACTGTCCAGGAGTCATGATGGTGTCATGTAGCTACAATTTTACATATTTTAAATTTTCTGATGAGACAATACAAATCCATGATTATTTGTTCTTTTGTATTGCTGTTCAATTTCCCCATTTTCCCCCATTACTCTCCCCTGCCCTACCCAACCCCACCTCCCACCTTCAATCTCCACCCTCTCCCCTGCCGTTGTCTTTGTTCATGGGTCCTTTATGCATGTGCCTGATGATTCTTCCCATTCTTTCCCCTGCTATTACCCTCCCCTCTGGTTACTGGCAGTTTGTTCTTTATTTCCATGGCTCTGGTTCTGTTTTGCTCATTTGTTTGTTTTGTTCATTAGGTTCCTCTTATACATGAGATCACATGGTATTTGTCCTTCACTACCTGGCTTATTTCACTTAGCATAATGTCCTCCAGATCCATCCAGGCTGTCATGAAAGGTAAGAGTTCCTTCTTTCTTTCTGCTACATAGTAGTCCATTGTGTAAATGTACCACAGTTTTTGATCCACTTATTTACTGATGGGCACTTATATTACTTCCAGCACATGGCTATTGTAAATTGTGCTGCTATGAACCTTGAGGTGCATAGGCTCTTTTGAATTGGTGTTTCAGGATTCTTAGGGTATAGTCCTAGCAGAGGAATTGCTGGGTCACAGGGCAGTTCCATTTTTAGTTTTCTGAGGAAATTCCATACTGTTTTCCACACTGGCTGCACCAGTCTGCACTGCTACCAACGATTTGCTAGCTCATTTCTAATTATTTGGAAAACATTGCCATTTCTAAACAGTGTTTACTTGTTATAGGCAAAACTACATCCCTCTTGTTCTCTGCCTTACATCATTTCCTCCTAGTTCTTCTTTTTCTTTAATTGAATGTTGAACGATTTTTGTTTTAGATCATTTTTCTTATGCGTTTGTAACCCTTCCAATAACTTCACAACCTTCAAGATCCAAGAAGTTGATATGTGGCATAGGGATTTTTTCATATGCTTGTTCTTCCCCATTTTTATTCAAATTGCCCAATGAGATTTGATGCCTAACCAGCTACTTGGGAAACAAGCTGGGCAGCAGTACCAAGATAAAGCTGATTCTTAGACTTGCAATTTACAGCCAAGTGTGGAGTTAAATGGTTCTCCCATTAAGGTTCAGAAAATCAGTGTTTTATGGCAGGATACATCTTTTGTCCACTTTTAATAGCTCCAAATAGAGAAAAATCCCCACTATTGCTACTGTCGCAACACTGTTAATAAAATAAACAAACAATTGCTTTCCTTCAGTTGTTAAAATAATAATAATAATAATAATAATAATATTTTTTTTCCTTACTTGGTGGCTGGTCCCAGTCTAGATCCATTTTTTTTCTTAAAGGGCAATGTTTCATAATGTACTTTATTATATGTGCCAGGACCAGCAGCACATTCATAGAAGTCAGGAAGCTTGAGACAAGTTTCTCTCCAAGAGACAAAAAGGGATTTGGATTGTGAGTTTTAGGAATAGTGCACGATTTCTGAAGGCCAGTTGAAATAGTCATCTACACCTGTGAATGCACAATATAATAAGCACTTAAAAGGGCTGAGCCAAGGGACAAACACCCAGGCAATAAATCTGCATGTGAGAACATAGCTCAATACACAGAGGCAAATGATGTCCAATGTAAACAGATTTATGGTCAATGATAAGTATTGATTTTAAAGTAAAGGGAAATATAAAATTAAACCTTCTTAACTGAGTAAATGTATGTTGTGTTTTGTTTTCAATTAAAATATATATTTTTTAATACAAAATCAGAATTGTAGCTCTGTCATGTAACTGTGGGTGAATTACATACATTATTGCAACACTGTTTTCTTATTAGTAAAGTCAAGTGCATAATGACTATTTTCAGAATTATAATCCAGGCTACTCCATGAATTTAACCAGGCTAAGAAAAATATAATTCATAATTCATCATTAGTGACTGCTCTGGAGGTAGTCTTTTGACCCAATGTAGACTAATCAAGAGATCATTTTGAAGAGATCTCTGCTGGAACTTCAGGGAAAGGTGTTTTTTTTTTCTCCATTGTATACCTCAGAGATTTACCTTCTCAGCCACCTGGGTTCTGTGCATTCTCCAATCTCAGGAAATACCACACTGTTTGTATTAGTTAGGACACTTGGGGTTACAAGATACAGAAATCCACCCAAATTTACTTTAAATGTAAGATAATTGACTGATTCATATGACTAAAAATTAAATGGCGGAATGGACTTCTGGTAAATTTTGATCTATATGTTATTTGGATTACAATGTTATTTATTGGAAAAATTCTCACCTCTCTCCTACAATGTGAGTTTCATCCATAAGCTATTTTGTTTTCTCATGGTGTCAAAACTACTTCAACAATATTGAAGGATCTCCGGTAGGGTTCATGCACAAGCTTTCAGGTCATTCACCCTTAAACTGGGAATTAGAATTCCTGAACCTATTCTATCATTTTACCTCTCTATTCAGTGGCATAGAAGTGACTAGCCAACCTCACTGTATGCACTATTTTCAGAAATGTTCAAAAGTCTCATACGTACAGTCACCCAGCTCCTTTTTTAAAAATTATTTGTTTGTTAGGATTTCCCAATGTCAAAGTTTTATTCATCTCTATATCAGATCACCAGAGGTAAAATAAAGGAAGAAGGGAAGAAAGGAAGGAAAGAAGGGAGGAAAGGAATAAGGGAATGACAGATATAGAGATACAAGGAAGGATAAATGACAGAAATAAGAAAGCAGGAGAAAACAAGTGAATAAACTGAGAACTTAATGATTATTTCAGAAATGTAGCCAAAAGAATATATTCTAATTTTGTTTTTAATTTGAGAGGCTGTCTTATTTCAGAACCTCCATTAAAGGAACAGGCTTAAGTGAAATACTTGTTTTTCCCCTCATAGCAATGATTTTTATCTCAACCTGGAAAGCGTGAGATATTCCAAAATTGTCATCAGGATTATGTCTTTCTTTCTCTTTGAACAACTTTATTTTTATCTTGGCTTCACTCTCAAACAAGCTATCAGGTTTCTACAGAAAAATCTCCCATGATCTCCAGAGGCACAAGGTCTACACAGCGCCCAATCACAGAAGGAGAGAGAAGCCTATTCCTGATACCTGTGGTGCATGCAGAAAAAGGGCTCTGACTGTCATGTATCCAATTAGGTCGTGTGCTCATTTCTGGAACTCCTGCAAACGTTGTCAGGGCAAACCTTCTGCTGGCCTCCCTGGAATACTTGTCCTCTCCTATGTTGTCAGGGCCCTGCGTTGATGATGACATCTGGAGGAAGGAACGCTTCCAGAAGCTTTGGCTGACTACCTAAAACAAAAGCAAATGTCAGTTTTCATTTCATTCTTGTATTTCCCTGTTACAAGTCTTGTGGAAAGAAGATTGTGAATGGAGTTGGAGGACACAAAGCTTAATTCTGACTGGACCATAGGCCTAAAAGTCCATCCTGTGTGTCTCAGTTGTTCCTCATCTCTCAAAAAGAATAAAAACAAAATACCAAGGGTAACAACTAAATATATTGAGTACTTATCATATGACAGACACCTTTAATGTGTTCACACAATGAATAGGATCACTTTCTAGAAATAAGAAACAAGTGGGATAAATGAGGTAACTGGTATAGCAGAGTGCTGGGAACACGGTAAAGCTTAGGAGTCATACTTATTCCTGTTCCATAGGGCGATATTAAAAGTTCAATAAAAAATATATGTGGTGTTCTCTCACATCTTATATACCCTCAGTAAACATTATCTACACTTAAATAGTTTAAACAGTATATTGATGAATGTCTACTGAATGATAAATTACACTATTGCATGTAATCATAAAGAATTAAGCTAATAGTATTTGAAAAGATTATGAGACTAAGACAATAAAAATTATACTCTAGATTTTCTTTCTTTTTCTTTTTTTCTGTTTATTTTTTTTTTATTTTTCTTGTTGTTCAGGTATACTTGTCTCCATTTCCCCCACCACTCTCCTCTGCCCCCCTCCCCCACCTCCCAACCTCAATAGACTAGATTTTCTTAAGACCGTTTATGAAATTGATAAATCCTATTTTAGAACATTCTTTTAAAAATAATTTATTGAAGTGTGTTAATAGTACCAAAACTAAGTAAAACCGAAAATTAGAGTATCTTTCTATATGACAAAAGGAATAAATTCAAGAACAAAGGAAACTTACAGATGGCATTAAGTATAATGAAGAGGAAATAATGGCAAATGAAATTACGTTGGTCTTCAAGTAATGTTTTAAAGAAGGAAATTAACTTTATTTCTCAAATACAATAATAATTGTATTTAAATCCCATTTGATGATCAAAATATGGTCCCAATATGACTCAAACATGGAGAGCAAACATAAGAATAGCACAATATGGAGATTGAATGTAGGCACGTACTGAGTAGGGCCACATAAATTACCCTGATATTTTTAGAGTACATTTCGAAGACAGCAGGAAACCACTGGAGTATCTGACATGATCGGATTTCATTTTTAGAACATTTATCTTCAACTTGGTGAAGAATGGATTGGACATCAGCAAGACTGAACACATACATCAAAATTATTTGTTGACAACTGGATCTTAGCATGGACTGAGGTGGGTTGGAAATTTTACAGACATGTAAATCAGATGTAATTGGCTTTATTTGGTGTTTCATGAATCAGGAAGCATCCATTCTAGAAAACAGAAACCAGCTTCAAAGACTTCTACAAAAGTGAGCAAGGATAAGGAATTTATACTGGGCAGACACTGATTTATTATACCAGAGTTATTTTTCAAACATGGGACAAAGGGAAGTTTTGGAGCTAAGTTATGAAAAAATAAACTCAGCAGGCATATTTGGACTGATTGGCTTATTCTTTGATTTCTTAACTTGGAGGAATTTTTAAGCTTAAGTTTTGGATGGCTTACATCTATTAAGGCATTAGAACTACCTAAGTCTACCGGCCTCCTTTATAAATTAATTTAGTAATACATACAATATTTGCTAATTGATAGATGCATAGGTGAGTGAGAAAGAGTATCCATCACTCTCAGGCTTCATTCTCAGAATGACTTCTTGCTTACCTTGGTGTATTGGTAGTGAGATTTCCTGAGACAGAGAACAATGGCAGATAATGTTTGAATGTTGGTTGGTTGCCTCTTGTAGGTATTCCAACCTGCAGCCCAGTCATGTGCCGTGACCAGGAGTCCAACCAGTGATCTTTCGCTTTACAAGATGGCACCAAACCACCAAGACACACTGGTCAGAGTCAGAGTCATTCTTTTTAAAATGCAGATTATCAAGACCATTTCATAACAAGTGAATTACATCCCTGCAAAGAGGCCCTGAAAGGGAACATGTGCACTGCATAACTTCTATAAATCCTCTCAAGTTCAAAGTCCTGTGATTCTATGAGAATATGCAAAAATCCAAGGACAATATAAAGTAAAAGACACTGTAGAGATGGTAAATTTATTTCAAAGAAAAGGTTTGAATTTGGGGCTCATTTAAACATCTGTGTTCTTCTATTTAAATTGAATGCCCCACCTTTAGATTTGCATCAAAGCTTGAGACCATATGTCTTAAAATGGAATGTCTTTAGTGTTGTGAACGGTGGGCCCCCATGGGAACTGAATTCATAATGGTAACTGACTGGTAGATGGAAATTCTTGATTTAACAAATTTTCTTTATAGCATATTTATTTGTTGAGGTTCATGGATTTTCCTTTGCTTTTCTTAGAATAATTTCTTTTTGAATGTTTCCTTAACAGAATATTTTTATTACCAATTTATCTAAAATATAATTGTTTTAGCTTCTTAATATGTTTCAGCCAAATGATCCTTAAGAGCAAGCAATGAGTAAAGATTCAAAAAGAACAAAACAGGCCATCACTAGGGATTTGGGAAGTTAAAAGTTAATTAGAGCAAAAATTAGCAATGGTTCCTATAATGATGGCCAAATGTCGAATTGTTCCCAGAAGCCAAAGAAGCTGATTCTAATGTAAGCTTGCCAGGTTCCTTAGGGTTAAACTGTAAAACTTACTAAAATAATTTTAATGTCCAGAATAGGACCAGCCTACTAAGGAAGACTGATAACTTCAGTGACCTACAGATTGAAACACAAGACCATGCCAGTTTCATCTGGGACAACTCTGGACTAATAATAACCATGTTTGGAATGTTGAAATGAGAGCACTTGACTCATTTATACTCTCTTTAGATAGATTGGGCAAGTTTAAATCTTTAACGATGGCTGGGAGAATTAAAGACTTTCATCAAGGCTCCAAGACTCACATACATTTAGATTGATAATATAAATGTCTTTGGATGGTTAATAACCTTTACCAAGAGCATTGAGTTTCTTCACATGTTAATGCAGAAAGAGAAATTTTGACCTTTCTAGTCCAGTGTAAAAGCACATCATATATGCCTGATTTGGGGCTGTTTACATATTTGAAGACATCACTCTCATAAAAAATTCCATAAATAATAGGCAAAATATTACACACACTTCAACCTTTGTCTTAACTAATTCTTTGCAGCAGTAGTTGTTCTCTTAAAAAAAGTTTTAGCTTTTTTCTTTTAATAGTCTGCATTTTTAAATTAATTCCATCTACAAACATACTGAAGGCCAACTATATGTCAGGCATAGTATTAGCCAGTGAGAATAAAAAGGATAAAAAACATACTTTTCACCTTTACGAAATTTATGAAATTAAAGCCAACCTATTCTTACCATTGAAGTTAAATGCTCAGCCTTCAGGTTCCAGCAGTGAAAGAGTCATCATCATGAAACTACCCTCTGTGCCATCAGTAACTAGACAACTAGAAAGATTTTTAGGCATGAACAAGAGCAGGACAGGACTATGTTCCCTGGAGGAAGGAAAACAAAGACTGTGATCTCTACAGTCACTCTGGCTTTCTGCCTGGAAGCATTTCTCAGACCACACTAGGGGGAAAGAAACCCCAAGCAGAGAATAGCTGTCACGTTTACAGAGGCTGGGGTCTGGGAAGTAGAGGGAAATAGAATCTGCAGACAAAAAGTACTGTAGAATATGGAAGTACGTAAAGAAAGAGCTTCGGAAAGCTGTGTAGGAGTCCCCTGAAGTCGCTACATACAGATGTGTACCGAGGGGGAAATAGAGAGAAATGTTTCCAGAGCTCACACGGAGCTGGAAAATAATTAATTTTCGTCCAGCCAAAGCAGTGAGACCTTGCTGATCAATTAGAGCTCTTAGTAGAGATCCCCAGAAGACTGCCCTTTAGAAAGGAATATTCAGCTCTAGAGGAAATACTGCTTAATGCTGCTGCAACTGGGCTTAATGATAAATCTTGAAAGGATCATTGTGATCTACAAGAAATATAAAGGCCTTGTAAATACAGACTTCCGCTCTATAATAGTAGACATCAAAATCCAAATACTCCACAATGTATCATTTACAGTCTTCTTCATTCCAAAGAAATTATGTGGCAAATGAAGAAGTAGCAAATTATAACCATAACCAGAAGAAGATTGCATGAATTGAAATGGACTAGGCATGACAGAGATGTTGGGATCAGCAGAAAAACCTTTTAAAAACCTTTTATAAATATTATAAATATGCTCAAAGATTTAAATATCATCAGAGTATATGTAATGATATATGTATAAAAACAAATGAAACTTTTAGAGAAAATTTGTCTGAAATTTAACAAAATCTGCTAAATGGTATTAACAGCATATTGGATACAGCAGGGAAAATAATCAATGAGCTTGAAGTCACGGCAATAGGAAATAATGCAAAGTGAAGCAAAGAGAGAAAATCATTGAAACATAATTAGCACCCCAGTGGATCTATGGTAACAAAATTAAGGAGTCTGATATGCAGGTGATTGAAGTCCCAGGAGAGAAGCATGAGGAAGGACCTAAAAAATTATCTGAACAAATAATTGCTCAAAGTTATCCAATTTGGTATAAAATATAGTGACTTAATAAAAAAAAATTAGTAACCACAAAGCATAATAGACATACAGAAAACACTCCAAAACATCAAATTCAAATGGTTCAAAACCAATGTTAAAAACAAAATATTAAAAACAACCCAGAGAAACATAAAGAAAAACAGTAATTTTCCCCAGAAACTGTGTAAGTCAGACAAAAATAAAACATTTTTAAAACGCTAAATGTTTTTTTTTTTGTTGTTGCCGTGATTTTGGTATGCTGGTGTCAAATCCAAGAAGTCATTACCACAATCAATGTGTTAAAATTTCCTCTGTTTTTCTTCTAGCAGTTTTATAGTTTCACATCTTGCATATGACTTTAATTCATTTTGAGTTGAAATTTTGTATAAGATAGAAGGTAAGGTTTTTATTTCACTCTTTTGAATGTGGTTATCTAGTTTTTCCAGTACATTTGTTAAAGAGATTATCCTTTCCTATCGTTTATTCTTGGCATCCTTGACCACATGTTCCTTGCTTATTTTAGGGCTCTTTATTCTGTTCCATTAGTTGTTACATCTGTCTTTTGCTAGTACCACACACTTTTATTACTGTAGCTTTGTAATATGTTTTAAAGTCAGAGAGTGTAAGGCCTACAGCTTTGTTCTTTGTCAGGTTTTCTTTGGCTCTTTGGGGTCCTTTGTAGTTCAATGTGAATTTTAGGGTTGTTTTCTCTATGTCTTTAAAATGTTATTGACGTATTGACAGAGATGATGTTGCATCTGTAGATTGCTTTGGGTAAAATTGACATTTTAACACTATTAAGCCATAAACACAGGATATCTTTCCACTTGCATTATCTTCAATTTTTTCAGCAGTGTTTTATATTTCAATGTATAAGCAAAGAAAGAAACAACAATTTAAAAGAGGAACCTTAAAAAAGGAGAAAATATTTGCAGTCCATATATCTGATAATGGGTTAATATTCAAGATATATCAGGAACTCCTACAACTCCATTGCAACAAAACAAAACAAAACAAAACCCAAATAACAAAGATTTGAAGACGTATCTATAGAAAAGATGCAAATGATTGAGTATTTTTAAAAATACTCAACATCATTAATTATTAGGGAAATACAAATGAAAATCACAGTGAGATATCATGTCACACGTCTCCGGGTGACTATTATCAAAAATACCAAAACAACACATGCTGACAAGGGTGTTGAGAGATTAGAAACATCACGTACTATTGATGGGAATGTAAAATGGTATACTCATGCTTAAAAAGGGTATGGAGGTACTATAAAAAATTAAAAAACCTGGTTGAGCTTCATTAGTTCTTTATATGTTTTGGATAGTAACCCCTTATCAGACTATGATTTGTAAATACTATTTCCCACTTAGTAGGCTAACTATTTATACTGTCGATGGTCCTACAGCTTTGCAGAAGTTTTTTAGTTTGATGTTGTTCCATTTGTTTATTTTTGCTTTTACATTTGGTGTCATAATCAAAAAATTATTGCCAAGACACATCATAGAATTCACTGCCTGTTTTCTTCTAGAATTTTTATGGTTTCAGGTTTTATGTTCAAGTTTTTATTCCATTTTGAGTTAATTTTTTATGTACAGTATAAGATAGTGGTTCAGTTTCACTTTTTTCCATGTGGCTGTCTGGCTTTTTTTCAGCACCATTTGTTGAAAAGACTGTCTTTTCCCCACTGTACATTCTTGACTTCTTCTTTGTTGTAAACTAGGTGACCATATGTGCATACTTTTATTTCTGTGCTCTCCATTCTATTCCATTGATCTACGTGTCTGTTTATATGGCAATACCATAGTGTTTTAATTACTATGGCTTTGGACTGGAGTTTGAAGTCAGTGATACCCAGCTCTGTTCTTCTTTTTCAAGATTGCTTTGGCTATTTAGGGTCCCTTTTAGTTCCATACAAATTTTCGGAATGTTTGTTCTGTTTCTGTGAAACATCTCATTGAAATTTTAATAGAATTGCATTGACTCTGTTGATTGATTTGGGTACTATGGACATTTTTATTCTTCTAGTCAGAGTGCATGGAATATCTTTCAACTTATTTGTGCCTTCAATTTATTTTAATATCTCATAATTTCAGTATGGAGTCTTTCATTTTCTTGGTTAAATTTAGTCATAGATATTTTATTTTTTGATGTAACTATAAGTGGATTTTTTCTTAATTTCTCTTTCTGATAGTTTGTGACCTGAAACACTACCAAATTTGTTTATCAACTCTAACAGTTTTTTGGCAGAGTCTTTAGGATTTTATACATGCAATGTCATGTCATCTAAAAGCAGAGACAGCTTTATTTCTTCCATTCCAATACAGACGTTTTTTAATTCTTTTCTCTTGCTTAAGTGCTCTGGCTAGGACTTCCAAAAATATATTGAATAAAAGTAATGAAAGTGGGCATTCTTGTCTTATCCTTGTATTGTCTCTAAACCTAGAGGAAAAGCTTTGAGTTTCACACCACAGTATGGTGTTAGCTGAGTGTTTTTCATATAAATTCTTGTATATATTCTTTATTATGTTGATGTACATTTCCTCTATACCCACTTTGTTGAGAGTTTTTATCATAAATGGATGTTGAATTATATCAAGGTTCTTTCTGTATCTATTGAGATTATCATATAATGTGGTATACCACATTGACTGATTCATGGACATTGAATCAGCTTTGGACTCCTGGGATAAATCCCACTTGATCATGGTATATGGTTCTTTTAATGTATTGTTAAATTCAGTTTACTGTTTTGATAAAAATCTTTGCACTGTATCCATCATGGATATTGGCCTACAATTTGTCTTTTCTTGTTGTGTCATTGCCTACTTTTGGTAGTAGGGTAGTGTTAATCTCATAAAATGAGGACAATAAAGATTGCCCTGATGAATCATTAAATTATTTAATAAATAATAGCTAATACCTAAGTAATACATACTAGGCCTTGGATATTTCCAATAAACTTAATTCTCATAACAACCCTATGAGTCAAATGAGGTAATTTTCCATTTTCCATATGAGAAAACTTAAGCAACTTGCCCTTTGCGATTCGACTAGTATCACATGAGGCTTTTTTCATGAAGACAGGTAGACTCAGCCACTGCACTCTTCCACCTTTCTGTGGTTTCATGAGAATGATGACTGGAACTTACTAAAATGTCCAGAATGACTAAAGTGACTTTGCCATGGCCCTGTTCCTAAGAAGGACATCTCTGTTTTCCCTCAATATCCCTCATCTCCTGGGCTACTTTGGTTTCCCCAATTTCAGATTGCAAGGTTTTCTGTTTTCACTATTTATGTTATTTCATCCATATTTTATGTGTATGCTACACATTTCCAGACATATTATTTCTACATTTTAAACTATGTGTGTTAAGGTTTGGTTTGCTATTTATACTGTTTCCTGTCCTCTTCATTGTCTTCTAAAATCAAAGTGTCTGTTACAGCTTAGTTTAGTATACATTTCTAATCTTTTTCTCAATTATATTAAATCACTGATATAGGACTTTTTTTTGACCATATTAACTTTCTCATTCTAAGCCTTTATATTGGCTGGTAATGGAATTCTTTGGTATACTTGTTTTGTCTCAGTAGTATATTAATACTATTCTGCCATTTTATTAACATCTTGTATTATGATGGTATTTTTTTTCTTTCCCTTTGTAATAAACTTGTTTCTTAGCCTGGGAAATTATTTTAAAAATTAGCTATATACAGACAATTCAACATTTTCACCAAGGTTTTTTTTTTTTTTTTAATTTCCATCTGGAAATGGTGAGAATTGATTCTTGTGAATGACCATATAATTCTGCAGAAGCAAAATAAATTACATCTTTGCTTAGAATATAGAGAGCACTTTTCCTTAAATTTGAAATAATCAGTAAGTGTAACATGGACAGGATTTATTTCCTATAAATTACTGAATGGAATCCAGAGTTGAATATGAATTCTGGGCAATAATACCTAAGCTATTTGGAAGTACATAGAATGATGCATTTAGAAATTTCAGGTTAAAATGCATACACATACTGCTAAAAT
The DNA here is from genome assembly GCA_004027475.1 of Anoura caudifer. Classification (NCBI taxonomy): domain Eukaryota; kingdom Metazoa; phylum Chordata; class Mammalia; order Chiroptera; family Phyllostomidae; genus Anoura; species Anoura caudifer. The sequence goes on from PVKU01000022.1 coordinate 157,830, forward strand.
ATATGTGTAGATCAACTGCAACAATGAACCCCAGTCTACCACTTCCCTATGTATATATCCTTTGCAATATCACTTAGCAACTTCTTCCATTAAAGGTAAAGTCCATTTTTCTGTTTTCTGAAGACCAGGATGGTTTTGTTTTGTCAAATAGAATGCAGAGTGAAGGATACTGTGTCAATTCAAAGTCAAAGTATGAAAAGAATGTGTATGTTTCTTTTCTCCATTAGAAGCTGGCCACTGTATGTAAGAATCAACACAGATTAGCCTGGTAGATGTTAAGAAACAACGAAGAAAAAAGCCAAGCTATTTTAGCCAGAGTCCCTGACATGTGATAGAACTACTGAAGATCAGCGAAACCACCCAAGCTACAAACAGCTGTCCACAGAGGTAGGAGAGAACACGCCTGAGAACAGAATAAACACCCAGCCACTTGGCAGACTAGGGAACCCGATACCTTTCTGTTGTTTTAGATCACTAACATTTATGACTTACACCTTGTTTGGAAGCTTGTTTCCAGCATCGCTATGGTAATAGAGGACTGAAAGAGTATCAAAACTAAATGTTTTACTTCCGGGAGAAATGAAACTTGAATGTCTTTCAGTATGATTTACTTTATACTCAGATCTGTTCATATTGGCCACGTTTCACTTACCCAACTTCTAGGGCTTATCGGGATAGTTTTAGTATGCAAAAGGAAGATTTCTCAAAATTCTTCATTATGTTATGTTTATATAATTTGTAGTAGACTTAAAATACACTGCAGACACTGTTAACTGTCTCCATCCTGAAATACACACAATGCTGTCTCTGATCATGATGTTAACATAAGATCCCTAGGGTACCAACAACCTGAGAGAGCACCTGGAATCACATCAATTTTTATCTTTCTAGTGAGTGTATCGGGGTAAATTGGTTAATGAAATTACATAGGTTTCAGGTGTATAATTCTACATTACATCATCTGTATATTGTATTAGGTGAAGCCAAGTCTCTTTCTGTCTTTTGTCATCATTTATCTCTCCCCTTTAATCTCCTCTACTTCACCCCACACCCCTTTCCATCAGGTAATCACCATGTTGCTGTCTGGGTTTTTTGTGGTTTTTTTTTTTTTTTTTGCTTAATCCCTTCACTTTTTTTCACCCAGCCCTACAATCCCCTTCTCCTCTGACAGCTATCAGTCCATTCTCTGTATCTATGAATCTGTTTCTATGTTTTTGTTATTTTTTTTCAATAGATCCCACATATGAGTGAGATCATATGGCATTTGTCTTTCTCTAACTGGCTTATTATACTTAGCATAATGCTCTCCAGGTCCATCCATGACAAGGGTAAGAGTTCATTATTTGTATGGTTGAGGAGTATTCCATTGTGTGTATGTACCACAGAATTTTTACCCGCTCATATACTGTTGGACCCTTGGGCTGCATCCAAATCTTGGCTGTTGTAACTAATTTTGCAGTTCCCGCACTGTTGTCCATGAGTTGTTGGAATTGATCGTCGGGGGGGGGGTAAGATGGGCAGAGGAAGGTAAAGTGGGAATAATTGGGACAACTGTAATAGAATAACAATAAAAACAATCTCAAAAAATTAAAAATTAAGATAAAAACAGAAGGAAAAAAGCAGATTTAGATGTGACTCTAAAATAGTGGTACCACCAAGATCTATTGTTAAGGGGAAAGAAATATGCAAAGAATAAATACATAGTACTAATTGATGTTGAAAGATATGAGAAAGGAGACTACAGCAGAGTATGTTTTTCGTTTAAACTAAACTAAAATGAAAAATAAAGGAGAAAAAATAATGCTGCAATGAACACAAGGATGTAAGGATTCATGCATTCTTTCCAATTAGCATTTTGAGTTTCTTCAGGTATATTCCCAGAAGTGGAATCACTGAAATCACATCAAATTTCAGTCATATTATCAACAGGTTCTCATTTGGGATAATTAGGATAATGTTTTCTTTAATTCTTTGAACAGATACTTGCAGAGTCAATAGACTCCAACTTCGCATAAGACATTTATCTTATTAGCCACGAAATCCATTCTTTCTTACCTACCATTGCAACCCCCAGCCATTTTTCCCAGGACACAAATTTTGTTTTTCGTAAAAACACTTTTGATTACAAATGACAAAACTCAAGTTATAAATAGTTAATTCAAGTAAATTAATTTTCTTATCCATTAGATTCCACATATAAATGAGATCACAGGGTATTTGTCTTTCACTGACTGCCTTATTTCACTGAGCATAATAAACTTCAAAACTAACAAAAAATATAAACAGAGACATAGATACATGGAATGGACTGGCAGCTGTCAGTGGGGAGGAAGGGACTAGATGAAAGAAAGTGAAGTAATTAACCAAAGAACATACATGCATGGCCCATAGACACAGACAACAGTGTGATGATAGACCCAGGGAAGTGATGACAAGGGCTGGATGGAGGTGGGCACAAGGGAAAAAATGGGGGTAACTGTGGTAGTGTAAACCATAGAAATAAAGGTAAAATTACCTTCATTAAAGAAATATAGTGGCCCACATAACTGGAAAGATGTAGATCTGGCCCCACATCTGTATGACTGGCTCAGTGAGCTTCATGATATTGTTGGTGTACATTCCTATCTCCTCCCCTTTTCTCCCATTCTGCTGATGAGCTGGTCGAATTCATTCAGCCTACTCCAAGCTCTCAATCCAGAGGAACAAAAGAGCCTCCCTCTTATCTTCAGTAAAGAATATTCCAAGGCAGGACTCAGATTGTCCTGCTTATGTTACATCACCATCTTTGTTTCAGTTCTTGGGATGCAGACAATGAGGTTTTATAATTGGCTTGGATCGTCTGTCCAAACCTGGTATGTCAGTAGAATATTGTGATAGGAAACTGTAGCAGGACAATACGATTGCAGAAAGGAAAAGAGTTTATCCAAAATATGGGATAGGATTAGTAAAAGAAGGAATCTGCGATGGTGAGACAAAATGACAGATGCTCACCAAGTTCCACTAGGTTATGTCTCTTCGATGGCTATGCCAACCCAATTTTATTAATTCACATCAGAGAAGTTTGTTACAATAGGTTGGGAGCATCACTGTTATCACCTGGAGAATAATTGTTTTATAACACTGAAAAGAATAAATACAAATTTATTCATAAAATGGGGGAAATATACTGAAATTATTATTTACAAAACTTGCTCCTATTCTATAAACATTTCCCAGAATATCTGACAACAATAAAATATGAATGGAAATAGCATAACAATCATGGGATTTTTATTCCTGAGTCTACTCATGTTCTCATTTTATTCTTAATTACATAAGAATATAGAGTTGAAAAATTAAACCGTATGAAACTTCGGTAAAGCACAGAGTGCATAAAGAGGTTTAAATGATAAAACTTAATTAATGAAAATATCTGATATTATTCCCATAATGTGACATAAAATCAGCTTTTAAATAACATTTTTGCTATCTTTTTTTAGATCTCTGGCATACAATAAGGCAATAACAATTCAGCCGGTTTCACAGTTCATGAATATTGATGTCATCTGTATCTAAACTATAAATAAAGAATATTTATAATAGTAAGCATTTATCTGACTACTTGGATAAATAAATTTTCTTCTATTTTTACACATATATTTTTATATTCATAATCTAGGCAATCATTACTTTTAACAATCTATATCTATATCTATATAGTGGGTAAAGAATTTACTTGTGAAAACTACACATGAAAGTCAGTGATTAGCAAAACGTGATTTAGATAAACTCCTTTGATTTGTGTTTATGCATTGTGTCTTCCTAGTACAACTCAAGCCATGGATGATTAACATTTCCATAAATTTACTGAAATATATTGCAAACAATTTTATTGTTTTTTTCCTACAAAAGAGAGCACATCAGCAAATTCAGTAAAGCTCTGGGAACCACAGTGGGGAAGACCAAACAAGATATTAGGGAACTAAGAAATTATTAAAAAGGCAGGCAACTGTACTTGAACAACAATAAAGTTAAAAAAATTAAAATATGATAATCCAACAACCCATGAATCCATTAATAAAATATGGATGTAGAATGCATCAGATAGAATAAAAATTATAAGAAATAATTGAAAAGTGTCAGCTTGAAGAAAAGAAAACTAAGGAGAGTTTTAAAAAATTTTAATTGTTGTTCTTGTACAGTTTTCTGTCTTTTACTCCCATCCCAGCCCACCGCCCCAGCCCTGCCCACCTCCCTCCCAAAGCTTTCTGAACAAGAGATTCATTTTATGAGTGTTGTGTTATTTAAGCACCAATCATTTATTAAATTTGTGAAGGCACAAAAGTAAATGAATCATTATCTGACTTTAAGGTAGTTATTATCTATCTATCTTAAGCAGAAAGATACAAAGAATTACACACAATAAAATAATAAATGTATTTTTGTAGTCAGGGTACAGTGGAAGTGAGTGAGAAAGGAAGTGAAGAAAGGGAGAAATTCGGTATAATGAGAACCTGAACTGATTCTACTGTTAGAGTTACAAAGTTTGCAATGACATTAAAAGGAAATGCACCTAATTTCTGTAAATATTTGCAATAGAAGTTTGTAGAACATTTAAAGAAGATGCTCAGAGGTGAAACAAATTATATTCCCTACAGCCCGCAAGCTATGTAACTGCTTCATAAATTAAATGACTTTTGAAGTGAATAGGAAAATTAGTTATAATTTGTGAGACCACGGGGAAAATAAAGATATATTTATAAGCAAGAGAGTTCACTCTACTTATAAAGAAACATGAGTGGAGACTAGCAATTCAGACACCAGAAGAACAGTTAGTAAACTAACTGGAGTTTAGTAAGACTGGAATGGAGGATAAGGGGAGCCAAATAGATCAATGAGTCAGATAAGTAACTAAGAAGAAAGACCAAAGAAACTGAGCCAGGTCACAGATGGCTCTGCTTATATGCTTTCTCGTGCTTCCTTCTGTATAAGACATAAAGTTGCCAAAAATGTGTTTTAAGAATGTCAGTGACATGGTTTGATGTGTATTTTAGAAAAATCTTATTTAAATGTTTTGAGCAGTGTTTGCCAAACATGATTTTTTAAATTTCTTCTTTGAAACAAAATTGATCCCGTAAATTGTTATCAATATTTTTGAAAAACAGTAAGAAGGGGAGGGTGGTCTGATTGCCAAATGAATTTGAGAAACTCTATATTAAAGAAAGATGCATGAGCATAATGATGTCACAATTTCTAACTCTCACAGGACCACAAAATACCCAAACTTTCCTGGATTAATTTGATAAAGGAATTTTCCCTTCCTGAGAACCTGTGAGCACTAGTTTGGGGAGAACTGTCATAGATGCTGAAATGGAATGTACGAGTCTGGAGGTAGGCATAGGTCTTACGACCCATTGAAAAAGTGCAAGCTAATGTTGTTGAAGGTTGAAGTGAAATAACAGTGTGGGTGGATAGGCTGAAATAGAGACTAAGGGGGGAGAGTAGACAGAACTCAATGTTGGGTGTGATTGGCCAGGAAAATGGTTCAAATGATTCTTGGATTTCTGACTATGCCATTTTTCCATAAAATAAAAATTGACTCTGAAATGAATTGCTTAAAATAGCACCCATTTGTTATCCATAGTTTCTGTGGGCCAGGAATCCAGGTACAATGTAGCTGGGTCCACTGGTCTCAGGTCTCTAACAACTCCGAGGTCCAAGTGACGGTTTCGACTGCAGTGTTATCTGAAGGCTCAAGAGGGGAAGGATCTACTTCCAAGCTGACTGATCTGCTTGTTGGCAGAATTCAGTTCCCTTGGGCTGTTGGAACGAAGGTCTATGTATCTTGCTGACTGTTGTGCTGAGGTCACTCTCACTTTTTTGCCACATAGACCACTCCACATAAAAGCTTACTTTGTCAGGGTGAGCAACCAAGAAAGTGCAGAAAAAGAAAAGATTGCTAAGAAGTAGACATCATTGTCTCTCATAGCCTAAGCTTGGAAATGATATCGAACCACATTTGCCATGTTCAATTTATTGAAAGCAAGTCAATCAATCCAGTTTTCACTTAAGAGGAGAGAAATGGACAGGGGCATGGGTAATAGAGAACAAAAAAAATAATTGCGAGCCACTTTAGAAGGCTGCTTGCCACATTATGTAATGATACAATAAATGTGGGAAGAAATCTGGAGGGGCTTTTCTCTTAGAGAGAGATCATCATTAAATAAAGCAACAACAACAAACAAGACTAACAAAAAAAGAAACCCTATTTTCTACCTTTAAAGTGAATTATAGTTTGTCTGTGTTGAAAGAACTAAAGATCATTGGACAGCTACCCTGTTAAACCACGTGACGCACCAATGCATTTTTACAGTTTATGGAGGTCTGGAGCTGAACTGAAGCAATCCGTGCCCTCAGCTGCTAATATTTGACAATGTGCTTAACATACACGAAGCAAATGCATCAAGGAATAAACACAATTAGTAATTAGAAAGTTTATTTCAAGAACAGCTTTTATTTTTATTAAAAGCGTTCTTGAAACAAAACACTTTTTTTCTGCATTGTAACACAATACCCACCATCATTCTCTTTTTCTTCCTTTCTCCTTTTAATGTTTTACACATGGTGTGAGGACCCATGTGTTCCTGGTTAAGGACTTATTGTTTGCTAAATTGTGTGGCCTTTAAAATTCTTCACACCCCTTTATCTTCTCACCCCCACCTCTGAATATTCTAAATACATGCATTTCATAACTAATGGAACACTTGGTACCCTGAGTGATCACACTCAAGGCCTTTGAAAAGAATGTAAACATTAGTATGAAAATTTGGGTTTGTGTTTCAACTTTCTAATTCTAGCGGCAGTTCGATTAGCTGGACTTACTGATTTAAACCCAAGCATTTGAGAGTTACTGAGCTTAAATCTGAAAGACTGGTATCTGGAAAGCATAACTATTGATCGCATCCTGAACCAAGGCTGAGTCTTCCTCTTATTTACAAAGCGGTAGAGACACTTTGCCCTAGCACTCTCTATATTCAGTAGGCTGGCCCAGGTCTGATCGAAATGAAGTAAGAAACAGTTTGTGCATATATGGAGGGTCTGATCTGGGGAGCAGTTAGGGCAAAATTTAAAGACAGTGATTCTGGGGAACAAACGGTATTGCTGCTTAAATATTGTTGAACTTAAGACACATTAACAAATCTGAACCATGATTCTTCTCACATATATAAAATCAGTAATAATAATATTTATCTCAAGGAATTATTGTGAATTTTAAATAAGATAATATGATATAATGGTACCTATTCAAAGATCCAGAGAGCAGAGGGATATGGTAGTCAGAGTGAGGTTAGAGGCTGATTTACTCTAGACACTCAGCAAAGACCTCAATGACACGGCAACATGACACCTCAGACTTGAATGAGGAAAGGAGCCAGACTGGCAAGGGTAGGAGGGAGAATCTTCCAGGCTTAGGACATCTGGAAAGTGCAAAAGATCTGAGGCAGGAACAAATGTTTGGCTGAAAGAAAAGGACCCATGTGGTAACAGTGTACCAAGAGGACACTTAGGAAAACTGGAGGAAGACAAAAAGCCCTGGCTAGATTCTTCACATACAGTCCTTTTAGGTCATTCATGAGCTTGAATTTTAATCCACGTAATTGGAAGCTATTGGGAATTTTCAGTAGGAGAGTGATGTGGCAATTTATGTTCTGAAAAATGAAAAGGAGAGATGACTTTGGATACTCTGCATGGAATAGATTATGTAGGAGCTAAAGATGAAATTAAAAGTTGTGAGGTGATTTAGTAGTCTGGGCTACAGATGATGATGTTTTGGAGTGAGGAGAACAAAGGAGATGGAAAAGATGTGGGGAAAATCAGGATCCTTTTTTAAGATCAATCCAATGGGGCTCTTTGACAGACTGGATTCAAAGAACAAAACAAACAGAAAATGAAACAGAGCAAGGAAATAGGTAAATTTTGAACTTGACCTCTAGTTCTTTCTATTAACTATCTAGGTTTATTGAAATGGCATTTGTTGTGGTGGCCCCTAATACAGTTATCTGTATTAACTCTGAGAGAAATGATTATTCAATGGATGTGGCAGACCCTTCTGCATGGTGTGGGCCCAGCTCCCACTCAGACTTGCACAGGACCCACACCCACAGATCGGTTCTCTCGTGGGTAATCAGATTTGCTATATACCTAGGCTGCTCTGAGGCTTGCTTTTGCTGAAAACTCCCTCACCCTGCAAATGCTTACTGTAACTTCCTAAAATCCATGCTGAGCCTTGCAGGGACCAGTGTAACTGGCTCAACCACTTTTGCCTTTTCATTTGCTAATATCCTTCTTCTGTGATGTGATTAGGGGCATTGGCTCCTTTGGTTGTAATGGGGGCATAGTGAGTGAGGACCATCTTGTAATGTGAGGAGGAGATATAGAATAAAGGCCTGTCATGGCAGAGGCCATGGCTTTTGCTCCCCTTGAGAGAAAAGCCATGCTGTAGTCCCTTTTCCTCCACCAGACTCGGTAGTCTGTGTGTATGTTTTATTTCATCCATAATGATGCAGACACTGCTGGCCGGTGTCCACATCCAATGGAGATGGTGAGCACACAGTGGGTGTATGAGAGCTGGAGCTCAGTGGGCCGTGGCTGAAGGTAACATGTGGGAATCATGAAAATGTAGAATGAATAAATTAATGTTCACAAAGGACTTGGAAATGTCTGACACATAGTACTTACTTCTAATTAATCACTGAAGTTTCCCTGCTGTTATTTTGCTGTCACTGATGTATAAAAATTTTGAGGAGGAAAACTGAAGATCAATTATATTATATATTAATATTACAATCCCAATATATTATTATTATATCCCGATAGTTTCAGGTGAAACAGAAGAGAGGGTATGAGGAAAGGAGGTTTAAAAACAGAAAATAAGAGAGGAGTTTGGAGGAACAATAAAGTATACTCTATCTCCAAATGCAAAAGAAAGTGGTTAAAGAAGTAGAATGTGGGTACCTAAACCAAATGCTGCTGAGAGCAAAAAGAACATGAAGACAAAGAATTGGCTTTCGGATGTGGTGGCACGCAGGTTACTGAGAATTTCCGTTAGTGTGGTTTCAGTACATTGGAACTGAAAACCTAGTTAGATCAAGAAGAGGAGCAATGAGGAGGACAAGAAGTAGAGTAGCAATAACAGTTAATACTTTAGAATGTTTTGCTGGGCAGAGGATCAGTGAGACGGAGTTGAAAGATGTTTTGTCATTGTGCATTTTAAGAGAGTAAATCTTAGAGAATGTTTACATACCATTGGGAATAAATAAAGAGCTGGGAAAATCATGAGAGAGGAAGTACTACTAAGTCCTTGAGGAAACTCAAAGGGCCAGCTTTTTGAGGTGTTGTCTCTTGTTATAGAAAGAAAGTCAGATGGTATGAGATGAGATGAGTTGAGATGCATGTGAGATTGTGAAGTGGGGATAAAACAGAATAGAGTCCTTCCAGTTACTTCTAATCATTGGGTGAATGGAGTGAGGCAGCCCATTTGGTATTTGAGATGCTGTTTATATTGTGATTGTTCAGTTCAGTTTTATGTGATTTCCAGCCATGTGTAGTTACTTGATACAAGCACAGAGAAATAGATCTTTTAGTAGATTTGGTGTTTTTAGTTAAGAAAAACATAGCAAGAAAAGGACGAGAGATTTAAGAATATTTGCAAGGAAATAATTATAATGATACATCACAGAATCTAAGATGAATAAAGAAGGAATTTAATGACATCAAGAAGATGCCCCATAGAAAGACTGGGGGAGATAAATGGAGAAGTCTTCTTAACAAGGCAAAAGAATTGTTGGATGAGATAGAAAAGTACATCCCCTGAAGAAGAGGAGGTTGTGCGAGAAATTTCCATATTTAGACATGAGATTTCATAAGTAAGGTAGTAATAAAATCAATGGTATAACCTCAATAATGGTCAAATTAAGATGAAATAATAGAGCAGTATACACAAGGAGGTTAATTACTATGTTTAAGCTCTGGGTAGTGTAAGGGTTGCTTAGAGAATCGAACATATTAAAGTCAACCAGAAATGTGATAGGAACAAACATGGAGAAAGTCAATCATTGGCCAAGTGGAGAAATCTTCAGCAAGTAAGACACTTCAAGGAGGTCAATGGATGATGGCAATAGAGAAAGACAGGGGTTGCCATGAACGTATGACATGCAATTCAAGTGAACCGGAACTTTTGAGGAAGAAAAGGAGAATATGATATTTAAGCATAGTTGGAAGGAAGAGGAAGGCCTGTTCTCCTGCCAGGTCTCCACTGGGGAGTATGAGAAATAAATGGCCCCACTACAAAGGGTTGAGAGATGTGGCTATGAAGGGAAAGACAGATGTTCAGTAATCCATGAAGACAGAGAGAACATTTAGAGGACAAGCTGTTGAAATACATGTTTTCAGAGAACAATGTACCAGGCAAAAAACAAATTCTGAGTTTACATCTTTAAAGCAAAAAAAAAAAAACATGTTTTTTTCATCTCATCTCTGATTATCGAGTATAAGATGAGGATGAGTAGGAACTTACAATGTAATATGATCAATGATGTGGAATATGCTAGTAGGAATATCTATTGTCAAACGGAGGCAGGGATTCACTGAAGTGTGCAGAACAAGCCTTCAGTAATAAACAGGAAATATATGTACCGCGGTTCTTGGATGAAGACAACTCTTTAGAGCTCTTGTTGCTCATTTTTATTCCTAATGTTGTTTTTTATTTAGTACATCTGTAATTTTTCGAATAATTAAGCCAGATACTTGTTTATTTTTACTTTTGTAGTCTTTGCAAAGATTTGTCTTTGTCATTTTAAAAAAATATTTTTTCATGTATATCTGGTTTGTATTCTACTGATTTTCCATTCTTTTTGTTTCTTTTGTTTCTGCTTGTTTGGGTAGCATTGTTGATGGTTTTGTAATTACTCATGTACCACACATTGATCATTAATGAACAGACTTTCTTCTTGTTTTAGGCTGCTTTGTTGGCTTCAGCTTCATATGTGAAGCCCTAACCCCTGGTATCTCAAAGTGTGGGTGTATTTGAAATTAGAGCCTTTAAAGTGGTAATTAATTTTCAATGAAGTCATTGGGCCTTAATCCTATCTGAATGGTGTTCTCATAGGAAGAGGAAACTAAAATACACAGGAGAGACACTAGGGATGCGCAGGGTGGAAAGACCACATGAAAATATCAGGAGAAGGTGACTGTCTGCACGCCAAGGAAAGAGGCTTTGGGAGAAACCAACTCTTTTGATTTCTTGAACTTGGACTCCTAGCCTCCAGAATTGTGAGAACATAAATTTCTGTTGTTAAGCTACCTAGAAGGATGTATTGTTACTTTTTAGTTTTAAGCATGCATAATTTTGCAGGATGATTTCTTCTATGATACATGAATTATTCAGAGCATAGTTTATATATCTTCCAAACATAGGGTTTTAAATATATTTTTATTGATTTTAACTAATTGGCAGTATAGTACAGAAAATGTACTTTGCATGATTCTAATTCCTTCAGATATACTGATGAAATGTAATCTAAGGCACCATCAAATTTTGTGAATGTTTCATATATACCCTGAAGAGTATGGACACTCTATTTATTGGAAACATATCCACATACCATTAAACTGAGCTTCTATGTTTGTTGCTCAAATTTCCTATATTTTTAGAAATATTTTGTCCTACAAATTATCAATAATACAATAACTTCTTTAACTATCTCACACTAATGGTAGATTTACTAAATTCTACATTCTAAACTTTTGCTTGTACATTAGAAGGTATTTAATGCATGTTAATTTAAACATGCATTCATTGTAACTTCTTGTTGAATTAAAATGTTTTTATCTTCAATAATGCATTTATTTTCAGCTCCATTTTGTTTGAAATTAGCCTAGAACATCAGCTTTCTTTTTTATAGTATATGGATGGCTTATCATTTGTCATCTTTTGTTGTCGCCACTGTTTGTTCACATTAGATTTTGCTCCTCTAGTGAAAATACATTTCACATCTTATCTGCCAATCCCAAAGCTCAATGACATATTCTTGATTACAAAGGACAAGTTAGTAAAAATAGAAAATGAAAGAAGAAAAAGCTATTAAATATACCCTCCAGCCCTGCACCAGCAAATTTATTTCCCATCCTCACCCTCATTGACAATATGATTTCCTTTTCATGTAACTTCAGGCTCTTATGTAACAGGATTCTCAGCATTCATTTGATCAAATAATTTTCTCTTTGTCTAAAAAAGATATTTAGCCTTAGCTTTGGCAAACAGGAACAATACTAAAATGCTTGTGCTCTGTGCACCATTGCAATCTATTGAATGTGTACGCACTTGTACAATTATCAAGGGCCATCTGCTCAGTAAGTGAAACTTTATATAAAGTTATCACATTAAATTGGTGAGCTACATGATGTGACACAGTTCTGAGTTTTTGAGACTCTAAGATCATTTGTTTTCAAATTGCCATGATTCTGCAACTCCGTACCAAGCGGAAGACTACTTCTTTCTTAAATTAAGAAACCAGGGTGTATTTGAGCTTTACGTGTTGAAGGATGAGTGTGCCTAATCTATACAAAGACAAAAAATGAAAAATAACTCTGGAAATATATTTGGAAAAACTTAAAAGGTCGCTGGCTACTTCTCTGAAATGGTGTGGATGGATTTGTCAATAGATGATTCCGTGAACCAGTCTCAGAATAGGAGATGCCATGGAAGGCCGCACCAACCCCACAGTAGATGCTTATTAAATGGGACTTCATTTATTTTACATGATTTTTCAAAATCCGAACACAGATAATACGTATTATAACATTTTTCTGGAAAATGGTGTCTTAACGATAAATCAATGCATTAGCACTTTCTGACAAAAGAAAATAAAATGGTTTGTTATACTGGGATGGTACATTTTCTCTTGCTTCTATTTACAAAAGAGACAAGAACTGGGTGATATAAATGCATTGTAGATCCACTGTATTAAAATATTCAAGATAAATATAATTAAAAAATTAAAATCATTCTCTGGCTCATGCGCCTACAGATTAATATTTAAATCCTCTACTTGTATCAGTGCATTGATTTAATATGACATTTCATATTGCAGTTATTTGGTCTGCTGTTGGTTTCATGTGCCAGAATGATAGCCAATCTCTTAGTTTGAATCCACAATTACTTTAGTTTCAATGCGAATTGGTAAGTAGTGACTAATTTCACCAGTAATAAGTCACAAAGTAGAGTATATTAATAAATTAGACATTAATACATGATCCACTAATTTTATTATAGCAAGTAATTATTTGATTAAATTAAAAATTCATGAGTACAGATTATTCCTATAATAATTTTTTCCAGTTAGGTAGTTAATATTTTACACTTTTACAAATTGTGTGTTACAGTGCCTAATTTTTATATCATGTTTCCACTGGTTAGAAAAATAAATATTCAGACATTTATCAGGAAAAATAGTAAGCCATTAGAGTTGAATAAAATGCAATTATCTGGATAAGTAAATAAAGTTTTTAAGAAAATAGATCAAATGCCAGAAAGTATAAAATGACTTTAGGGATACTAATCTGGCCATTATATAGCAAAATAAAACTTCAGTAATAGAGTGTGATATAAATATACTATAAAAAAGGAAAAATGTTTTAGAAATATAATTTACTAAATTAAGTGATAAAAGAAAACCATGTTAGTCTCAATAAATGCAAATGAATCAGTTATAACACTTACATATGTGTTATAAGATAGGAAACTTTTTATTGTTCAATTACAGTTGTCCCCATTTTTCCCCATTACTGTCCTTTGTCCTACCCACTCCCACCTCCGACATTCAATCCTCCCCTCCATTGCCCTTCTCCATGGCTCCTTTACACATGTTCCTTGACTTCACCCTTCCCCTGAACTTTCTTAACCAGATTATCTACCAACCCAAATATCATACACAGTGGTAGAGAAGACATTTTTCTCTTAAAATCAGGAATAATCAAAGTAGGCTCACCATTCATTCTTATTCAAAAATTTTATTCAACATTCTAAGTATTGCAGAAAGTATAACTGCCTACACAAAAACCAATAGTAATCTATAACTAATTTTATTTATAATTAATAACAGAGTTTATCAAATGTTTATACCCTAGCAACAAACAGGAAAACTGATTTCAGGAATGACCTTGGGCAAATAAGATAATATAAATAAAATAAATAAATAAAATTATCTTTCATAAATGGATGCAAAAAGTATTATTGGAAAGTTTATGAGAATATATGTGCCTCTGTTCATGAATGTATATACTTATATGTGCATATATGTGTATATATGGCATATTAAAATAAACAAAAATCAGCATCATGCTTATAGAAAGAAAGAACCAAAATGCAAAAGATAGCAATCGTACCAAATTGATTGATAGAGTCTGAATTTTCAATACATGTTGCAATGAGGTTCTTCACAGTATTTGACACAAGTAGATTCTAACATATATCCCGAACAGTAAATGTACATATAAGAGCCAATATACTTATTAAAAACAAATCAAGACGATGAGAGAGTTTGGACATTAGCTCTCAAGTCATCTTATAAAACTATGTTAATACAATGATTTTGGGCACAGGCCAGAAATAGACCCTCACATGAATAGAAATTCGCAATGATTGTGATACTTCTGTAACATAGTAGCAATAAACATCTCAGTTCCTAACAGTTGGCTAACTGGTGCTTTATGAGGGGAAATCATGTTATATACTATTTTAAAAAGTTACAGTCAATGACTACAGCAAAGCTGTGCAGAGCATTTGCCTTAAGCCAAGAGTTGTGTGAAGCCCCTCATCTCCTTTCGTTTCCAGTCTCACCCTTTGATTTAGCTACTACTTCAGATTCCCTTGAGGAAATTCAAACAGTGCCTGCAATGGGAAAGCTCGGGAGCGTCTGAGCCAAGATCTAAATATTGTGCTCTTCTCCCAGAGCCGTGTACTCAGCCACCTCCCTGGTTTTCCATGTGCTTTTCCTTGAGGAACATTAGTAATAATTTTAAAAACCAAACAAATAAACAATTTGCTACTTCAAAATAAATACAAACTACAATGGCTTGCATGTTCAAAATTTCAATTAAATGCAAACACTAGAAGATCATGTTATAAGTGGAAGTAATACGAGGAACTAATAAGATAAGGGATATTTCATTAAAATACCCATTTTTTAAAGGATCTTGCAAATAATCTGCACTAAAAGGAACTTTGGTAATATCTCATTAAATGTCCTCCTTTTATTGGTGCCTATAAGGTCTCTTTAAAATATAAGCCTGACATTCAAAAATACATATTTTAATATTGGGAAACTTGCAAAAAGAAACTAACAATATGAAAACAAAAAAGGAATCATATTTTACTGTAATGGAAAATTGGCTGAATTTTGACTTTTTATCTTATAAGCAAACTTTTCTTGGAGAAACCTTATAAAGCTTGTTTGTCATGAGGGACCTTTAATAGCAAAACCTGGAAAATATTATCTATTATTAGCTTAAACTATTGTTTGTACCTGTTATCCTTATAACACTGCCAGGATAAAGAGTCCGTCTGTGTTTCCACTTCATTTCGGCATCAGCCATGCCACTTTGCTCTGGGCTGAAATCTGGCCTGTAAGTCTAAAGTCAGTTTTATTTTTCCTTAAATAAATTTTGAAATACTTTTGAACTAAGCCATTTTAGTGAGAATAGAACATAAATAAATGTAACTGACTCCAGATGTTTTGGGTGCCCACTGAGAGACAACAGAAAAGATGTGTTTTCTTAAAAAGTCAAAAATGAATCTCAAAGCAATGACCAAAGTGTGCCCTCATGCTATAAGCACTGTGTATCTTAATTGAAATTTGTGGTTGCTTTGAAATAATTCTAAGACTACATGATGAAATTCATCTCCCCTAGTGCATTTACAGTCGCTCACAAACCTTATGTTACATTCATTTAATTGTAGATTTTAAACAAAATGTATATATCAAAAATTCTTCACTTAGAGTAGTGCAGCATTATATATGTGTCCTTGCCCAATAAATCTGGTAAAGATCACCCTCATCCACTATACTTTCACATTCATCATATAACCATCCTGTGTGTTGACTCAGCCTTGGAGAAAGGCATCTAGCAGGTGGGCAGTACAAAGGCTTTCCTGTTTTTCAACGTTGTGCCTCTGGAGGGTGTGTAGTGGCAACCAGAAGGGCAGGAAGTACATAGTGTGTCAATATTTCCTTTTCCAAGTCCACCAAACATGTTTGGAAAAATGGGAAAAATTGAGACAGACCACCAGCAGACCTTAGGTTCACCTTGAAAGGGTATAGACATAACTGAGATAGTCTGTTCAGATATCATCGCCTGGCACCTTCTTTTGTACTTTTCGCTGGCACTGTTGCAGCCCTTGTAACACTACTTTCCTTGCAGGCATCTGTGTGTGTCACAACATTCAGCTGTTGGATAGACGCTGATGAGCTCCCTAGATTTCGTCAGCTTGGGATATAGGGTTGGGAGGAGGTGGAAGCTGGCTAGGAACACCTATCGTCCTCTTGTGTTCAGAATTCCATAGGAGTCGCTGGCACACCCAACCTGGCGTTAGAGCTTCAGAGCTGACTCAGCCTCTTAAGCAAATTAGTTCAGGTTCCCAAAGAGAACCTCACTGGGGAAAGAGAGAAAACAATTAAGTTCATTGCAGAACCAGGCCTGTAAAAGCATCAAATTTGAGGCTAGATGGCAAAGACATGATCTGCTTCCTTCCTTTTCTTCAGTGGGCTTGCACCTTCCAAACTCAACTTCTGAAGCCTAAAATATGATTAATAAATCTTACTTCCATTCTAATTTTATGAATTGTAAGTAAGCTTTTGTAGCTCAATTGTATTATAGAATTGTAAGAACTACAAAAGCAAAAGGTCTCTTTAATACAAACTAACACTAATTAGTGAATAGATTTTAAGGAAACCACAGACATTGCTATTGAATTAATAAGGTGATGTGCTGAAATAAGTAGATGAAAATATTGTCTCTACTCCGAACTATCAGTGTGATCCCAGGTCAGACACAGCCTCCATGAGTCGTCTCAAATTCCTCAACAGGTAAGTAGACACGATTCCTTATTACAAAGGATGGTTGTAAGAATAAATGAGTTAGAGAATTTGAAGAATTTATTAGGATTAATGATGTGACTACATAACTGGAATAACATATTTATCAATTAGGATTCAATTCAGCTGCCTGACACTTAGGCAAAATAAGTCAGTGATATTTCCTCATATAATAATAAGTCCAAAGTTAGGCACACGATCGCATGATGGTGGCTTCCTGGTATCTCTGGAGTCAATTTCTTTTCTCTTCTCATCCTGCATTCTGGGCCTTCGGCTTTTGCTTTCCTTGTCACAGGAAGCCTATTCCATTTCCAGGTGTTGCATCCATACTTCAGAAAGGAAGAAGATAAAAGCAAATGGCAAAAAGCTGCTGCCAACTGAACGTATTTATTTTCATTGTTGGAATAATGGTGTTCCTGGGTACCTAGATGGGGTTTTTGTTGTCATCCCCATGGCTAGAAATGTGCCTACTAGGTACTCTCAGGTTCTAGATAGTCAGAGAGTGAATACTTCAACAGGACATATCACTGCACAGAATTGAATCTATTTTTTTTTCATAAAGGCATTAGGGGTGATTAGTTATTGTTTGACCTCTGTTAGTCAGCCACGTGCTGAGAAGTTAAGGAAATGCTGCATTACTTTGTGTCTGCAGCTGTAAGCGTGGCAGACTCTGTAGGAACGCTGCAGGCTTTCTGAGAGCAGGTCCAGCCTTCTGGCTTCTCTTCACAGCGCCAGAGTACGCTGCGTGGTTTGGTGTACGCTGCTCACACCAACACTTCCAACAGCCTGGGCTAAAATGATTAAATACCCGTAAATGTAACTCTTGGTTAATCACCCAACTTCCAAACTATTTTTTTTTTCCTTTCTACCTTCTCAACGGCATGGAAGCCCTCCATAGGTCATTAAACTATACTCAGGGACATGACTCAAACATAGGGTCTGACACCAGTATTTCATCAGGAATTTCTATATGGAAAGATATTGTGACTGAATCACTCTCCAAACAGGAAATGGTATTTTAGTGGCACTTCTATAATACAGATCTTACGTACACCAAAGTGTTTCTTTACAACTCCCCAAAGTGTAATTATTAGGGATTTATTCCCGGCCTTTATAAATGTCTAAGAGAACATAGCCATACTAAGCTTCTTGCCATCCCTCAGAACTTAGCCCAATGGACTAGAAAAACACCTGCCCTAGAGTATTATTTATTTGAAATGCCGTTGCTTCTAGGTTGCTCCTCTGACTTGTGGCATTTATGTGATATACAGGTGAGAGGATCATAAAGATGTTTATGATGGACTTCCAATTGTTAAGAGTCTAGGAAATAGGAAGGCATTCGAGCAAGGCATTATTGGGACTGTTTACAAATGAGGTCATTAAGTAGGAATTTGTACAGTGTATGTAGGGCATGCTCGTATAACTTATGTCTAATGAATGGAGATTATTATGTCTAATAATTTCCCCTTCCTTTGTCAAGTGACACTCATATAAACTCAGCTTTTTAGAACCAGTCAAAGGTTAAACTTCTTTTTTCTCTGACATTTTTAGAAAAAGAATCTTTTTTGTAACTTTGCATATTCAGTCCTTTGTATAGAAGCTTACATGTAGAGAAATTATTAGCAATACCATTGTTAGCATGCTCTTTTTGGGAAGAAACAGAGAACACCTTCTGACTTATGGCTCACACATGCACACACACACACAACACACACACACACACAAGGAGAGATTCTGTAATTCAGGTGCTAGTGGTTTTGCCTCAGCTGAGGCCCATTTGACTTCTTTAACATGATTCTTTTAATTTAAGGATTAGCCACCCACCCTACTCAATACGTTGTCAGGTTTCAAACTCGTTTAACACTGATTTCACCCTCCGTGAAATATATTCGCAGGCGCATGTGACATCTCGGCTTATCATACACCTAGACTGATTAAATGTGTTTATAGAATGAGCATTATAATTACAGATCATCACACTTTTAAATCCAACTTCAAGGTTACTTTGCAGACTAATTTGTTTAGCTTCCTATCATCTCCCAAAATAGCATGTAATACTTTTCCCCAATAATTTAACAATGTAGTCTCATTCGTGTCTTATATAATCATGATTTATGCAGGTTAAATTTGTATGTGAATCCGAATGTACACATTTGCCTGTGAGATCACATTTGAATTGCATTCACACTTGCCATAAACCATGCATGCTCTCGTACTCTCAGTATTGACTTCTTCCCATCGGATGCCCTGCAAGGCCTAGTTTGAACCCATCCACTCCTGTCCACCTCACTGCTATCCTGTGCACCAGGTCTCTGTCATCCTCTCTCGTACCACTGGGCTGATCTGGGTCCTCTGCTCTATTCTGACTCCACTCTTGCCTAGTTCCTGCATGAAAGCCAGAGTCATCTTTCAGAAACAGTAATCACAAAAAGCTCGGAAACCTCTCAATTTGCTTATTGTTTTTATTTTCTTAGAAAATGACAAGTCAATTCTAATATCAACATGAAATTTTCAGTCATCTTCGAAAAGACAGAGTTGGACGATTTAAAACTTGAGTTCAAGACTTATTATAAAGCTAGATGAAATAAAGTGAACAAGAAGGTTTATGGAACAGAAAAAACAGTCCAGAGATGTTACATCTTATATAATCATTTGATTTTTCTGCTATTTTAGAAGAGAATCCCCCCACCACTAGGTCTATTTAAAATCTTTTCTTACTCTCTGAGGTTTCCGTTTCATGGTGTAACTAAGCATGGCTTTCTTCTTATTTATCTTGTTCATAATATTGGCACTTTCTATGAATTCTGGGCTAGTCCGTCCATTAGTTTTGGAAAAGTTTCTACCTTTTTATCCCCCATTCCTTTTATTTCCTCCTTATGAAATTCCAAACACGTACGTGTGCATTAGATGGTTGATATCATGCTGTGGCTGAAGCAGACTTGATTGAGAATGGCCTCCTCGTCCCCGACACTGCCACTTTATAAACAAAAGAGTTAACACAATGGTGAATGCTGTGACCCTGCACCTGGATTGTGAGAACCTGGGCATGCAAGTCAGGCCTGTGTGATTAGAATGACAGAGGAGGTTGATGGGACATAGAGCCTGCCGCTGCTTAGGTGGCCCCCATCAGCCTGGGTGCTTGGATAGAGTTGGTGCCTTCCGATTCAGGGAAGATGGTGTATTTGTTGAATCTTCTGCCACATATCCTTCTTGAAGGTAAGTAAACATAATACTAGATCAAAGCCTTTGGGTTTCTGTTAGCTATGATGTTGAATTCCAACTTAAAAGTGCAGCTATGTCCTTGGAGTGTATTTTAGAACTCCTCATTCTCATCTCCCAAAGTATCCCTCGTATGTTCTTACTCTGAATCCCTTTTCTACATTCGAAGTAAAATTTTCAGATCTATTTTCCTATGCACAAATTTCCTCTTCAGCTGAATCTAATGTTAAACTATTCCTTTGGTTTTTTCATATTAACCATTCTTAAATATATATTGTCTTCTGCCTATATGTTTGGTCATTTTTTTAGTTACTGTACCTCCTTATTATATTAAATATGCCATGTATAATTTGTATAGTTCATATATGGTCATTTCAGTATTTAAAATTGACCTTTGCTTTTTTGGTCCTCACTCTGATAACTGATATCTTTATGAGTATGGTGGTCTTCAGTGGTGAGCTCAGATTTATTGGATCTTAATCTTTGACACTCCTCAGGGCCCCGATTGTGGACAGAATATTTTCTGCATTTAACTCCAATTTCAGCCAGAATTGCGCATTTTTTCTTTTGATTTTCACATAACGATTGTTAACTGACTGACTCTCTTTAACTGACTCTACTCTAAAGTAGAGATGGAAAATTCCACTTGGATTAGAGGCTATCACTGTCTTAGCAGGTTAAATTCAAAGCGCATTTGTAAGGCGTTCAGAACGTGGAATGCATTGAACCTAGATTTACCATTATAACTAATGATGAAATGCTCAGAGTATATTGCATAACCTTATTTAAAATATCACAGTACATAAAGCAGTTATGCTTTAATATAAAAATAGTAGGCTAATTCTCATTTAAACATTAACTAAGAAGGAGGGTTTAATTCAACAAATACTCATTCTGTACCAGGTTGCATACTATGCTGCAGGGATTCTAGTATTGAACAAGAATACGTATGCCACACAGGGCCAAAAGTATATTACATTGGCTAACATATATGCTATATTTGTATAAATGTAACATATTTAAATGGTAGGAATTGTCACAAGAAAGAATGAGAAAACTTCTTCAGTCTCTAATTTCTATTCTGACTTGTGCCCCTATCAATGTTAGCACTAGTGCGATAAATACATTTTCTAGAACTTTCTGATTGGTGAGATATATTACATGTCCACCCTCCCCCCACCAGTTATAACACTAAGAAAGCAAACTTTTTTTTTTTCAAAATGTAAACTCATCTTTAAAAGTTTTCATGTGAGCAGTACATTTTCTCTAAAACTAAATGTACTTTGGCTAAGTTGGGTCTAAAATGATTTAACTATCTCTCAATTAAAAAATAAGTATTTCAGTTAATAAAAATAAGTTTTCTAAATATGAATTGTATATGTTAATCGTGGTGTTCAAGATCAATACTTGGCACTTATAAAATGCTTAAGACTGCTGAAAAGAACTTGGAATAACAAATACAGAAGAGACAAATTTTCAAAGCTCTCAAATTACTTTTTTAACACTGAAATTATGTACTTGTCATCACATGGAAATCAGTGGAAACATATAAATTAGCTATGAGTCGGAAATTCAGCTTTACATGTTGGTCTTTTTCAGAAAAGATGTAGCTTTGGCTTCAAAAAATCAGGTATTTAGTAAAATAATTAAAAATGGAAGAAAATTGTTGATTAGTTCTATCTAGATTTACAGTAATTATTGTAAGTGCGTATTACTAAACACTGTTTCTATTCCATGCACATTCTTCTATATTCAGTGAGTCACAGAAAGGATTTTCCTTATCCAAGAAAGAAATTTATAACTAAGGACACAAACACAATCCTTAGCTACTGTTAAGGATTCATTTCAATCGGATTCATAAAGTTTCATTTGCTGATATGTGTAATAAATTGAGGTGTTTTTTTCCCCCTGGAGTCTTAGAGCAACTATAGAAACAATACAAGAGTAATAGTAAGTTTATATTAAGGAAATCTTATATTTTAGTAATATTTGTTTTTTCTAAACAACTCAGTAGGTTTTAGAGAGTAAATGGGTCAAGTTATAAAAATATCTTGGAGATTTTGACTTTCATGATAGGTAATTGCCCAATATTTTCAGTTTGTGTTTAGAGAGCTAAGATTGTGTTATCGTTAATTAATTTGCTTCTTAAAATGACCAATCGGTCCTTATCATTATGGCTAAATAGATCTTATTATTGATTGTTGTAATTTAAACTCCTGAGAAATTTCTATGCAAAAGATATGATTAGGCCTTATGCAACCTCTCTGTAGATGATACTACCTAGATGTCTCTACAATCATTTGTGCAATACATGTAAAGTTTGGCTCTTACAGAATTAGCTTCATTGTCTACACTTCTGCCCTATTCTTCAATGAATCCCAATTTATGAGGATGTTTGAAGATACATAAGGAATCCAGATTCAAATATAGCAGAAAAAAGCAAAGAAAATGTAAATATTATTATGGAAGCAGTCAGGAGAGAAATAATTGAAACTCTGGGTGGTCTCTTAGAACCCATCAAATATTTTCAGTACATAGGACCACACAGAGAATGAGAAAAACTGAAGTATTTTATTTTATTGTTAATAATACTTTTCAACAAAACTTTTCCATTTGTTAAAATTTAATTGCATTTGTGTGTGTATCTTATGCATCAGGAAGTTACAGGGATTATTATTAGCAAAACATAAAAAAAAACTCTACTTGGAAAATTTGAAGTTAGAAATGATAATCTCATCTACAATAACTATTCTTGATAGTTTATTATTATTATTTCTATTAGGTAACCTAGGCCAAAAGCTCATTCTCTCATTTCGTGTCTCCTACTTTAAGATGCAGCACTCTGCAATTTCATTCTCTTCCATAGCTATTTACCACACCTCCACCACCATCTCTGTTCCTCACCTATTCCTTCCCACAGCTGTGCATTCTTCCCTAAATCGGTTCATAGCCACTAGAAAGTTAATTTAATAAAGTCTATTTTGCCAGTGATTACTAGCTTAGTATTTCCTTTTCACACAATTCAAAAACTATCATCAAGTTGTATTTGAGGCTCTCAATAAAATGGCCCCCCATACATTTCTAAATAGTCTTCCATTATTCCCTTGGTTATCTCATGCTTGTGAACACAACTATCTCCATTTCCTGTTCTGCTCTCCCACCAGGATTTTTTTCCCTCTCAAATAACCAGCATGACTGTGTACTTGTGTTGTACAATTTAATATTTTACAGGTCAAAATTCAATTTTCTGCAAAACATAGCTAATTTAGTTCTCACAGTAAGTCTAGATACAATAATATGTTGTAATTATTTTTCATTTTGGGCACAAGAAAAATGGGGCTCCAAAAGATGAAAGAGGCTAACCTACTGATAGCAAAATATGCATTTGATATATTCTGCAGGGACCTGGAAGTTTGGTAATTCAAGTCAATGCATGTATATCCCAGTGGAGACTGTATACAACAATCCCTTCCACTAGTGGAAGGACTCAAAGATCATGATCTTCCCTAGTGGGTGTCTTTCTGCCAATGTTTAAAGTAAATGCTTACATCTTATAGGCCACTAAATAAATGATTATTAATCAACAGGAACATCATTAAAACTTCTCTATCTAGAATGTTTTAACTGTTGAAACCTAAAACTAAACAACTCAATAGAAAGTTAATGCTTTAATATATTAACTCATTATAGACTATATTCAAGTATTATTGTGCCACATAAACTGCAGCAGTCAGAACTTTGATTGAGGGTTTTCCCTTTCTCTTCTGACCACCTGTTTTGGTCCACATTGCATTATGTGACTTACATGTTTTTCTTTAAGTATTACTCTGTGATCAGAAAGATTGCTAATGAAATATGACGGAAAGAACCTAGGGCCTGTTTCTCATCTGCAACATGCTGGACTGCAAACTCTTATTTATCCTGATGAATTGACAGTAGAACTCTAGAGACTTGGTTCAATTTCCTGACCTAGACAGGAACTGTGAATATTAACCCCTTGAAATTGTTTCCCAGAAAAATGGCAAATACCAGCTCTTTACAAGATAAACATACTCATTCTCCATCTTTCTCATGTTTTTTTTTTATTTCACAGTGAAAAAAATGTATATTTTAATCTTTTTTTCTATTTGCATTCATGAAGAAGCCATGCTTCAAGAATGACTGTGGACATCTGTTATCATATTCTTTATAAATTATGAACAGGAAAAGTTCCTTGATAGAATAGCTGCAATTACAATTTTAATATGCTGCTGTAGGGTCTCCCAATGACCCCTAAGCTCATGATGACTTTGTGTTGATAGCAAATGAAGACACTAATTCAAACCAGGGGTGTGCCACATTCGGCGCCCCTAGACAGGGCACTACAAACCGTCTGGTGAAATTTGATTCCTCGCACATAGTTTGCGTGCAGAAACATCATGCACTGCAGAGGGAGATGGCAACAAAGCCATAAATGCAGATTGTATTTTCTTTACAATTCCCCAGGCCTTAATCCTATTGCATTAGTAGGCCATCACAGAAAACGACACAGCTTAAAAAGGTAGAAGATGAGCTGATTGCTCTGTGAAAAGTTATCCAGGAGCCAGGGTCTTACGCTAATCCAGCACTTTGAAAACACTCATTGTTCCTGTATTGCATTCTTTGTAGAGGAAGAAAAAACCTGAAAACTTTTCACTTTGTAAGATATATGGTAATGTGGGCTGAACGGAGACATAAGGACGCCTGAGAAAGTTAATAATTTATGTTATTCAAAAGCTGTTAATGTATCTAGGATTTAAAATTGTGTTAACTGTTTGGTTAATATTTATTTAGATGAGTAACTGAGTGATGTATAGGGAGGCTTATTGCATGCACCATGACAGACTTACTTTATGTGTCAAGTTCAGTTCCAGCTCAAAATTGTCTGTTCGCTCACCAGATCTATCCTGTAGCTTCTTGTCTGACATATAAACAATGGGAATCTTATTTCTCTTTCAAGCGATTTATCAGGATTTGCTTCTCAAATGCATAAAATTTTTTCCCATAGGGATTTTGGTAAATACAATTTTTTTGTTTGTAATTATTATTTTTCCTATGATCCTTTGAGCTGCAGTGATATTTACTTCCCTTATATAATGAATCCTGAGAAGTAGGCTAATACCACCACCACCACCTCCTCCAAAACCACTACCATTACCAACGTTGTCACAAACATGCCACCATCATTGCCATTGCCATTCAAATCACTGCCATTTTAGCCTGTAAGTATATAGACACACAAGTTACACCTAGCATTGTTTAGTTCAGTGCTTTTCAAATGTCAATGAGCAGATGAGCAATGGAGGGCCATATTAAAATTCAAAGTCTGATTTATCAGGTCTTGAATGAGACTTTCAGATTCTACAATTCTAGCAAGCTTCCAGGGAATGTTAATGCTGCTGCCTTATGGACCAGTCATCAAGAAACCAGGCTTGTGCTTGATGCTACACAAGGATAATTATAAAGACTGTATCCCTACCTATGACTAACCTGCAATCACATTAGAAATCTCTTTTAAACACGCTCAGTATTTATAAATCTGAACTTACACACAAGATAAGTATGAACTTATAAATCCTACAAAAGAATTTACTACAACATCCTGCTAAGGTACAACTTGATTAAAGTTTTAAATATAACCTCCATAAAAGTGATTAACTTAAACCAGTCATTGGTAAAGCTTTTTATTAGTTAAGATGGTATATTTAATCAAAACAAGCAAATATCTCAGTAAAGACAACCATATATAAGAAATATTAGCATAAGAATAATAGAAAAAAACATAAGTAAATGTAAGACAAATATATTGAAGGAATGAGTAGAAAGTAGGAACATGTACTTTATAAAGTTCTCAGAAAGACTGGCTAAAGAGTTCCACTGGTCCATTAGAGGTTCTATTGCCTTTGAATTTCAAATTCTTAATCATTGTTTCTTATCTTCTTTTTGAGACAGATCATTTTTACTCAGAAGATAGTCTAGGAGAAAACCAAATATAGAATTGTAGTCTTTGCTCCTGCATCTCTAAGATGTACCTTTATTCTACACTGTTTTCTTCCCTGCCCCTATGATATGCAGAACCCAGGACCATTCCTCATTGAATTTAGCAGTTACAAGTCATTGATATAATTGTGATATAGTTGAAGACAGGCAAACGTACATAATTCTCTCCACGCAGAGAAGGACATCCTATTCTCTTTGCCCCCCCTAAGGTCCCTACTCATTTTTACTGCCACGTCACCGCTGTCCGTAATTTCCTTTCACCTTATTCTTTCCTTTTCTGCACCTACTGCGAAAGCTCATTTATGCAAATATGGAAATACATTATCTCCATTTCTTTACCAGCTATTGTTCCCAATTGACATTTCTCAGATTTAGTGACTAAGATTTTAGATTGTTATATTTCACACATTCTTCTGTATTTGAAGCATGAACCTGAACCGCAATTTCTGAATGGTGTGGAGACTTCGCTCCCTAGCTGCAGACAGAACGAATCCACCTGTTCCCCAAAGGGCTAATCAGAAGTTATCCTCCTCCTGGGACAAAAGAAAATCAAGCAAGCTCATTTAGTTCTGTTTCAAGCGCCAGCGTGCTGGCTTAGACAAGAGAAAAAAGCAGCTAGATCCCTATCTAACTCTTCTCACAGATGTGTTCAATCTGAACCCATTTCGGCACATTTAGATGTAAAAATAGGGACTGAGGGTTTTTTTTTAAAGTAAACAATGCCTTGTATTCCATGAATAACTATTCAAATACAATTGAATATTTCAAGAGTATTGTGTGTTTTTAATAAAGAACACAAAGATTGAATCATTCAAATGGAAATGATTTTTTTCATCTAATCTTATCTAATGTGATGGTGGCAGTCATACAGCAAAAGAATAATTGTCAAATCTAGGCAAGGTTGCGGAAATTATTGTGTCTTCTTTGGCATCCTTGTAAATATGACAGCTGCCTCCATAATTAAGTGAGAGGATACTATGGCATCAGTAATTATAGCTATACTTCAGGTAGAAGATTAATAAAAAGTGAGTTAATCATAATTGCCCAGCAATAATCAGTAGGCTTTTTATATTGTGATGGTATACACTATTATCTTATTATGAAAATCATGCCCCTCATATTTAGTTGTATAAGTGGTAAGCTTTTATTCTGATATTGCAGTGTTATTTTTATTAAATTGTTATGCTGTATAGGTAAGTAGATAGTATTATATTTTAGTTAGCTTCTCTAGCTTGAACATAAGAAAAATTCTCCATCCCCTTGGACACAATATATAATATAACTTTGACATGAAGTTTTAATTATTTTATTTTTAAAGTACAGTCTACATTGCATGCTATTCTGTATTGGTTTCAGGCGTGTAGCACAGTGATTGCGCAATCCCGTACTGTACAAAGTGCGCCCCCGTAGATTCCCCATCTGGCGCCATACACACTTATCACAGGATTATTGAACACGTTTCCTATGCTGCACTCTACGTCTCCTAGTAATCTGTACTCCTCAGTCCCCTCACCTTTCCATCCAGTCCCCCAACTCCCCTCTTTTCTGCCAACCAACAGCCTGGTTTCTGTATCTATGAATAATGTGATTTTTGATGGCCTTGTCTGTTAATTATAAAAAAAAAAAAAAAAAACACTGAGTTTTAAGTACTCCTTTACTTATAAGAAAGATCTGAACTCTTAGGGCACGTTCTAAAAGAAAATAAGCAAAGACCATAATTCAGTGCTGTTCCGAATTGTCCGTGTGTCCACACTACTGCCACCTGATGCTTCATGGGATTTCTATGGTAGGATTATGTCAGGATTCGGGAATGAAAAAGTCAAACTCCAAGTCACGAGCCCAAACAAACTAAAATCAAACTTTTCATTTTTTTTATTTATTTAGTTTTTGTGTTTATTGCTGTTGCAGTGAGGGCCAATCTCATGGGCTTTCCACCGGTTTGCTAGCTTTGCCCTCCCAGCTCTGCTCAGGCCTAACTGCTCAGACATCCGAATCCAGATGTTACTAGTCATCACTATTTCTCAGACCAATGTTCTCAAGTTTATCTGTTTGTTCTTGTTTTTATTTTTGTCTAGCTCTGCAGAGATTAGCAGAACCAGGTTGTCCAGCCCAGACTTAATGTCTTGGACCTTTTACCTCTAACTTTCTCCTTAATACCATTTGGATTTTTAAAGAAGTTCAGTCTGGTCTTCCATTGCAATTGATCTCTGCAGACCTCACAATTTTACCACCTCCAAAGTATGCCACGTAGATATCAGGGCTTTAGGCTATAAGAGATAAAAAGAAATATTCTTTCAAGTCCACCTAAGCCTCTATATATACTCAGAATGTACAGAAAGATGGACAACAGTTAGTGCTCAAATGCCCATTGGGACTTTCAACTTTTTTTTTATTTATCTCATGGCACACATAAACTAATTACTAAAATTATGCATCACACCAAAAATCTATTTTTGCTAGTCTGACAAAATAGGTATAATTTTGGTTTATTCACACTGGACAACTATTGTTGTGCTGGCTGTTGTTATTTTTTTTTATTTGACTGTCTAAGGGGAAAATGGTCAGTGCCCCAGACTAAATAGTCAGGTACTGCATGTTTTAAAAGTTCTTGCTGCACCCAGGTTGAAAATCACTGGGATATACTTGTATAAAACCATGTATTTTATTAGCACAATGGAGAATTATTTAAATAACTAGTGTTTTCCTAGGAGCTAGATGCATTCGGCAGATGTTGTAGTGAGCAAGAATTCTGTAGGCACGTGTACAATGTTTCATCTACACTTTTCACCTTGGGATGGTAGGTATTCCAAGTACATGGCAGAATGTGGGGGTTAAGGTGGCTAGCATACTGAGTTTTCTGTAGTAGGATCTTGGTTGTCCCTAAATTAACATTCAAAACATTATATAATTTCAACATTTACTTGAAAGTTTCTATTGATAGCTGTAGTATACACAAATATATCAGTGTTTATTATTTACTAATTATTTTTGGATGACAAATAGCTCCCAAGAAATAGAAATAAAATGCTAAGTTTGTCAACTATATTTACAGACAGAACTTGGCAATCTCAATATTTTTAATGAAGTAAAGTCACTGCAATGTGTAAATGAGAAAATTTAAAATATATATAGTTGAAACTAAAAATGATTACTTTGAAATTTATAATAGTAGTTTTGTACTACACTGTTCTGGATTCTAAATTATAAAATGTAGAAAATATTTTTTGCTTAAACCTATTGTGCTTAAGTGTTCTTCACTGATTGCAATTTACCAGTGTTTTGGGGGCCCAGGTTCTTTCTATATTGTGGCTCCACAATCCCCTACAATGTCGCTGCAATGTGCATCCAGCCATCAGAAACAGACAGCAAGAATGGAAGAGGAACACCCTATTTTATTACAGCTATCCCTAACAGTAAGAGAGGCTCAAAAGTCAGTCTCACAACGTGCCCAAGATGAAGAGAGAATGTATTTTGGTGATCAGGTAGCATGTTTTTATTTCCTTGAAATTAATCCACTTCAATAAACCTCATGACCTGTTTACTCTTTTTCCATATTGTAGTAGTGCCTTTACTCTTCTGAACAAACTCATGCCTTTTCTTGATTTGAAATATGCTCGTTTTTAATCAGTTTTTCTATTTGTCTGTTTTCTGATAACATATTTTACTTATTCCCAGGTTTATTTCCCATAGCTCCATTCTGTATAAAGTAGAACCTGCCCACCTCTCCACTACTATTTTCCCTTTTCAGAACAGAGCTGTTACAATATTACACATTTATTTGGGAATGTGTTTCTGTTCCTTCCTCTCTTGAATATGAATTCCATGAATTCAGAGATTTTGCCCAGCACATTTACTACCTTTTAACTAGTGAACATACAAGCATTCAATTTATTTATTTAAAAAAACACATGCCTATATTTATTTCTTTTGTTAAAATTGTTTTATTATGGATTCCCATCCCCATTTATCCCCCTTATACTCCCCCTGTAATCACCACACTGTGCTTATTTAAATAAATACTTTTGTATAGTTTCTATCAAACAGGTATTGTCTTAGACCCTACAGATAAAAAGGTTAGAGAGACAGAGACAGAGAGAAAGAGAGAGAGAGAGAGAGAGAGAGAGAGAGAGAGCGCCAATGCTAATCCTCTTTCAAGTCCAATGAGAGCAACATATGAGTACACAAGCTATTAGGAATGCAGTCTGATAAACAGTGTAATAGAGAACAGGGTGTTTTTCAAATTCATAAGGTTGGGCTCCTTACTTTTTTAAAGGGAAGTCAATACGGGGTCACTGATGGACATGACCGCTAAAGAAAACTAAAGGCTAAAGAGGAAGGAGAGTGTTGGGAATGAGGTATTTCAGACAGAGGAAACAGCATTTACAGAGATAGGGAGATGAGATAAAAACTAGTTTACCCAGAACACTTAAAGAAATTTGATACAGCTGGAACCTAGATAGTGAGTGGGGAATATGGAGAGATGAGTCTATGAGATAACTGTGAATTTCTTCCTAAGCCATGTCAGAAAGGCTGAACTTTACTTGAGGGCAAAAAAGAAACAAGAGAAGGTGTAAATGAGGATATTGATATAAGCAAGTGCCCCGTGTGTAGGGAGAGTGCACGTATTTCCAGACTGAGCATCCACCGCGATGTTTGCAGCAGTGAAGGACTCTTGCTGAGACGTTCAGTGCTCTTGTCAAGAGTTCAGCAGATGTAGTGAAAAGCCTTCAGTGTTCCCTATGCAGATGTTTTCCAGATCATGGGAACAGGATGACTTTAGATGAAATTAAAGGTCATGAAATGTGTGACAAACCAAGAAAAAGATTGTTTCAGATGGAGTTTAGCTTACCTCTTCAAATTTCCTGCATTAGGAGGTCACAGAATTAAATCTGATGCCTGGATAGTTTAAAGGGCTGAGTAGTTTGTTTCATTAATCATTAATAATGTTTGTATATTTATCTTAAGATAAGGGTAATCATTTATCATATTCCAGTGGAATAAACTAATTGCAACTGAAACTAAAAAATCATTTTCCCCTGTCAATCCATGATGCTATGCTATTGTTATTTAAAAGGTAGCAAATAATTGAGGCAATAATCTAAGCCATAGAAAGTCTACTTCACCTTCAGCCCCATTCTCAACTAAAAATAATATTCTGGTAAAGGTATGTTTTTCTATTTTCAACATTACTTCCCATAATATGGTTCCTCTTTCCTTGTACCAGCTGTTTTTAGCAAATGTACAACATTTTCTACTAAGTGCTTTATGCTTGTCTGAGTGCCTTTTGTTGCCTTTCCTCCTGCCTGGATTTCATTCATCTATTTAAATAATATTGATTGAGGACCTACCAGATACCAGGCGAAATATGAGGCAGGGAGGGATAGCTAAATTAATGATATGATTTTGACCAGAAAAAAAAAAAAGCTTAAAAACCATTGTATATTGTTCAACCTTTCCAACAATTTATGATGCCTATATTTTATTAATATCTCTGAGAAGGTTTACATTCAAGAAATGTATGTAACTTTGTTTAACCCAGCATCCTCCATGCTTTACTACAAAAAGTAGTCCTCGTGTTTAACACCTGTGGAATTCCAGTATTTGTCAACACAGTTTGGGAACTTGTAGTCTGCTGGGATACTGCACCAGCCTTCATCTGTTCTAAGGATTTATCAGTATCTTGATAATGGAGATCAGAGAACTAGATTCTTTGTTCCTTCCCATTTGATAGGGAGAGGCACAGTTTGAAATGCTAATTCTTCACATTATTCTCAGAGTCTCTCTGGTTGTTTATGGCTTGTGCGTGATAATTTTGAAAAGTGTAATTGTTTAGTTGAATCCATGAAAAGGAGGCCAGTGTGACTGAAACGATTCTTTATTCTTTTTTTTTATTTTTAGTGCAATGGTATTGTTGTAATTTCTTAGGCTCATGTAACCATTTACCTCTTAATGTCTCTGAAGCAACCACATTGTGCCATTTGTAGACAGATCAATTCCAAAATGAGAAACAGATCAAATGCCGACTCCTGGATTAAACTTCTATTATTCCCCCTGCAGAGCAAGTTGCTTCAGGGCTTGGGAGTCAGTCATATGGCTGCCCATCTATGACGTAGATCATTCGCATTTCAGTACTCTTTGTTTGTTTCTCTGCTTTAGAACGTAAGTTGTGTTTTGGGGAATAAACGCAAAAACAAAAACCAAACAGGTGATCAGAAAAAAATGATCAATTGACTCGAATAGACTTTTTTTAAAGAAATGATATCAATGATCAATAAGCATATGATAAGATTCCCAACATATTATTATTTAAAAATGTAGTTTAAAACCACTATTATCAAAAATAATTAATATTTTTCATACCATTAAAATGACTATTATAACACATACAGAAAATAACAAGTGTTGGAGAGGCTGTGGAGAAATTGGAATCCCTGTGCATTGCAGATGGAAGTGCAAACTAGGGTAATGTGTAAGTGGTACAGACTGTAAAGTGGAAAACAACATGGTAGTTCCTCAGAAAACTAGTCATAGAATTATATGACCCAGTGATTCTATTTCCGGGTATGTGCCCGAAGGAATTGAAAGCAGGGACTGGATTCTGTGTACCTGTGCCGATAGCAGCATTATTATAGTAGCTAAAATGAGGAAGCGACATGAGTATTTTTCATTGAATGAATGAACAAGCAAAATGTAGCATATGCATATCGCAGAATAATATGCAGACTTAAAAAGGAAGGAAATTCTGACACATGCTACAAACATAGATGAACCTTGAAGACATAATGGTAACTGAAATAAGACAGTCACGAGAAGACAAATGCATTGTGATTCCACTCACGTGTGTAAACAAAGTTTTGGGCATGGATGCTCATGAACATTGCACAGTAGTGTTAATGTAATCAATGCCCCTGCCTACACACTTAAAAATGGTGTAGATGACGTATTTTGTGTTCTGTATTTCTTGCCACAATACAAAAATGGAATGAATGTGTGAGAGAATGAATGAATGCAGGCACTATGCTGCCCATTTTGCTTTTAAGAGACATGAAGTTGAGCTCAAAAAAGAAATAGAGAAATACTCTACCTTGACTTTGTTACAAGGCAGCAGGAAACAGAATAGCATGAAATATGCTTTCAGAAAATTATTAAATGCTGATGGACACTCTAAAAATAATGTAAATCATATAAATTATTAGGACTATTATTTAATCACATTTAGATAGTCTTCTCCAAGAAACTCTGAACCTGAAATGTACTTCATCTTTTAGAATGTCCAATACCCAGCTGAGACATTTTGTGAACTGTAATTAAATTATTGAGGAAATGCCTCTATTACTTACTTGGTGATCCAAAATTTTGATGTTACTCTGTGTTTAGCCATACACCATGTAAACACATCTCCACCAGTATAGGTAGTCCACATATTTTTTAAAAATCACCTTTGTCCACTTCTCTTCTTTTATAAATACTTGTATAATTTAATGAATCAGGAAACTGAGGCCAAGAGACTATGGTTACTAAATTAACATCGTCTGGTCAGAAAAAGGCTAAATTTAAGATTTTAATCTTTTTTTCTGATTCCTAATGTAGTTTCTCTTCTATGTCAGCAGTCTGAGGCCCATGATGAGCCATTGTTTTTGGCTATAGAAATGTCATATTGCATGATCCCATAAACGCGTATCCTGTAGTTTCAAAATACGTATTGGAGGAGTTTAAATATATTAATTAATATCACTTTATGAAGGAAGCATGTGTCTCAACAACTCCCATTTAAAATATCTGATATAGTTAGGTGACACATAAATTGGGACTTTTTAGTGTTAGGAGCAAATAAGTTTTTATAAGCTTCCATATTGCAAGACAACGAACACTGCCAACACATCGTCTCTTTGTTTCTAGAAGGAGATTTCATAATGGGTCTATTCCTCTAACAACAATGATCATTCAGTCCTGAGCAACTACATGTAAGAAACCAAACAACATTTAATAGTGATTTATGAAACTATGGAAAACATTGTCATTTTTTTTATGATGAAGTTGCAATCACAGCATCTGAAGTCTGATACCAGTCTTTGTCAAGCTGGAAATTCCAAGACAGTCATGAAGGCTGGAGCTAATGTTTCGCAGGAGGAGAGCTTGCTGGTGTCTGATGCCAATTCTGGAGAATTTCACTTTGGGGAAGTCCTTTACGATTGGGCCTCCCCTTCTTCTTCAGCTTTTTTCTTGTCTGACTTTTCTGTTTTGGTTTAGGTTTTCTTGGTATTTTCAGTCTGATCAATATACTGTAAGCTGTTTTCCTGTCAGTTTAGAATAGAGCATAACACCTCAGTCACCATGAGTATTGGTTTCATGTTTTTAAAAGAGATAAATGATTTTATTTTTTCCAGAGCAATATATGGGCTAACTTCACAAGAAAAATGAATTGTTTTCAAAGAGAAAAAACAATGGTATGCTGGTAAACAACAAGAATTCCACAACCAAAAAAAAAAAGTTGTAATTTGTGGTGTTTTTAAATTTTCTTCATGTAAATAGTTTGGCCTAGGCAGATTTCAGGCAACCACAGTTTTCAACCAGCTTAGAAAAGTCCTGGAAATGTAATAATCGACAAGCTGATACACACCAGCTCCATCACAAGCTGGTCCAGTGCTCCACTGGCAACAGGGCTGATAGCAAAGGAACCCAGAAACCTAGAAGAAAATGATGGAAAAGCACTTGTTTGTGGCAAAAAGACAAACTTATGCCCTTGGATCTCCTCTAGTGGAATTCTGATATTCTTACACTTCAAGTAGCTTTAACTTTTATTTAGTTCTCTTGTCCTTATTGGTAGATAGAACAATCTCTGGGAAATGGCCAGCCTTAGAAATTAGAACACTTATATTCTTCTCTTATTTCTTTCTCTTAATTTTTTCTGTGTTTGTTTCATGATCACTGCCCTGAGGCATGCTTTACTAAACCCAGAATGTACAAAAACTAATCAAATGCATTGAACACTTTTCATGTTCAAGGCCATGCGATATGAGCTGTGCATGTATTATCCACTCACTTCTCACAGTATTCTCATAAGGTAGGTATTTACATGACTATTTTTTCAAGTAGGTACCAGACTCAGTAGCATTGAAGAGATAAAGATTCAAGCTGAGTTAGACTCTCAAGGCCATATACTTTAACCCCTGCATTTTGCTTTCTCATGGCAATTTGTGACGTGGATAATAAATAAAAGTATCATTGTGATTTACAGAGCATTTCAAGCCCATAAAGTGCTTCTGTGAGCTGTATTGTCACAGAATCTCATTGAGGTAAGGTGGAAAAGATATGGTATCCTTTTTGCAGGTGATTAAGTCTAGGTGATTAAGTTTCCAGAGAAACTTGATCATAATGCATTTACAAACGGTTCCTCCGTCTCCAAAAAGAAATGAACAAGGTGCCTCATGATCATCATAGGTCCCCACAACTGCAGGGAAATGCAGAAATCATCTCATTCAATGGTCTTTTTCACAGAGAAGTTATGTGCAGTCTTTCAGAGAACAACTAAGGCTCTTTATTTTGCTTCCACAGAATCTACATATTTGAACTTGATATCATTTTATCCTGTTAGTGGTCTCATTACATATAAAATTCTAATGCAAACATTTCAAAATCTTAAGCCTGTTACCTTGGTGGTTGTAGAAATTAGAAAATATAGACATAGAATATAATAGGACCAATAATCATTGATCTCTATTGACTGATTCTACAATCAGTCACATTTATTTTGCATATATATCTTTTTACAGTATGCTTCGGCATTTGATAGCAAAATGAAAGCATTTGGGGATTATCAAATTAACCTTTGTGGACACTTTTTATGAAGAACTGTGAAAAAATATCTTTGCAAAATTTTATCAGTGTCAAGACATTGAAAAATAAAGAAATGATGATTTGGACTTGAAATTCATTGACTCAACAGAAGAAAGACTTCAAATTGTCAATGGGTTTATTGTCAATGGACTCAACCAGTGGCCTCATGAATAAATATTGCTGGATGCTTAAATTTAAAATTTGACTAGACTTAATCCAGTGTTTTTTCAAAAAACTACTCAGGCTTGACGTTGTCCAGACAGGTACAATGGCTTATTAAAATTCAATTTTTAATTGCTTTTAAAAGTCAATTAGTTTTTTTGTTAATTTGTTTGCATTCTCCTTTGCTGCCTTACATGTGTGAGGAGAGTAATTTTTCCCAGAATGAAATGTGAACATCTTTCTTCTCCTGGGATGAAATGCCAGGCCAAGTTATTTCCAAAGTCCAAAGTACTCATTTTCTTGTAGGAAAAAAAACAATAATGTATATTGCCAATGGCATTGTGTATTGCTTTTGTTGTTGTTGTTATGAACAAACAAGCTCTTCCTGTTTGTTCATAACAACAAAATTTATGTCATTTATTTGTATTGTGATAAGAATAAATAAGAAGAAGAAGAAGGAAAAAAGAAGAAGGAGGAGGAGGAAGAGGAGGAGAATGGTAGAGAGAAATAAAGGGATATAAGACATACATTGAATGATTTTGGGGAAGCCAGGGAAGAACAGGGGGTTTGGGCTAGCTGAACTCCCCAGGTGTGCTAAGGCATGGGAAGTCTCTGGGCTTGAGCTGATTGAAGAACCCTGCACCCAAAAAGGGCAATATTTGAATGCCTAGAGGACCTACCAGCTCCCTATCAGGTTTCCTGGAAAACCTGCTTAGGCCATCATTATTCAGTCTTCCTGTGAATGAGGATCCCACAACTGATTGATCCAGCAGGATGCCAGCAAATCACCTTGTTACCCACCTGGTTACCCTGTGATACTCTGCCTTCAGTGTCTTCCGACCCAGAATAACCATGCGACCAGAGGAAAACCTGGCCACACAGCAGTGTGAGGGGTGAGTTCCTATGGTTGGGGGTGAGGATGCAAACTCCAGAGTGTTCTCAGCTGGGACACTGCAGAGGGAACGCCTCTGTTTCATGGCTAACCACGTGGATGCTCCTTTTGAAACCCATACGAACCATTTTAGTTCTTGTCCTTGAAAATGAGGAAGTGTTTTTGGTTGGAAACAAAACGACGCAGCTGTCACAATTGCAGGTTCACCCTCCCTCTGATGGTCAGGACTATGGAAGACACCGGAGGGCTGCGGAGAGACACAAGCAGAGAAGGCAGGATAAGTCGCAGTTTTGCTTGGAGGAGTTTCCTTGCATGGCTGGCAGCATTATGCCCTAAGGGATTTCTAGAAAGCCACGATGCCCTCCTGGAGGAGAAAATGTCAGGGGCCCAGCTGACCCAGAGCCTTCTAAACTCCCAGATGGAGTTTTGAAGACAGATAAGGTTAGCCTTTAAAATCTGACTTGCTGGCTGATTGCTGAGTCCTAAAACAGATAAGAAATTCTTGAAAACTTTCCTAATAGTTTTAAAAATCAATTTTAATGTAATTTCCACCTATTATGATTTGTACAATTCATTCTGTTTTGGAAGTCAATATTTTATTTTGCTAATTATGTACTTTATCTTCCTTGGATTTATTTTATCTTCCTTTTTGAAATAAATTTACATTTAAAAGTAATTTTAATATGGTTTTTAAACTAATTTTCAGATACATGAAAGGTGATTTCCCTTCTGCTTCAAATTTGGAGATTTCAAGGTATGAAAACTAAAGTGTATAATTTGCATGAAAGAGTGTGTTATGCAAGTTTCTTTATTAATCAAAAGTAATCATTAGTGCTATTGATAATTTATATTATTTTGTGATGCTGTCTGTCTGTGGATAACTAAGATATTGTTGAGAGAGTAATATATTTCAGTATTACAATATTGAGAGCATAACACATAGGCCATAGTTACAAACCGAAGAAACGGGAATGTGCCGTATCAACTGCCGAGCACATCTTTTATACATATCTTACTTTGGACATGATCAAAGGAAAATTGCTATCATGTGCTGGATACTGCTTTTTTTTTTTCTTTCGTCTCCCCTTCTGCAAGCACAAACTATAATCTTGGACTGCACATGGGACAACGTATACATAACTTCAAAAGGCATATTGATCCAATAATTAAATTAAATCTGATGTTTGACATCGTGTATAAGAATCGCTCCTTGACGGACAGAATATTCGGTTTGCACCCCTTGCTGCAGAGCCCTGAGAGAAAGTGGAAAAGGGTTCTTCAACATTGAAAACTCACGGTATTATCAAGGCATTTTCGAAAAGATAGGAAAGTTAGGTGTTACCTTGTTCCTTGTGTACACTACACTGATGATGGTGATATATTTCACTTAGTGAGCATCTTTATTTGTCTTATCTCATATTATTCATTTACTTTTAAATAAATTGGATCAAGTAAGCAAACAAAATGGGAGTAAAGGACTATGTAGGCAGTCATATTTTTGTGAAACAATTCCTTATGTAAGAATTAAAAAAGCATTAGGCTAAATTTGCAAATTAGTAAATTTGTAAGTCTTCTATTCAAGCTGTAGCAAAAGGAGAAAAGAGGAAGAGAAGTAGAAGCAGACGTTAGATTGGTAATTAGCTTTGATCCTTTTGTGAGCAGACAGACTGGGGGCAAGAATAGCTTCGAAGGGACAAAGAATATGGTATAAACTGTTGATAGTATCAGGGCCTTCTAGAGCAGGAACGAATGTTACAAGATGTCACAGAGTAAAGAAATAGGGCAGTTAGTTGTCTGACATATGTTAGGTCAGCCTCTTGAAAAGGATAAACGAAGGAAAGCTATGGGGTTGGTCCCAGCAAGAGCTGTGGAAGCCACCAGATAGACCAGAGAGGGACCCAGGCAGAAGAAATACAACAGTATCTTCTGGTGGCGTGTTTGGCAGGGGGCCTCCAAGTAGCACCATGCGGTCATCACCATGGGAGAGCAGCCTGGCATGTGGAAATAACGTGAGAAGACCACGGTGCAAACTGAAACCGGAGACATGTAGAAAAGAACTGTAGTTTTAACAGCTCTTCAAATGTGAACTGAGGTAGAGAAATACTCTCTTACTAACTTTTTGTGTCTCTGTTATAATACAGATTGTAGGTCTAGGAATACTTCTTATATTAGCATCTGTAGCTTACTTATTAACTGGCTTTTGTTATTTTCACATTTAATTATTTCAACAAATAATTATTGGTAAACCATTATATGGGAAGTAAATTCAGATCTTGGGAGTAGAGATAAATACACAGATAAGATAGACAATATGCAAACTAACGTGCAAAGCATTGTGCAAAAAAATTTAATTCATTGATGTAGTACAAAGAGACCCTTCACTTCCTAAGATTAGTATTAAAATGATGATAATAAATTACTAATTGAATATCAGGAAATAACATTCCATTCAGTAAATGCAAAGCTCATCATAAAGGCTCCAAGAGAAATGTTAGTTTGGTTTATTAAAATATCTACAATAAATACAGTGTGAACAAAATTCGAACACAACGAACAAAGCAGACAATGGTAGGGAATGAAGTCGGAGACTCAGGCTTTATGAGATGAGGGTAGAATTTGGAGTTTTATTTGAAATGCAGTTGTGAACTGAATGTTTGTGCTTCCTCAGAATCCATAAGTTGACATTTAACCCCTAACAGGATGGTATTTGGAGCTGAGGACTTTGGGGAGTTATAAGATGTAAGGGTGGAGGCTCCCCTCATCAGTGGAATTAGTACCTTCATAAGAGAAGTTGCAGAACTAGCTACTCTCTTTCCACCATGTGAGGACTTAACAAGAATACAGCCTTCTACACCCAAACAGCAGGCCCTTATCAGACAATGAATTGGCTGACACCTTTTCTTGGACTTCCCAACCTCCAGAACTATGGCAAATAAATTTCTGTTGATTAGCTGCCCACTCTGTGATATTTTGTTATAGTGGACTGAGCTAGCTAAGATAGCACTGCTAAGACATTAGAGTATTTTAAGGTGGGACACTAAGTGGTTTACTTTAGTAAACCCTCTGGAAAATGAATGCAGATAAATTATAAGGAGTAGTGAAGAACAGGAATGGGAGCAAGGACACCAGGTAAGAGACACTGTAGCACACACAGGTGTGGAAGTGGGCGATGATGGTGAGGAAGGGGAGAACCGAATGAACATACAAGGTGATTTGGAGACAGGCTGGATGTTGAGGGAGAGGATAAAGAAAGAATATTTTTGGCTTATGCAGTTTGGTTATTGATGAGACAATTGAGAGAGAAGAAGAGCATGCCATCTAGAGAACATACATAGAGTGAATGTATCAAGAATTATGTTTCAGTCAGTTTAAGTTTGAGGCACTGTTTTAAAATATAAGTAGAAAATTCAACTAAGCAGTTGGATAGTCAGATCTGAACTTTCAGGAAAAGAATAAATTTGAATATATATATATATATATATATATATAATCATTGTAAAAGCAACCATTAAAATCCTTATTGAAATGTCATCTCCGAGAACCTAGCATAATACCTTTCATCTAGTTGGGACTCAATAAGCATTTCTTAAGTGTATTTCCATGTGGAAGGTATAATGTGAGAGGTGGGATGTAGAGAAAATAATAAGAATCACTTTAATTTGAAAGATAACATGTTAGTTTCCTATGGTCACCATGACAAAATACCACAAACCAGGTGGCTTTCAACATCAGAAATATATTCTGTCATACTTCCAGAGTCCGGAAGTCTGAAATCAGTATCACTGGGATGAAATCAGACTGTTATCGGGGTCATGGTCCCTTTGGAGATTCTAGGGGAGAATATTTTCCTTACTTCTTTCAGTTTCTGGTGGCTGCTGGCACTCCTTGGCTTGTGGCTACTTTGTCCGAATCTTCAAGACAAGTAGACCAGTATCTTCAAATATTTCTCTCTATATATTACCTACCTCATGTCTGTTTCAGATCCCTTTCTGCCTCCCTTTAATGAGAATCAATGTGAATTGCAATTAGAGCTCCACTGAATAATGTAGGATAATCCTTCCCATTTCAAGATCCTCAGTCACATCTGCAAAGACAGCCACCACCTTTTTTTGAACTTTAAGTTAATATTCACAGGTTATAGGAATTAGGAGGTGGCTTTTGGGGACCATTTGTCAGTCTACTACAGATAATACTGAATTTCATAAACATTAAAATTGTAAGGATATGTAATTACTGCTGAAATGGAATACTGTGTAAAGTTGGTAGACACATTGAAGTAAAACAAATTAATTCTGGGGATGTCCAAGCACAAACATTTCTATGCCCTGGGTCTTGATAGAACAGTACGAGTTTGTAAGTTTGAGGTATACAGAAGGAATTCCAAGCCTAGAGAAACACATGAATAAGGGCAAGGATCTGTGAATGCATGCTATCAGAGAAGGATAAATAAATAAACATACCTTAATCCCAACACTTAAGCAAGAGTGTTTTCTGAATCTCAACCACTGTTCAGCCTTTGGTAGATACAAACTAACTTAAAATAAGGTATTTTTGAAAGTCCATAATATTAGATTATCCTTGGGAAATAAGATGGGCATACATGGAAAATATTAGTCAATATGTAATTATACAGTAACTTTTGTAATATTTACTCGGACTTCAGGGATAAAAAGGAATTACCAGAAAAGAGATTTAGTTGGGAGGATGGGGTATGCTTCATGAATGATGGGTGGAATTTGAGTATGTGGAGAAGGTAGAATGTGCAACGTAGTTTGACCGGAAGAAAAGGCATTATTGTTGAAAGAAGAATTGAGAGTTGTGTGAGAGCCCATGTGGTCAAAAGCACAATTGCAGTCCTTTGAAGGGTATAAAGATATGAGATTATATAAACTAAAGTATGTCCTACTATTGACGGATTTAAGAGATCAGAACAGATGTCTCCTTGAATCCTTTTTCAAAGAGTATGGAGCACACTGACACAAGCATTTCTGCCATACGTTGTGGGCTGTGTATTTATCATCATATATAAACAAGCAGCAATTGACACAGTGAAATAGTTTTGGCATCCCATCATACTGTGAATGCCCTGTGAGCAGAATACATGGTTTATACTTTGTAGTTTCTCCCTCAATTCAGAGACAGGAAGGGTTGCAGAAACCATTATTGAGAAAGAGATCAATACAGAGATTAAGAGGAAGGTAGAGAAGAGCTGGGTGGCTGACTAGTCTGTGGCATTGCACAGAAAGAACCAAGTGTATGAAACCTGGTAGGAGAGTCATTGAAATGATTAGTCCAGATCACTATGGTCATCTTGTCAGTGGTGATCCTTATTTAGACCAGCAGGAACTGAGAGAGACTGGGGAGGAGTTGGCGTAGTGAGGGCTGATTTTTACCCAGAACACACATGCACGCACTTCTTTGGCCTCTCTCTCTGGAGCCTAGATGTAATATTTTCAGCCTGTCTATCTTAGTCAAGTTGATAAGGTAATATTTATAAATTACTCTGGCAACCATGGAAGTTGTTCTGTTAATATAGAATATTTTCCTAACATGACATTTGATTTGAAAGGCTTGAAAAGTACCTATATACATTATGGGGTGATTGTAAGCAAGCGATACAATTTCAGGGCTCAGGAAATAAGAGGCAGAGCTGTCTTTCTGTCTCCCTCCATATATTCTTTTTGTTGATTTTATAAATATCCCAGCATTGACTGCAAAACAAGCAGTGTGCAGACACATGACATTTGATTTTTGTTCTGCTTTTAATTATAGGTGGATGCAGTTTTAACATCCCTGTGCATTCATTCATACATTTATCAAAATGTACACAATTTTACCTTCCTGATGTTCCAAACACAAAAGTAGACTATGCTGCAGACACTATATTAGACTCTGGGAATGCACAATAGAAGGCTGAGTATCCACTTTTGAGATCATGATGTAATGAGAACATAGGTGTAAACACTCAGAAATATTTCTGTGCCATATGTTGTGAAACACAAACATGCAGTGCAATCGAATAGTTAATGGCAGTCATTGTTGAGAATTTCTATTTACTTAGGCTTTCTCAGGGAGTGAGGAAAGGCCTCATCAAGGAGATATGAGTAACTATTGATGAATAAGGAGACTCATCTGGGCAAGTGGAATGATCAGCAGATTTCAGATCAAAGAATGAATATGATTAAAGGCTCAGATGCATGAACTAATAAGACATATCGGCCATCTCTATGTCTTTGATATGGTGGGCGAGTGGGTATAATTCAAGGCGAGAGGGTCAGGAGATGAAGGGACTTGTAGGAAATTAAACCTTGTGTACATTGCTTAATGGGAAACCACTGAAGCACTTTAAGCTGTGCAGAGTGACGTGTTCACATTTGCATTTAAAGGTAATTTGCTGAACAAAATGAACAACGGACAGCAAGATGATATTCTCTTTAAATATTAACTAATGACAATTTTAAAATATTTCTGGAAAGCATAGATTACAGTGTGGTCATTGGAACCGTAAATAGTTGCCATTGTTTCAATATCCAAGTATCAAGAGTTGGTGGAGGGGAATGGGTTAGAGATTCTTCTTTCTTTTCTCTGTTCCAATTTTGGAGGTTTGGTCCCTGTGGGTCTCTATTCATCACTACTTTTTTGTGTGTAGCTGTGCCATGACTCTTGATATGGCAACTCAAGAACCAGCAGGGTTGGGAGGGCAGGCAGGACTCTCTAGAGCTGGAGAACAGTACTTAAAGGAAGAGAAAGCAAGTCGAAATAATTACTATCACATAACATGTCCAGGGAGGGAGCTGGACCTTTGAGAATCTTATGAGCGGCAGT
Source organism: Anoura caudifer (assembly GCA_004027475.1). Taxonomy (NCBI): domain Eukaryota; kingdom Metazoa; phylum Chordata; class Mammalia; order Chiroptera; family Phyllostomidae; genus Anoura; species Anoura caudifer. The sequence continues at coordinate 201,915 of PVKU01000022.1, forward strand.
GAATGATCCATTTGCTACGTGAAATAGTGAAGAGATGCATCTTCCCTATCATGCTTGATATCCTTCCAGAGAGAACCCCACTGAGGAAGAAAGTGAGAGAGATTTTTGTCTACTGAGTTAATGAAGGCCACATAGTCTTGGGAGAATCCAGAATTGGATGTCAAGGAGGAGAAAGAGAATCTATAATCTTAAAAGGATCAAACATGCATTCACAGGTGCAAGACTGGTTAGTTCATAAGAGGTTAACCCTGAAACACTCTGGGAAAGAAGAAATGACAGGGAGGCTCTAAACAGAGCTAACAACAAACTTTAAGGATAAACATGGATCTCCTATGACACTTTTGCCCAAGTAAATTTCCTTATGATCACAGGGCCTCCTTCAGTGTGTTTAGGTCATCTGTCTGAATCTGTAATTAGGCTTTTCATGAATGAAATTCAAGTCTGTTTCTCTTTCCATGAGAGTAAGTTCAGTGCTTTTTCTGGTTTCTGTGATTAGCCATTGAGCCTGCCTCTTCATCAAGGAGGCAGTAGGTACTCAATAGTAGTTACCATTCATGGAGGTATTAATGGTCTGGTGGTTATCAAACATTTAACATACGCACATAATGACCCAGGAATTTCTCTACAAGGTGGGTTTTGATTCACTGGTTTAGGGATGTTGGTGATGCTGGCCACACTTTGAAAAGCAAGGAGCTAGACATGTATGGTTGAACATGTGAAGTCTAGAACCCATAGGGACTTGTCCACTTCATGCAGCAGACTGTGCAAAACCCCAGATTCTAATGCAGACCAGGCTGACTCCTACTTTTCAGGCATGTTATTTGCTTTCCAAAACTCCAGCCATTCCTAAGTGTGGTCACACAGCTCCCCTGTCTCCCTAGCAAAACTGTACCTACCTTTCTGGGCTCCTGAAAATACTGCAACGGAACATGCATTGCCTGCAGGGCAGTGTAGACAGGAGGTTGCTGCCTTCAGAGAAAGTGTGCTTTAGGAAGGCATTCATTTCTCTAGACCCAAACTAAGCAAACTAAGGAACTCTGTCAGTCATGACTTACAGTTGCCCTCTCTGAACTCAAAACGGGGCCACACGCTGTGTTAAAGCATGAAGCCACTTTTTCTGCCTAACTCGGCTAAAGTTATCTCAGCTTCAGCACTCAAATGTGGGACTACACTGGAACGATGGTGAGACCAGATAGAAGAGTGTAGAAAGGAAATGAGACTGAAGAAGTGGCCAGGGCTGTTTGCCTTCACACATCTAGCATTTCCTGGATGCCAACTATGTCTTGAGCTCTAAAGGATTAGTAAGGAGCACTGGAAGAAAATATAAAATTTGAACTTCATCAGAAGTCTCTCCATTCTTCCTGAAGCAGTTTGTGTGGTATGCACGTGTGATGCTTCATCTTAGAGCAGGGCTGTGATAATGTACCGTATGGCTTTTGACTTCTACTGGGTGGGTTTCACGAGAAAGAATAAGCAGGGTTTCATTTATCCCAGTTACTAAGATCCAAAAAGTTTAAACTAACCTTTCAGCTGATTCCTTGCATCATTGCTATCTTGTTTTCTGATAATGTGGCTGCATTAGAACTTGCTGAAGCCTTGGAGATTTGCATGTAAGTTTATCCCCTAAATTTGCATCGACATGGTTTTCAGTCAAGTGGGTAACTAAATCCTGTGGCCAAGAGCGAGCAAGGCTGGCAATATTTGCATTGAAAACCAGTGGGAGATTAGGGGAATAATGAATCTGTGCAGTCTCCCAAAAAAGAACCAGTGATGAAAACTCTGCATCTCTCAAAATGCTCTTCACTTCCATTAAGTGTCTGCGGCTGCTAAGACCTCACTTGTACTTCCTCTAGAAGACCCAAGCAACAATAGGATACATGGGGAAAATGTACAGAGAGCTACCATCATGACACAAATTTGTGAAATGGCCATTCACCACCACCTTTTAATGTACATTTTTGGAGAGAAATTTGGGGGACATTCTTGCTGAAAATAAACTCTCAAATAAAAAACGAAACAAAACCCCCCAAATTGTATTTTGTTTTCTGGTCAGAGGTAAAGGCACAAAGTCAGAGTTGAGCTTAGAGTCCTTCATGATGTTGTCAATCTGGCTTAAAAAAAATGTTTTAAGGACAGAGAGTGAGACATTCTGTAAATTATAGGCTGGGTGTTTCTTATTTTATGCCTTGCTTATCCATTGAGATTTGCATCTCCTGTGATCAGGCACCTAGTGATGAAGAAAAAGGGACCTGGATCTCAAACCAAGTTATTTTTTCAAACTCTGACTGTGATTGTAACTGCTTTTAGATGGCAACTCAGAATTCCTGTTTTAAAGCTGAAAAGCATTTGAGAGAGCCCTCAGATCCTCCCACTGAAGGAAACTCAATCTCGGAGATGTTAAGAGAGGGTCCCAAAGCTTCCCATTAACCACTAGTAAGTGTATGCAAATAACCTTCTGGCAAAAAGAGGGGAAGTGGGCATGGGGAAGAGATGTTCTTTAAAAAAAAAAAAAAAAAAGGAAGATGCACTGGACCATAAGATGCTCCCAGGTTTTAGAGGAGGAAAATAGGAAAAAAAAATTGAAGCAAAAAATGTGGTAAAATATTTAATAACATAAATAACATAGGATGCCCCCCCCCCCACACACACACAGTGAGCCAGGTCAAGCTACATTTGGGCTGTAAGATGCACCACCCTTTTCCTCCCAAATTTGGGGGGGCAAGGGAATTGTGTCTTATTGTCCAAAAAATACGGTATATAAAATGATGCTAGGCTATTGATGACCTTCACATTTTCTTCTTGAATGTTGTCTCCCGGTAAGGAGTGATGTTGCGAGAACTGGGCTAAGAGCCTGAGTTCTAGAAAACGCCCTACTATTGTGATGGGGCTGAAGTTCAAAGGCAATTTCAGAGCAAACACAGTGAAAAGGATAGCTCTTGCTTTCATTTGGAGAAAAGGGTTTACATAAATTGAGGGACCAGGTGTGAAAGCACATCCTTTCTTTCCAAACACAGTGCCTAGGTTTGCTGTTCCAGGTAATGAAGCAGCAATAATGGTTGGGTCACCAAGGTAAAAATCCCACTGGGGGCTGTCTGAGGAGATTCCATCTCTGAAGATAAAAAGCCACGACTCTCGAGGTTTATATAAAAGTGTAATGGAAATGATTTAGAGAGCTAGAAATGTCCTAGCAAGTCTAGAGAAATAATGTTTGCATGAGTGAAAGAAGAAGAGCTTTTTCAAGAAGTTTAGCACTATATTATAAAGTGTGTTCTGTTATGGAGTGAAGACACATACCAAATAAAAATTATGAAGGAGGAAATAACTATATAAAATTCCAATAGCACCTCAGTAAATTATTGAAAAAAAAAAAAGAATTTCTCATGACTAAAGAAGGCTGAGTAAGATTTGGAAAACTCGTCTACAACAGATCAGACTGCTATAAATCTCAGCAAATTTCCTATTTGCATTTCCTCTTCCAATTTCCTGGTTCCTGTTTGGTTTTCTGAGCAAACAGAAAGAAGATAAAGAAACCAAAAAAAAAATGTTGTTTATTCAAACAAAAGGAAGGACATTCTCTTCCTTTCTTTACGATAACTCACTTCATCATTTCATATGTTTTTTCCCTCTTTAGCAGCAGGTGGTTCACATTCTGAGATGTAATTGATTGTGTAACCCTGTGGGTTTCAGACTACGGTGCTTGGATGAGCAGCATCAACGGTACTGGGGAACTTGCGGAAAAGGCATGGCTCTGGCCCCAGCTCACCAGATGAATCAGAAATTCTAGGCGAGGAGCCCAGCAGTCTGCTGTAAAGCCCTCCAGGTGATTCTGGTGCATTCCTAGAGTGTACGAACCATTGTTATAAACAAAAGGTCCCTAAAAAGTTTTTATAACTTGTTCCTATTCAACATCTCTCAGCATGGAAATACTCAATTTAATTAGTTGTTTATAAACAGAATTTGTGTAAGCATTAAAATAGATGAAAGTCCATGTTCTAACACTGATGTTATGAGGTGTTTCTTCACAAAGAATAAGCATACCATTTAATAGTTACAAAAAAATGTCTTTTTCTGTTAATTAAATAATCATTAGGCTAGCTTTCCATTTATTCTTCGTAAAGATTTAGCATGTTTGCCTTGATTTTTAAAGAACTAGACATTTTTCACTAAACACTTTCATTATATGAAAAATATTTTCAATAAAAATGAATTTAATAAAATAAAATTGCTTTAAGTGCTGGTCCCCAAAATTTCAGTTCATTTACAATGTATCAGCCCCTTATATTTCTCTTTACTGATGTGATTATTTTGTTAAATATTTAAGAACGATCATAACTCATCTAAGACTCTAAAATTTAATGTGCACATATTCAATAAAATATTTTTTGTTTTCTTTATTTTGCCAATATTTCTCTGCACATTTTATTCTTTCTTTAGGGGATAGGTATGCGTACAGTATATTGCACATATTTATATTTTTCAATATACTAAATGCTGGACATGTACAAAACTAAATTCAACTGAATTTTGTTATAAACCCGATTCAAACAACATTCTTTTGGCTGGAATAAAAGAGTATATAAGCTGGTATGTATAGAATAAAGTCTCCAACGCCATCTATGATATTTAAAGTGCACAGGTTGGAATAATGATTCTGCCTCTTTGTTTTTTACCAGGAGCTGCTTCCATGTGATTCTGTGGCCAAACCAGCCCTGTAGGCATCGGGAGAAAGGTGTCATTCAGTATGATTCCGGTCCCCCAAGAAGTCTGTATGTTCAGGTAAATCTCAGTAAATGATCTTTTGCTATAAAAATTTCGATGCTGCTTAGCAAAACTAACAGGTTAAACTGGTTCGAATGTGCATTGATTACATTCTTTCACGTTCAATCAACACACCCATCTCTTGATGCCCAAACTATGTAGTCGGTGGCCCATACTGAATGTAGATCTAGCAATATATCCACTCATCTGGGATTATCGGCAAGGGGAATTTTATTTGGAATAAATACATGTATTTGTTATGCGTGCATATATGTGTGTAAAATATATACACATACCATATATATAAACAATATTAACTATATATACAATTTTAAAATTAAATTACTTTGCTTTCCAGGAGCTTCTGAAGGACTTTCCTCTTTACAGCCGGAGCAGATGGGTTTCATTAAACTGCCCGGGCCTTTCTCTCTCTAATCATCTGCCTGGCCCAATCGGAGGGGAAAAGGGCAGGCACATGAGGAATCTATTCTTTTCTAACCCTCTCTGCAAGGCATCTGCTAAGACCTCATCCATCACGGGGAAAGCTGTGAACGGATAGCTACGCAATACCCCAAGGTCTCGTTGGGAGCCCCGGTGTAACGCCTAACCTCTCTTCTGGTGAAGCAAAGGCAACATGTCCTTTTGTCAACCTGTCAGCAAACACTTCCCTCTTGATACAGTTTGTTCAACCCAACCTTCTGCAGTGTCAACTGGCCACAAAGGTTTCATTTTGAAGAAAGCCCCCAACCTTTGCCTTGATGTAGTTCTCACGAATGAGTACCTTTCCTTCCCTGGTGGCTGAAAGTGTGTGGGATTTGTTTGCTTTTAGAGGGATCCAAACTATTTAGGAGGCAAAATGACTCCCTTATTTGAATGTCAAATAAAACTATTAGGCTATGTGGGCTACATAGCTATTTAATAGAACTAGCCCCAAATATCTTCTTTATCAACCATGTCCAAACTGATAAAAGGTCATTCAATCATCCGTGACGCAGAACTACTGATCTCCTGGCCGACTTGAGGCATAATGGATGATTGTAGTAAAAGCAGCGGACACCAGCTCCTCACTCCCACCGGCACCTAACGGGACCGAATGCTAATGTACTGCAGAGTCTATGGCCCACACTGACTTTTAAATCACGAATGCCTTGTTTTTTGTCAAATGAAATTAAGTTTGAAGTCATCATCCACTTGTTAATTTCAGTGTGAAACACGTCAATCACTTCGCGTTAGTGGTGGCATGAGAATCATGAATGACAGATAATAATGTTCCTTACGCAGGGTGTGAAATGGTTCACTAAGCCATGGGAACTTCTTCCATGTAACAAGATTTATTAGAATTCCAGTTCCTAGTTGTCCAAAGGCTGAGACACTTGAGAAATTAACATATTTGTTGAAAATTCAACTTTTTCTTGGTTTTTATAAGGTGTCTTTAACTACATGGTAGCCTTTTTTTGCTTTATTTTATTTTATTTTAATTTTTTAGTAAGCTACTTCTCCATCTCTAAATTGTTAAGCAATTGCAAACTATCACAGAAGGCATTTTATTTGTTGTGAATGCCTTTCACCTACTGAATGTCAATGTGAGTTTTGATGTCCTCAAGGATGATATTTTTGGTCATCAATATTTTGACTTAAACATTCAATGTTAATTTTATTAATATTGCATTCTCTCAAACTTAGGGGTTTTTTTAATTATTGTTCTGTTTTGTTTTCAATCTCTTTTAGTAAGTATAGCAAATGATAACAATTTTTTAAAAACTTAATGAATGTTTTTCCACTTATAAGCTTATTTAAATTAACCACTCAAACATTTAAAATTGTATTGATAGAATGATTCTATTTTCTTTAAAAATACTTAAATTGTTGAATTGAGAATAAATTGTCCTAGTTATTCAACTGAATCTTATAAATTAAATAAAGAAAATATGTAGGTTTTCTCTTAATTCATTCATTAATGTGTATAGATTTTATTAGAGTTTAATATAAAAGTGCAAAACTAGACTTATTATTCAACATATTTTATAATGGCCTTACAATTTTGACCCAGATTGACTAAATTCTCCATCCAGCAAATATATGCAGCATATTCTGAAATCATGATATTAATTTTCTAGGTTAAATTTTTCAATATCACTTTACTTAATTTTAATCTTGTTAAGTTTAATGATGTGACTCAGTTAGACTTTTAATCCATCCTAAAATCTTGGGCTTTTCCTGTTCTGTTGCCTGTGACTGAGTGATGAACACAAATATGTACTGGGATTTAAATGGCACACACTGAACTCTTTATAAAAAGAGTTTGTAACGGAGACTTCATAACTTAAGAGAGTAGCCAGGATACGGATATCCATGCCACATCATTACCACTTAACACAAGTGTGCAAATATCACCAATGTGCCATGTCATTTAATGGGATTCTGCATTGCTTTGTCTTTTTATACATATATGTGGAGTCCCACCTAGGTGCACCAGGTAGTTGAATTGGCCTCTACAATTCTTTGATACTAAAATGAAATCTGACTAAATTTTAGTTTTTCCAATAGTTTAAGGCTCCTGCCAATGCCATTTATCCTGAAATTAGGGAGAAAAAAAATCAAAGTTGAAATGTGGTGGTCATCTACAACCCTGAGCGAGCAAAATTTCACAGATCTTGTTTTGAGGACTGATCAGCTTCCTCCTTTGATTGGCCTTCCTTTAACTGGCCTTCAGTCCTCTTCACTCTTGCAAGATATCTATAAGCTACAATGCCACATTCAAGCCTTTTATTCATTTGCCATTAGTTCTCACTACAGATGCCCTGATTTTGTTAGATGGCTTTTCTTGGTTGTCCCCACACAACAAAGTGACTTTCCTATGTAGAATCAGTGAAATCCTACTTGTGCTTTAAGGCCAAAGTCAAATGCCTCCATAGCTATGAGATCCTTCCTCTATTACTTCACTCAGATGTAACTACAGGTTTAATGCCCCAGACTTTGCAGCGATGGTCCCTCAGCCACGCTGGTCAGAATTCCATGTCACCTCTCCAGACAATGAGGGCAGACAGGACATCAGGGGGTTGACATTCTAACCATCTTACCTGCTTCAACTGGAATGGAAACTTTATTTTTTTTGTTCAAATGAAGCTTACATCTATATAGGAATACCACAGCGTTTAAAAAATAAAGAGGAAATCCAAAAGAAAAATACTACCTCTCCTTGCTATATTATAAATATCAAAAAAGTGATCATTTCCTGAGTTCATTTGACTTCCCCAACACCACTTTGTCTGTACTTTGGTGAATGAATAAATAAAATGCTATTGTATGGGCTGATATTGTGCTAAGTATAATAAAAAGCAAAGGATTTATTTTGAGATATTGTGGTGTAATGCAAAGAAAATCAGGCTGAATATTAAGAAACCTAGTTCAAGATTATAGCTTGCTATATTAGTACAGGATTGAGATAACATTCTTAATTATTAGTTTCTAATTAAATTGTATTTATTTTATAAACCCAAAGTCAAGTGCTGCTGCAAGGAAGCAGGGAATAATTACCGTTAAGAACTTGGACTTGGAAGCTAGACGGCTCAGGTTCAAATCCTGGCTATAATATATACTTTTTAACTCAGACAAGTTGTTTAACCTTCCTAAGCCTTAGTATTTTGATCTGTAAGATAGAAATACTGTATGCAGTTGTTGTTGGATGAATTAATTCATGTATAGTAAGCAACGGTATCAGCGGGATCACGCCAATAAATACTCTGAAGAACCTAAAGCTCTAAGGAGCAAAGGTATAACTCGAGTTATCTCAATGTGTATCATTTCTAGCACTGAGAATACACAGCTGAGGAAAACAGTGCAGATTTGTCAAGTATTCAGCATTTCAGAATTCTCACAAGAGTACCATAATTATCATAGGCCCTTCCGAGTTCTGCATTAAAGCAAGATATGGCCCAAATCATGCGTGTTATCAATATTAACAAAAGGCACTGCACCAGCATGTTTTCTGAACACTGAACCAGACATAATACATACTTACCACTGGGCCATCTTATAAAAGGTACTATTATGGCATGCCTCTTTAGCCATTGTCCTTCTCCTCTTGAAGTACGCTTCCTAAGACTGAAGCGTTGGTAGGGGGAGAAAACCTGCCCTTGTCTGCCTGCGGCTTACCCAGTGGTAGCACTGCAAGTCCATCTCCAGACAGCTCTCAGTCCTGGGAAAATCTGAACACTGGATGAGCCAGGGGCCTCTTGTCTATCCCCTAAAATGTTTACCATAGTTTCTTACATGTGAATGGTATTAAATTAGCATCTACTGACGTATAATCAATTCAACTGGTTGCTGTCAAAATCCATCCACCAGTTCAATCTATACCAGGCATATCCTTTGACTATGCAGCCCAGGGAAAAAGTCCTGGCTTATGTGACTGAAAAATTCCCAGGTAAATTGATGTAGGTCCAGGAAAGTCAAAGAAGATTAAAAGAGAAAGCAAATGCAGTAGTGCAATAAAAGTAAACTACCCAGAAAATTTTAATACACAGTGATTAAAATTTTTATTCCTCTAACTGGAAGTATGGGAGAGGTTGATATTAACTAACCAGTGTAGTAATATATTAATTTCAGCATCTTCCACTGATATTAACTTTTATTTTAATCAGACAGTAATTTTATGCTTAATAAATATTAACAACTTATTAAAATGTAGTGAAAGGTCAATTTGGGAAGGGTTTATAAAATATCTTTTGTTTTAAGGATTCAAATGTTTTCATAAATGATACTTGTCAAAAATTATATACAATTCAAATAAAACTTTAGATATTCCTGCTTTTAGAAAATCATGGGTAACACCATCTACTAATTATTAGTGCTAATGTGCTTAGAAGGAGCCTGCTTGGTTTTTCATCTTTTGAAACCCCCAGAAACAAGTCCTTGATCTTGGCGGTCCCTTGAGAGCTATTGCAAGCGTGATACTTTCATGCTTTGCACTCTCAGCTTTAGTGATAGTGCATCAAAGGGGTAGAGGTTCATAAGTCATGCTTTCTGCTCCAGTCCCTGTTAGAAATATCTTTCTGGAGAGTTTTAAGTACTTCCAACCCCTGTTGGAAACAGGAAGGGCAAAGGTAAAAACAAAAAAATAAAAATAAAAAAGTAAAGGAAACAAAATTGAACTTCAAAAAAAAAAAAAAAAAAGGAGGGAAAAAAATGCATGCTTTGCATTTGGACCACGGTTAGGATTTTTGCTTTTTCTATTTTGTGTTAATTCATCTACCCCATGCTCCCTGAGAAGGCAGAGAGTCAAACAGCCTTGTCCCTGTGCACCTCTGGACTCTGGGTGACTTTTCTAAACTCAGAGCCCCCACTGACTTCAAAGAGGGGAAAGACCATGGAAGAATCCACAGGGTGCTGTGGGGAGAGAGCTGAGGACAAAGCTGCAGTGAAGTCATCTGAAGGGTAGCATTGTTTCTTTATTATCATCTGATGGGTTCAATTAAGTTCTATCTTCCATATTACATAGCAGTTATTATTTTTTTTTCTGTAGGTGAAATGGAAACATCTGCATGTTCTCGTAAATCTAACATCCCACAAAAAATAATAATTCTGAATGGTTTTCTATGCATAAATGTCAAACCAGGCAGACATCAGGAATGTGGTCCATTTTCTGCCTTCTGTGTCCATGTAGTACAGATGCTGTCCTGGCAATATTCATAGTGTTGGTGGTGACTAATAAGTCTAATGAGAAGTCTGAGGGGTGATCACAACCACTTGACCACTTGATGATTGGCACAGGGGTGTGGGTGGGAGAAAAGAGTGGGTGGCCCTAGAAATGGAGAGGCAAGATGAGGTGAAGTGAAGCAAGAGACTGCTACTATGCAAAAGTTTGGTCACATGAACATGTTTAAGTGTAAATTTCATGCACCAGTAATCCCATTGGTCTTCTCTCCTGTATCTCCAAGTACTTTATTCTCGACCAACCTGCATTCTGAAAAGACTAAATGCACACATTTTTTTCAAGTGCTTCACCTGAAAAAATATTACTCAGGATGTATATCTTACATATACAAAACTCTTTTTTATGTTCAAATCCTTTTTTAAAAAATTGTTACTGTTCCTAACTTACTGTTTTATGTCCCAGGTCTTATATCAACTGCTATTTCTTTCTGGCTGTATTTGGGTCATTTCAAAGCCTTGCTGTCAAACACCATTTCACAGTCTAATTTCTAATATTTCCACTAAACTTCCTACATCTCCATGTGGAATTCTTTGGTTAAATATCACATTCATGTTATCCTTCTTCCAAAAATCTAATAATGAGCTTTGCAACTGTGTGACTAATTTCTTCCAGAACTTGTCAGTACCAAGTGCTCACACCAAATGTTATGGTAAATACATAAGAAGCTTTACATTTAGCAAAGTCCCCCACTCCCTTTATCCCCCAAATAGCCAATAACAGGATACCTATTTTCATCACCAAAGTAGAAACCTAGTTGCCATGGCCTGGTCTCTGCTGATAGTAACGAGCTTCCATGAGAAGCCTTTATTCTTGGTAAAGCATAGAAATGAATTAGGATGGAGCAACTTACCATAGTAGAATAAGCTTAAAATCATGAATGCCCTTCTGTGGCTCCTCCTTTTTCCTGATTGCAAATCCCAGGTGTCCACAAAATACAGTGGGCAGTAAGTTCCAGCCTCAGGTGCAACAGCAAGAAGCACGCATACCATATTTGGTTGCACCCATTTAGTCTTGTCTGTGGCTGTTTCATGCCTATTACTATGTACTTGAGTAGTTGCAATAGAGACCATAACATGGTCTGCAAACAAACAAACAAAAATTATTACCTGGCTTGAGAAAAAGTTATCCAACCTATTGTCCAGCCAAGAACAATGATCATTCGTAAGATGGAGTTTCTGTCCTGGTTTCTAGTTTCCTTCCCTTCCCCATTAAAATGTGGCCAACCCAGAAGAAATCTCAACATCTTCTTCAACTTTCCCTTTAATTTGGAACAGGGGTTCTTAATCTGTGGTTTATAAATTAGATATTTTTTGAGGTATTTTGTGCACGTGTGTGTATGTTTTCTAGAGTAGCATGTATTTGGTGATTAAGAATATAGTTCTGATACAAATAATTCTTGTCTTGAAATGCAAACTTTAATAGTTTAGCTATGGGCCTTTAACACAGATCGCTATGATGTAGAACTCTCAATTTTCTTACTTGAAAAAATAGAACCATTAACACCTGTCTGAAAGGAATTTGTGAGGCTAAAAATAAATTTGACATTGTCTATGAAGTACATAGGGTGCGTATCAAGTGCCCATTAATCACTCCTTGCCCCTAGAAGGAAAACCTGTTGCATACTCAGTGCCAGAAAAAGCTCAATTTCTACTTCTGTATCTGCATCAAACTCAAGCTAAGAAAACTCAGCCATCATAATGATACCAAACAAAGCCTTACTAAGGTGTGCTTACTTATTAAAAATGAAATGAACTGTACCTACCCTGTCACAGACAGACAGTAGAATAATGAGATGCTGTAGAATGAGCTTAAATGAAATGCAGCTTGGAAGAGCATGTATTAGCCCAAGTCTCTAGCATACTTCTAATGGTAGCCACAGGTAAAACCTGGCTATTTCTGTAAATATATAAACCTGTATCAAAGCTTTATTTTTTTTATTTAACTTGCATACTCACATCACAATTTTGCTTTAACAACAAAAAAATAGAACAGAATAGTATATTGGCTTTAAGGTGATTTAAGGAAAATCAGTCCATTAAAGTTTCTAGAAATGTGGTTAATTTTCTTGAGGATTATGAAGCATAATTACATAGTTAATAGTTTAAGATTTAAACATGAGTTGACTAAATAGTGATTTTTTAAAACCCGGGGAATAAAACAGAAATGGTAAGTTTAGTTTTAGAAAGTGTATCTGCCTACTCAACATCCTTTCCAATCTGAAGCGGTACCAGCCGCGTTCAGCTTGGCAGTACATATGTTATGACTGTTTGAATTTCAGAAAGCCTTTGGTTAAATTCTGCATAATTGGTTCCTGCTTAAGACAGGGCTTGCAAGAATCCAGGAGGAGACATGGGAGTAGATAAAGAATGAGTGAAAGAAACAAAAAACAGACACTCCTGGTAAGAAGAACCATGTCCACTCTGGGGGGAAGTATTAAGAGGGTCCCACATGGAGCGGGGCTTAGATCTTGGCTGCCTTTTATCTGAGTAACCGATTCAGACAATGGGATCAGATTTAAGTGGTTGCATTTGCAGATGCTGATTGGAGGACAGTGAACGTGGAGAGCGCTGCCAGAGAAATTCGGAAGGCACGGATGTACTTCATCACAGCACAGAGGACCGGCGCATGGCATTCAATAGCTATAAACACATTAGGCTCAGAATGCATTTACATAAAAATGTGGGGGGAATGGGGCAAATGGGAGAACCTTAAAATGAAGACATCTATGACACAGGATAAAATGAAATTCCATAGAAGCCTGGATTTCAAAGTTTTCATGCTTAATGCTTCAGGGTCTTATATATAAGGACTAATTAGGTTAAACTATTTACATTAAAATGAGGCTGTTTTGAGAAGAATGTGTTTGCTTGAGGAATTATGATAGACTTGGAGATCTTTTATAATTTGCATGCAAGTTGAAATTTCAGGTCATTTAATAGTGAGCAAAGAAGACATTACAGACTCTGAACCAATTAGCAATACAGTCCTGACAGAATAGCCCTTGATGAGTCAATTTGCAAAGAACAAAAATAAAGGAGGAAGAATAAGCTGATGCAGAGACATAATCTCTTCCATAAGCATGGTAAATTTAAATATGCGGGTGTAACACAGGCCCGAAAAACTTGAAAAGAAGACCCACTAACTGACTGAATGAATGTTGGCATGGGACTCCACTTTTAACAACTTAGAAGTAAATTGACAAAAATGACTCTTCAAAATCAGTTGCACATGCAAGTGTCATCATTCTAACTTCAATTTCAAGAAGGCAAGTTAGTCATTACCACTGCCAGCTTTCAAAATTAATGGGAGAATGCAAGAAAGGGGAAGTTCATTATTTCCTTCAAACACACAGCCATATTATACGAACAATCAGATGATTCACATTAAGTTTAAAAAGAAAACACAATTTTGTAGTACACCACACTGTTCATGTTATTGTTTAATTGATCACACAAAATACTCCAGGGTGATGACAGAATCCCTCCTTGTCCTTGTGATTGATCATCTAAGGATAAAGAAGAGAATGCGAAAGTCAGCAAACAAACATTTTAAAATAAAAAGCTCAAGACAGGGAATTTAATTTTTAAGCTAGTCAGCTGATGCTCATAAAAATAAACCAGAACTGATGAGAGAAAAGGAAACTTGAGATGTGATTAGAGATTTGGAATTGTTTTAAGAAACATTAGTTCTTTACAGAAAAAGGCCCTGTACATTCTGGCTGAGAGTTGAAGATCTATTCTGCTTAATTATGAGCAAACAAAATTACAGGAAACAACCACATCCTGTAGATTCTCTACTTGGACAAATAAGCTAGACGTTGATAGAAAATAAGCTGTTTCTTTGTGGTGCTCTGTCAGGAATGTGCTCGAAAGCTTCGAAGGGCCATTTCTAGACCTCTTAGCAAACCCTTAAGCAATTACCACTGTTTCTTGGAGGAAATGCAAGTAGGGTGTTTATCATCTTGGAGTCAAATGTGCAGCTTTGAAATTTCCCAAATCATCTTTTATAATGACTCAATAAAAAAGGATGTGGACATATTTCTCTGTGGGAATACTGATTTGTATTCACTCACCCTCCCCCCCAAAAAAACTTACCTGTCCCAACATTTTGAATAGTTGAATATATAACCAGACCAATTTTCACTGGAAAACTAGGAACTGTGTTAGCAAGTTTTCAGATTAAAGATAATATTTCCTTTCTTCTTTTTCATTTTGTATTTCCAGAAATACATATATTGACCTGTATCTGAAATTCTTTATAATACATAGTTGTAAGTGACACAATGTTAAAAAGGTAAAATAATAATAGCCACCACTTATTGTTTATTTACTCTTTCCTATGTACATGGGAATGTTACATACCCTTTACCTTATCTGTAAAGGAGTCCTAGGAGACTAAGTTTTTTATCACCATTTTCCTGATAAGGCCACAAAATCTTAGTGGTTTTAAGCAACCTGAGCAAGTAATGCCATATCTAAGACCTGAACTGACCTCTGTGTTCTTTTAGAGTCCATGTTAAGAAGGATTATAAAAATTAAGCATACATGAATTTGAAAATACTTTTGAACACCTACTCTGATCTTGGCATTATTATGGGTACTACAGGACATGTCAACGAATAGAATACTTACTATAACATGAAACATATTTTTAGCTTAAATGATAGTGTCTGTAAGTCTGAGCACATAGACTACAATAAGTAGTCAAAATCACTTACCAGAAAGAATGGGAATGGCTACCAGATAGTTTTTTGTTGTTGTTGTTGTTGTTGTTTGTTATACATACTTTTGTGAAATAAAGCAAGATATACCAAATGATCATGTAACAAGTAGAGTTTTTTGCCACATCTTTCTTTGTGCCCCAAATATTAGAGTGACTGGATTATATAGAATAACTACTCTGCTACCACCAATTACACGTTAGAGGTACATTATATATACTGCCTGCAACAACCTCCCAGAGAGGGTTGCATGATTTTCAACTTGAACTTCAAAAAAATCTATGGACTCTGAAGGTGCCCTACTTTGGAAGAGCAGTATATGGAGGCTCTGATTTTCAGATTCAATTCTCTCTGGCTCCAAATAAAACCTTCATTATACTGTGATGAAACTAAAGCACAAGAATTTAAATCAGACTTGCTGGAGGACCGGAGAATTCCCAAAATAGATTGCTGCCAGTGAGAGACCGCACAACCTCAGAGCTGAGTCTACAACGGACAGTCCAAATAAGTGAGGGACCAGGTGCGAAGCATTAGTTCATGCCTCTTTCAGGATAATGAGGGTGAGTCCTGAATAAAAAAAGTATTTATTTTAGTTTTTTAATGTATTGTTTAATTAAATAAAATTATAAAAGTAATTTGTGTATGTGTTTAAAATCTATGAACAAGGCAGAATATTATATCCCGTATTATCTTAAAAGTCCCGCTAGCTCACACTTGTTCCTCTTTCACTTAGCCATTTGCATTCCGAAACCTCCTCCTCATGGTGTTGCAGAACCTGCCAGTGTTGTTCTGGAACAGTTATGGGGTTCCATTGCCCGCTGCCAAGAAGCGTGACTTCCAAGGCAAGAGCTTGGTAGAAAAGGAAAGGGATTGTTTATTTAAAGGTTAGACATATTTAGAATAATGACAGATTTCTGCTGTTAAGTCTCACTCCCTTGAAAAACACCCAAAAAACACATAGTCCTGGTTCCCTTTGCCAAAACAGGCCAGTTTCAGAATATGCCAGAGGTACCAACTTTCAGAAAAGCAGGAGTCTGCAGATCAGCATCCCCAGTCACAGTTCAGCTCCAAGCATCTCTCACAAATCTGGGTGGCTGGGCAGGACCTCTGCCTCATGGCCAGCTCTGGTGGCTCTGAATTTCCAGCTTTCAGAATATACTTCTCTTACTGTGTAGCTGCTCCCCTTTTTCACTCCAGATCACATGATTCCTTCCTATCTCTTTTAGCCCACCCTCATTTAAACGCTCAACCCAGAACTTTCTGCATGACCTCATATCTGGCTCCTCCTATGATGTGTTAGCATCCACCATGTTTGCCAGTTCCCCTGTATCTTTCACCTTCTTTTGACTGCCCTCTTTAGTCAGGGCAGAAGTTTCCAGCAGCGCACAGACATCCAGGGTGGGCATCCACCCCTTGTCTTGAGTGCAGGCACTGTATCCAGGCTATGTCATGAGTCCCTGAATGTTTTCGTGGTCACAGACACAATTCACCCTGGGTGGGAGCCCTCTTCCCTTCAGGAAGGCACAGCTATTAACTTGCCATTGTTAAGCAGTGTATCTGAGACACCATACCATCTACTCCTCTTCCCCCCAATCAAGGATTGTGGGGGTTATGCTCTGCACCCCTTTGTATTGTGGCTAAAGTGCTAATGTATTAAAATAGCACTTGGTGGGTTACTTGGTGGGTTCTTCAAAGTGTCTCCATGTCTACCCAATCTTTGTTCCCTTCTTTAGAATTCCTCTTGCGGCTTCCACGGTGATAAAATGAAGAATATTTGCAAAAACATCCACAGAGACTGTCAATTTGCAAAAAAAAAAAAAAAGTCATATATTTGTTTTAGACAGAAATACTTTTTTGCAGTTATTTTTGTCTATGAAGAAAAGTGAATCATTCATGTCGATAGGATCTAAAGTGGAAGTGCTTTTTCCCCCTTTAGCTCTTCTCCTGCATTGCTATTACACTTTTCCAATTTGCCTAATAGAATTTGCACATTGCTGAAAATAAAACAAGGAGGAGAGGAAATAAGACTGTGTGTTTATTTATTTAGTTAGCTAGTTTCTCGGCTCTTTTCCTGATTCAGTTTAATATTTTTTTTTTCCTTTTTCTGTTATCTATACAGATTATGCAGGTAAAGAAGTAATGTACACATGCGCTGGCTGGTGTGGCTCTGTGGATTGAGTGCCAGCTGGTGAATCAAAAGGGTACTGGTTCAATTCCCAGTCAGGGTACATTCCTGGGTTGCTGGCCAGGTCCCTATTTAGGTAGGTACATGGGAGAAAACTTGTCGATGTTTCTGTCCCTTTCTGTCTCTCTCCCTTCCCCTCTCTCCAAAAATGAATAAATATTTTTATATTTAAAATTTATAACTATATACATTTTATACTATATATATACTATATATATACATTATATATATAATATATATTATACTATATATATACTATATATATACATATATAAAATTTATAACTATAACATTTTTATATTTAAAAATATTTGTATATTTAAAAAGAAATGATGTACATATACATAAATTATTTAATAGAATCTTAATAACAACTTTAAGGGAAAACTTGAAGAAAACTCACAACTAGAGAGTAGCAGAGAAACATTCATCCCTCAGTCTCTCTGACTGCCAACTTCTACTCCGACTACACCACCCTTCAACTTCTACCGGACGAAAGAACCTCATCACTACATGTTTTGACCTTTCATAGCTGTGTACCCATCTGCAGAATGGAGGGGTGGCTTGTAAAGGTATGCAGATTAAAACACTTAGTCTGTGTTTTCTCTGATGCCCAAAGAATGCATCAGTATTGTTCACAAATGGCAGTGGGGTAGAGCAGCGGACAACAAGGACTCTGTCTCCAACAAGTACTGTTACACCAGTCCCGTGAGCCGGCTCACATTAGACACTTATTACTTAATTGATATGTTGGAAGTTTTAATTGGCCAAGTAGTTCAAAAGAGTGTTTATTGTATCTCTGTGCGCATGGAATTTCAGAATTGAAATCTGTATCAGATTTGTTCTGCTCCCATTTCTTTATGTTGACATTGGAGGGCCTGTGAGACATAGACGATCACTGGTAAAAACTCTGCTACCTAAGCTGGTAGAAAGGTGTTTTCACTCTGAATGGAGTGTGCTTTCATACCGGACCTTCCGTCTCTGTCCCTGCCTCAGTCACTTGCACAAGTATGTAAATACACACAAACACACATCACACTCCTCCTCACATGCACACATCATGAAAGCACTGATATGACAAGTATGAAGATTTACACAGTGTGTTTTAAGTGGTTTAGAAAGATCAAGGAACTTTTGTAAGATCAGCAGTGGAAAGACACCACCGTACAGAGCTGAAGACTCTGCCAGAGAAAGGGTGCATATTCCCACGGGAGTTTCCAGAGGGCTTCACCACCCACGCCAGGTTTTCTTTTTGACTCAGTGCAGTATCTCTATCAGCCTGGAGCTTTGCATGTTTCAGGCATGGCTGTTTGGCATCTACTCAAAGCAGCCTAAGGACCTGTTGTTCTCCAGTAGGTTATTTATCAGTTGGGAAGGTGAGGTGGCCTTCAGCTGAATTGAAGGCAACGAGTTTGTAACAAAAGGAAGAGGGCCACCAGATAAGCACCAGGAATCGGAAAATGCGTTGGCATCAACTCACCGACAAAATCTTCCACCTTTCTCCATATATCCCTCGTAGGTTTGGTGCTCTGCTTTCGTCATTTTGCAGTGTCTTATAGATGTCTCCTCTTTCTTTAATTCAAAATAATCGTAATTAAAATCATAAGGTACTAATGAACTCTTATTTATTTGGATTCTGTTGGTTTATTGTTTTCACAATTTTTACTTTCTGGGAAAAAGATTAATGTTCCAAGAGAATAAGCACAATTTTCAAAACTTGAGAAATTACAGGATGTTAGGATATGGTCATATAATAAAACCCAAATCCTAGATTTAGATGTTAATATCTATATAAAGAAATAGAACCTGGATTTTAGAATTATGACAATTCATCATTATGGAAATGTCAAGTTTTTAATGTTTGTTTAAAAAAATGTAGATTAAAGAAGAAACATATGTATAAGTGACCAAGCACATATAAAAATTAGCAACAAAGTTTGAAACAAAAAGAGATCTGAGAAAGACGTTGCTTAACCATGTGGTATATGCCATAAGAAACTTAAGATTTTATTGCAGAATATTTAAACCCTATTCTGGAGTCCCTTCATTTAACAGTTTTATTTAGGCACTCTCTATTGAAACCATGGCTGTAGATTTGGAATTGTGTTCCTGAAAAAATTTAATTTTAACATCTATCAACCTGCCTATACCACTTATCTGTCTGTTTCTATCTTTCCTTTTCATCCAACTATACTGTAAGCCCATGTCTTCATCTCCACCCCTCAGCTAGAGAGAAAACACTCCTTCGATTTGAATCAAGATTTGATTATCTCGTTTGCATTGAAAGTATCATCTTCACCACAAAAGGTCCACATCATTTAAATGTATGCCTTGCATATTATTTGCAAAATGAAACTCTTGATAAGGCTCCAAAGCAGGAAAGCAAGCATCAGACTGTAGTTCTCCCAAATGAGTTCTACATATGGTAGTGACTTTGCAAGCACTAAATGTCATTTAGGAAAGGAACTTCTTTTTTTAAATTAATTACTTAATTAATTAATAAAAATTGTTGTTCAGTTATAGTTGTCCCACTTTTTCCCCATTCCTCTCCCTTGCCCTGCCCACCCCCTCCCCAGTCAATCCTCACCCATTGTTCGTGTCCATGGGTCCTTTATACATGTTGCTTGACTTTCTGCTTCCCTTTCTTTTCCCACTTACCATCCCTCCTCCCCTCTGGTCACTGTCAGTTTGTTCCTTATTTTCTTATCTCTGGTTCTGTTTTGCTCATTTGTTTATTGTCTTCACTAGGCTCCACTTATAGGTAGGATCATATGGTATTTGCCTTTCACTCTCTGGCTTAGTTCACTTAGCATAATGTTCTCCAGTTCCATGCATGCTGTTGTGAAGGGTAGGAGTTCCTTCTTTCTTTCTGCTGCATTGTACTCCATCATGTAAATGTACCACTGTTTTTTGATTCGCTCATTTACTGATGGGCACTTAGGTTGCTTCCAGCACTTGGCTATTGTAAATTGTGCTGCTATGAACATTGGGCATATAGGTCTTATGAATTGATGTTTCAGGATTCTTAGGATATAACCCCAGCAGTAGAATTGCCCGGTCAAAAGGCAGTTCTATTTTTTTTTTTAGTTTTTGAGGAAATTCCATACTATTTTCCACAGTGGCTGTAGAATTTCTTTAAGAATAAAAAGGGAAACTGAACTGTGTGTGTGTGAATTACTGTTTCATGAAAACCAATATTGTCTCTTACCTACCAGGTATATCATTAGGCATTTAATAAATATTTCAAATAATTCCCATTGTGGAATACTATAAGAACCTTTATATTAAACATCACTTACAAATCGGATGATCTCTTACATTATCCAATTTGTAAGTGACATAGTCAGAATTTGAATCAAAGTGTGTATAATTGTATCTAGTTCCATTTATAACATTTGTTTTAAAAGCTCATTGATCTCTTAGAAAACCTAAGAAAAATATTAACAAATGCAATGGAGCACTCATAGCTTTTAACAATTGAGAATAAAACAGTGCAGTAGTTTTCCAAATTTGCATGCTTGTGTGTGTATGCAAATATATATACATATTCATAGATTAGTATATATGGAGAAAGAATATAACAAAAAGAAGGGAAATTATATAACATATGTATATGTATACACAATTACAATAAATTGTGCAATATATATATACACACACATATATACCAATACTCAGACTGTTGTATAATTTTCTTTTCTGTGATATTCGTTTCTTTTGATTTATCTCCTCAATTCTCTAATAGAACTAGTGGAATGTCTCTCTGTCATAGGTTTCCTATTTCTCTCCACTCTAACATGTTTACACCCATTTAATTCTTACCCATGTTCGTTAACTTGAAATGAAAAAGAGAAGATCGTTCAAATGGAGCCCAGCAAATTAAGATAAACAAGTTTATGTTATTCACTCATTTGTGCACAAATCTCTCTCTGGATTTAAATTAGCCAAGAAGGAAGGCAAATTGGACATGTTGATCAGTCCCTGTCAGAGCTGAGAAAGGGAGGGAGTACCCATCAGTGAGGAGGCTTGGCATCTGTTTAGTTCACAGCAGGAGTGAAATTCCCTCTTTCTGAATGAAATAACAGTACCTGGAGTTTTCATGTTCTTGCATCTTGTTTTGTGCCACAGACCAAGAGTTCCCAAGAGTATCAGAATTCCCTAGACATTTTCCAGTCAAGACTTTCAAAAACTCATTTTCATCTCACCTTGGAGATGACACAAACATTAACCCATAATGAAAGTATATCTATTACTCACTAAATAATTAAAAAGACTAGTAATGGAAGAGGTCAAGAGCGCAGAGACAACATGAAGTAAACCACTCTCCCTCAAGAGATAATGTCACATTCCGAATGTATCTTCCTTGCTCTAAACGCCTGTCAGGACTATCACACTCTATTCCTATTGCCAATTTACCATTTATAAGATAACATTGTAGCTACTTCCATTATTTTCCACCAGTAAAGTATGGACTCACTCAGAGTTATGACCCAGTAGGTTGTTATTATATAACTTTTTTTTTTCTATACATCTGTATGCCCTAGAATGGAGTATCATATCTTATAGGGCAATGCCGTATGTGTGTTTTCCAAATATATGTATGAATCACAGATTGAGTCGATGAATCTGATTTCTTGTTTTACATAATGTTATGGCCTTCTGGAACATGATATATATATATATATATATATATATATATATATATATATATATATATATATATGTTGAGAACAAAGGCATTAAAAATTCTGGCTACAGTCTTGAGAGAAAGTGATTATACCTGAAAATTGACTTTTCCTTAGGAGTTAAGTTCATCTTAGTTTGGAGAGTGAAACCTATGGATGATGTGTTTAGAAAACATGATCAAGAGTAAACAGAGACATGTTAGAAATCAGAGATACATTATAAATGCTTCTTCATTTCTGTACAGTGGGAAACATCCCATTTATTATTAGGATTATATAGGTATTATTTTTCTTCTCCTTCTCTTTAATGTTTGGATAGTTATGCTCTACAGAGCACAGTAATTTAATTCTAAAATACATTTTGGTCCAGTATTGTACGAATAAAATTAACATGATGGCCCTGGCTGGTGTGGCTCAGTGGATTAAGCACAGACTGTGAACCAAAGGGTCGTATGTTTGATGTCTAGTCAGGGCTCATGCCTGGATTGCAGGCCAGGTCAGGCCCCCAGTAGGGGGCACTTGAGAGGCAGCCACACATTGATGCTTCCCTCTCTCCTTCTCTTCCCCTCTTTCTAAAAATAAATAAAATCTTTAAAAAAACCCTAACATCATGATAAGAAATTTTAAACTGTATATGATGGCTTTAAAGAGTAAAATTGATGATAGAATAATTAAAACCACAATGTATACTCATGAGATAATTTTCCAGAATGTAGATGAAAGTACATTAAAATGATAGCTATGCTGTAAATGAAAGGTATTTCTAGATCAGTAATTATAAGTGCACAGAAAGGAGAGTTCTGGATACAAGTCATTAGAGTAATAGCAAAGCTTGTAGCTAAAGGTAACAACAATAAAATGTCTCAAAACAAAATTTCATTTTATTCTTTTAAAGATTTCATTTATTTATTTTTAGAAGGAGGGGAAGAGAGGGAGAGAAACATCAGTGTGTGGTTGCCTCTCATGTTCTCCAACTGGAGACCAGGCCTACAATGCAGGCATTTACCTTTACTGGGAATCGAACCTGCAACCTTTCTATCTGCAGAATGGCACTCAATCCACTGAGCCACACCAGCCAGGGTCCAAAACCAAATTTTAAAACTGTACTTTATTTTAGCCTAACATACTAAAAAATGATTCACCTATGACCTTTTTTTGGAAAACATATAACAATTTAAGAGTTTAGTCTTTTTTTTAAAGATTGTATTTATTTATTTTTAGAGAGAGATTGGAGGGAGAAAGAGAGGGACAGAAACATCAATGTGTGGTTGCCACACAAAACATACATGATTTAATAAGCCAAAAACTACATGAGAATGACATAGGAGTGATAATATGTAGTATGACCAGACTCATCATAGTCTTGACTACAATACTGGATACAGAAGGTCATGGGAAAGGCCTATGGTGGTTAAGTGCAGGAGGAAGTGACCCATATTTGTAGTCAAATGCCTTTTTGAATTAAAAATTCAATTCAAAAATCCCATGGAAAGCTGATATACCCTAACCTGAAATATATCCCAAAATAAGGGTATACTTAATTCTCCTTCAATCCTATTAGCCTTTTTTTCTTCTTTTTCTGTACCAGTTTTCACTTCATAGTCCTGGCTTTTCTTTTTGACAAGATTGGAGTGAAAGTCACTTGGCCTTGTCATGGTTTTGACCTTTTATGGCAGGTAACCCCAATTGCTGCCCACAATGTTTTTAAAGGTTTTATTTATTTCTTTTTAGAGAGAGAGGAAGAGAGAGAGGAAGAAAGGGAGAGAAACATCAATGAGTGGTTGACTCTCACGTGGCCCTCACTAGGGACCTGGCCCACAACCCAGGCATGTGCCCTGACTGGAATCGAACTGGCAACCCTTTGGTTCACAGCCGATGCTCAGTCCACTGAGCTACACCAGCCAGGGCACTGCCTTCAACTTTTGTCTCATCAAGTCTTAAAGATAAAAGGTAACAATTACTGGGCAGCTGATAGCTAATATTCCCCTTGGTTCAATTATCCAAGATTCTCAGGCAAGTAGCAGAATTTCATGACACCTCAGGTTCCTCCTACATAGAGTTGAGAGGTAAAATAGTTTAAAAGATATGTACTTGATATTTATATGTTTTCCATAAATATTACATTGAGTTTAATTTACATTCCATTGAACTATAATAGAAATATTTGTTCAATAATAAAAGGCTTCGGAAAATATGTTATCTCCCAAATCCCTTTAAAAATGTTGAATTCCTACTCTAGGTTGCTTAATGAGAAAATACAAAAAAGTGATAAAACTATGGAATAAAAGAGCTGTTGGTGGGCATTTAAATCAGCTATACACTGAGATAAGAAATTAAAAATTGGAATACAAACCGCTTTGGAAATGCTCATGTTAATTCTTTATAAGTACATAAACAGTGATTAATGTTAAACAAATACAGAAGGTCTCAAGCCATAGGTTTTAATAATCAAGACAAGAACATACTGAAAAGAAGGTATATTATGATGCCTGCATTTTAAAACATTTCATCACATTTAAAAAAATTTTTGACAATACTAAATATACATGTGCAAAAATTAGGAACACCTGTTTTTGCCTATCCCTTCTTTTCATTAGAGCAAAATGATTTTTTCTAAAGTGTTCCTCCCCTCTAATACCACTTTTCTCTTTCCCAAAACTGTCTTTTTGGAAAGACAGAGGACCCAGATTAATTCAGTGAAACTCAGTCCCTAACCTTTCCATTGCACCAATTTGTTAAATAAGTTCTCTTTCCTTTGGACTTGAAGCTGATAGGCTGACTATCTGGAGTGCGGTAAGATCAACAAGCAACATTTGAAGTGAGAGATTAAAAGACATGGACTCTAGCTAATGCAATTTAAGCACCTTGATTTAGCTATCCTTATCAATGCATTCTAATTTTTAACACATCTTGTTTGTATTTAACATGCAGCAGTGCCAATTCTAAATAGTGTGAGAATATTTCTCAAAATTGTAAATGATTTTTATGAATAAAATATTTACTTATTTTTTTTTCCTCATTGGTTCTGCCTAAATAGGATATCTTTCTTCCCATTATTTAGCTTAGTTTGAATTCCTTTAAATAGATTGTGAGATCCTTTCATGATGGGATTTTACTGTTTTGAGAAACCTCACAGATCATGTTGCTGGTATACCTTCATTAGCATGAAGGCGCTCTCATGCTAATAGGCCAACAAGAAATATGCTGTAGGAACTAGAATTGCACTGAGGAAGTATGTGAAGTTTGTCACCAAATAATTGAGAGTTTATCCCTTCTTTCCAAATACCTTGGGGGCAGTTTGCCCACCAGCACTGCCTTCTTCCTGGAGCTCTTGCATCAACAAGTTGGGACCTCTCTTGGGGTGTTCACAGCTTATGGACAAGAAGAGCTCTGTCTTGAATTTATCTGGCAGGACTCTCAGATAAATGTCACCCTTGTTCCAGGCTGCCCAGGGGAAAAGCCTGGCGTCCATACATAACGAAGACTCAATTTCCTCAGACACCTCACAGCCTCAGAAACACATGGAATGTTCCCTACTCCGCAACTGTAAGCCCAGTGCGATGAGTTTGTTAACAACATAGGGAGGTTGGAGAAAGAAAAGTAACAAAATATCAAATAAAAAACAATGGTTAAGAAATATAAGGCAAAGGCATACTTGGGTGGAGGAGGGGTGAAGTAGTTAATAATTCCATACAATGTAGAAATCAAGGCAGATAGCATTAAACAAACAAAAAGGTTACTTTCTGTCATTATAATGTACAGCACACAGAAAAAATATGAACTCAGTAAGCCTTTATGAGTCTAGTATAGCATCAATATGCTATGATTTAGAGAATTAAATGAAGAACATAAATTAAAAAATAATGGTAAGATACACAAGTATATAACTCTTACTCATGAAACATTGTACATTTGTGGCAAATGTACATAGCAAGCTGTTTTTCAAATGAAAGTGATACATGATTTTATTTAAAGGAAAAAATGCAGATGTCCAGTATTTGCTTACATTGTTCGTACTATATTATTTGAATATGTAGAGACACAAAACTAGATATAAATTCTTATATTCTTACCAAACTATAAAACAAAATACATATTAAATATGAACAAAATTATAAAAATCAATAAAATTCAAATTGCAGCTACCTTTGGATTTAATAGTAGAAACACAACTGTTGTATGTTTTAAGTTTCATTTTTATCTGTTCCTTTGATTTTGAGTTTAATGGCCCATCATTTCTGATATTATTTTTTACAACTGGAGAGTATGTGGAACACTGATTAAGGGCATGAATGGTACAACCAGGCGGTTGTAAAGTGCTTCTTTAGAACATCCTAGGACATCTTGGAAGATTACTACTTAATGTCCCTGTGCCTCAGTTTATTTTTTTTTCTGTGAAATAAGTATGACAGTAGCTACCTCAGAGACTGTTGTAAATGTTGTACTTCTAATAGTATCTGGTCCATCATGAGTACTATGTATGCTCATTTTTAAAGAAATCTTATTTTTATTTATTTATTTATTTTTGTGTATGTGAGTCGATCATTTGATTTAACTTTAGCCAAATGCAATTATTCTATATAAAATGATATATTTAGTCTGTGGGACCTATCCTTACCTTCTAGTATACTTTCAGCTAAAGAACTTTTATAAATCTGAGTACAGTTCAATAATAAATCATCAGATTTCAAAGAAATATTTTCCTTGATGCAGAATTTAGAGTATATTACTAGACCATGGGGTGTATTTTAATTTCTTTCTCTATTAAGGATACCTCTGTGAAAATTTTTGAAAACAGAAATAGTGATATTACAGAACCTACAACAAAAATTATTTTTCAACGAATTTCACTGTTTAATAGCCCTAATAAAAATAAAATAATATTTTATTTACTTATACCATACTCACACATTTTTTGTCAATTTCATTGAGGTTCCATAGTATGAGATATTGGAAAAAAAGACAAAGAAATTCCTAAAATAAGGTCTCAAGGTTTAAATGATGAAAGGAAAATATATCTTTTAGAAAACAAAACAAAAAGAAAAGTAAGCATAAATGAAAACTAGAATAATTTAGAGTGTAAAAATCTAGCTAATGTGATAGAGGTAAGCTTTACAAATGGTTGAATTGTGACAAGTAAAAATATGATAGCATGCCCTGGCTGGGGTGGCTCAGTGGATTGAGTGATGGCCTGCGGCTGGTTTGATTCCCACTCAGGGCACACGCCTGGGTTGCAGGCCAGGTGCCCAGTAGGGGGCACCCACAAGGCAGTCACACATTGATGTTTCTGTCCCTCTCTTTCTCCCTCCCTTCCCCTCTCTAAAAATAAATAAATAACATTTTTTAAACTAAATAAATAAAATAAAAATATGATTGCATAATACAAGCTGACCAATATATTTCATTAATTTAAAATACGATGTTATACTAATTTTTTTAATATAAGACTAAATAAAGCATACATAATTTTATTCAACCTAAATAAGGAAGGAGGTCATCAAGTACAATACTGTGGATAGATTTTTGAATAAGCTGGCTAATTTCATAGTCAGAATCAGTTACAACATTAGTACTTATGAAAACAGAGGTATTATATGGACCATCATATCTCATCTATCACAGCACCATCTAATGGCCTTTGGGGACCATGCAAAGATTTACCCTGGATACATATCATAAGCTAATCTGAAGTGTTGGGTTTCTCTTTCCCTTTAACCTGCCTTGGAAGCACCCTGTGGAAATCGCTGGCAGTGAGGAAGACCGGAATTTCTGGTTGAGTCTTACCGAACACAAGTGTCTCCCTGTCTTCTAACGGGCTACGGAAAAGGAAATCTGGCCCCTGTGAGAAGCAACACAAGGCAGCAGCGATGGAGGCTGTGGAAGAAGATGGGGCGAGGACAAGTGGCCACAGGAAGAGCGCGGCACCGCACTCTCGAAACCCGTAACTGGCTGCCACTCACGCTGGACTGAAAATGGAAGCGCAATGTGTTTCCCTTATGGCCACCAGTGCCAAACAATGGTGCTGAATGGCACCGGAGCTTGTTTTGCACAATGTAAATCATGCCCCGCTGTGGGGTCGCTGCCTTTTCATTTCGCCACTTTATTCTCAGCCGCACTTTGGAACGATGTTTTTGCATCCTTGGTTTGAGGACTTTCTTAACCATAAAAGGCAGTCTGGGTAAAGAACTGCCATTGTTTATTTTTCTAAATGGCAAAGGAAAACACATCTTTCCTCAAATGTGTTCTTAAAATATTTACTTTGTGAAGATAAAACTATCATTTGGGGAAGTAGATTCAGATCTTGTGCCAGCTGAACACTCAGTCCTGTGTTTTATCACAATTCGATTTTTGTGCTTTCTGTATTTTAAGAATGTTTCCCATGAAATGGTTATTTTGAGTAAAATTAAAATGCTATTTTAATATTGCCTTGCTTTATACACTTGTGGAGGCAAAGAGAAGTGAAAATTTTAACAGGAATTCCAGGATCACGGTTAAAAATGAAGGAGTGATTTAAGTGCCAAACATTTTCAAAGGAATAAATATTAGGAGGATGTCATGCAGTAATTTATATAATATCTAAATAATTAAGGGGAAATGATTGGTAAATTCTTAGTATATAGTCATCAATAGTGCTAAAACTTCTACTTATTACTGTGTAAAATTAGAAGATACTTTCATTTTTACTTAATATTAAAGTCAAGACCGTGAGATGGGGGCTGTGCCTCCATCTTCACATTTCACAGATGAGAAAAAAGGAATCCCTAGAATTTCACTGATAATCTTATGCTTACACAGTTCATACATCATTGATCTCAGACTTGAATCCTTTCTTTTGTAGTTTCCAAACCAGAGTTCTTTTAACTACGTAGCAGACATCTCGCTTTTATTCTTCATTTTAATCATACATATAATATCTATGTAAGGAAAATTAATTTCTGCTTAGGAGGAATAAAAGAGGTGCTTCTCACTTTAATTCAAGTGTGTGTTCTCCACCAAAACCAACCTGTGACTTAGGTTATCATCTATTGTACTTAAAAAAAAAACATTTTTAAGGTTCTCCTTTTTATAGTTTCCTTCTGTTTTGGGTTGGATTGTGTCCCCCATAAAGATATCTTCAACTCCCAATCCTAATGAGTATAATTTTAGAAGATAGTATAAAGGACCCATGGACAGAGGCAATGGGGGGCGGTTAGAATTAAATGTGGGAGGAGGGGTACATAGGGCCGGGGAGAGCACTGATGGGAAAATAAGGACAACTGTAACTGAACAACAATAAAAAATTTTAAAAAATAATAAAAGAAGATAGAATCTTTGTAGGTGTAAGTAAGATGACAGCATATTAGACCAGGGTGGGCCTGTAATCCAATATGACAGGTGACATTATAAGAAGAGGAGAGACCCAGAGAGAGACACAGAGGGAAGACAGACATAGGGCAACAGAGGAAGAGATTGGAATTACGAAGCTGCAAGGGAAGGAATGCCAAGGGTTACCTGAAACCACCTGAAGGTAGGAGATCACGTATGGAACAAATTTTCTTTCTGAGTCTTTAAGAAGGAATGAATCCCACTGATACTTTGATTTTGGACTTCTGGCCTCTTGAAAAGTAAGAAAATGAATTTCTCTTATTTTAAGGAACCAAAATTATGGGGATTTTTATGCAGCCCTAGGAAACTAATATATCTACCTACGTCTTTTTTGGGGATTTAATTTACTGCTCTTTCTTATTCCTTCAGATGAATCCTTAGATTATTAATTTACAGGTTTTATCTTTTTAAAATAGGCCTTTAAGGTCATACATTTCTTGGTAAACCCAGAGTTAGCTGTATACCAGAAGTGTTGATATCTTGCATTTTCAAAGTTATTCAGTTTAATATTTGCTAATTTCCTTCCCCCAACGATTATACAGGCATGTATGTATAATATCAAAATATGTGAATATTGTATATTTTTCCTGTTTTATTGAATTCTAATCTAATTATTTTGTGGTCATAGTGAATATTCAAAGTTATTTTGAATTATTTGAAATTTCATGAGAACTGTTACATGGCTCATCATATGATGAATATTAGTATAGTTTTAGGGACAATTAAAAGTTGTGTAATCTGTCAATTTTGGTCACAACAGTCTTAGGTAAAATATGTTAATCAGATTATTAGTATCTTCTTTGTTCTTATTGTTTTCTTCTAGTTCTGTCAGCTCATATACTGTTTTTTTGAAGCAATGTTATTTAATGTATGTGCATATATAGATTAAATCTTTAATCAACATAAAATGTATCACTTTTTCTTTGGAAATTATCTTGCTTTAAAGCTTACTGTCTCTCATACTAGTATAGACTTATAGCTTCATTTTAATTAATATTAAATGGTAGTGTATAGAGCTTTCATCCTTTCACTTTCAACATTTCTGTAAAATTATATTTAATGTTTGTTAGTATACAGTATGGTGTAGTTGGGTTTCTTTAAATCCAGTGTAACAATTCTTTGTTCTTTATTTTATATATCTGTAAATAATGATTATTTCACATCTGTGCATTTCTTATATAAAAATTAATTAACTTGAAGTGTAAAACCATTTCAAAATTTATAAATTACAGGTGTCCTTTAGGCATTATTAGTAGTTTTCTAGGCAATGAGTATTGTGACAGAGATTTTGAATTACCAAACATTTGCAGGATTAAAATGAATTTTTTTATTCACCATTTCCCAGCTAAGAGTAAAACATGTTTTCAATCTTAGATTCAACTGTCGAAGACTTGGACATGAGCATACTTGTCTGCATTTGTAAGGCAAAAGACAAAGAATGTTAAGTTCTGTCTTGTTTGCTTTCTTCAAATGCATTGCTACATTTTGCTTGCTTAACACTCATTTGATACATTGTGTCCCCCCAGGCTCCATGCAACAAAACATAATTTATTCTTCAAACCTTTTAACTTCAAGTAATATACCAAAATAGTCTTTCAGCTCTCTCTGTTATACTTTAATAGAAGGGAATCAGAAGGTAGAAATAAAACAAATAATGGGTATAACGTTTAAAGAGTTGAACTAGAAGTAGAGGATATTTTGTGATGCAGGAAAGTAGGAATAAGACTGTGTGCCAACATATATGGGTTTATTTTGGGGATCCTAGGACCTCTGTTTGACTGACTATATTTGCCTTGGTAATCTGTTCACATACTTAATTTTGAGAGAATATGGTTGTATTTTATTAAAACAAATGTACAGATGCTATTGATTTAATATTCTCTTTTAGATGATATTATTAATGCTAATGTAAATTTTATTTTGAAATCACCTACTAAACACAAATGAATTTGTCTAGATAATTTTCACACAAGACGTTTAATATTTACATCAGTCAAGCAGATTTTTTGTGATTATCAATTTTGTAGGTAAGAAAGGTCTTTAGATGTTAAATGACTTGTCAAAGGCCTGAAGTTGAGAAATGAGGAAGCCATCATTTGAAATCAGTTTTGTTGTTGTTGCTGTTGCTGCTGTTCGAGGTCTTGCCCTTCACTCAAGGCCTGACAGCCACTGAATAGGTCTTATATGAGGAAACCAATGTTCTACTGAGACCCTCATGAATTCAGGACTCACAGAACAATTTTATTAAGGAAATGAGTGGAAATGAGTCAGAGTAGAGTGGGGCACAGTGTTCTGGGAAGAGGTAAAAATATGACACTAAGAAAAAGAATCACGCTGCTCAGAATGGCCATCATTAATAAATCAGCAAGTGCTGGTGAGGTTGCGGAGAACGGGAACCCTAGTGCACTGTTGGTGGGAATGCAGATGGGTGCAGCCGCTGTGGAAAACTATATGGAATTTCCTCAAAAAACTAAAGATGAAACTGTCTTTCCATCCAGTGTTTCCACTGCTGGGATTATACACTAAGAATCCCGAATCACCAATTCAAAAGAACTTGCGCACCCAATGTTCATAGCAGCGCTATTTACAATAGCCAAATGTTGGAAACAATGTAAGTGTCCATCAGCAAATGAGTGGATCAAAAAACTGTGGTACATTTACACAATGGAATACTACACAGCAGAAAGAAAGAACTTACCCTTAGAGACAACATGGATGGAACTGGAGAGCATCATGCTGAGTGAAATCAGCCAGGTAGTGAAAGGCAAATACCATATGATCTCACCTGTACGTGGAACCTAATCAGCAAAACAAACAAATGAGCAAATAGAACCAGAGACAAGGAAATAAAGAACAAATTGATATTGATGAGAGGCAAGAGGGGAGGGGGATAACGGGAAAGAAGAGAAAGGGGAAGCAAAGGAACACGAGAGGACTCATGGGCATGGACAATGGAGGGGGTGATTGTGGGAGTGGGGGGTGGAGTAGAGGAAAGCAATGGGGGAAAAGGCGAGACAACTCTAACTGAACAACAATAAAAAAGAAAGAAAGGAAGAATATAAAAAGAAAATGCCACTTTATTCTCAATTCTGTGTATGGGTGAATCTGGCTAAGACTTAGGAGAGTAGATGGTAGAGGACTCTCCTCTCATGAAAGAAAGTTGTTTAAAATAAATTTAAACATAGTATAGTTAGCATTTCAAAGTATTGGAAAAGTGAGTATTTATTTCTTTATATTTCACCATCTGTTTGTTGAGTACTGACTATGGGAAAGTACTCAGCTAGGTGAGTGGTGGCAATTTAGGTAACATCTATAAACAAGAAGAATGGCTTCTGAAAACTCCCATTCTATCTGCGGATGTTCTCTCCGTGGAGGACCACAGGAAAATGGCTCTTTCAATCAGCGAAGGAAGTGTTTTGTTGGAGAATGTCAAGCAATAATAATCCTGGTGGTCAGTGAAGACCTTGTGAACCAAGTGATAGTGCAAGGAGCATCTAAAAGACAAGCGCAAGGTGGCCTGGCACAGGACAGGGGAGAGCGTGTGATTAATGAGAGTGCTGGTGAAGGGCAGGGCCTTGCTAAGGACAAAAAGGGGAGGATATATGGCCCAGTCTCACATCTGCAAGTCTTACCCAGTGATCTATAGTATCTGTGTTCCACAAAAGCACACAATTCGACAAGATGCTCGAGTCAAATTTAGATTTTCTTTCTTCTCATGAATTTCTACACTATTGTATATGCAATCTTAATATTCCTGTTTCAAAGAAAAGTTTTAATTCTTTTTAAATGCCAGCTGTATTTAAAGAGCATTTATTGGTAACTTGAGATGTTTTAGAACTTTCACACCAATATAAATTTTGCTAATAGGGGTGAGAAAATTGGATTCAATCAAATGTTAAAGTCGTGACTATGTGTAGCTAAAACAGGATGGTTTTGGGGAGTCAAATAAACAAGTCATTCAGAAGCACTAGCAAAACTAATTCTTTTCAACTTTATTATCCATGGTTAATCAATTAGAAATGATGAGTGATAACTGTGAGCAGAATAAAAATGGCATTTCATTAGCTGTTTGTTTTTTCAATCTACATGAGAACATTGTGAAATGAAAGTATACAGTAGTATCCTTTTTCAATACAACTGTCCTGGCATTGCCCATTTAATTAAAGAAGCAGTTTGTAAGAGATTTATTGTTTTATGTGTGTATAAAATAAATACACATTTTACTGACAGAGGTCAAAACGACTAGCTATCGTTAGTACAACGATAACAGTTTGTGAGACATTGATGTAACTTGGCACCCAAGGAGAGTGGACTGGAATGCGCATGCATGAACAATGACAACTTCATTGTACTTGTCAGAGGGGGTTGAGTGAGCATGTGTACTGTGTGGCTGTCACATTCAAAATGACTGAGCAAGTAGAGCAAAACAATTAGACTCAAATTGTATTAATTTTATTGCTACTAATGGTGATATGACAATATAGAGTGACAAAAATATCATACTGTCCTTCACATATAAACCTGACATTACTGAATCACTAGTATTAAAATGCACATTTTTAGTCATATTCATATCCTGATTTTTCTCTTTAAGAGCATTTTTATTTTTTATCTTGTGAATATTATTTTAAATATCTAAACTTGAGTTTTTTAATCTCAAGAATAACCTTGAATTGTTTAGATGCTCAAAAAAGCAACTAAAATATTAAATATTTCCATATTTAATATTTTAGTTGTTTATGACTGAGCAATCTCACAATTTTTCACTGATCAACCTACAAGGACTGGCACAATGTAGTTATAAAATGGTTTTGTCATGGAAAATACACACATGTATTTACAAGACAAGAATTTCTTTTTTTTTTTTCAATTTATGTTTTAGTTAGAGTTGATACTTCATATTATTTTATATTAGTTTCAGGGGAAGACAAGAATTTCTTTGTGCAAAGGTGTTTTCTTAGTGACCAAACTGCAGCCTTTTAAAAGATTCTCTCATTCCCTGGACACAACAAACTACCTCTTAGATAAAACCAAACTGAAACCAAACCTGCTTGGAAGTGATTGTTACCCATCAGAGCACCATTTCAAGGACCAGTGGTTGGATTTCAGATTCCGGTCATGCGGACACACTCTTTCATCTTAAATACCAGCCATTAGCATGCTGCTTAACCTATACAGCTAATGAATGCAATTTCATTATGATATGATTTTCTATAGAATGGAGTCCATGATTCAGCATGTAAGTCTTGAACTTTAAGTCAAGGTATGAAAAGAACTATTTTTCTATGGTACATTTACACAGTGGAATTCTATGCAGCAGAAAGAAAGAAGGAGCTCCTACCCTTTGCAACAGCATGGATGGAACTGGAAAGCATTATGCTAAGTGAAATAAGCCAGGCAGTGAAAGACAAATACCATATGATCTCACCTTTAACAGGAACATAATCAACAAAACAAACAAATAAGCAAAATATAACCAGAGGCATTGAAATTAAGAACAGACTGACAATCACCAGAGGGGAGAGGGGAGGGAAGATCAGGGAAAAGGGGAAGGGTTTACAGGAACAAGTATAAAGGACACATGGATAAAAACTAGGGGGATGGGTGGAAATGGGAGGGAGGTGGGGAGGGCTGGGGCAGTGGGCTGGGTTGGGAGTAAAAGACAGAAAACTGTACAAGAACAACAGTTAAAATAAAAAAAAAATAAAAAAAGAATCGAATTGTGTGTTAAGCTTGAACATTCCTCCGTGGAAACTATTGAGATGATTCAGAAAGCTGCAGCTACGGGCACCTGGTGATTGGCGGCTTCAACACAACAGTGCACCACTCATGCATCATGTCTCATGCAGAGTTTTTTTTTTTTTTTTTTTTTTTTGGCAAAACAGCAAATCACACAGGTGACTCAGCCCCCTTATAGCACAGATTTGGTGTTCTGTGACTTCTTTGGTGTTCAAAACTAAAATCACCTTTGAAAGGAAAAAGATTTCAGGCCATCAATGAGATTCAAATAAATACAATGGGGCAGCTGATGGCAATTGGGAGAACTGTGAGAGGTCCCAAGGTGCCTACTTTGGAGGGGACTGAGGCATTATTGCCTTATGTATAATGTTTCTTGTATCTTGCATCTTCTTTAATAAATGTCTCTATTGTTCATAGTATGTGGCTGGATACTTTCTGGACGTACCTCCTTTGTGTATCTATATCTAAACGACCCTTTTATTTTTTGTAACTTTAAAATGTCAATGTACGTTCCATAAAAAGATATTTAAAAAGAGGATAAGTCTCCTAAAGCTTCATTTTAATAAAGAAAGTTCAAATATCAGTAAATATAGATTTGGAAAAAAGATACGAATGCATTGGGGTCTAGTTTTAAATCATGTGGGCTTAAATTATCATATTGGACTACTATGTATGTTATTTTGCTTTTTACTTACAAACTTTTAACTGTTACCTTCTTAGCTCAAGTAGGATTACTTGCTATTAAGTGAATGAGTAAACACTTAACAATGCCAGCTTGTGTCGATTGCTTCTGATTGACGACAAGGACAATGTTTTAGTCATCCATGTTAGTGCCCCACTGCACAGTGGAGTAGAAATTCTCGGAATATGTGAATGCATGCGCTGAATCATTTTTGAAGTACCTTTTCATATTCTTATTCACAAAGGATATAGATTCAGTAGGGCAGGAGCGGTTCATGAAAAGATGCAATGACACATGGAAAGGAAGTGAGGCTAGAAAATGTCACATTTCAGCTCTTACATGTCCATCTCTAGCCCCATCCACCTCAATCACACACCAGGGGAAGATGAAGAGATACGATTCCTCAACTGTGAAGGTCAGGGACCTGGGTCTGGAAGTGAGTCGCTGATAGGACACATTCATAGAGCAGCAGCAGGAGCTACCAGCTTCTCTTGGAATAAATGTTCAGCTAACGGAGTCATACCTATTCACTACTGAGCTCAACCAGCAGGGACTGTTCAGCAAGTTCTTAAAAAGTATGCCAGGGGAAAGAAAAGGGGGGTAGAACAAAAATAGCCAACCCAAGCCAAACAAACACCAACCAGCTACAAAGGAGATCAAAAGAGAACACAGTGGCTATAGAAATTATGGCCTCTAATCGCCAGAAGAGAGGAGAAGAAAAGCAAAACCGAACAACCTTCAGTCATGAACATCACAAGCAGAATTCAAACACAGGTAAAACCTACCCCGGCTTATGGAAAGTGGTCCATCAAGATTCTGATCTAAGGGTCATCAGCTAGATAAACAAAGCTCCAGGACAGCACCAGGGACTGTTAAATCAGAGAAGTTTCCTGAAGGCGATCATAACAGAGATGAAACTGAAGAGTTGTTGGTAAGACGTAGCCAGGTGGAGAAGAAAGGGATGCGATTCCAGACAGAGGAATGTCAGCAAAGCCTCGTAGATATGAGATTCCATGAAAGCCAGTAATGTAATGCAGAAGAATAAATGAGAGGGAAGAATAATAAAGACAGGCATGGCACGGTTTTCCAGAATCTTTGGCACACGGCTAGTGAACAGTAGCTTTCTCTCTACCTTTCTCACACTCTCACAACCTGGCCTCCTCCCCTATCTGGAGGCTTGTTTTGATTTTCATTCTAAACATTTATTGGATGTATTTCTTCTTCTCGATTCTCCAGCCACTGCCTTGGGTCAGAGCATGCTAGCTCCTGGTAGGCCGTGCCGGCGTGGACACCTTCACGACACCTTTCCCGTCCTTGAGCCGTGTCCCTCCTGCTTTATTTGGCTCACTGGTCAGTCTGACAAGCCCTCTGATGGCCTAGCCTATGTCTGCCTTGCTCACCAGCGTATCCTTACTGGTAAGGAGGATGATGAATAACTTATTTGTGGAAGTAAACACTCACCTAAACCATTCCAGTTATCTCCTATTTGTTCCCCTGACTTTACTTTCTCCCCGTTCCTTCCACTCATCATTCTCAAGATCAGTGCCTACAAGAAAGATTCTTGCCTTGTGAATAAATACACTGTTTTTACATAAAATTTGAGAATTTATTTATAAATATTTATGAATAAACATTTCTTAGAAGATTCTAACTAGCAAGATGTTCTGAGATGGGTGCTAATTTTTAGATATATTTCACAGATTTACATTTGTTATTTCTGCATTTCTACTTGCTAAGAAACTTTGGAAATATGCTGCCCAGTTTTTCAACAGAGTCAAGTGCAGTTTTATGTTCTTTCAACACAATTTATGGCTTGAATTAAAGAAATGACTATCACTTGTTGACTGCACTCTTAAATGTAGTTAATTTTCAAATATTTCTAGTGATGAGAATTGTTTTTTTTTTCTTCTCAACTTTAAGGAAAAAACACCCACAGATTCCTTCTGTCTGTGTAAAAGACAGATGTCAACAAACGGATTCCCTGATGAAAACAAACAGATGTTATTCTCCTCTAACATACTTATCCAAGAGTAAGTCATTGGAACATGTATGACTCGGGGGATCCTACACCACACCCATTTTGGATTTTAATCCTGACCCTGTCACTGACTTGAATATGAGTCTCATTTTTCATGTGTCTTAATATCCCTTGCAGTGAAATGAGAATAACAATCTCTTATACCTAGAGTTTTGAAAATCCAATGAAGCATCACAGAAAGACATTTCCAACTGTGCAAATGTCATGGCAGAAAAACAGTCTTCAAAACAAATAGAGTGGAGGGATTTTTGATAGGGATTTTGTTGACAAAAAGAAGTACCAAACATTAGTTATTACTTTCTGTGCACAATGACTGTGTTAGGTGAAAGGGGTGAGAAGTAAATAAGCCAAAATCTTCCCACTCCCATCAAAAAGGAGCTCACTGCTTAGTTGAGGAAGCAGATACTCAGACAGATCTTTCCTTTATCCAGTGAGCATTTCTAGAATATGTGTTGTGTGTTCTATACTGTTCTAGCCAGTGAGGATACAGCAGTCTGAAATACAGATGCAAGGAATCTCTGGTCTCAGTAAAACTTGGATTCTTATGGTCAAAACAGACAGTGATCAAGATAAGTAATTAAAAATATCATATTTGTGTGTGTGCATGCATGGGCATGCGTGATTAGTGCCTAGGAAGGAAAAAAACACATGGAAGAGACATATATGGTATAATATTGATTGGGAGTATGGAAGATATAGAAAGGTGTTTAGGGAAGGCCTCGTTGAGGTGCCTTTTTTAACAAACACCCAAAGAAAGTGAGAGAGCTGATGGCACAAGCCTTTGAGGGAAAAGAAGTTTAAAGCAGAAGTGATGGCAAGTGTCGAAGCTCTGAGGACAAGGGTGCTTGTTTGAGAATAAGGAGGCAGCTAGTGGATGCAGCATCTAGCACTAAAATAGTGACACATGAGACGTTTTCACAAAGATGGGATGGCAGAGATAGAGCAGATTTCAATAAGGCTTTGGTGAGGACATGCACTTGAACTGAGCTTTTCTATATTCTAAATGCCCTGACCTGACCTGCCATAAAACATGCCCGTTTGCCATTTTTGCCAACTTACAGGGAGCAAGCTGCCCTGGTCTCCATCAGTTTGATTACAGGACATTCACCACTTCCAGGTGCGCTCGGGTCATTTCCGGTCGTCCCCAGGAGCATACCGCACACGTCCCACCTTACTCTTCCATCAGCTACGCTCAGGCTGAAGCATGTTTCCTGCTTTGAACTTTCTTTTCACCCTTTGCCCCACTCTCCATGTGGTGAATGCTCACTGCTGGACTTGACCAGGGAGAACGGAAATGCCCATGCTGAAGTATCGACAGCGATACCAAGCTCTGGGTACTTGTAACGTGAGGATGGTCTCCTTCTCAGTTGCCTTTTCTCTTTGCCACGCTGAACCCAAGGCTATGTTACATCAAATGCCTTATGCATTTTCTCCGGAATAATCCAACCAAACATGATGCAACCCAACTTTCACAGTGAGGTTTCAGAACTAGGACCTAAGGAGCGTGGAATGGGTCACCATGATGCAGTTTTCCCTTTCTGGCCTGGAAATATTCAACCTACCTGCACCTGCTATAAAACAAAAGCTCTCATGTGTATCATCCTACGTGTCATGGGATGGGGCCATGAGCTGGTAGAAGGAGAAGGAGTGCGGTTCTTACTGTACTTACGACATTAGTCAAACACAAAGACCCTGTGAGACCACGATGGTTGGGAGATGAGTACACTACCTTCCAGTCAGGGCCATGAGTGTGTGTAAAGGCATTTTGTTATGAGAAGGTAACATATTTGGTGTTGGGGCTGTGACAAAGATACAAGGGATGAAGAATGAATCACAAGAATGGAAGATACAAAGGGAGTCTGGGATCTAATTATGGAGATATTTAAGGGTTTTGATTCTCCCTGTAGGTCATAAATGATTGTTAGCAAGAAAGAGAATTAAACACATTATATATATATATATAGTAATGCTGTTTCTGCAGAATGTTGGTGGGAGGAACAGTGGAGAAATTAAAGTCAGAAGAAACTGATGGGAGCTATAGCAATGGTTTATGCAAAGGTTCCATTTATTTGTTGCCTGTTCTGTGGGAGGAGCTGTGCTTGTCAGCATGGACACCATGGGGAGAAAACAAAACCGGCGTGGCCCCTTAGAGGGGTGAGGAAACCACCAGCGATTCCAATAAGATGGGACAGTTATGGCTCCAGGAACAGAGAGGGACCGTGAGGGCATGATGGTACAATGCAACACAGCCAATGGATAGCTTGACCAAGACCATTAACCTGGGAACTGAGGGGAAATAATTGAGAAAGAATAATTTCAACAGATTTTTAATGTAAAATAAACACAACTTCTAGAGAAGAGAGAAGTGATGGGAATAGTCAACCAATTCTGCTGCGTCTCTATTTAATTACAGAATGCTGCCAGCCTCGATTTTTAGATGCCTTCGAGTACAAAGAGATCTGTGCTAAAATTAGAGAGCTCTGTTCCAGGAGTTTGGGTACCAAAAAAAATGTTTCCAGACTTCTTTTCTGACACTTCCCTCTCTGAAACCAAGCTCTACGCAGAAGCCTAAGACTTAGGATAAGTTTATGGCAGCAAAAAGTGTATTTTAAAGACTTACTGTTGTAAGAATGAGCACACTGCGAACCAACTGGATATAAATCTGTGTTCTTGTGGACATTATGTTCTAGCAAGCAGATATAGGCAATCACAATGATTACTGAGTTCAGTACATGGAGCATGTGAGACTGACATGTTATTCAGTATGCGTATATAAAAGCACAGCTTCAATAAATTGCTTTCCTGTTGTTGTCTGTGCATATATTGGCACAACACACACACAAGCACATATAATCTTGACAAAGGTAACATTTAAAAATTTTAAACTTGAATAAATTAAAACACTTCATATCTTCAACAACTTAAATTTTGGATCATTCATGTAGTGAAATTATCCCTTCAAAATAAACCACCAAGGAAGCGTTTTATAGTAGTAAACATAGAAAACACTATTTATCTCCTTCATGTCACTCAGAAGGAGCACAGTTGTTTGGTGAGGTGACATCAACTATAAGAAATTCCAATTTAAAATAGGAATCCTTTGAGAAAGATAAAAGTAATGGAAATATTGGCTCAAAATTGAAATGCTCCCAAATTGTGTAACATTAAAGAGAGATATAGCACAGAAAAAAGGGGTTTCACCTGAGCAATCCCAAGTGAGCAGGTCAAATTGCTTACACAGAGTAAATGTAACTTTAGAGCTTTTCTTGGAACAAAAAATTTATATTTGTTTAGGAACTTATCTAACTCAATAATATAAGTCAGTCTAGAATCACATACTTTTTAAAGTATGAAAGATAAGGAGGAATAAGAAAATACAGTGATCCTGCACTCAGAATAAACTTCCTTGGTAAGAAAGATAAAGGAACCCAGAGATTTTAGACTTAGTAATTGAAATTTCGTATATTTGATATACGAAGCCCCCTGTTCCCTCCTTCCTGTCACTCCTGGTTCCTTCAGAGCTGGCACATGTGCTCAGATGAGAGGAAGAGTTGAATAAATATGAAAGAAAATCTTTAAAGCCATTAGCACAAAAACGAGGCTTTCTCACTTATATATACAGAAGAATTAAAGGACACATTTTAAGTAAGAGCTAATTAGAAAGTAAAGTAGGCAGTTAAGTGAAACACTTTATATATTTGGACAAAGTTCTGAATTATTTGTCTTCACTTATTAATTTTACTTATAAAGCCCAAGAGCATTAAGTTAAGTGCTATTTTATTGGTTATAAAATAGTATTAGCTACTTTACCAAATTTTATATTTCTAAGAATAATTCAATTTATAAAAGTAGCTTGGGGGGTAAATGCTTAGACCTAATCACAGATGCAGTTCGATAGAAGGACCCTGTGTCCAGAGATGGAGAAATTGCTTCTCGTCACAGCTTTGTCACTCACTCGCATGGGCCATGGAGCCCAACAGTGACTCCACCTGGCCTGGTTTTCTCATCCATGAATGCAGGAGCATGAGCCAGAGCAGAGGTTTTCCAGCCTCACGGTGCCCAAGAAACATCTAAGGGGGTGTAGACATGAGCAGATTTCCAGACATCTGCTTGACTGATTCATGTGAGCTCGGCGGAAACCTGTTTTTTAAATAATTGCCCCACATGGCTTGCTGAAAGACCAAATTTTAAAAAGTATTGGATTAGAAGAGTTCTCAAAATTCTACTTTCAAAAAAAGTCTCTGGTCCACATTTAAAAGATTCACATTTTGAGAAAGGAAGGGGGCAAACAAGGAATTCTTTTCTAACTTAGATATTTGATTCTTCCTACAAAATGAGTTGGACCTACTTTAGAATTCAACTCAAACTCTTTATTGCTAGTTACAGAGTTTAAAACTTAAGACTGATTTATAGATGAAAGTCCTACTCTTGACCTGTTCCAGAAGCACAATGCCACCAAAGGGAAGGATGTCCAAATATTGTGCACAAATTACCTTTGCTTCTGACAACCAGTGCTTAGTTATAAAAATATGTTATCACAGACTGATTAAGAATAGTTCAACATATATGCTAAGAGATTTAAAATTTGCATACTCTATGAACAAGTAATTCCCCTTTTTAAAATTTGAACTAAGAAAAATAATCAGGCTGCAACATAATGAGTAAATACAATAAAATATTAGAGTTATTTTTAATAGAAATTGAATGAAACATACAGAATATGACTTAAAGCATCATTTTCCCAAATAACCTGAAGAGCTTGTTAGAAATACAGATTCTTAATGCAGTATATCAGGATAGGCTATAATTGTATATTTTAAAGCCATCCTCCAGATGATTGTAATGATACTGAAAATTTGGGGATCATTATAGCTTGTAAATAACGTTAACAAATAAAATACCATGTGAGATTACAGCAATGGTATATATAATTATACTATCATGAAAACTCATAAGGATATAAACTAGATGTTTAAAAAAGTTAAATTTTACAAGTGAGAATCTGTTTTTGTAAAGTAAAACATATTTACAGAAGGTTTGGAAGAACTTAGTACTGCTACTTCTGTTAAGGATGAAGAAGATTTGGCCTTTCTATCCTTCCCATTTAACTATCTAGATTTAATGTCTCAATTATTACCATGCATTGGTTATATATCT
This sequence comes from Anoura caudifer, assembly GCA_004027475.1. Lineage (NCBI taxonomy): Eukaryota > Metazoa > Chordata > Mammalia > Chiroptera > Phyllostomidae > Anoura > Anoura caudifer. The sequence continues at coordinate 244,960 of PVKU01000022.1, forward strand.
GTAAAAGGAAGAAAGGAAGGAGGAGGAGGAACGTGAGGCTGGCCTCCCGTGTCTCTCTGTAGAGTCAGCTGGTGAGGTGCTCGCTGTGGGTCTCATTAAGTGCAGGATGATGAGACAGAGAGCAGAGGGTCAGACTCTTCACTGCCCGAGAGTTTGCCGCAGGCGGTCTGGACTCTGATTCTTCCACTTAACACTTGTGTGCTTTCCTGTAAGTTCAGGCTTGGATATTTTTCTGAAAATGCTTTTCCAGAAGTTGTTAGAAAAAAAGATTCAACGCCATCAAAATAAGGTCCAGCTCGGTTCCACGAAATTAGCACTTTTAGTAAAGATATTTATTTTAAATGAATTTAATTTCTGCACAGCAGTAAGTATGTAAAAATATATTTACTAAGTCCTTTGCCATTTAAGCCTATTTCCATTTCTTTGGACCTGAGTGGAGAGAGAACAGCTAAACCCCAGTCCTACACAAAATGACCCTTATTACTTAGATTCAACAGAATTAGGCTTATACTCATTTTCAACTGAACATTTCTTTCCTCTAGAAAGAATAGAAAGCAGCTTATTTGCATCAAAAAGAAAGACTTTGAAGGATTTTATTTTCTGCAGCCTGTTTTTTTAAACACAAGGAGTTACGCCCCCAAAAATGTAAAGATGAGGGAAACCTTTCTGAAATGCATCTGTTGTAAAATAAAATATTTTGGCAAGTTGCTTTCATGGTGCAGAGATTAACTACTGGCACATTTATGAAATGCTTTGAAGATAAAATGCATGTTCTAAAATCTCAGTATTATTATTCTAATTATTATTACTTTTAAGCATTCATTAAAAAACTCTCTATACATATTAACCAGATTAGTAGCAAGCATTTATTTCCTTCTTTTATAGCATGAAAAAGCAGGTGACTCAGTCTCAAAGCATCTCCTTGCTCTCCACATGGAATTCTGCACATTGCTTAGAGTTTTATATAATGTGTAGGCATTACATCAGGGATTGAGAACAAAGCTGAGTTCAGCTTCTGTTGTAAATTTGCAGTTTGTGACTCTTTAAATTTGCTGAAATATTTCAACTTATATTCTTTGGAAGTTTAATGCTTTTTAACATAATTGTTGACTTAGGATAATAGTCAGTATTCACTTGAAAAAGTTTGTTCTTTTGATCTGTTTTTGATTATAGAGATCAAACCAATTTTTTTTTTTACCTATGACATATGAATCAAAGGTCAAGGGATACTAGTTTTGATGGAAATAAGTAGGGTTGTTACAAATCAAATCTTCTCTTCCTCTCCTGTGATCAGAAGAGGAAGCACATAGTTTTCTTAAAACACATTTCTTCTTCTTTCAATTGAGATCATCCCTAAATAATGGTTTTCAGGGATCAAACATAAAGAGAAATGAAAACTGTCAACAAAAATTAATATGGCCGATGTGATCATTGGTCCTAAAATCACCGAAAGAATACAGTAACCACTATAGGGATTAATCATGGCCATGAAGCATGACGTTTGTGGGGCGGGGGGCAGTTAAATCCACGGTAGGATTTTTCCATAGAATGTCACAGTAGCACCAACTACAGTGATTAATCCCACCAAAGCCCTGGGAGAGGCTTTTTTTAAGTCACAATAATTTCACCTACCAGGTTAGAGTAGATATAACAAAATCTTTAGCTCAGGGTCCACACTTCAAACACATTCATTAAAAAAAAAAAAACTGTAAAAATCCAACTTAAGGATATTTCTAGTGACCAAGGACATTTCCAGTGACCTTGCCTATAAAATTTTGACACCCTGTATCAGTATATTTCCCCGTACCAGTATCCTCATCTCAAAAACCCTCCGCCAGGATGCGTCTGTGTGCCAATCTCCCGAGACTGGGACAGGTGCCATGCCATCGACAATTGGGTTAGTGTTATTGGCACTCAAGCAAAGAATCACTAGGGGAAAAAGCTATTTTGATCATGCAGCATTAGAAATGTTCAAGCTAGGAAAGGATAGCTAAGGGTGAGATGCCAGAAGGAAGAAACCAGGGCCTCGTAACTGTACACATTTTCTTTTCCTGTGTTCATTTAACACATAATTGTCAGTGTGAGACATGTGCTTGCAGAGTGCCAAGAAGTGGAAGTTCAACTGCTCTATTTTCCATCAGGGTAGTGAGGGAGCCATGCACACATATTCATGTGTGCAAACACATGTGCATGAATAAGTGACATCAAACATAACAAGTCATACATTCTTCCTGAGAGTGGTTGCCACACGCCCGTTAAAGGAGTGGCCGCTGCAGAGAGTTGGGGAAGGTGCCAAGTGATTTCACATTTTAAATGAGTCTTAAGAACTGGGCAAGTGTATTGTTTATTGTTTTTTTAAATGTTCACTTCCTATCTTTCTATGCATGTAGAAGAGAGCACAGATTACTTGATGCATTTAGGAAAAAAAGTTTCCACTTATATGAACACTACCATGATCGGGGTATTGAATATCATCATCACTTTCTGACTCTCAAGAATTCACTTACAAATCTTTCTCTTGCCCTACAAAAGATAAGCCCTATTTTAATTGCAACATTTACCAGGTACAACTGAAAGAATTTAGGCAGAAAAATACCTTGTTCCAATATCAAGAGATAAAAATGAAGCTAACATATTTTGGGAACAATGGGCACATAGTACATATGTATGGATGGGATAATCCATGGACTTGAGAATAGATTAGGGAAGTCTAAATGTGATGTTTAACATTTTATTTTATTATTTTAATTTATGATACAGTAAAATTTACTTTTAAGTGTATAGTTCTGTGAATTTATTCTATGAATTTAATACATGTATAGATTCCTTATAACCATCATCACAATAAGGATTCAAAATAGTCATCGCCTCCCCAAACTTTCCTTGTGCTCTCGCTTTATGGTTGTATCTTCTCCCTGCCTCCAAACCCCAAGAACCAATGCAGAGCTCCCCGTTACTTCCACTTCAATCTCCTCAAGAATGACATAGAAGAGAAATCACGCGGTGTGTAACATTCTGAGCGTAATAGGGTTGAGAGTCATCCACATTGCTGTGTTTACCTGCAGTTCCCCCATTTTTGTTGCCGATCGGTGTTTCACTTTAGGGATGCGTCACAGTTGCTTCAGCCATTCACTAGTTGAAAAATATTAAGGTTGTTTCCAGTTTTTGATCATCATGAATAGAGCTGATATATACATTCCTGCACAGATTTGCACATGCACACAAGTTTTTATTTCTCTAGAATAAACACTCAAGAGTGACACCGTTGGGTCATCAGATGTTTGTCCATCTTGATGAGCAAAACTCTGGCACAATGGGTTCATCAGGCTTGCTTCAGGAGTGTTGAACTTGTGCTGTTAGGCGCTTACACGTTTATTATTCGTTATTGCTGTGTCTCTTTATCATTGTGCAGTAATCCCACTTTGTCACTAGTAATATCTCTTGCTCTGAAATGTAATTTGTCTGATATTAATATAGCCAATTGAGACTTTCATCCGGGCCTGCATGGTATGTCTCTTACTATTTTCTAATTTTCATGCATATAATAATATTTGAAGTGAGTTTCTTGTATACAACGTAAAAATGCATCCAGGGTCAGAGCCATTTTTATCCATTCTCTTACCCCTGCCTTTTCATTGGTATGTTTAGATCATTTACATGTAATGTAATTTTATCTGTTTGAATTTAGGTCTACCACTATATATTTGTTTTCTGTTTGTACTGTATGTTTTTCATTATCATGCCTCCTTTGCGATTATCTGAAGAGTTTCACGTTTCATTTTAATTTTCTGGAACTTTTCATTGCATCTTTTTCCATTATACTTAAAAACAATATTTTGCCCTTTCAAGTGGAATATAAACTATAACATGGGCCCTTTTATGTTACAGTAGCCTGAGGTATTAAATGTGTGTAGAATACATTAAAACCCCCGTGAGGAAAGGTTTTAACTTTGCTTTCAATTGTCAACTATATTTTAAGGAGCTGGGGAGCAGCAGCAGAATTGCCTGTTAGAAGTACCCAGATATTGACCATTTCTGTTGCTCTTCCTTCATTTCTGAGCTCCCGAGTTCCGTGCTGGAATCACTGCCCTTCTGTTGGAGGAAATCCCTTCAGCAATTCTTTTAGAGCAGGTCTGTTGGCAAAGGAGTTTCTTCGTTTTCTTTATTTCACCTTTATTTCTGGAGCATATTTTTGCACAATATTGAATTGTAGGTCGAAAGTTCCTTTATTTCATGTCAGCACTTTATAAATGCTCAAACATTTCCTTCTAGCTCATGGCTTCGAACAAAGAATGTGCAGACACTCAGATCTTTGTCCCCTTAGATGATGTCTTTTTTCTCTTGTTCCTTCCAAGTTTTTTTCTTTGTTTTTAATTTTCAGCACTTTGATATGATGTAATGAAAAGTTTTCCTTATAAAGTGTTTTAAATGTTCTATACATTTACCTCTATATGACTTACTTTTAATGTTCTTCAGTTGTTTCCTGAATACAAATTTAGTCTTTTTAGCCATATGTCAAATACTGGAGGACAGAAACTAGGATGTCTTTTCTTCCTTATCTACCATAGCACACAGTGGGTGAAAGGGATCTCCATTAAAATGGTTTAGCAGAATAGATCATGGCCAACGCAATGCAATGGTAGCATGCAGTGTATCAGAATGCACTCTGCCCAGTAAAGCAGGAAGGATATGTTTTTAACCGAGGCCAGGGTGGACTGGAGAAAACACCCAGCATTAAGTTAGGCAGCCAGGAATTGATGGGCGAGAGAGATAACGAAGCCTGAGTGTGAACCGAGCTGAAATGGATGTAGAACATTCCCTTGGGAATAGAGCCCTTCTTTGGCTATTAAAGGAAATTAGTCACTGCTACAAAGATCAAAGACTGTGACTGCAGATACTGACCAGAAAACACACTGACCGCTTATGTTTCAATTTGTAAAGCATTTATCAGGACAATCCATCTCTCTTCAGTTATTCTCGGACATTATAGGGTTACCGTTAACAGGGTCATCTTTGAACAGGAGAAACAGCGAGAATGTGTGTGCGCACAATACTAACCGACGTTCTGTCATTTGGTTTCTAAAATCTCCACCTCTTTAAATGCCTGGGAAGCACAAACATGTATCACCCTTCTGTGCTGCCGGGTATTTTGAATGTGTCCATCTCAGCATTTACATCATGGTGCTCTTTGTATATGTCGATGTCATATTGTCAAGAATCTTATTTCAGTTTATCTTTTTAATCTTAACATATAACACAGTGCCTGATACTAAGGTACTAATTAATTCATTAATATATAGTTATTCAACAAATATTTATTGGGCACCAAAAAAGTTTTTTCAGGAATTTTTCTGAACATTGAAAATTCAATGGCTAACAAACTAAGCAAGGAGACTTGGGTAAAATGTACATAATTCAGAACATAACTGTGCATAAAGAAGAAATAACATAGGGAACATAACTAAACAAAAATAATGATATAAATAAAAGTACTTACTCTATAATTATGAAATATTTCTTACTGGTTAGGAGCTCAAACCACAAAGTTAATTATATCAAACATTACATTTATATTAATAAAAACAATAAGTAACTAATAGTGAACTTAACTAAGCAATTGAAGGACAGCTTTTATGTGTCCTCTGAGAAGCACCTACTATTAAAGACAGCAAGCATAGTGTTTAGAAGTGTAGACTCTGGAGTCAGACTACCTGGGTTCAATTTCTGACTCAGCCACATACTAATGGGGTGACTTTGAATAGTAACATATCAGAAGGAAAACACTCACTGGTTTTCTCACTATATGCTTTCCCTACTCTACACTCAATACTTCTGTACACCACTTGTAGGGAGTTTTTTCCACATCAAGCAATTCTCTAATTCTCTGTGGACACCAGGTTTCCTACAATTTAATTAAATTTGACACTATCTACCTGGAGTCAGTGTTAGATTTCAAGGTTAAGACATCACTTCTGTAGCATGCCTGCCTACTCCCAGCCTCAGAAGCCAATTGCAAGTACTGGGTCCTCTGGTTACTCAAACTTTTGTCCCACTTGGCTATAAATGGGAGGTTCCTGCAACCCTCTCCCTAGGTTTCATAATTGGCTACAATGGCTCACAGGACTCAGGGTGGTGCTGCAATTTAGAAAAACAGTTTACTGACTAGATGACCCATTTATTATAAAAGGGCAGAACTCAGGAACCTCCAGGGGATGAAATGCACAGGGCAAGCTATGGGGGGGGGGGAAGCTTCCATTCCCTCTCCTGAAATGCACACTCTGTGCTCCTTCACATGTCCACCAACCCAGAAATTCCTCGAACATGCATCATTTAGAAGATTGGTATGGAAGCTTCACTACATGGCCACATTTGGTGAAATCATTGGCTCTTGGTAATTAATTCAAATTCCAGAACCTTTCCCCTCTGGGAGGTTAGGGGGTGGGGCTGAAAGTTCCAACCTCTTAAACACTGGTGAGTTTCCCTGGCAACCAGACCCCATCCTGAGGCTATTCAGTAGCCAGCAGTTATCACTTAAGAGATACTGAGGGTTTTAGCAGCTGTGTGCCAGGAAATGGGGAGAGAGACTAAAGGTAATCAAAACCAGGGCCAGAGACCAAATGGATATGTTTTGTTACGTCACACGTGTACTCTGTGTTCCTTAGCTTTTCCATCTGTACAATGGGTGTAGTAATACTAGTATCTAGCTCAAAATTTATAGTGCTGCGGATAGGGTTGTAATGGTAATTTGTGTGGAGTGTTTAAAATAATTTCTGGCATGTAGTAACCCCTCCCTGAAAATTAACTATTTTTTTAAACTTAATCTTCATTTCTGAGTCAGTGGAAGGAAGATATAAAAGATGGAGAAGATTAAAAATCCTCTGTTTATATTTAACATGTCTCAGTAGAAGGAATTCACGCTTTGATGAAGGGAAATGTAAATATGGGATTTTAAAAAGAATTTCCTGATTGAGAAAACAGAGTTGGTATGTGATTCAGAGTTCTATATGCACACCTGGTGCATATTTAAATTAACTGTTTCATGTAGAGGCAAAGATGCCTCCCAGTAAAGGAATTTGAAGAGTGATGATGATTGGGTTCCTTCCTATTCAGATACTTCCCAGGACTTGAAGCTTAACTGATTTAGGTGGAATTTTCAGAAGGGACTATAGAACTCTCTGAAAAGACCTCTTTTAAGGAAAGGATTCAACACAAGTTGGAACCCACCACAGATCCTGAAGATCAGAGGAGGAAAACAGTTCTGAGTATCGTGTCCTCATTGTTACTTCAGCCAAACTCAATCCAACCTTTGGACAGAGTGTGCACAATCTAGGGAGGAAAAGGTAAACTGTGTGTGCAAGTAAAGAGTTTTAAACCTCAAAACCTAGGTGCCTGTTATTTAAAAGCTTTATACAAGGAGAAGGGAAATGTTTCCAAACTTATTTAAGGGGGTTGTGGTAGGGAGGGTGAGAAGTGGCCACTAATGGGCCATCAATTAAATGGAGCAAGGAGAGATCAGCTGGGACCAAATTACCTGGCAGCAAGAGCCAGAGGCAGCTGTAGGCGGAGCCTCCAAACCAGCCAGTCCAGCAATGCAGGTGGCAGCTTGAGTGAGATTGTCGGAGCATAGCCAAAAGGTAACAGATGGCAGCCATGTGGATGGTGGCCAAGGGAGTAGGGAGTAATGATTTAAAGCTGGTTCTGGCAAAAGGAACAAAGTGAAGGGAGCATGTCCTGGTGCAACCTAATGGCAAAAATGTTGGCACCAAGGGATTATGGAACACCAGGACATAAGGAAGCTAAGGTAATTTTGTTACCACTTGTCGGAGAAGGTAATATACTTGTTCATAAATACACTAGAATACTTCTGGGAGCATTTCCAGTTACCACAAAAGGGAAGGAATCTAGAAGTTAGTGTGTGTGCGCATGTGTGTTTCTGCAGGGTACTGAGGTTCTATCTTCACAGCTATAGAAAGTTGTGCATAATGTTAATATTTCATTATTTCTGCCCCAAAGCTGAAAGTAAATGATGGGGATATTTGCATTTTAGTCAGTAGATTCATAGAATGACAGAGTCAAAAAATGGTATAATGCAGATTTACAAAGTTTCCAGCTCAGCATTTGCATATCCTTCTGATTTGGGAAGACATCCCATGACATGTTCTGCCCCCTACTTATAGATGCTGATGGAAATGGGGCGCACACCTATTTCTTCTCTGCACTCCTGGTGACTAAAGAGTCATGTTGTTTCAGAACAAACATGCAGATGCTTGGCCTGGGCCTCAAATCTTGAGGCTTGTTCGGAGGGTTTTCCTCCTGCTGCGTGAATTATGGAGAGGAACAGCACTGAGCACCCTGGATCTTCGTGGATGATAGCGCAAAGGCTGTGTCTTCGGGGACAAGCCCTGTGACCGGGGTTCCTCACAGCTCAGCATCTCTGGTCCCACCCCAGGCCTTGTGCTCCCGGCTTCCTTTTGATTCAGAAGCTCTTGCTTATCTGACAACTAAGTCCATCGCAGTTGTTTTATTGTGTTTACAATGAAGATTCCAAAGAAGTAGACGTGGATAAACCTCATGTATCAGGTAGTTGAGCAATTGTAACAGGCACACAAACTTGTGTATATTTCTTTGTTGTTATGGATTAGCTTAAAAGAAATGCCTAGTCATATCATTATTTGTTAAAAATAGCCCAAACATGCAGCAGGCAGCACCATCTAGTACAGGAGTCTGCAACATTTTCTCACAGGGCCAGGTAGTAAGTATCCGAGGCTTTGCCAGCCACGTGGTCTGTTGGAAGGGTCAGACTCTGCCATTGTCCTGTGAAAGCAATCACAGGACACATGTATATGAATGAACTTGGCTGTGCTCCAATAAAATATATTCACAAAAACAGGCAGCAAGTCCAATTTGGCCTGAATCTGTCTGGCCCCTGGTCTAGTGGGTGAACATGGGCCTTGGAAATGGATAGACCTGTGGGACCCTGGAAACATCACTAAATACTTGCAAAGTCAGTTTCCTGATTCATAATTAGCGCCTTATAGATTTCCACTGAGAATTAAATTTGAAGAGAACTCACATTTTAAAAGCATTCTGAGGCTTGGTTTACACACGTTGTTTTGTGAAAGGTAAGTGCATCTACATGCTACAACCTCACTGAGTATTTATTATAATTATAAATTTTTATGCTAAGTGAAATAAGCCGGGTGGTAAAAGACAAATACCATGTGACCTCACCTATAAGTGGAACCTAGTCAACAAAACAAATAAGCAAGCAAAATATAACTAGAGACATTGAAATAAAGAACAGACAGTAACTAGATGGGAGGGGGAAGGGAGATAATGGGAGAAGAAAGGGAAATGTCATCACGGAACATGTATAAAGGACCCATGGACAAAGCCAAAGGGGAGAAGGATTGAGGGTGGGAGGTGGCGGTGGGTGGGTTGGGGGAAAGTAGCGGTGGGAAAATGGAGACCACTGTACTTGAATAACAATAAAAAAAGGAAAGAAATTCATTTTTTGAAAAGTCAACACTGATATGTGCACAATGCATGCATAAACACACTCAAGCATTCACATATCTTCAGAAGAATAGTATTCTAAGCTAGAAATGACATCCAAATAATATACTTTTTCTAACTTTAAATGAATAAGGGCTATTATGCTTCTGTTGCCACACCCGTATATTTAAAAAAGAAAAAAAAAAAACTTTATTAGTCTGAGAGTACTCCCCGAGATAGTATCTCAAAATTTTGGCAGGGGAGTTTGCTGGAAGTTCTGGCTAGTCCAATAATGATTCTCTTTGATATATACTTTAATTTGAAGCATGAGGGAAGTTGTTATAAATTTACAACACATATGTAGTAAGGGAGAAGTTTTAAAATACGTTCAAAGAAAGAGCTGTGCAAAGAGATACTAATTAAAAGACTATGACAGTTTTATCTCAGGAATTAAACAGATTTTTGATGGACTATTATGGTGCCTGCTTATGCAAACTATAGAGCCGAAAAAAATGCAGGCAATGGATGTATGCTACTGAATTTATTGGAAAAATTTCCTTGCCACTGCCTCCCTGGTAATACCGGATCATCAATTACATTGTCAATCCCAAGTCAACAGTGTCTGCTAATTACATAGCAGTGCGTACAGCCCACTTGTCACACTGCTATGTAATTAGCAGACACTAGCACAACGGTGGGATGTGTATTTGAGATCGTAACTAAGTTAGCCAGTCAATTAGTGAAGACACAGGCTGCTGCTGAAATCACTACATTAACCCAAGAGCTTCTTCCTTTATTTTCCAGTTCCATGAAATTGCCCATATTACCCGAATCTTGAAAGTTCTATATTAAGCTTAACCAGGAGTCTTATCACGCATGGGATTCCTGCAGGGCTGAAATGGTGAATAGCAAGTAACTTTGTCATCTTGGCAATCTCTTGCTACGGGGTAATTGCTGCCTCCTCAACGTTCCTGTACGTGTTTTATTAGCTTATTCCTGGTAAGCAAGTTTCCCTCTCAGTTGCTTCTGTTAATACTCTAAAATCTCAAATGTCAATGCTCTTTTCTGTTTTTTTTTTTTTTTTTTTTTTGCTTTCTTTTTCATTACAATCTTGGAGTCTCACCTCTTATCTTTTTACTCTAAACCCAGCCTTTTACTTCCTCCTGGTTTGGAAAAAAAATTCTGATGACCTTCGAGCAAACCTCCTTCTCCCGGCTGGCGCCCTGCCTTCACGTTGCCTCACAGCAGAGTCTGCACCCCAGATACCTGAGGCCCGAAGCCTCGGGACACCTTGTTCGCTCTCACTCACAGAGACAGAGGGCAGGGGCACTGTGACTCTGGGCTAGGAGGGACCTCCTAGGATGAGGGCAGATGCCATCTGGTGTGGGGAAGGAACCAGGAAGGAACTGGCCAAAAGGAACAGATTTCCAGGCTCTGCCCTGCAACTGTGACGGTACAGTCTGCTCATTTGTCCTGTTCCTACAGGCCAGCAGATTTGCATCTGCACCCTCCATAATTGCCTAGCCAATTTCTTATAATACACGCTCTTTTATGTATATTCACATCCCGCCAGGTCTGTTTCTCTGGAGAATGCTGGCTAACACAGTATGTTACATAGCGATACCTTTCTATGTAATGCACTCAATTTGCACAGGAAACACATGCAAATAAAAAGTATTGTCACCCTCTTTTTATTATTTATTCATATTCAGAGATGGGCAAATTGAGGCACACATTGGACAAATATGTGGGAAATACTACTAATATGCTAGGGTGCTTTAAAGATTGTCATTCTTACTCCACATATATCAATGCCATGATATATATAAATATATATTATTTTCTTTATAAATCAGGAAGTTGCAAATGAGGAGAGATGAGTCATGCATCATCCATCATCAAACAGCTAGGAACCAGAAAACCAAAGCCTGTCTGATTTCAGATTTTATATTAACTGCTGGGATGGAATATTACTATTTGCAATTAAAAATGTAGAACCTGAATAAAGTACATTTATATGATACTAAGTAAAAACTTGTTAATTCAGTACTAATAATGTGACATACCTATGATTCAATGCTGATAGTCACATAAAATTACAGGTAAAATTGTTTTTATTGCTAAGAGATTTTAAAGGAGTCTTTATTGCTCTCAGCAGGTAAACTTCAAAAGCATTTACATTCCTTTGGGAAGTCAGCATTCTATCTGTTTGTAATCTCTGTTGAGATGAATTGTGACATGGGTTTACATTAAGAAAGAAGGCAATATCTATCAGCGATGTCTCCTGGATGTCCCAATTGTAATACTTTCTGACACCGAAGTGAAGACAAGTAGTTCAGAAAATATTTCCCTTACAGCTTCTTAATATTCTTAACAGAAAGATTTTTGAGGGTGTTGCTCTGACTTATCATTGGAGCCTCACCAGCCAATTAATGAGCAGGGCTGCTCACAGACCATAGATTTCCAACAATTCTCAGAACTGGTCCTTAAGCTGGGTTCTGGAGGCGAGTTCTTAGCACCCTGGTGTGGATAGTGAAATGGGTTGGATGGGTGCTGTAGGCTGACCTGTGTTTCCTCAAAAAATATGAAGTTTTCCCCCCTAGTACCTCAGTGTGTGAGCTTGTTTGGAAATAGGTTTTATACCGAGGTAATCAATTTAAAATGAGAATATTGAACTGGGCTCCAGTCCAGTATGAATGATATCCTTATTTTAAAAAAAGAGGGGGGTGTGGATACCGAGACAACATGCATAGATGGAGGAGGAGTGAAGACACGGGGAAGACACCAGGTGAAGAGGGAGGATCGGCATGAGGCACCTACCGGCCCAGGAAGGCCAAAGATCGCGGGCAAAGCTCCAGCAGCAAGAACAGGCAGGGAAGGGTTGCCCTACAGTTTTCAGGGGCAGCACGGCCCTGCCGACACCTTGATCTGGCTACAAGTTGCCCCCAGAACTGTGAGACAACGAAGTTCTGCTGTATGAAGTCACTCATGTGTAGCACTTTGCTATGGCAGCCCCAGAAAACTCACACTGCAGGGCAGATATTTATTTCTCAGGAGAGAAGTTCATACCATCAGTCGGATTCTCCAGCGGGTCCTTGATTTTAAAAGAATGAGGGTCCACTATTTTTTCAGCAGCTTAGAACACCTCCCATGTATGTATTTAAATCAGAACCTTTTCATTTTAGAAAGTCTTTCTGAGGTTTCATGCCAATTGCCTGAGTCTATCTGAAAGGGGTAAAAAACAATCAATTTTCCTTGCTTGAATTTGCATCTTTAATGATCAGTATTGCACAATCTTTCATTATGTTTTCTTTTTTACTTTGGATTCCATTATTCATTTCTATTAAATTTGGGGGGGTGACACTTTTAACAAAATTGTATAGATTTCAGGGGCACAATTCTAGTCACATATCCTCTGTATATTGTACTGTGCATTCATCACCCGAGTCGTTTCCTTCCATCTCCTTCCATCACTATGTATCCACCTGCTACCTTCTCCTACCTGCCCACACACCCCTTTCCCTCCATTAATCACGGTATTATTGCCTGTGTCTATGAGGTTTTTTGGCTTTGTTTTGTTTTGTGTTTTTTGCTTCAATCCCTTCCCCTTTTCACACAGGCCCCCTCTGATAGCTGTCATTCTGTTCTGTATCTGTTGGTGAGGGTGTGGAGAAAAGGGAACCCCCCTGCACTGTTCGTGGGACTGCAGATTGATGCAGCCGCTGTGGAGAGCAGTATGGTTTTCCCTCAGAAAATTAAAAATTGAACAGCCTTGTGTCCCTGTGATTTCAGTTCTGGGAACATACCTAAAGAAACCTGAAACACTGTTTTGAAAAAACTATATGCACCCCTATGTTTATTGCAGCATTATTTACAATAGCCAAGATTTGGAAGCAGCCCAGGTGTCTATCAGTAGATGATTGAATAAAAAAAACCTCTAGTACATTTACACAATGAAATACTACACATCGGTAAAAAAGAAGGACATCTTACCTTTTGCAACAGCATAGAACTATCTGGAGAGCACTATGTTAAGTGAAATAAACCAGACAGAGAAAGTTGAATACCATATGACTTCCCTTACATGTGGGGTCTAATAAATAAAATACACTAACAAAGAAAATTGAAACAGACTCATAGATACAGAGAATCTTTTATTCTTTTTTAAAAACATTTTAATTGTTATTCTATTACAGCTGCTCCAATTTTCCCCCCGTTGTCCTCCTCCACCCATCCCACTGCCCCCCGCTTCCCCAGTCAATCCCCACACTGTTGTCCATCTCCATGGGTCATTCATACATGCTCTTCGTCTAGTCCCTTCCCCTTCTTTCCACCATTATCTCCCTCCCCCCACCATCCTGTTCACTTTCAGTCTGTTCCATGCCCGTGGTTTCATTTTGTTCATTAATTTTGTTCATTACATTCTTCTTATAGGTGAGATCATATGATATTTGTCTTTTACCAAGTGGCTTATTTCACTTAGCGTAATATTTTCAAGTTCCGTCCATGCTGTTGCTTTAAAAAGTAGGAGTTCCTTCTTTCTTCTGCTGTGTAGTATTCCATTGTGTAAACATACAACAGTTTTTATTCTTTTAAACCTTTTAATTTTTATGAGGAATACTAATTTATTTCAAATATTTGTTTTTGTCTACAATTTTTTTAGTTTTTTCTTTGTCACATTTTTTGAAAGTACAAAAGCAAGTTTATGCAACCATCAGATACTACAGAAATAAAGACAGTATCACTCCTGTCCAATCCCACTCCTTGAGGTAACAGTTGATGCTCACGTTCATGTTCATAGCTCCTGTTCTACATGAACATACACAGCTTGTAAACAGGTCTGTACTTTGTTGTTGCTATTTTGGTTAGCAGTTTTACATGCATTGCTCCGTAGCTTCCTTTTTACCCTTAGCATTTCATTGATTGTTTTAGGTCAATAACTATACATATTTTTAAGTAATTACACATTATTTAAATAAATGGATATACTAATATATTCAAATAACACCCGTCTTCATGGATAGTCTAAGTAGTTCTCTTTTACTTGTTCATTTATTTATTTTGGTTTTGGCCATAAGAAATGCTGAATAAAATGAATTTATAGATCCACATGGACTTGTATCACACACACATACACACACAAGTCCTCCTACACTATTGCTTTTGGTTCCACAGCAGGGATTTCCTCAAACATATATTCTAAATAAATAATAGGGACCCACTTCATCAAAAAGCCAATGAGTTGAGGTGGCAATTAAAAGCTTCAGGAGGTCTGTCTATTGTACATTCAAATGGCAATCTACTTTACGGATTTGCAGAAATTTGGACCTTGTTTTATACTCACTAAAATCCATTGCTCGTGTTTCACAAGAAAACTTTTAAAAGGCTAAATTATGCAATTCAATCATGTTGTGGATTCTTATTCCCTGCTCTGAAGTTGGTATCCAATATAAAGAAGAGCCTGTTTGTTTTTCGAGATAAGAAAGTCTAAGAAAAACAAATGAAAGGAAGTAAGAGAGAAGGGATACAATTTTCTTTTAGTTTGGAGAAGTCTGGGTTTTTGGATTTCTGTAGAACTTTGAAATGCTGCAAACTGAAGTGAATAAATGAAGAGTATATCTAAAGTCAATTCCATCTCCAGTTACTTACCATTTAAATTACAGGGGCAGGCAAACTTTCAAATTAGAAAGAAAGCATTTCTGATTTGAGGAAAAAGGAAGGGCAGTATTTCAAATGTTGATTTGCAAATAGGTCAATGTAGCTATAGTCTGAGTAATTTGGACTTGAACAATTTTAAACATTGAACGTGGCCATTGAAAGAAAATATTGTTGGTGTTGCAGAGGTCTGTGTAGAAAGCGGCCGCCTCCACCGCACAGCTGAATCAATCACCCTGGAGCACCTCGAATCTGCCATTCTTAACTAGAAGTGCGCTTAAGTATCACTTGGGGATCCTGTGCAAATACGTGTTGGCTGAAATTCTGTATCAGCAGGTCTGAGGTGGTACTCAGCATGTGTATTTTGTAAAAGCTTCTCAAGTCCTTGCATGAGCCATTCTGACTTAAGAACCACAGCTTAAAATATGTTTCTAGAAGTTAGTAACCTGGATTATCTGAATCAGAATCATCTAGAGGAAATGTTGAAAATACACATTTCCTATTTTGACCAAATATGACAGGAATGAGGCTGATCAACCAGTCTTTGAAGACCTTGTGGGTTTTAATGCTCATTGGAGTTTCTGAAACACTGGGCCTGCATGATCCAAGACCATCACTAAAGTATCAAGGTTTCAATGTTCTTGACCAATTGCAGGTGAATTTAGATGTGGCCATAAAGACACCACCAAGTGCGAAGGCTGGTTGTAAGGTTTAGAGTCTATTAGACTCTGTCAAGTTTAGTAACAGCTACATCTTTAAAGATGAAGGCAGCTTGAACATTACTGGGTGTGGGGATCGGTTTCCTAATCAGTGACTTTTCTACTAGTGGTCCTGTCAGATTCATGTTAAGATCCTATCAGCATAGACACTGGACATCTTGGTTGAGATACTTTTTGTTACAAGTGAAACCCAAGCTACTAAAAACTATCTAAGGAATTAATTTAAATAGTTTAAGAGAAGAAATTCATCCTGAGGTGTGTTTCTCGTAAAATGCAAAGGCATGAAGTAAAGCCAAGCTTGCAGAAAGAATTGAAGCGGAGTTGGAAAGGCCGCATGATCTTTGATGTTTGCTCCTTTCTGCCCCCAGTTTTAATTTTCTGTCTCTGCAGACTGGTCTCTTCTCCAAGAACATGGTGGAAAATGGCTACCCGATGGTCTCCAATTTTACACTCTCCAAATTCTAGCTCCTCTTGTAACTACCCCTTATTTCCAGGGTCCTATCTCTGGAAGAGAGAATCCTATAAGACCAATTTGAGGAGAGACTCCACCCTTTGTCCAATCAAATATGTAGGAAGACTACATTAGAAATATGGCTGGTGGGGTCACATGTGGCAGTTTCTGAAGTGTGGGTGTTGGGGTTGATTTATGGCCTAGGGACTTGGAAGATATGATGGTGATAGGCCCCCAAAACAATGCGATCAAAATGAATGCCACAACTTTACAAATGCGCATACACACAGTCACAATTAATGTAACACAAATGTGGCCTTGTTCTTTCAAAAGCGTCTACACCTGAGTGATTTGCAAACCTTCTTCGCCAGGTTCTTAGAAGCCCACCCGGTGATACCCGGCCCTTTGTTTCTGTTCAGGGTTGTGATTTTGAGGGTGATTTCAACCTGACCTAAAACCAAATGCCTTTTAAATGCCCTGAGGGTGAAGATTCAGTCTCACTTAACAAGTACAACTACTGTAACGCCCAGCACAGAGTATGGACTTAAAGGTAATTTGTTGAATGATATAGTTACAGGAGCTCCCAAATTTAATCTGAAACTCTTCACGTCTACTTAAGTATTTATCACAAGATATTCTCTGTAGCTGCTGCATTGATATTATCATTACCTCTTCCTGACACCTGACTGGTGGCAGGTTGAATTATTCTGTGCTTCCCTTAGTTTACCAATGAACCTTTGAAGCTTGTCTTTCTTTCTCACTCACTGGGAGCTCTCCTGGATTGCTTTTTACATTCTCACAGATAGTCTTCATCATTCCACAGGATTTCCAGAACTTGTCTTTTCTCCCTTAAGGATTTCCATTCTCATTAACCGCCTGCCCTGTGATCACGCTTCTTAGCCCTCTCAGTCTTCTAAGATAGTGATTTTTAAACTTTATGAATGAGCTGGGGAATGCAATGAACACACAGGCTCAGATTTGGAAGTGCTGGAGAGGGGCATGGCAATCTGCATGGCCCAGCTAAAGCTGTCACTGCTGGTCCTCGTACTACACTTGGCATAGCAAGGTTCTCCAGACCCAACCCCAATTTAGCAATATTTTTTAAATTAAAAAAAAATCTTACCATCTAGAAACTTTCTTTGGGGACAGCCAACAAAGCCTATTTTGCTTCCTACCATCAGTCAAAATCACTGAATTTTCTTGCCTCTGTTCCTTTGATCAGTGAATCACAACATTTCTTCTGTTAATGAGTTGTGTTGGGGTATTTTTTACTAGCTCCTCAAACATATTTTTTTCTTAATTGGTGTGAAGAAATAGCTAGTGTCAAAAGTCACAATGTTTTCCTAGGAAGGCACTGCCCTTTCATAAAAGGCCTTTATCCGTATGGGTTTCCCCATTTCTCCCTCTTAGTCATTTGTGGCTAAAAGGGATTGAATGTGTAATGGTGTAAAGCGTGCAGACCACCGACGCCTGGGGAGGGAACATCACAGTGATAAAATTTTTCTCACTTGAACCACTCCATGAACTTACAGCGACACAAACGGGTGACATGTGACATTAAGCACAGAGGCGTAGTTCTCAGCTGTCGTGTTGGGACACTGCATGCTAAAGAGAAGTGTTAATCATGGCAAAAGACACCAAACCTTGCAAATAGTTTATTCTAAAACTGTTACAGTGGATTCTAGCTTAGGATTCTGATTATTTGATGATATCATGCCAATTTATTTACTAATTTCTTTTCAAAAGTTTATTTTTAGAATTTAGAAAGAGTGGAGTTTTATCTTAGACTCTAGGATCATGCATGTATGATTACCATTTGTCTGTCTTCCTGTTGCATATGGTTAAATATAATTTGTTTCACAAGCACAGAGCAAGTTTATTTTCTCTACTAAAATTTGAAATTATTTAGGTTCTGTTTGGAAAATCCAGGTTACATCTACTTATGCTACCCAGAGGGAAACTATTTTCTTTTTCTCTGTAAGTTGGCCCTTTAAAAGTTTGGGGCATTATTTGAAGGTAGGTTTCCTATACTTCAAGCCTGCTCTAGCTATCTATCTATCTAAATAATCAAACTCCTTTCCCAACATGCATGCTTCCTTCTCTACTCAATCAGATCTGCATCTGACCTTGCACTTTATGTCAGGCCCTGCTCACATCCCAATTCAACCCAAGGACACCTCTCCTTTTTCGTTTTCACTGTATTAAACTGCATTGATCTCTCCCTTCATTGAACTCATAAAGTCCTTATCACCAGCACTACCAAGCTGACGTTCAATTGTTCTCTACTTATTCTGCCTTTGTTAACCTTATTTTTCCAAATAGATTCTAAGTACACTGATGATCTAAGTAACCAAGTAATGGATTTGTTTGTATTGTTCAAGGCCCAGCAAAAATTCTTGCTAGAAACTCTATAACTTGTAATTTATTTTATGAATATAAAATGACTGATATACCACCTTTGAAAATAAATAAGCAGAACAGTTTAATTTTCAACACAAGAGGCAAGCTAGTTAGAAATAAAATTAACATATATGTGGCACTTCACTCAGTGCCCTGTGCAGTCTATACTTAACTCAAGTTAATTCTTTTTTAAAATTGCTTATTATTGTCTGTGGTAGGGAGTGAGATAGTTCAAATCTACTTATTTTAAGAACTTCTAAAGTTATTACTCTGACTCAAGTTAGAACAAGAAATTCAAGCATGCAAAAATACGGCTGTAATGTCTACACAACAATTTTTATTTTGCCAGGTAAGATAACACGTGGGTTTCTTTGTTGTTGTTTCTCTTTTTGTTTTTGCTTACAGCAAACCGAAGGTCTTTTATCTCTTCATTTTTCTTCACCGATTTTAAAATAACGCAAAAAGAAGAAAATCAAAAGTGAACCTTCTGAATACGTGGAGTGTGTGTACTTTCTTATAGTACACAGAATCTAAACGGACCACACCTGGTTTCATGGTTTGACATCCTGAAATGCCTTTTGAAGGAAGCATGAGTGTGGCAAGCAACAATAAGGGAAGCATAGTTGCTGCTTAGTGAAAAATGTCCCACTCATGACTCTAAGGTTGTCGACTTCTATACCAGAGGAGGATTTTAAATCTTTATGTTTCCCTCTTTCTCTTCCTTCTTCTCCTCCTTCTACTCATTTTTTGGTTTAGTTTTGTTTTGGGGGTGAAAAAGTGACAATGGAACTTGATTGAATGGTACTATTGGCACAAGGTAAAATACCACGTTTTACCCTTTGTCTATAATAAAATTGAGCACAATTTCCCACAAGAGAGTTGAGGTAACTTTCAAGCATGTTCTTAGCACATACCCAAATGTGATCAGTGCCAAGTAGATTTGCAATATTGCTTATTTAAACATTAATCGGGGTGTTTCTTTTAAATGAAGATTTCAGTTTAAGTAGAGTGTATCTTTTGAGTTGGGCTTGAAGAAAACGAGGCTACTTGGTGGAAGCGTAGCTATGAGATGATCAGCTCAACAGTCTGCAAATGTTCAAGCAATCAAAACGAACTTCCAACTGAGCCCAAATGTCTTGGTTCAGAGATTGTTTTCTAGATGACAGAATATTTTAATTAACTTGCAGTTTGTATGTCTATATAAAGATAGTTCACTCAAACTAACACTCTTGGAGTTCACAAAAATCCTCTTATTGTTTAAAGATGAATAACTGTAGAGATGGACTCCCACAGACAACAGATTTTATGTTCTCTTTTAGAAAAATATTCTTTACTTCTAACTTGTAAACCAAAGATACACAAAAGTCTTTGTTTGTAATTAAGTTCTTTTGTAAGATAAATTTCTAGATGTCTACTTGTTCTTTTGCTTTTTTTCCTTTTACAAATTTATGTGTGAGTAGAAAGATGAACAAAGCTGAACTTTGTATGAATGAGAGTTCCATTTATATCAATTTTAGGGCATAAAACAAAGCAGTGTGAATTAGTGTACATGTGTACCTGCACATGCATACCTTAGCACGTGATTCGATGTAAAATTAAAGATCTCCATACCTAAATGCACCTGGGAGCAGTGATGGAGCACTCTCTTTCCAAATGCTGCATCTCCTTTTGCATAATTCTCATATCCGGATTTGAGGTTTTTTTTTTTTTTAATTTGGAATCACATGAATATAATTTTCAGAAAATCTAAGAATATTGGTTCTAATATATAGAAATCATTTTTATGTGCAAGCTGTTCTTTATCTTTTTCAATTATCTCTTTCAAATATTTCATAAGCTATATAGAGTGGGCATTATCTCTGTTTTACAAATTTAAAAAGTGTGAGATTAATAAAAATTTAATGAAAACGTTTAAGAATTTATTTGTATATTTAGACATGACAAGCAAGCAAAAAGAGGACAAATGACATATGGCTTCGGTCTTCAGAAGAGAATATTAAAGCACACATATGTATTGACAACTTCTTTTTGGTTTAAGATGACTATATTCCTGAGTCCCTGCTTACCAAGTAGCATCTGGTTATAATTGTCCCTTTCTTACAGTGTTACATAGTCATGTCTGAGACTTCGGTAATGAGATAAATTATGTTAGTATCTGACAAGTGAGAAACATTTCTTAAATAATTAACCATTAAGGCATTAACTTATATCTCTTAAAGTTTTTCTTATAAGGAGTTTTTTTACTATATTTTTCTAACCAATAAGAGGTTTAAAAGGTAAGGAGATGAATGTGCCCCTAACATACACCTGTGCTTTTATGTAGACACAAAACTGAGAAATGGAGGGGAAAGTCAAATGATTAAAAAAATAACTACCATATATAGTTCTTTTTATGCCTCCATTATTCTAAGCATTTACACACGACGCATAACTTGTTTAATATATTAATTTGTTTCATAGCCCTACGAGGTGTTTACTGTTAGTATTTTACCTTGTCAAGTAAGAAATTAGGATACAATGAGTTTGAACATTTTGCCAAAGACCATAGAGCTGGTAAGTAGCAGAATTATGTTTTAAACCCAGGCAATATGATGCTGGAATCTGTGTTCTGTTATGTCCTGTAGCTTCTTTAAATATACGGTAATACTTGCCTCCACCAGCTCCTCTATGCCATCGCTCTTTTAATGTTAAAATATCTATTTTATTTTATTGGTTAAGTGAAAAGAGAGTATGAAAATTCTCAACAGATGAAAAATAAAAAAAATACTTTAGCTTATAATCATATGATCTGAAGCAGAAAATATATGTCCTACCTTATATTGTATTATAGTATGCTACTACCCAAAAGTACCAAACTCTTCTTCATTTTGATATTTTATATAACCTAGATACATTTAATAATTATGTTGTTTTAGCAAAGTAGTAGTCAACTTACTTGCAGTATTTCTTGAGCGCCTAGTTTGAAGTTGTATGGCTATAAAGACAAGTTAGTACATAAAAGAATGGCTTATCAAAAATAGGTTCAAAACTGTAAAACCACTGAGAACAATCAGATGCTTTTACTTGAAAAATTCAAGGTAATCTATCTTTCCATCATTAAAAAACAAACAACAAACCAAAAAAAGGTAAGAACTTCTTAGAACTAGAATTGCTACATGCTAAGTCAGTCATGCTAAATCTGGATGAGATTTCTGGGCTATGATGAGAGAATAGAAAATCTGTGAGAGTATTTCACATCTCATGGTTTATTCAAAGCCTTAAAAAGAGGTGGTCAAAATTAAATATACAAAAATACTTTCTTAGCTGATAGATAGAAGATAGACCATGAAATCAAGAAAGGTTGAGTGATTTGATCATAACTATCATAAAGCCAGACAATTATAATTATCTAATCATGAAATTTGATTAATTCATCAATCACTTGTCCATGTATTACTATATTACAATTGCTAGTAACTCTAGAAGGTTTTTCTCTATTTTTAAAAAGCACAAATGCCATAATTATATTTGTGTGGTTTACTCCACAGAAAACTTTCCATTGCTTTAATTTATCAGATAGGGTATCTCTGTTATCTCACTGGTTAATAGGAACCTGTTAGCTAAACCCTATCCATTTAACATCATTCTGCAAGATATAATTCAGACTCATTTGACTGGAAGGGACATGCACAGGAATGAAAAGACACTTTATGGAACTAGAAATCTTAGCAAAATCCGATGGAATTCTTTACTATACACATTAGTAGCCCAATAACATGCCTTTGAAATTAGCTGACTAGATCGGATTTAGAACTAGAATAAACAATCATTGCTGTGTGCCAGGATAAGGTACTTTCAGTGCTAAAACTGAGAAAACCTCAGGCCGGTAGGGTTGGGTACTCACCCTCTGAACACGTGCTGAGGTTCATCCACCAAAATGCCATCTGCCCTAATAATAGGTCCTTGACTAAAGCTTAGGTCTTTCTGTAGCCGGGAGCCAAGATTTTATTCTCATTCACTCAGGATTATTTGGGCATTAGAGCTTGATGGTATGGATAATTGGGGAGGAAAGAAAGAAATCTGTGTGTTTACAGACCTGATCAGATAGATGTGGGGATACCCCAAAGGGGGATACACGTGCTCAACATCTGGCTGATAAGCAGCACTGATGTGTTTTCACTACTTCTGGCTCCTGGAGAACATCTTTCAGAATTTGAGAACTGACAGTAAGATACAACAATAAAAGAACATATGATGAAGAGCCTCTGACATTATTAAAAACTCATCTCCATGGTTACTAGATTTTTAAACGTGTCCAAAAGTCAAGACCTGATGCAAAGTAAGTCCAATGATCTGATGTGTCTCGTGGTATAAATGTGGGCCTGTGACTCCCCTGGGACAGGGGTACGTGCAGGGTCTTCATCTCAGCAGCACAGCTGTATGAACCTGTCAGTGGCAACAAATGTCAAATTAAGAGTCTAGTGTCTTATATTTTGTAAATTTATCTCCTTTGAGGAAAATGGTCTTGTTACCTCCATAGAGTCTGATAAATTTGGTACAATGGCATGTTGATATATTCTGTTGATATCAGTACTGTTAGCGCAGTATGAGAGTCTGGTATGAATATGATGGAAGTCATCATGTGAAACTCCCCAAAGAACGTGTCGCTACTACAAACAACTAATGGGCCTGTTCCCCTGCATGGCCATTGCTTGTTAGGAATGACCACATTCAAATGCTTTGCATTTTCTTAAGGTCAATGCTTACACCTCACAGTAGGTGAAAAGAGAGCTAAGTACTCCCGTAGTAGTTTACAAAAAGCTGGTTCTTTTAAGGTTTCATAGACAAGCTTTATAATAATTACTCAATTATTCCATCTCCCTTTAATAGCAGAAAACATCTCTTCCATGAAAGGACTGTAAATCAGTGGTTGGGCTTTTTTCAGGGTGGGGTTTCAAGGGTCTAGGAAATGAGGCTACATTGTAAAGTTGTGTGTTTCTGCAGAGTGACTGGAAGTCATGTTGCTTTAATGTGTAAATGGGTCATTTTTATGTAGTATATATTTATACTTTGGCCATGTCTGTAACCAATTTAAATACCCTTGATTCCAGATCCAGATTTATTATTATTAATATACTTATATGTAAAAGTATTGACTATAAAATTAAGTGGGTCATTTCTAAAAGTATTTGACAGACTTTTGCTAAATTCAAAAACACCACATGGAAACATACTTCCTGCGAGACAGCTGTCCACATTAAAATCCTGCTCTCATAAGACGCATCCTTGTTGACCAGCCGAATGACCCACTTGTGTCTGGGCAGAAATCCATTTATTCTGGGCTGATACATTGCTAGGAGATGAGAGGTAAAATGTCCTTTTTACCCATGCTTTATAAATAATAAAAAAGATATAAAAATTGGACTCCATTAATTTAAGTATGGCATCCTACATAATCAATACAAAGAAACACAAACATAAAGCAAGTTACCAATTTTTTTGACATAATAGCTTTTGTTGTTCTAGTTTATTTTTCCATGAAATTGATGTGGGAAGAGCTTTGCTTTTGCTGGTTTCTTTGTGAAAATAGAAAAGCTACATGGAATCCCTTTCTGTTATTGTAGATTAGTTCTCTCTCTTACAGAACATAAGATATCTTTGCTCTCCAGGTAAATTAACCTTGAATAGAACCCACCCACGGCGAATAAATGGATAAAAAGAGGAAATGTTAGCCCCTTCTTCTGTGAAAACAGGAAATGCACATTTCAGAAGAAGACCGACTGGGCTAAAAGCCGCTGGCAGAATCCTTCACTCCCCTGCCGTGAGTGCAATGCTTGCCCTTCCTAACCCGGTGAGATGTTCCTGGTACACAGGTACAGCAGGCGTGCTCAATAAAGTCTCTTAATAGGAGAGCAAAATGTAAAAACAACCATTTTGTCAAGATACAATCCATTCACCTATTGCCTTTACGGATTTTATTTTACACACCAGGTTCTTTTCCTAGACGGACGATGGTACTTCAGTTCAAAAGGCCTGGATGTGGGAAAACAAATACTAGGAACTGACACTTTATTTGTTAGTGATCTCCTTTGCCTAGTCTTCACACACACAAGTTAGTTTGCCCTACATCATAAGGTTGATAATGACATGCAATTAGAATATATATCGGAACTAGCATAGTGCCTGGTGCTATAGATATCTTTTACTTTGGCAGCTCACAATTCAAATAATTTAGGAAATATCTTTTTCTTCTCAATGTATTGAACCTGTCTGAATATACTAACTCCTTAAGCATATTTTCTCTTATTACTTAAGCAAGTAAATATTTCCTTTTTATAAACGCATGTACACATACCTTGTTTGGCTCAAAATAATATTTATCGCAGCCTGTCTCATATCAGAGTTTTGGACATCCCCTCCTGCAGGATGACCCCTGTGTTAGAGAACAACAGCCAGGGCATGTGTGTGTGTGTGTATGTGTGTGTGTATACACACACACATATACCTAAAAAACCTCACTCAGACTTCACGAGGCGTAACATTGTTTTGTCTTTTGTTGTAAAATGTTTGTTGAATGAAGAGCAGAACTACCATCAGTGGTTGGCTCTTAGCTTCGGAACAAGATGCGGAAGAGAGTATCTACAGAGGTCTTCACATGTTTTACACCCCAAAACAATGGAATAACTATGCGTCATGAAATACTAAACGTTACACTAACCTAAAGTGCATGTAACACCACACATACTGAAGAGAAGGATTATAGACGGTACTGGAACGCTGTTTAAACCAGATGGGTGATGAAGAAAAGGTTCAAGAGTGGCCCAAATGGAATGCCAAAGGAAAGGAGTGCAGACTGAAAGATAAACGAATCTCCCCCACTTGGGGGGAGACACAGGCAAGAGCAATCAACAACATATTTTTTGCAAGTGAAAAAGATGCAAGATAAAGGGGGGAGGGAGAGGCTGCGCAGGTCTGAGTGAAGATTACTTCCTTTATTCATTTTGGCTGTGTCTCCAGAGGCACCACCTCCTCAATTGGGGCACAGCTTTGAGTTTTCTGAGCCAATTTTTAAGCAAGTTGCTTTTGATCTGGCCCTAGAAATCACTGTAACGAACTAAACTTCTTCATCTCTTGTGAGGTTTCTTGAGTTCTCCATGGAAAACTCAATAAATTTAAATAAGTAAATACAGCTTAGGTGAGAATCACACACATCAGCTGCTTTCCTGGAATGCAGCATGCCCTTTCAGCAGTGTTAGGAGATGGGTCTTTTGGTCCTTACTGTCCCTGGAGCTTTGGCAAGGCCTTGCCGATTTTCTTACCAGCAAGAATGGAATGAATGTCTGTCTCCTTAAGCCAACTTATTGTGGCTTCCTCACCATTCTATTTGATTTGGAGGCAGTGCCGTGTAAATAAAGAGACAGAGGTAACCAGGTATACAGAGATCCCAGAGTCCAACTGGTCAGAGAGAAGAGAAGCTCCTGCTGGCCTTTCAGGGGACATTTACAGGATGGCCCAAAATACATTGATTGACATGCTGCATTTTTGTTGGGAGATTTTGGAAAATCAACAACAGAAACCAGAAAGCAACTATAATTCTTACCATTTTTCCTTTGCATTCTTTCTTTTCTCCCTCCCACACTCCCATCCTACCTTCCTCTGGCTTTCTGCATGCTTCTGTTCGAATCTAGCAACTTACATCTTTCACCAATTTGTATAAAAGGTAGCACACTACATCTTTATTCTGTGGCCTTTGCCAACCATCATAATAGCATTGAATGTAAGCCTCTTTACTTAAAATTGATCTTTAGATATGTTGTCCTTTTCTTTCTGTATCAAGGCATACATTTTGCAATAGTGGTGTTAGTACTCTGAAAATATCCCTATGTCTTAGTGACAGATACTTCCTGACAGACTTGGGTATCTCCCCTGTATATAAGTTACAACTGTTGACCCAGACACTGAAGGTATCTTTGTTCTGTTTTCCATTTCTAACACAAAATTTGGGGAGGACAGCTATATTTCCAATATTAAAACTGTTCTGTCATCCTTTGGATAATATTAGGATCCCTGAGTAATAAAACAGACCTTAGTTTTCTTATTTTAACTCAATAGATTTTTAGCAGGTATTGAGTGGACCATTAACAGGTTGTTTTAAATCTTGATTACTTTTTTAAAGTGGGTCTTAAGTTCGTGTGTGTCTATTATGGAAAAAAAACGGAGTTAGAATATGAATCTATATATTATTAAGTATAATTTGAAAAATATATTCTCTCAAAAACTAGAAAAATAGCCCATCCTTTCTTTTCCCTTCTTTCATTGTTGTTCAAATACAGTTGTTTCCATTTGCACCCCCAACACCCTCCCCACCCACCCCAGCTTCCCACCCTAGAACTGACCAACTTTGGCTTTGTCCATGTGTCCTTCATACATGTTCCTGGATGCCTCACCCCCGTTATCCTCTATTATCCCTCTCCTTCCTCCTCTTGATTACTGTCAGATTGTTCTTTATTTCAGTGTCTCTGATTGCATTTTGCTTGCCTGTTTGTTTTGTTGATTGGTTTCCACTTGTAGATGAGAACACATGGTACTTGTCTGTCACAGCCTTGCGTGTTTCCCTTAGCATAGTGCTCTCCAGTTCCATCCATGCTGCCAGGAAGGGTAGGAGTTCTTTCCGTCCTTTCTTTTAGAATTGGTGTGAGTATATGAGATTATGTATTTGTACTATTTTTGTAAAAATTATAAAATTTATAAAATCAACATAACCAATATAATTTTGAATTATTTTTATTATCTTTTGTCTACAAAAAAGGTTTTAAATCACATTAACAATAGTTATGTTAAAATGTATAAGATAAATATAACTCCTCCTAAGGTTTTCTATAATAATCTACAACTTTGTAGATAGATACCTACCTAAGTTACATTATGATTTATATTTTTTAGAACAGTATTTTTTGTCTATGTCATAGTTGTCTACAATAGCTAAATATGTCTTTTACAAGTATTGAAAGCATTGTTACTGTAAATTAGTCACTCTTTTCCCTTCACAAACAATCCAAGGCAATTGATATTGTTAACTTCTAATTATCCCTTCTCATTGTCCACGCTACTGTTGTTTACTATTTTAGCTCCATCTTCCCTTTATGTTTTAAACTATATTTTATTGATTATGCTACTTCAGCTGTCCCAATTTTCCCTTCTCCCCCTCCCACTCAGTTTCCCCCACTCCCTCAGGCAATCCCCATGCCATTGTTCATGTCCATGTGTCATGCATACATGTTCTTTGGCTACTCTGTTTCCTATAGTGTACTTTACATCCCCATGACTATTCTGTAAGTACCAATTTGTAATTCTACCGATTGTCCTTCACCTTTTTTTGCCCAGCCTTCTGATTCCCTCCAATCTGGCAGTCTTCAAAACATTCTGTGTCTATGGTTCTGTTTCTGTTCTGCTTGTTTGTTTATTTTGTTTTTTGGATTCAACTATTGACAGATATGTATTCATTGCCATTTCATTGCTAACATTTTATCTTTTTTTTTCTTAAATAATGCTCCATCTTCCCTTTAAATCCCACTAGAATTAGTCATTGTTATTATTTTCTCATTATTTTAATGTTAATACTTATTTTGATTTATCTACATCTATGAGTTTACTTGATCATCAATGTCCCTCATGTCGTATTCATTCATTCTTCATCAAATTTCTTGTATTGAAGAATCTCCTTTAGTACTTGAGTCATTGAGTCTCCATGAGTAATAAATCTTGATTTTTGCTTTTCCAATAATGTTTTTATTTTTACCTTTATTCTCTATTAGTGTTTGGGGACTTTTGGTGAGAATTTAATATATTTCATGGTAGATCAAATATTAAAGCAAAGATGGGAATGGGGTTCAAGGACAGGATGTAGGTATTATATATTTTGACAGGTAAATGTGGAAGAAACATGAAAGAAAATTGTGTCCTAAGATAAATGGGGAAGTAAAAAAATGAAACTCATTTGTTGCTGTGTATGTAGGTTATAGGTGATATTGAAGGATATTTTATTTAAAATGGTAAAACCACATGTGTCCATCATTATTACAGTATCATACAGAATAGTTTTACTGCTCTAAACATCCTCTATGCTCCATCTATTATCCCTCCTCCTTTCCTGGCAGCCACTACTCATTTTTCTGTCTCTATGGTTTTGCCTTTTCCAAAATGTCATATAATTGGAATCATAGTAGCTGGCTTCTTTCACTTAGCAATATGTGTTTAAACTTCTTCCATTTCTTTTTGTAGCTTGATATCTAATTTCTTTACATCACTGAGTAACATTCCATACATAGATGTACCATAATTTGTTTGTTCAAGGTGACTTATTGAAGGACATCTTGGTTGCTTCCAGTTTGAGCAATTATGAATAAAGCTGTTATGTTTATGTGCTGATTTTGTGTGGACATAACTTGACATCTAATTTGTGTAAATACCTAGGAGTGTAATTACTGTCTTGTATTTATAATCAGCAATAAATGAGAGTGCCCTTTATCCTATAAAAAAGAAAAAATGGTATAATTAAAAACTAAAAATCCAAGTAAGGTAAGGGAGACTTAAGCTATTATAAAATGTATTATGAAAATTTTGCCATGAGAAAAATGATACATATGTTCTTGAATATAAAATATACACATAAGAAAGCAAAAGGAATAGCAAAACAAAGAAAAATGTGGTAAATACAATACAAATAATAAATATAAGTAAAACAACATGAATCAGATAAAATAAAATTATATATTCATAAGCCTACATGAAATGGATAATATTCTAGGAAGATGTCTGTGTAAGAAATAGATAAAATTATCATACAACTCTACCTCCATAAAAATGCATCAAGTCTAGATAAGGTTGCGGAAGGATTTTACCAAGCTTTCAAAGACTAATAGTCTCAGTATAATTTAAGATAGTTCCAGAGTAAAAGGGAAAATTTTTCTAATTTTTTAAATAAAGTAACTCTAGCTTTGAAACCTAACTCTGATTAAAATGAAAACTAAAGACCAAACTTATGAATTCATATCAATGCAACATACTAAATAATTTCTTACAAAACAGAATCTAATAAACCTTAAAATAATAACACATGATGGCAAAGTATTTTTTCTCACTATTCAAAGACATTGTAGCATTAATAAATTTATAATACAATCTATAACAATTGATGTGCAGAGAAATATGATTATCTCCATAAATGTTAAACAGGACTCAGACAAAATTCATTATCAACTCATGAGAAAACATTCCAGAAAATAGAACAAATACTGTCTTAAAATGATTTTTATACTCATATATACACAGACATATACACATGCATATACATATGGGATCACACATATACGCATATATGCATATGTTCATACACACATATCAGAGGTATGAACCAGAAACTAATAAAATGGTTGCATATAGTTACCTATGGGAGCAGGGTAGGACAGGAAAGCCCATGAGTCCTCCCTGAACATAAATTTTAAAAATAATTTTGACTTTTGAACAATATTTTGAGTATAACAAAGTAAAATTAAATCATATCATGCAAAAGTTCCCTTAAAATTGAATGAATGCTCAAACAAGAACAACAATAGCTGGACATGCTCCTGGACTTCCACTCACTCATTTATCACTCTGCCCATGGGATTCCCCTGCTACTTTGTGTACCTGCATATATCTCCTCTTTCTTTCAAACTCTATTATACATTTATATTTTTAAAAAATATTTTATCTAACATTTCTATGTAAAAAGTGTCTTTATTAAATCATTCTAACAATTATATAAAACCCCAAAATTTGATAACATATTCTTAAGCAATTAAATTTCTCCCAGTAAAAATTTTAAAAAACACAAATAGATGTTTGTTCTTAGTGGAGAGATAATTAAATTTTAATTTTCCTTTCCTGAAATAGGTATCTTTTCAAGTATCTCAAAAACACACCCTTCAACAAGGTTGTAAGCTACTTCTTGAGAAAATGTGCTGTCTACATTTCCTCCAAATAATTAGCAACTAGCATAAATCTGTTTCTTTGGAAAGTGCTCATTTAAATGCAATGTAAAATGTTGGTGACATATAAATGTAAATATTAGTCACAGTCTGATGAATGTCTAATACAGAGAACAAGACAGGTGTAGCTGCTCTGTGGAAAAATAGTCATTAACCAACTGGACCTTTGCTTTTTGGGACTTAATATTAGATATTACTCTTCAATTACCTTGATTTGTTATAATCCAGCAAGAGCTAATATCTACAAAAAGGACCAGCCTGTAAGATTTCCTTTTTCTCAGCAAATAATAGACATGACGTATAAAATTTCTGCCTCAATAGTAGGTCATCTTGGACTTTTGTCTACCCACACCTATAGAGATTGAGATGATCCTGTGGCTGATCATCTGTTTCAAGTCATGTTGGCTCAAGTCATCAAGATGTTCACTTATTGATTCTGTCTCCTTACATTTCTGGAAGGATTGTGCTCTATTACTTGGTATGTGTTTTAGAGTATAGTGAGATTGGAAAGGTTGGATAGCAGAATGAAACTCATTTATTCCCCGGGCCACACATTTCCAAGTTGCAATGCGAGGTAATTTAACACAAAACTAATCAACATAACCAATATAAACAAGCAACACTAACATTAGAGAATTCAATATAAACATCACTAATTATAACAACTAATGCTGATTGAGCACCTCCTGTGCACCAGTGTTGTTTTTAAAATGCTACTTATTTAATTCTCCCAATTACATGGTCTGGGTAGCATCATTTTGCATAATTCTACAATTTCTTAAAGTTTCATATTTATAAATGGTCATGTAATTTAGGAGCTGAAGCATTCCAAATTCAGTTCATGGTTTTAACCATACCTTATCAATCATTCCTAGTCCACTAATTCCTGGTTCCAAATTTATATTTAATGAAAGAGGTAAGGAGGAGTTACTCATCCTTCCTCATCACTAGTTTATGTGAATTTTTGCACTTCCCACTTTCTTTTCAGAGGACTATTCAACACTTTGGTGGGGGAGGGTAGTGGTATGAGAGAGAATTGGGTTGATGAACATGTGTCATGGTATGAGGGGAAAAAAGTCATGCTACAATTTCTGTGTTCAAACCCAATGAGCAAATCCCACTTTTAACTTCCTGAGACAAATTGCACGTTTCAACCAGTTTGCTGTGTCATGAACCTGTTACTGGAAAAAATCAGCTTGGAACTACAGTTGCAGTTGTTAGAGGAGCATTCCAGGTGATTTATACCCTCTGTCTTTATAAAAAAAAAAATTTGGTTCTTTACTGCATACCTTTGAAGAAATCCTTGAACAATTTTGAACTCAACTCTGCAGCTGATTAGATGTCTAAAATGTGGGTCCTTCCTCTGAACACCCTTGAGGATCATCGTTGATAAACAGTATCAGTGGATGCCATACGGGTACATGACGATGAGGCATTTTTCACAGCACACTCTGCTCTCTCTGCTGGATGCTTCCAAGGCCCAGTGTTTTATGTCATCATCTCTGGGCCTTCTTGAAAAGACTTGAGCAGTTGTGCCAGAATGTATGGGGGCTAATGATGTTCAGAATTGTTTCATGGCCTAACGTCAGAAGGAGTGATTTTAAATATGGGTATATTGATGATCCTGGACTTCTGAATAGGAAAGGGAGGATACTAATTTTTAATATATCCATTCTGTTTTACACCAAGTCTCATGCAGTTGCGGGTGTGTTAACGACCACATTCATTTTTGAGCGGCCAAATGTTTGTTGATGTTTAAACCTCCCAAAACAAGGTGCGCACTGGAATGTGTGGATGTGTTTGGGAGATTTTGGAAGTTTTTACACACTCTAGGGGTAAATTTGAATGCTGAACCTGAGGCTAACAGTTTGGAACAGGAGAATGATGATATTTGAATGATCTAATTACTAATTACTAATAAAAAGGGATGTTCAGAGAGAGATTATTAGTACTTGACAGATGTTTGCATGCATTAAAATTAAACTGATTAGGTTTTTTTTTAATTTTAGAAATAGTATTGTAACTACTTGAGGTTATAGGCTAAATTCTGACACTTTTAAAAATATATCTCAGTTGTATAGATTCTGAACATATATTATCAGTATCATTTTATTTACTAGAATTTCCTAAAGGCATTTAACTTGATATTTTTGAAATAAAAATATCACCACTTAGTTTTACACTTTCAGCAAAATTTTCATGTAACTTTTTTTTTGTCTAGATCACAAACATCCTTATGGTACAAAGTTACCCAGAAAATTATTAATCAGGTCACATTGGCAGCAATAAACTATGAAAGCAGCCCTGCTTTAAGGAGTCAAAGTATTAAGAGGAGCTCTGCGATAGTATTTCAGATATTGAAGCAAAACTAAAACTATTTTTTATGCTTTTTGTGGTGGGATACGGACCTTGTCTTGGCACCAAATCAACTTCATTACTAGTCATGTTACACAGTGAAAAGTTACTGCATATAAATAGATATGCATGCATATAATATGTATATATAGCCATTTGATATTAATTATGTAAATATAAATGTGTTTAGAAACATTTCTGGGAAATAGCACAAAAGATTGACAGTTGGTAATGGGTAATGGCACTTCTGGAAAATTTTTCATAGTTTTATATATTGTTATCAAGTTCTATTATAATTCTATATTATTTCAAAAAGTTGGATGTTAGATTTAAAAGTGTTTAAATACAATATAATCCTTTCATTAGTTCATTTATAATAGTTACTCATTATTAATATGTATAAGATTACATAGTATACAATATAATTTGGAATGTGTTTCTATTGTTTCAGATCATGAAAAGATTTTTTAACTTCTTTTTAAAAATTTTTAAATTGTTGTTCAAATACAGTTCCATCCATTTTCCTTACATTCTTCACGTGAATCTTGAATATCAGTGTTTTCATCAACACTAGAGACACTTTCTAACTTCTTATCACTGTTGTTCCAAGGGTATTCATCCTACTCCATTTGTTTTCTGATATGCAGCACTTCTACCGCTGTGTGATGTTGCTACTGACAATGTGTGTCCAAGGGCACAACTTCTTCTTAGCAAGATATTCTGACATTTTCCTGAAGTTATATATTTATGATCAGCACCATGCAAGCCTTTATTTTATATCTTTGTAAAACTCATAGTACAGAAAGGCATAATTGAATCGATGTCTTATATGGAAGTCACTACCCCAAGAATTGTTAGCTAATATGAAAACAGCTCTGAATGATTCACCTCTGTATATGTGTGTTATATGGTAATATTATATATTTGATGCTTGTTCTGTTCAGGTTTCTGGCACAGATGTCCTAAAACCCTGGAAGTTCCTTAGGTGATGAGAGAGATAAATGTTGGTTTTGTTATATGAATGAGGCGACTTTGGATCTCACCTAAGGATGAGGGCTGGCTGACTGGAGAACCCATCTTGTGATTAGAGGGTTGGACTTTCAGCCCCACTCCCTGACCTCCAAAGAAGGGAAAGCGACTGGAGGTTGGCTTAATGGCCAATGACAATGATTTCATCCCTCTTGTCCATGAAATGTAGCCACCATAAAAATAAAAAGACTGGGTTCAGAGAGTTTCTGAGTTGGTGAACACATGAGCATTTAAAGAGAATGAGTTGCATCTCTGGACAGAGCATGGGAGATCTGCTCCCTTTCCCCATACCTCGTTTAAGCATCTCCTCAACCTGGCCATTTCTGAGTTCTATCCTTTTATAATAAACTAGTAATCTAGCAAGAAAAGGGTTTATCTGGATTCTATAAGTTCTGGTAAGTAAATCAAATCCAAGGAGGGTGTTACGGGAGCCTATGATTTCTATAGTTAGTTGGTCACAAGTACAGGTCAAAACTTGCACTTGCAAATGGTGTTGAGAGTCCAAAGAGGAGGGTCACTGGAACCTCACATCTATAGGCAGGGTGAGCCAAATATTATCGCAGAAGCACAGGTGATAATCCGGGCTTGTGATTGGCATTGGAACTTGGGTGGGGGAAGGGCAGCCTGTAGGACTGAACTTTTAACTGGTGAAATCTAATGTTGTTTCCTAGTAGATAGTTCACAGTCAATTTAAACTGTAGGACACTCAACTGGTATACCAGGTGTTCTGTGGGATGACCCCTACCCATACACACAAAGCTGAAGTTGGGTTCACAAATATACGTGATTCACAAATATATGTGCATGTACATATGTATACATATAGTTGTATGAATTGTTCAAAGGATATACATTTACCAAACTAATAATAATTAGTGCATTTCTGGCATTTTTCTCTGAATATTTCATTGTCTAACAGAAGTCAATTGAGAAAAATGTTGTTATAAAATTTTGCATTAATTACTATGATGATAGAGTTGTAAAATGATTAAGTGTGTAGAAAGCATTCTTTTTTCTTTTATCTTAGAACACCCTAATTATTTTAATATTTGTAATTTTAAAGGAAGACTGTTTCATCAAATAAGAGTTTAAATTTTAAATTTTTTACCTATAGAATACATAAAACTTAAAATCAAGTTTTATATATTCTGCAGGTATAAAAGAATGAAGTGACAGTAACCAGAGGGGAGGGGTAGCGAGGTAATGGGGGAAAGAAGGGAAAGAGTCATCATGGAACATGTGTAAAGGACCCATGGACAAAGCCAACGGGGGACTGAATGTGGGAAGTGGGGGTGGTAAGGCAGTGAGAGTAATCAGAGGAAAATGAGGATAACTGTAATTGAACAACAACAACAAATATATATATATATATATATAAATGATTACTGGAGAAACCAAAGAATTTATATTTGCTTAAAAATGCACAGCCATTTAATAAGCTAATAAAAATTAGAGTGTTTGGGATCCCTAATCATTAATATTCAAACAATAAATGTGATTTTTAGAAAATGTTAAAATTATTATTTAGAAAAAAAGAAAGAACTGTACTATAAAGATTATAATGTAAGATGGTCTCTTATATCTTAAGGGTACTTTTAAGTAAAGAAGACTCCTTGTCTTATATTTTGGCACAAAACAATACAAATATTATTTTTAATTGGTGGTGCACATATGTTGTATTGTTTCAAATTATTGAAGTCTGCTAATGAGGACAAGGAAAGCAGATGGGTCTGAAGAAACTCATAAGATGACTTAGAAGCAATGAGCAGTTGCTGAGTAGTGCTTATGTGTGACTGTAGAAGGAATAAATGGACAAAATGACATATAATGTAATTGAACTGCCAGAGACATTTAATCTACATGAGACTCCAAATGTAAGAGACACTAAATGTTCATCAGGCATTAAATATATGTGTAGCATTTAAAGCATTGAATATGTATGATACACTAAATATACAGAAGGCATGTGAGACACATAATAATTGGGAGGTCTAATTAAACATAGCGATATTCTTTCTGGTGCCATGTCTTTTTTGCAGAAGCACGCAGAGCTGAGGAGCCAGGAGAGAGAGACAGCTGTGGCCAGGGAGACTCACCTTGCAACGCAGGTAGAACATTTGTGTACCATGGGTCCCAGGCAAACTCCACACAGAGGAAGAAAGGCCATCTAAACAGTGTACATCCCAGGACTTTTATGATTCTTCTGCTCTGCTTATACTGTATCCTATGTGTGCTAACTTAGCTCATCTCTCTTTTTTCATTAAGGTTTTGGCAGTTCCTCTTTCAAATGGATTTGATAAACCATGTGATGCAAGCATTTTAATTCAGCTTATCGAAGGTTTCTGTCTGGTGTCTCCAGGACAGCTGGCCAGACAGCGTACGTGGACACTACTGTTACCCAGGGAATTCCGTCCACGACAAATTCACTTGCACTCCAACTCAGTCTTTACTATTTTGTAAAAAAGCACCTACTTTATGGGATAAATGTCAAAGGTAGCATTTCACTACAGTATTTCTTTACACTTAATTTTTTTGAAAAAAAAAGGACGTTTGCTCTGCAATTTTTTTTTTTCAATTGGTTTGCTGGTGTTACAGTTAAGAAAATTCAATCTGTCTGGGATATGTGCACTGAGGACGTGTTTCTGAAGGTGAGGTCTGAAGAGGAATCAGATCCTTGGGTAATCACCTTGTAAAAATGTCCATTCAAATCTAACTAACTCCAAAAACAACAGTACATCTGAGATGGGAACTTGAAGGTCGAGAGAGATTGTGGTGGGTCCCAAAACTCGAGGAAACACAGCCTCTCCATTTTGAAGGGCTTTCAGTAGGGTTTAAATTTGCAATTAGAGAATTTTCCTTTGACTTTAATTAGGGCTTTCTGAGAAGACTAAGTGAGATCCCTGTGGGGAAATTTTATTCAGTGATTGTCTCCCCTTCGGTGACACAACAACACCAAAGGCATTACAATTTGCACTCCGATCGGACTGAACAACAGCCTTCGTTGTCTGTAAGCTGAAATGGTGCACTTGGAATCTCACCCTTCAGGCACCACAAGGACATACAATTTCAGTTTTATGGCTGCTGAAAATTTAAGTAGACTTAATGTATTCAGGCACGCTGACCTGACATTGTGTCAGCATATGGGGTTTTTAAGGAAACATTTACAGATTGATGTTTTCTTGTAGACTTTAGATTGCAATGAATTTTCTGAAAGTTTTAAGAAAAAACTCACAAACTTCTGTTACAAGAAGTTATACACACACACACACACACACAGAAGAATCTAGATTCTCCTGTAAGTTCACAAAAACTATTTTCATCATAATCTCTCCCTCCCACATCTATTTCCATTACAACTGATATAGTTCTAATTCAATATACCTTATCTCTAATGTAAATAAGGGGAGAATTCAATATTTTGATAGTCTTATGTTTTCCCCACCATTAACCATTGTTTAGATCTCACAGTTTAAGAAATCTTATATGAATAAAATGCATATTTGAAAAATGAAGAAAAACATAAAATGAAAATAGATCTACCACCTAAATATTTTTTTAAAGAGTTAGTTATATCTATTTGCATGCTTTTATACTGGAAATGTTTGTGTGTGTGTTTTATTTATGTGTATTTTCCTTTATTTTCGAGTTTTTTATATGTATGATAGTAAGCTCTTTTTATTTAATATATTATTCATATGCTTTCATATTAAGAATATTTTCAGCATCAGTTGTAGCGTATATAGGTAATCCAATATTTTGTGCAAATATATTATTTCAATAATGTATATAAATAGAATTTGAATTAAAACTACCACTTCACAAAATTCTAGGACTATCTGTCTGTACCACAGTTTATGTGATTTGCGGGTCTCTGTAAGGTTACACATGATGACCCTATATAATCAATTTTGAACACCTCCAAATTTACATATTAAATAAGAATAAAATGAACATCTTTAAGGATAACATTTTTACACAATAACAATAATTCACTTAGAATAAATTTCTACATTTAGTAGAACTACTGCTTGAACTACTAGGAAATCTTGAGCTGTTTGATATATATTAATCAATTTTTTTTCATCCAGAACAAATCTATCTCACTTTCCCCACATGTGTGACACAGCCCTTTCCTCGAACCTTCATTGGCATATTACATTGTGGTTGAAATAACACTCCATCCACTTAAAAAGTTAAATGTGATACTGTTTTAGTTTATATGATTTATTTACTCTGCTGTTTGGATATTTCATGTGGTCATGTACACTTTTTATGTGTTACTTGATGAATCTTTCACTTATAAACTTTGGCCATGTTGTCTTTCAAAGCATTTATTGATTCTTAAAAGCTCTTTATTCTGAAATGTATCTACTATATGTTAAAATATGTTCTTCACATTTCTAATTTGCCTTTTAGTTTTTTGTATTGTCATGTGGTTCAATGACACACTGTTTAACCTGCGTGTCCATCCTTCCCGCACAGCATTGTATACACTTAGTGTCATTTAAAAAAAAAAAAGAAAATCAGTGTATTCCTTAAATGGCTCTTTATAAATTTCTATTAATGCTTGATCGGTCTCCTACAATCCAGCCTGGATAAACAGGCTAGTTGTGTGCGTGCCTGTTGTATCTGGTTTCAGTATACATGCTAAGAAATTTTGTGACTCCAGGATTGGTTTCTTTTCACACTGTCTCTCTGCTTAAAATGTAATTGTACCTCAAGTATCACTGTATAAATTCTACTCTTCCTTCAAGATCCTCAATACTATCCCTTTAGTGATTATCTCTTGATAATAATCAAATTAATACTTAATTAATCAATAACATCTTTTTGCTTTGTGAGTTCCTCATTAACAGGATATATTTCATTATTTCTGTTATTATGTTTAGTTGTTTCTAAGTTTATTTCCTTTATTATTTTAAATTATTTACTATTTATATACAGTTATTATTTCATATACAATTATTATTTTTATTAGCTGTGACATCAGAAGCTTTATCTTCATATATTTCTGTACCCCATTGTGTTAAAAAATACCCTCTGCTACATGTACTCATAACTTAAAGAAAGACAAAATAATAAATTCAATAATTAGACTTAACCCCAAAATGATTATCAGAGAATTTAA
This sequence comes from Anoura caudifer, assembly GCA_004027475.1. Taxonomy (NCBI): domain Eukaryota; kingdom Metazoa; phylum Chordata; class Mammalia; order Chiroptera; family Phyllostomidae; genus Anoura; species Anoura caudifer. Next base: position 284,200 of record PVKU01000022.1, read on the forward strand.
ATAATGAATAGTTACCGAATAATGGTTGAACATTTTATGAATTCTTCAAGAATAACTAAAATGACCTAGTTCATATGTTAATCTTTTGTTCATTTTATCCTATGCTAATTACTTTTGCCACTTAACACTTAGGTTTCTACATTAGTTTATTCATGCAACATACAATAATATAGTTATATATTTTCTGGAAACTTCCACCAAATAATTTTAAAATAAAGTAAATGTTAATGATTACAATGGAAGAGCTGTTATTGTGGTATGCTTACTTGCTCCACACCAAGTACTTTTTGTGTGTATTCTCTTTTTCGTCCTGAAGACAATTATCTGAGATAGATATTATTATCCCTGCTTTTCAGATTAGAAGATTGAGGACCAAAAAATGTAGATGATGTGCTTTACAAGCCAAGTCTCCAATTCTAATGACTGCATTTTTTTTCCTGTACAGGACCTCTGTTCTTGATTTACTTTTACCTTCATTTATGTTGCTCAGGAGGTTTTATTTAAATAAAATATTACAATTGAAACCTTTCAGTCATTTGAATATATTTTAGTGCCTTGATGTTGAGTCTTATTCTAGAAATGATCTCAAACAACTAAAGTGACCTAGAGCTGTAGGTAAAGAACTTATGAATTCAGATCCATCCGCACAAACAATTTGGAAGCATCAGAGGAAAAAATATCACAATAATGAACTGTTTGGCTGAGAATGGCCCTTATTTTCTGTTCTAATGGAGTCTCAGTTCACTTTGCCCTGAATAGATGGAGTCTCAGAGAGTAACAGAAAGCATAGCTGTCGCTTTGGCTTCAAGTCACTCTCATTGATATTTCAGTGATTAGAGGAATGTAAGTGAAACCTTCCAACAGCCTTGCCGCTGAAATGACCTGCTTTTGATAGCTCTGAATATCGCACTTTCCCAATTGGAAATCCATTAAAGAGACAGAGGTAAGTGCATCGTGAGGGAAATGATATGAAAGCTAAGAAAATAAAGGAAATTGGAAGGGTCCTGAGGCCTGTTGATTTTGAAGTGGCTGAACTTGTTGATGTTTGTGTTAAAATTCATCTGGTATGCTAGTTAGAATGGCATTCATCATAGAACATTTTGTATTTTTCAATTAACATTAGTGACATCTCTCTGGATGCAAATTGTTATTACTTCTGTATTTCGCATTGTTAATTCAAGCAGTTCTCAAAACTGACTGGTTGACAGAAATGTCTGTAATTGTTCATCAAAAGAATATAGATTTCTAATCCTGCTCACTAAATTCTGGGGAAGAGGTAAAAGTAGGGCTTCAGCATCAACATTAAAACATATGTGCACGTATGTTATATATATTCTTCCCCTTATGAGTGATTGAAACTGGGGAAGGAAGCACTTGTGAAAAGATCATATATAAATATATATATATATATATATATATCCACACACATAAATAGTCCCAGACTTACAATGGCTTGTTTCACTTACCTTTTTTCAACTTTACGATGATGTAAAAGCTACACATATTCAGTAGAAAGCATACTTGGAAGTTTTGATTTCAATCTTTCCCCAGGTCAACGATATACTGTACGATACTCTTTCATGACGCTGGGCAGGGTCAGTGAGCCACGACTCCCACTCAGCCACGCCATTGCTATGGTAATCCACTGATACTCTATCAGCATTTTTTGATATTGTGTTTTGTTTGATATTTGTGTTTCTCATCCCATGATGTCAACAAAATTCTCATCTGGGCCTCATGATTCTGCTGAGAAAAAAAAAAAGAGCCAAGCAATTACTTTTATGATGAACTCAAGATAATGGTCCAGTTGTAGGCCAATGTAAGCATTCTGAGCATCCTAAAATGTAGGCTATGCTAAGCAATGATATTCATAAGTAAGGTGTAATTTATGCACTTTTGACATATGATATTTTCAATTGTATGTTGAGTAGCATCTGCCTATAACTTTTGAGCTTCATTCAACAATTTCTAAGTATGTACTAAATAAACTCTACTTCAGATATAAAAATATCAACTGGCTTATAGGGTAGCAAGGAAGGCAAACAGATTTTATTTTTTACCAAAAAAAAGGGCATGAGTCAAATGCTGAGAAATCACAAAGAAGATAAGTTGTTCTGTATTCTAGACCAATGTAGCTTGAATAGATCGCCTGTATCAAAGACATCTGAGAAAACAACCTCTATGCATCATGGGGAATGTTAATTTCTCAGCACTCTACCTCCCCTACATATGCTTCATGAACATTTAAATGTTTCCCACAGAAGGCTTTCTACACAGGCCTTGTATATTTCAACTTTTGATTGATTTCTAAAGATTATGCCTTTGTATCAACAATGATAGCTTTTATTTCAATAAAAGAAACAAAGCAAACAAAAACTATATAGCAAGATGTGCAAAAGTAGAAGCCTTCCTCGACTGGCTAACTCACCAGATAGACGATGTCAAGGCCCATTTCCCTCCATTTCCATGACTTCTATTTAAGGCTTGAAGGTGACTGCAGATGTTTCGAAGCTTCCAGCATGATAGTTAAGGAAGGAAATGACAAGAGACAGACTGAAGATGAAGGCAAAGAGAGTTGTTTCTTCTCACATTTCTCTGTCTGTCTTGCTCTGTCTCTGTGTCTGTCTCCCTCTCTCTGTCCCTGTCTATCTATTTATCTATCCATCTATCTGTCTGTATCTCTTTCTCTCCAGCAGGTTTACCCAGTTTCACTTGCACTAGTGAATCATTCACCCACCAAAAACTACTGGAAAAGGAGAATCTGATGGCCAGATTCATCAAGGCAGATACTCTGTGGTTGAATTAAGGGACAGGATATGAGGTGAGTAGCTATTTTCCTTGGATATATTGCTTGTTGCGCTTAAACAACATTAGATTTCTCTTAAGAAAGAAAGATGGGCAGAATTGCATTTGGATGGGCAAGTAAGAATTTGAATTAATAAATTCTAAACCAAGGTATTTGTTTTTTTATTGATCTTCAAGGAATCAAGGAAACAAGGAAGGCAAGGAAAAACACATTGGTAAAAAAATAATAATAAAGGCTTTATATTGAGGTGTGTAATGTTGTATCTGAAGCTGTCTTTACATTTGTAATGCTAAGTTGACAAAAATTCCTTCCCTAAAAAGATGTCATGAGCTAAGGAGGCATGGTATAGAAAAACCTGCTGAATAAATGATAATTGCATAGACTGCTAGCACTTCTAATCCATGGGAGCTCTAGCTCAGTCTGAAGTTTATAGATGTAACAACACCTTTTTTTTAATTCAAAAAATGCAGTATGTCCTGCCTGTCAACACCAATATAAACTAGATATGTTAATTAGAGAAACTTCAAAATGAAATAATCCTGCTTTAAATTTACATATATGTGAAGTTACCCCAAGGAAATAAATATATTTTTTTAAATTTGCTTATTGTTTTATTCCCTTCTTGTAAAGTCTGCTCAAATTCTATTAATTTGACAGCCTAGACTAATGCTTCCGAATCTTTTGACTAATTCTACACAAGCATAAAAGTGGGAGTTCTCAGTGTGGATCAGGCAGGAGCAAGATGTATTAAATGCTGAGCATCATGACAGTGAGGGTTAAAGAAGATTGCTGGAGGCTATTGCAAAAGAGAGGAGACAGGGAGTGGGTGGCCCAACAGTGATTTATTATTAGTAATAAACTTGGCCAAGAGGCCAGCAAGCCCGAGAATTAATCTCACCCGAGAGATCACAGTGACAGTTCTCTCAGAGCTGGTTATAAGCAAAGCCAACTACTTCCTGAAGAGCTAAGGCAGGGTAAATTTCGTATATAACATGACCGCAGAAAAGTAGGTCAGTGGATCAAATGCTGAGTTTTGAAGAGTGAGACGACGCTAAGAAAAAAGTGTTGCTTGGGGATGAAGAGATATTTCTATGCACTGTGGTTAATTAGCATCAATAATAGATCATATGCGAATACCTATGTGTGGCATATCATTGAAAGTAAAGATGGCATTTATTAGTGTTTGTAGAGTGCTCACTCCGTGCCTTCCTGCATTGGAGGTGGAAGCATCTTCTTTGTCACGCTCCCTCTTGTCTTAGTCTATGATCAGCCTCAGGTTTAAAACCCATGTGAAAAAGAATGAGAAGCTGAGTTCATGTTAACAAACACTGATGCATGTTGGCACTTAGGATGACAATTTGTTCTCTGTCAGCACTTCACGGGCAAGTTAAAATTTCTTTTTTGTTGATCTTGGCAAGGAGTGAGCCAACAAATGCTAAAACAATAGACTAAAATGGGTAATGCATTATCCTTCATTGTGTCTCTGTATTTGTTCTTCCCTTGAGGGAGCCAAAGCTGCTGCAAAAGCAGAGGTTGCTGAGCACTTGGTAAGCTGTCTGCACGGGGCCCAAACAGTTGTTGAAAAGCTAAACAAAATGATGTATTCAACTAGTTTCTGCCTAAAGACAAACTAATGTTTAGCTAATCTTGACGATCAGGTTACTCCTAGAGTAGAACCAAATCAATTAAAAAAAAAAAAAAAACCCACAAGTATGTCTGCAATACGCACATATTTCCCAAACTTATCTAAAACAAGGATTAATACTGATTTGGAATTGTATAGACGTTAGTTTATATATTAAGTAAAGCTTCCTTAAGAATAAACAAACAATTTATAAATAAATTGTCTTTATTAGCTTGAAAAGACCCCAATTCAGCCTTTTTTTTTGGAAAATCATTAATCAGATGCATGCTTCCCACATAAGGTTTTCTCATGAACTAAATTAAATATATCTTAATCTCTGCATAAGGCTAATTATTGATTACAATGAATAGTGCATTCAATATTTTAAATGCAAGTATAGTTGAGTGTGTTTTTTCTATTTTAGAAAAAATATTTTACTTACATTTTCTTTGGCATACAATTTTTAAAAATGAACTCAATGTTGGACTAATCCACTTACATTGTGTGTGGATTTTAAAATAAAAAGATAATATATAAAAATGGAAGTTCTTTTCATTTATTTGGGAAAAATATTTTTAAGCAATGGGAAATTGAATCTTTTAGGTACTTTACTAAAAGTCCCCACTGACTCCTATGAGGTATGAACTTGCCCAGACTGTCAGCTATGTTAATAATAAAATGCTAAACATATTGAATCAAAGTTATGATTTAATACGTATGTAAATCAGGAAAATGCAAATCTAAAAGAGAAAGATTTTCTTGCTCAGGGTTACTTATAAAAAGCCCTAAGTTCAAAGTTACCATTTTTCCCTCTCTGGAAGTTTTCACAATTAACTAAAAAGTCACAAGAAACACTTTTGGCAGTGGTTTAAACCTATTTTTCAGATATTCATCACACATAATGAGCTGAAGGATTTTTCTCAAATGTTGTGATTAATATTCACCTTTGCATGAACCTTATGCCTAGACAAATATCAAAAAAGAAAAATATCTGGAAATGACAAAAACACAACAGTATGTTTTTTTAAGTCCCTGGTTTTGGGGATCTTAATTGTATCAACAATGTGATCATCAGTGACATTATTCCTCAAGGGACACTCAAGCTATCTTAACTGAGGACAAGAAGGATTTCTAAGAGCCAGACCTACTTAGTGTGGAGAAAGTCTGGCTGGGAAATCTTGCTTAATAGACATAACTTTCTTCTATACCGGGGACTTGAATATTTAACACATCTTTCTAACCGTGCCTCCAAAATACCTACTATATTTTTCAGACCATAAGACGCACTTCCCCACCCCACAAATTTGGGAAAAATAATGGTTGTTAGTGCTGCTGTTGAGTTCTGTTTATATTTACATTGGTGAAATATTATGTTATTTATGTTACTAAATTATTACCACATCTTTTGCTTCAATTTTTCCCCTATTCTCCTCCTCTAAAACCTGGGTGCGTCTTATGGTCCGAAAAATATGGTAGGTAGGTCCCATTGTGGAAGGTCAAAAACAGTGAATGCAAAATGCCATTCTAAAGTGCCATTTTGCCTGAGATTTATCATTTAGTAACCATTATTTACTTTAGGCTAAGCATTACCCTTTCTAAGCCAGCATGTAAATCCATTCAGAACTTTTCCTGCTTTAAATGAAAAGGTCTGGAAAGCCCTGGTGCCACCGAGGAGGGGAGAAGAGCAGGAATTTGGGAACAGAAAAGTTAAAATGCACTGCAAATAGGGAGGGGTGGCATTGTAGGTACACCTCCTATATTGCACAATTTTGCAACCAGCTCATTTGTAATGGAGAGACAAAATAGCATGCATCTGTATCATGACCGGGTGTGAGGGGCAAGGCACAGTTGTAGCAATGTGACCCGGTAGAAGCAAGGTGAGACAATAAATAGCAAGGTGACATAATGACAATATATGGCTAACTGGTGACTTGCATTGGTTCTACTAGATTGGGGGAATGCAATCTGGCTACACTAATACAAATAATAATACATATGACCAGGTAATTTTTGGTAAAATCCATGAAAATGATATATTTCCATATTTTTTCTTTCTGTATTTTCACACTTGCTCTGATCCTATTTAAACAGATAATTTACTTTTTTTTTCCTTGCCTTAAAGAGAAGCATATGGTTGAGGGTAAAGTACAAATTTGTTAAAACAGCCTTACCTTCACAACCTGGGCTACTTTCAATCCTTGAACCTGTTGACAAAATCACGTAAAGTTAATTAGAATTATAATAAAAAATACAAAGAAAGGGAGAGGATGAATCCTTGAAAGAGATTCGACCACGCTAAAGGAAGGCAGCATCGAAGGTATGTATCATGCATAGTGGAGACCCAACCCCTATTCCCTGGTGCTTCTTCAGAAAGTTGACAAACCTGCAGGCAAGCATATCGCATAAGCAGCTTACTTCTGCTCCCTGTGCTTCAGCTGAGGCGCTGGTACTGCCTCCCTGACACTCAACTGAGTCTGCCATGGCATTCGTCTGATTTGGGAGGTGACCAGAGACAATAATAAATGAAGTCTGGTGCACAGACTGCATTGTGTATCATGCTGATTCTAAGTGCATGTGGCTCCTGAAGAATTGCAGCTCTTTTTAAGGTCCTTCCTGAAAGACAACGGAAAGACAGATTCTTCCAGTTGGCAACTATCAGGGAAAATACTTCATTGTCCACTTGTTTTGTATGGAAATACAAACTGGGGCTATGGATTTACATAAGCTCATAAGCAAGCAGTGGCTGTCTGGGTGGGTGTTTTGTACAAGAAAGAAATTGTTAGAAACCTCAAAGAAAATGGACTCAGAATACAAATTTCAAAATTGTTGCATTTGAATGCTAAACACACACATGGACCCTCACCGCAGAATACATTTCATAGCCTATAAACAAGATGAAACTATATGAATTAAAATAATTTTCTCTAGTAACTCAACTGCCTGTTCAAAGGTCCCATGAACAAATTATCTCTAGCAGCAGCAGTGGGATTTATTCAAGTGCTCAAAAGCATGGATTTCCCACTATTATGATTGACTTGATAGGTCCCCCTGCTTGGTGCAAAATGCCATCAGCAATAACAAATTCTGAGATCCCAGTGCTGTCGGATGTCCTGGGATGACCAGCCAGCCCCTTGGTGGCGAACTGATTTTGGTGCGATACTGGAAGGGGGGGAAGTATTCCTCACCAGGTTTTTTCCCCCTTCCTGCCTTGCGTCTGCTCTCACCGCTATTTATAGACTCGTGAAATGTGTTAAGCTATTGCTCTAATATCACTTGCAGTATTATTACATATTAAGGAACTCAGTTTAGCAAACTGTGTTAGTCAAACAACCAAGGCCAATGAAATTCACTCACTTTATCATGTACTCATTTATCAGAAGCAGTTGACCTTACAGAGAAGGGCTGTTCTTTAGGATATTTGGTCACAATGCCATTTTTAAGATAACAGTGTCTGGAGTTGAGGTGCATTCCATCAGGAAGATATATGTATATATATCTCTACAGTTCTGGTGTCTACCGCTTTAGTGTTCTGAGAAGGAATGTTTCCGCTACGATGAAACAGTGCCACATTATATAAGAATGCCATGTGGCTATTCTTTACAGTGGGTGCATGCGCAAACAAAAGACTTACACTGCTAACTAAGGTGATTATTTCTAAATGTTAGGGAGGATAATAATAGGCTGTGTTTTACAAGTATTCAATCACATAAAATGCAAAATGATCACTTTGGTAAATCCACTTTTATTTTTATTTGTTGTTATTTTCTTTTTTACTGATAATTTTTCTTTATCCTTGAGAGAAACAATTTAGTGTCCCATTGTGGGAGAAATTTTTGCTTTTTAGAGATTCTAATAGTGAAACAGGGAAAAATGGATGAAAGCTAGAATAGCAGGATTAACATAAAATGCATTGTTCTGCGTAATGTATAAATTTTGCCTGATTTTTTTAAAATTGCACCTTTATTGAGGTATGATTGACCAATAAAGTTGTAATTATTCAAAGTGTGCATCGTGTTGATTGGATTAGACTCTAGCTATCACACTCAGAAGACTTAATCTGTAGCTCTGCGGGTTTTCTCCCTTGCTGTATTTCCTTCTCTACTCTCTAGGGGGCGGTTTTTGTCCCATGATTTCGAAGTGCCCCCCACAGTATGTCAGAAGACAACAGTTTTATTAAACACATACTGGCAAAGGTGTCCATCTTTCTTTTTAAATTTTAAGGAGCTTTCATTCTACAAATGGTATCAATGCCACAGTCTTCATCTATTTTGCAATAGCTTCCAAGTTTATGTTTTACCCGTATTTGCGGAACACATTTTTCCTGAATTCATCAAATCTATCATTTTTTTTTTCCTTTTGTCTCCTGGCACTAAACCTCTGTGTATAAACTCTTGACCATGAAATTGTAGAAATGTGTTTATAGTTTCTTCTAATACATTGCTAAACCATTGCACTTTAGATTTTTTTTAATGACCATGTAATGCAAAAGGCAGACATCACTCCACCACCCCCCCCCCTTCAGCTACACCAAGCAAACTCAATCTGAGGGAAGTGAGATGGCAAGAATTAACGTGAGACTATCTGGATTCAGGTTTGTAAAATCACAGCATAAATCAAAGTCACATCAGAAAGACCCCTTGCATCAAAAAGCTGCTTGCCCAAGCTTTCTGCATCAAAATATATGATTTCCTCACTTTCTACTATACATAATACAAAGATTCACATTTTTCACCCTGTATAATATAGAGGGTCCTTTGTACTTTACTGAATGTGAGTTGTAGGTGAAGAAATGCACATAAATACAGGCACAGATGTGGACAAAAATTATCTGTGAAGATGCAAGCACAAGAAATTGTTGTCTCTGGATTTGCATAGGATGGAGTGAGCATATGCGTGTGTGTGTCTGTCTGTCTGTCTGTCTACCTGGTAGGTACAATGTGTTGACATTTCTCAGCTTGTATGTGAAACCTCAACCCATCCCTTTTGTCGATCTTACTAGAACATCATAACCCTAAACAAGAGATGGAGGGGATGGAGCTACAACTAAATATTTTTTATTGTTTAGGTCACTGGTGTATTTTTTTATTTTATTTTTCATTTGCTTAGCATTTGAGAAACAAGAAAAAAAAATTGAAGCTTCACTAGATGTCAGTCCCCAAAAGGCTTTTTAGTCTCAATTACTAGATATTTTTTTTCTTCCACAAAGAAAGAAAAGTAAGTAGTTCTGCTCCTACGTATAACCTCCATCAATAAACACAGTAATACAAACTTCTTTACATCTTAATAATTGCCAGGCCAGATTAACAAGCTGCTAATGTTTTGATTTACAAATTGGAGGCCCATTTGGTGTGCCTAGCCTTCAAGAAGATTGAGCTGTCTCCTCTGTTCGCTGAAAGTAAGTAAATGACTGTTTATTCATTGCCTTGATTAGAAGGCTGCCCTCCAGCCAGATAAAAGAGGTTCCATAATAAATGTGAGACTCCCATGTTTTGTTTTGCTTTCTGAATTTAGTGCCAAGCATTAAAAGGAATTGGAGATTGATTTTTGTTCGGGGACCAGTGCCAGATAAAACAAGGAGTGAGCAAGCAGTCTAGTTTGTAGACATGAGCTCCTTTATAGTGAAGAGAAGATTTGAGTTTTAATGTAATAGCAACTGGGTTATTCCAGGTGTATGTGATGGTGTGTGTGTGTGTGTGTGTTTCCTGCCTCAACAGGACTTCATTCATTCCCTCTGGTATTCTGTACGTAGCTGTTTTCAAAGAACAAAATTAAATGCCTCTCACCCAATTCTTTAGTCATTGAACAACAACAACAACAACAAAAAACTTCACTTGAATTTTCTTGTATTGAGACCAGCTCTACAGTGATAACTGGGGGATTATACACATACCATGAAAGAGAAGAGACTTCTACAGATACATTACTTATGATCATACACACCCCTTTATGTCCCTTTCCTCCCCCCCTTCCCACCTTTTGGAGGGCTGCCATTCTGTCTCCCTTAGCCTCGTAACTTTGTCATGTGGCATCTCCCTCACAAATCAATTTCTTCCCAGTCATCCCCTCTCCTCTTGCCTTAGAGACCATCTTGTATATCCTTTGGCTTGCAATGGAGCTGCTCTGCTTTCTGAGCTGCTGACAAATTGGCCAATAACGGGAGTAATGGGTGCAGCAGTCTCTTGCTTCCCTCTGAGCAATTTACTCGTCAGATCTAAAGTGTCTCCTCTCTAGATCCCCAGGCTGGGAGAAGTACCCAGTGGCAGCTACTAATGGACCACTAGTACAAAAGCTTAAAGTCAATGAATCAATAATAAAATTATCTCAGTTGTGAAGTGTAAGTGCTGCACTTGGATGCACAGAGACAAAGAAATAGAATAGACTGGGAAGGGGAAAGAGGGGACATGGTAATGTAACTGTGATTTGATATATGGGGACACACACTCCCCCATTTCTAACCGGAAGACTACTAACTCGATGCCCTGTTATGAACTGTGATATTAAATGCTGATGATATTTTGATGTTGTGGTACATGCAACATTGAACAGGGAGTGAAGGGAATGTTCAATGTGGATTTGCTGGATTGGGATGTGGATTTGCCGAGTTTTGTGTGTTTGCTAGTGAATTCAGTCACTGGCTTGACTGAAGGTTAGCTTGTTAACACAAGAGAGACTGATGTCTCCATTTTTTCTCCTCCCTTGCATGAATCCATCTCCAAATTGCCAAAACCCAGGGCTTTCATCATATGGAATATTTTTCTCTTGACTTGCAGGAAAATGGTCTGATGTTTTACTCAGATTTTTGAGGACACACTAGCCATGATGTGGGTCTGCTACAAAATTTGACGGAGAGGAGAATGTTCAAGTAGGAATTTGGTTGTTCACTCAATCATTCATTAGTTCATAGCATTAGAGAAAACAAAGATAAGGTGGTGGAGCTCGGTGGACACTAATGGGATTGGTTTCTTTTGTTTTTCATTTCCAAATTTTAAAATGGACAGTGTCCCTATGGTTGCAAAAAAGGAGCACAATTAATGCATCTCAACTTATTCAGTTTAATTTTATGAGCCTTCATGTTTCATGTCTTATTACTTCATTGTAGGCATTTATGACCCACGCTCCTAAAGACTAAAATTCATTCACTTCTTTGCTTGTTCTGTAAATATTTATAGAATATCTACTGTATTCCTAACACTATGAACAAGATTAAGGTTACAGTGGGTGATGAAAGGCAGACACCCTACTCAAAAGGTGGTGACTTGGAACCAGTGGGATAATTCCTGGGAGCATCTCTAGTCAGTAAAAACAATGATGGAAATTAGAATTCCAAAAATAAAGGAAACACACACCTTGCCATGATGATTAACAGTAAAATAATACGTAGCTATAGACAGTTATGTAAAGAAGTAATTACATACAAATCAATACTGTAAACTATAATCATAAGGTATAATAAGACAGACACTTAACTCAGATTATCTAATTTTTGTATGCTTAAATGCAGCTGGTGTATTAATTTTCCTTGTGCTTTATTTTTCCCTTTCCTTTCTGATGACCTTGTCTTATGGAAACACACGTCTGATTAACCCAAATAATCTTATTTTACCAATTTTTTTGCAAACTGCTACTTTAATCCATTTTCATAAACTTCCCAATTTATCTTTCATGTCTCCTAATTAATAAAATGTAGGGGACAGGTTTATTAGTCCACAATTCCTGAAAGTTTAAGAGACTTTAATATGATAAAAAAAACCTTTTTTCTAACTTTATTTATTGTTTGAATTCAGCTTCCCTACTTAATCCAGTTGTCAACAGGCCTATTGCGGGGCACTGGGGGGAAGTGGGGGATTATGCATACAATTATTTTCTAACAAGTTCAGAGGAGTCTGCTTTGAACTAAAAATAGTATGGCTCTCAGGAAATCATCCTCCTTTTAAAATATCAGCCAGAATGTCTTCTTCTGGAAACCTCTACCTAGCTTTTTCCATATCACATTCTTATCAGTGTTTCTCTTTCACAAATTAAAAAAAAAAAAAGTATATGGAACACAGTTCAATCAGGTCAATTTCTTTTCTTTTTCTTTCTCTTTCTGTGCCTTTTTAGGACTCCCCGTGTGGTAGATTAGAAAGTTCAGGGAGATGAGACTGACAATACACACCTTTCCTCCAACGGTCCCCAGGAGGAAATGTGGCTGAAATGACTGTCCTCTGTGAAGTGGTGTGACAAATCTCTGCGGAAAAACATAGTACACCAGTGGGTCACTGTTCATAGGACGTGATTCCCACTTGTCAGTGGAAATCATTTCAGCCCAGAAAAGATCTGTTGTTAACAAATACACTATAGAAACTTAAAAGAAAACCTATTTCTCGGTAGTCTCAAGTGAAATGTAACTCCTTGTTCATCTCCTCAGAACTTATTTTGGCCATGCCATAGAAACTTAGAACATGTGTGTTTTGATTTGTTTTGTTTAGTTTTTAAGTTTCTTTCCCATTTAAGTGTGAGATATCAAAACTCGAAAGGTAAACAAAAAAATAGGTAAAAGGTAGAAGAGGAGGAAAAGAGGGACGATACCAGGAGAACAAGTGGTTCCCACGGACTTTAAACTGCGACACAACATTTATAAGTGATAGTTGGCGGGGGGGGGGGGGGGCGTTGTCTGTGTGACACTGAATTCAGTTCCTATAGAAAAAGGCCTTTTGGATTTCAGTGAAAGGGAAGAGGACAAGTCTGGTGCCCTGGGCCAGGCAGGCGCACTGGGGCTTTGTCTCCGTGGAGAAGAGCGTTAGGGGTGCCCGGCACGTGGTTTGGACCATCAGCACTGCTCTGAAGTGACGGCAGAGCCAGCCAGCAGGGGTCTGGTCACAGAAATGAGAGAACCTGAGCAGAGTCAGACCTGGTCCCTGAGGAACCTGGAGATTTCGTTTATGGCAGAGCTGGGACTCACACACTGCAGTACTCAGATGAGCTGGTGTCAGACAGTAAGCCATGAAGGACACTCCAATGTGACAATTGATTGAAGAGGAACAATTTCTTCCCTCAAGGTGGACATCCTAGTGATTTATGTATGTGTATGTGTGTGTATGTACACACATACACATACACACATATATATAATTTCATATATATATTTATATCTAAATATGAAGACTGTCTTGCCAAGTGCTAAGTTCGATGGTACAAATTAGTTATTGGTTAATGAAATAGCGAGCTGTCGTTTTGACACTTACTTTGGTGGATGCCAAATAAACTTGTCACCCTCTCTTCCTTATACATCTTAGTCATCTCTATGTGGATTTGAGGTTTTCCCTTTCAGATAAGGAACAAGAACAATAGTGTGAATTCTTGTCTATGCTATTTTTGGAATAACAGAATGGAAACACTTGTGTTAGAGGCAACATTGTAGACAATAAATTAATATATTGTATGTACTAGTTAGTAACCCACAATTAGGATCAGTCGGTAATTATTTACTCTTGCTACTGCAGTTTTCCAAAGGAACATAAACCTTTAGTCATTAAGACCCTGAAAGCTGCATAATAAATTATTATCCCATTTAACAACAAGTGAAAGATATGTATATTTTTGAAATAATCATAGACCAGTGAGTCTCATACCACTAACTTACAAAAGTTGTACCAGAAAGAGGGGACATCACCATTCTTACTCAAACTGGCCACTTGCTCCTTTGTTACCTCCAATTAGGGATGAAGAGGGTGGGACCGCTCCTGGAGATACCACGTAACTCTTGCACTTGGGAAAACCAAACACAACTGAAAGGGCTTTATTGCCTCTGCCCGGACTGTGAGTCTCTCTAACACACCTCCTCACTTGTAGCTTCAGTTTTCTGAAGGCAAACCACATTTGGAAATCTGGTGACCCATTTACTTTTATATACAGGTATACAAGTCCCCACAGAACTGTTACGTTTAACTGTTATTGCAGATTGTGTTTTACAGTTGCCCAAGGTTGTGTTAAAGAGGGTGTTTTTTGCTCTTTGACTTGAGAATGTTATCTGAAATGTTATTTTACTGATTCACAAATGCCTCGCAAGCTGAGAGTTTTACTATCCATGTCACCAATAAACCATATTCTTTATCAAACTTCATTATAGGTTCAAGACTTGGGCCAGAGATCTGGCTAAAACTGAGGCAGGAGAAATATCTATTAAATGACTTTGTTTTTGTAACCTTGAGTTATATGCTTTATGGTAACCTACTCCTTTTATTTGACAAACTCCTGTAAGTTGTCCAAACAAAAAAACTCAGTTTTGGTGAAGTTAAAAATGTAGAGATTTAACTCTTTCTCTTACAAGTTTGGATCAGAAAGGCCAAACTATAAAAATAAACTACTTGCCAACTATTTATCATCTATGTATGCATATATGAGTCTATTTCCTCTCACATCCACTTAACAAAGAAAAGATAACCATGGCGTATATTAATACACACTTCCTCTATGCTACAGAGTTCCTGATAATTTACATAGAGCTTTGAAATATACTGCCCCAGAGATAAATCTAACAATTCTGAGAAATGAATACGGCCTAACCCTTTACCTTCCCTTTACACTTGATTAAAAAGAAAGATTCTTGGGGGAAGATAACCACTCTGTAGATATTACATCAGTAATGTTGGAGCTCTAGGTCAAACACTGTCCTTCATCAGAAGTGTGTTCCATTCATAAGCTGTGGATACAACCGTGACGATAAGCATAGCCTCTGTCTTTTGGTATACCCTTAGGAAGAAGTTTTGAGATAAACTTGGCAAAGAATCAAGGTAAAGTTTATAATTCCTGCAGCTTTCTTTTATGAAATTTCATCAGGAACCGAAGCACACTTCTGTTACAGGAGAAGTGCTTTCAACCACACCGGGTACGTGTTATGTGGATCTAGGGTGACCTACTCCCTTTTATTTGACAAACTCTTGTCCAAACCAAATTCTCAATTTTTGTGAAGATAAAAAGATAGGGATTTAACTTTTTCTCTTGCAAGTTTGGAACAGAGAGATCAAACTGTAAAAATAAACTACTTGCCAACTATTTATCTTCTATGTTGCGTAGGTGTTCGTGAAGCTACTGTATAGTATCCCTCCCTTACCAGGGTCACATGTTCTGAGGCTCCAGTCATTGCTTATGAACAATGCTTCCCAAATGTTCTTCATGTGTTGGTATACAGAGAAAATGATGTTTGTGTTCCATAAAGGGGTAAAGAGAGGACATCGGATACACCAACATGCGGCTTGGTGAAGAAATGCAATCTTTTTATTTTAGGTAAGTGAAAGAAATACAAAATAAAAGGAATATGGGGGATATTAACTTTTAAATTTTTATAAGAATTCCAATAAGATAGCCTCCAAGTGTTAAATAAAAAACTTGAATTTGCTTCTACAGACAGATTACATTTTTTTTTTCAGATTTAACCTGAAAATTGTACAAGATATTGAGTGATTACTCCAGAGTTTTAAAATTTTTCATTTTATTTAAGTAGAGTTCACATACAATATTATGTTAATTTTTTGTATACAACACAGCTATTCAATATCTATAAGCCTTGTGAAATGATCACCATGATAACTCCAATAACCTGTTATTATACAAAGTTATAAAGACATTCTTGACTATATTCTATATGCTGTGCATTTCATCTCTGTGACTTATTTATTTTATAACTGGAAATGTGTTCTTCTTAATTCCCTTCAGCTTTGCATCCACCCCTCCTACTTTATTCCTTTCTGGCAACGATCAGTTTGCTCTCTATGTCCATGAGTCTGTTTTGTTTACTTGCTTGTTTGTTTTGATCTTCAGATTTCACATGTAAGTGAAGTCATGCAGTATTTGTTTTTCTTTGCCTGACTTCTTTCACTTAGCACCATACCCTCTGGGTCCATCTATGTTGTTGCAAATGGCAAGGTTTTTATGGATAATATTCCATTGTATGTATGTACTACATTTTTTTATTGTCTGATGAGAGACATTTAGGTTGCTTATCTACCTTGGCTATTGTAAATAATACTACAATGAACACAGGGGTATAGATATCTTTTCAGATTAGTGGTTTCAGTTTCTTTGAATTAATGTTCAGAAATGGAATTGCTGGGTCTTATGGTAGTTCTATCTCTGTGGGCTTTTAAAAAATTTCTTTTAACCATTTTCTTCAATGGGAAATTTTATTTAAACATGTAGATGGTAGTAAGTGGTAAGAGATAATTTATTATCTTTTGTGCCAATTGAAATAAGTTTATCTGTAAACATTAACAAGATTTCCAGCATTCAGTAACCAAATTGTACTACAAATCTGTAATCTTTCTTTAAATCTATAGATTTCCTTTATGTTACTAACAAATGAACTATTGACATTTCTTATGATAAAAATGGATTTGAAATACAAAGATGTTTATATCATGAATTTCAAAATATTGATGTTTCCATTAATTTTGATAATTATTTTGTATGATCCAAATTAAAAGACTAACTAAATAATACCAGTGAATATTTTAACCATACTATCATAAAGTTAAATTTTGCTTAAAATACATAAACTATATCAATATATGGAAATATTATTCATGCAGTTCTTGCAATTAAAAAATATGTCTATTCAATGTGTTAAACTATTTTACTTCAATTAGCTGCTTTGGGAAACCAACAATTAGTCTTTAACAATCTGTAGAATGATAATGATTCACAACAGTCATACATAAATTTAAAACAATTTTTCTTAGCTTATAGACTTTTGACAACATATTTTGCACAGTAAAAATGCTTCCTATCAGACAAAAGAGAGTGCTCTCCTTACCCTCATTCTTTGCAAGAACTATAGTGACCTGAATTTTATAGGAGCATCATCTTTTAATACCATTTAGTGTAGATCTGAATGTATAGGTAGACCATGATCTAGAAGTCTTCCCTGTGAATTAGACAACGCATTATGTAAACCCCAGACCTTTCCGAGTAAATATTAATTAATACAACCATATAATGCATCTTTTAAAATAAGACACTATTGTGTATAAATGAGTGTTATTAATAATTAGGCTCTGTCAAGAAGTGTAAACAAGAAATATCCTGGGCCAAATTAATATTAATTTACTAATATGGGTAGTATAACTAATATTAATTTACTTATACCTCATAACAGCCTATGATGTAGGACATATTGTACTCTCCGTTTCAAAAATCAGGTGTATTCAGGAAGGGCATCTAGGTAGTGCGCTGTAGATCAAACAACAGGTAAATGCGAGGGCCAGAGTTTGTTCTAAGCAATGCTGAGACTTGGAGGCATCGATATGGGTCCTGGTGATGGCACTTGACTTCATATCCCTGCTTCTGTGCATAGAATGCATATGGTCGTTTATTAAGATATTTATCCCCACTTGATTATGTGTCCTAAGTAGTTTGTTTTGATATTTCCATGAAGAGAAGTATCATTCTTCAAAGCATTTCTCTTCATGGTCTCTAACCAGTGCACTTTTTGTCATCTCCTGAGTTAGTATAGACTTTATGTGATTGGACGCATTAACAATGCATTATTCAAAATAGTATCTTTGTTATTTCTTTGCTTCACTGGTCCCCGACACTAGCATGGAGCAGTAGTTTCTGCAAGGTGGTAATGTAAGCCACACTGCGGGGTGTGAAACATTTTGGATTTTGCAATTACTTGTGTGATTTTTGTGTGTAGCTACTTCAGTATGATCTCATACTGCTGGAACTAATCTCTCGAGGGCAATTTGTTTCTTATTTTGTACTTGCAGAAACTAAAAGAGTGAAAAAGTCTTTTCTGCCCCATATAGATATTGTGTTTAGCAAGGTGTCAGTGGAGTTCATAGTAATGTTGTTTGGTATTAAAATATAACTAAAAAGCAAAAGGTTGAGGCTGAGGTAGAGAATTACAGGGAAACATGAATGCAAATATACAATAGCCTCTATTGTTATCTAATTAATAGTAAACTTTGGAGATTATTTTATATTTTTGTATTGCATAATTTTACAGCTTCAATCAAATAGTTGCTCATCTTGGGACCAAGAGAAGTTTTTATGATGATAGTATGCATAAATATGTTTACATAAGGGAGTTACTGGCCTTTATGGCTTCGGAACACTGATATTTCAATGTATGTATCCGAAGACCCCTTTGGTACCTCACATCCTATGGCACTTTTGAGTTCAGTCACAATCGCAGGGGACAGTGCTATGTGGAACCGAGACGTAATTCCCTCAGGCAGGGTTACTCCTCAAGCACAACACACTATGTTTTTGTGTTCTGCTTCAGGTCTTTCTACAAAGCCAAGAAAATCACCTCAATCAAGTCTAAATGCAACCGAAAGCACAAGAAAGTTAAAACCATCCAGGGGTCCCCTGCAACAAGCAGAAATTGCCAGTGAGGGGAGAGGTGCCCTAGTCACCCTGCTCTGCACGGGCAGGTACAAGAAGCCTCCTGTGGGCTTCCAGGTGATCAGAGAGGAGTGTAGCCCATGGAGAGGTACATGCGGGCTTGTCTCTTCTCTTCCTCTCTCTACTCCCTCCTTCCTGACCCTTTGAATCACCTGCTGACAATGCCATGTGCTACAGTCCTTGATTCAAACACTGCTTTTTAAGGCTATCAAAAAGAGGCAATATAAAGTAGATAAGTTTAAGAATACTTTAAGTTAATATGCATAAACTGTTTTAAAGCATTAAGCATGGGGTAAATGAAATGTAATGTTGAAATACTGTTTCCAATCAAATTTTTAGAAAATGTGAAAAATAAAAATGTGATTTATATGCATACATGATCCAAATGTACTAATCAATTTCTGAATCCTGAAATATTGAAATTCTGTTCATTGAGTTTTTATTTACTTATTTAGACAGGCAAAGGAAATGTTTGTTTTGGATTATGCTTTTCTGTCTAATTGATATCCAAAATTTTCCCATTATTTCTAGTAAATATTTTGTAGATTTGGGGACTTTTTAAAATGTAAAATCATAATTTTTAAAATGTAAAATAAAAGTGATACAATTACTGAGTTTTAGTATTAAGTATTTTAATTATTTTTATATTCTGAAGTAGAGATCAAACTCATTGAAGACATATGCCATGCCTTCGATTATATTTGCATCATTTACTCACAGCATATAGAAAAAACATACTTTATACTTACAGCAGAAGAAAAATATGGTAATCATATACATGTAGTTTTCTATTGCCAACAGTGTACAGTACAGGATCCATACCTTAGAATTCCAAACGCTTCATTATTTGCCTCCAAACTACTTTTCTACAACATATAACACGTGTTTCAAGTAAATTTAACTATACACAATTATACAATTCTGCCTTTAAATTTTAAATTGTGCCTTTGAATTTTAGTTATATGTCTTTCTCTGCAGGTGGTTGAGATCTGTTTGAAGAAAACGTAGACAAAACAACAGAATATTGTTGTTTTGATTACACACAGTCAGACACAAATAACACTCCTCTTTATTACAAAATCATAAGCATGTAATCTGTAACAAGCCAATATCACGCTCAAGTGCACCATATGACATTTTAGGTGAAATGTTCAAATTAAAACTATAAATTAGTACACCCATATTATTACCCTAGCAACCACACTCAAGCAGGCATTACCTCGGCTGGACCCTGTATTTCATTTATTTGATTATGTTTGTTTTTAATATGAACTATATTAATAAATATCTGGTGATCTCTCTTTTCTTAAAGATTTCATTTATTTATTTATTTTTAGAGAGAGAGGGAGAGAAAAAAAGAGGGAGAGAAACACCAATGTGCAGTTGCCTCTCCAGTGTCCCCTACTGTAGGTCTGGCCGGCAACCCAAGCATGTGCCCGGACTGGAATCTAGCCAGGGACCATTTGATTCAAAGGCTGGTGCTCAATCCACTGAGCCACACCAGCCAGGGCTGGCAATCTCTTTTTTCTCTTCCTTCACTTATATCTTAACATTGACATATGTTTCAATGATCTTTAATCCTATGCATTTGCAGTAATGCCAAATTAATAAAACTGATGTGGAAGAGGGTAACACCCAGGATATTTTCAGGCCAGAAGGCCAATATTTTTAGTGACATCATCTCTCCATCTAACAATGTGTGTATCTATGAATCTATCTCTCCATCCTACCATCTATCTGTTTATGTTTTAATTTGAATAGAAAGTAGTTACCCCAAGTGAAGGATGTATAGTTGGAAGTCCACCATTTCCAAGAAAATTTCAATGTTACAAGTATTTACATGCAGGAAATAAGTCTATAAAAGAAAACTAGATTCAAGGAGTAGTAACTCTAGTTTCTTTATTTTATCTACATGAAAAGAAGATATGTAGAATAAAAATTTACTTTAACAAATATTGAGTGGAGATTTTTAAATTTTTTGACCTGTTATTATTGATTCTTCTATCATTATCACATTTGATTTTAAATATGGTTGCTTTAACAGTTCAAAATATCAACACTCTTGACTTCAAGATTTAATATTTTACTTTTCACTCCCCTTCACTCCCTAGTTAAATTACTTTCCTGGTAGTTAGATAAAATGTATATTTATAATAAACAAAATAATATGAACTATTAACCTGCACTAATATCACAATTTTCATTTGCATTGATGATGGCTATAGGTAGCTACAACCAGCATTTGAAGATTTGTTTTATAATTAATACAGTTAAGGAGTTAAAATCATTAGCTAAATTGTAGTGAGCTAAACATCCACTGCAATTTAAAACAATAAAACCATGACCAGCTTTTTCCTGATGCTTTACATTTAGCAAATTTAATGATGTTTATTATCACCCATACCTTCTGACAATTTGTTGATCTTTATTTTGATAGTATCTCAATTTATGATTGAGGCTTAATTTGCTTAAAGGATGCTTATCTAATATGCTAGTTTTATGATTATGGAAAGATACAATTAAGTGTCTAATGCCTATTGTTTATATTTATATGTTATTTGACTGTGTATGAATTATAATTGAGACAGAGAAAGGGAGTAAATGTTAATTCTTTCATACTAACGTAATACCCAAAACAACAAATTTTTACTGTATTGCTCTATTGTAATACAAGCTTCCTGAGGTTATCCAACATGCTTGAGAACACACTATTTAAAAAACAAGTTGACTTTCTCACTGTAATACTTAAGTTTTATTTTAATTTTTAATTTGAGAGACTCACCAAGAACATATGCAGAAAGGAAACTTAGAAGTATTTACTGTTAAGGTTACTGGAAGCTTAATAAGGACAAATCTTTTAAAAAGACTTTTCTTACATTTACATATGTTTTCTCTATGCTGGAATTCAAGCTTGCCATTATTCCTCACTCAACAAATAAATAAAACATGACAGCTTTAAAACCAGGTCAAAAATAAAGTTTCAAAATGTTTTGAACAAAGTTATGGACCTAAAATACCTTACAAGTAAAATAGCATGTATAAATTAGCATATGAAAGTTTGAATAACATCATAAAGATTAAGAAAAACAAGAAAAAATGTCCATAACCTTCTAAATAACCAATATACAAATTTTAAACTACAAACACCAAAACTCTAATTTGATTTATTGCTTACAATTTATCCTGTTTGTGTGAGTATCGTGAAGGAAGGCAACCAGTATAAAGATGGGAGGGAGAAGGAAGGCTCCTTCTGGCCTGAAGTTCCCATAATGCATCTCGGACAAGAAGTGTGGAGGTCCCCTCTCATTAAATGAAGAGCTGTAAGAAAGGAAGCTTCAACGATGCTTAATTTCATCAAGCAATGACACAACACTTAAATTAAGACAAGGGCAATGGCACGTGGTCCTTTGTTGAATGTTCCAGAGAACTGGCTATTAAGAGTGCTAGGCATGCATGCAAGCATTTCTGTCTTTGCGTAGACACCTCCTTTTCTTCCTTGTTGAGTAATGGAAAAGTTAGAGGTCAGTGTGCCACAGGTATGGAGGGGTATTGTTCAGAAGGCATCCTGAGTAAGAGAGACAGATTAAAACTGTAGGAAACTATCCGGTTAACGAGGAGACAAAGAGAAAAATAAATCTAAACTTTAAATTTTAGTCACAATATGCTTTTGTTTTAATTTGCTTTCTAGCAGATCTTCAGCCTATCCAATCCATTCAACTGGAAATAAGCACACACCCATACACATTTTTAAAAACAATCCTCAGAGGATTTGGTGGTGATTAAATAGATAGATGGATGTGTTGAGAAGAAGGAGGGAAAACAAAAAGATGTGTTAGAAGGGTAAAAAGTTCAGGCTCTTAAGAAGTCCTAGTTACTAGTTTCTATTACATATTTTATTATTATAATTTTTTTGTGTGACTGTATTCAGGCCCCTTATAACATCAACAGTTTGAAAGAAAAATAAGAAAGATGTGAGCGGCAGTCAGACAGGAACACCCCCCTCATCTCACATACACCCCAAATTCAGCAGTGCTTCATAAAAATATCAGCCCTTAGATTTAAAAAGAGCAACTTTAAGTTACAAAAAAAAGTCTATTTCAGTGTGCCTGCTATTAAAAATAATGATATCTCACTGAGGCAAATCATGAGAACATTCCAAACCTTGTTATTACTATCTTTCTGACCCTTTCTCCCTTTGATCCAGAATGAAATTTGGGCACACTGCTTACTGAAGACACTGACCCCAAGAAAAACAAACCTGTTGTCACAGACGCTGCCTGTTTGCAACAAGCTGTGTTTCTTCACATATATCATGACCTTGGTATTTACCTTTATGCTCTGTAGTGGCATTTACATTTTCAGATCATAGTTTATTATTAAATTCAACTTCTTTTAGCCTGGCAATGAGGATTCCTGAATACCATAATCATCACTAACATGGTTTGCAGTAGGAATCTGGATTATAAATATGACCATGCAGATTTCCTAGAATTTGAAATGTCTTTGGAGGTCAAGAAAAAGTGAGTTTTAAGTTCATAGGTTTATATTAAGCGCTTGTGTTAGCGTACACAGGAAGGCACCTTCTTCTGTTGCTAGAAACTGGCCCACAGAAATGTTCCCACAGGTATCACTGAAGAAACCCTACCGGGTCAGTTGGAGGAAGTGAGAAAGTTTTAAGGATGGATCTTATCATATAGGTTCTAGTATTCACAGTTGCGACGGACATTCCACAGCTGGAATGCCCCATTCCAACTGGTTTCCTACTTCTGCTTTCACAAGAAATTTAATATGAGCAACTACTGCATGCACAAATGAAAAGTAACCATGCAGAGGATTTTCTGTGTCCTTTAAACAAGGAGAATTTCTGGTGAAAGCTGAAAACCTTTTCACTGCACCTGAAATAGACTCTTGCCACTAAATGTGAGTTACATTCCATGGAAGCAAGTACATTTAGATTAACAGCTATAATCTCTAATAAGAAAAACCCTCACTTTAAGAAAAGGAAAAGAGGTACTAATTCAGATATTAAGAGTTAAGTAATAGGCATCATTCACTTAAAAATAAATGTTTCGTTGAAGGAGTTAGGGGAAAATTAATAAAATTATAAAGATGTTTCAGAAGTTTGGTTTATATGACTGTATAGCATCGGAGGTAAGTTGTTTATATATCAAAATCACTAAATAAAAGACAGTTAACATGATGTTAAAAGTAATGTTATTGCCCTGGCTGGTGTGGCTCTGTGGATTGAGAGCTGGCCTATGAACCAAAGGGTCACTGGTTCAAATCTTGGTCAGGGCACATGCCTGGGTCACAGCCCAGATACCCAGTTGGGGATGTGTGAGAGGCAACCACACATTGATGTTTGTCTCCCTCTCTCTCTTTCCCTTCTCCTCTCTCTAAAAATAAATAAATAAAATATATTTTAAAAATAACGTATTGAAGCTGACTATTGACTTGGGGAAGACTAGAAACAAAGAAAATATGCGAATACAGATACCATTTAAATTTTGGTTTAAGTGAAGTCTATGAATTTTTGCCTTACAAGTGGGTAAAGAAGTATGTACTAGCAGCCAGACTTATTATGCAATTAGGTAGGGGGCTGTACAAAGGAATGGAAGGTTCTGCCAGACAAACAGACAAGAAAGGTCCCAGGAAGTCCGTGTGTGAGAAGGTTCCCGCTCAGCCTTCAGCCTCTAGTGTTTCATTCTTCAGTGGGACATGGCCTTTGGTCAGAGGACACAAGCGGCTGCCCAGGTGACGACTCCTTTCACTTTCCAGGCCATGTCCATTTTCTTCTGTGCCCACAACTGTGCTTGTCACACTTAGGTAATAAACTGATTAATACGTAAGTCAATTGATTATAATTAGATAATATGCTTACATAACAATACCTTATAGGTTATGTACTAATTTTCTGGCTAATAATAATAGGTGGCATAATTTGCTATTAATATTCTATGGCAGATGTGAATTTCTATGACATCGATGATACTTCAGACCAAACTGAAAATAAGTTACAATTTTATCACAAAATGATAGCTAGAAAAAATAGACTAGAGAAAAAAAGCAAATATGAAACAGTCAACAGAAGTAAAAGTTTCCCTTTGAAAATAATAACATATATAAAAACTGAAAAACTGAAAACACTGCTGAAAACTAATCAAGAAAAAAGGGAAAGGGAGCAAATAAGTCATCTGATTGAAAGGATGTAACTGTGGAGATGCAGCCATTTCAAACATATTAAGAGGTATTAAGATCAACATTCCGCCAAAAAAATAACAAGAATAAGAGCTGGAAGAGGAATTTGAATGCAGGCATTCAGAGCCCAAGGTCTCCACTGTTAGAAAGAATTTGGACAATGAGCAGCGTTTAAAACATTTACTTTCATAATTGGTAAAATATACCTCTAGAAAATTCTAAGCAATCAACATCATATTCATTTAATAGTATGTGAACAAAGCTTTTCATTTATGGTACTCAGAAGAGTTTTGTATATCCTAATATGGAATAGTGAAATAGATGTTGATATAGGCAGTTGTTATGACTAAGTTACCAGTAAAATATAATGTACAAAGTGTTTTTATCACAGCACAACATTTACATTGACAATCCTAGCAGAAAAGTTCAGACCCCAAAAATGAACACACACCACCGTCAACTGTGCCAAAATGCATCAGATGAAGGACGGGAAAGAATATAATAACAGTATTTTTGTCTCGATGGATGCATATGAAGATTATTAATTTTACCTCTCTGTGTTCTCCATATATTCAGAAATAGCATTTTATTACATATATTACTGAAACAAAATAAATGTGCTACCTCTAAGTATTGCTTTAAAAAAATCATGAAATGTTCTCAGTTGCATGTTCTGACACAGGGGGAAACACAGGAGAGAGGTTGTTTCTGGACTCCTGGGCTAGCTGGACCACGGTCAGGCTCAAGTCACCTGTACGGCCTCATTTTAGGACAGAGAAAACTGAGGTTCAGAGAACCCACCGGCACACAGATAAAATCAGATAATGTACAAGAAAGGGCTTTAAAACCCAAATGCCCATAGAGATAAGGTGCTACTGCATTCTGGGAAAGTGAAAAACATGCCATTGAATGAAATCCTCGTGATGTAATGACCCAGAAAAAATCAATAGTGTGTTATTTTAAGCTCTATCCTTGACTTATTCCCTACTCAAAGAGCAACTTCAGGATGGAAAGTTAAGCTTCCTGTCCTTGACTTTCTCCTGTTGAATAACATGCATAATGCTCTTTATTTCTGTGAAAAATGATTTGGGATGAATGCATTAAGAAGGTTCCGTTCAGAAAGAATTACTACCACAGAATGACATATTGTAGCTTACAAGATTTTAGGAAATGACATATCCAAATTGTCTGACGTTTGAAACTCTAGCACTAAAGAGACATGAAGTTTTCTTTCTTCACTTGGGCCGAATTCCTACGTGGTGATACTTAAATGTGATTCTGTTACAAATCCAGAGAATATTGGGTTAGGTATCAAAAGTAAAACTGAAAAGGTGGGAAACGGGGACAACTGTAACTGAACAACAATAAGAAAAATTTTTTAAAAGTAAAACTGAAAACTTTTATTCAGTTAAAAATGGTAAGTGCTATTATTTTGAAGCTTAGACAAGAACAGAAAAACACTCTATGAAAGAAATTTCAGTCCTGGCAAAGGACTTAGAGCAAATGTAGGAGATCCAGTTCACCTGTATTGAGGGCAGGTTTTATTAACAAAAAGCAATGTCAATTGTCACAGCCAATTGAATATTTTGATTTTTTACTTATGATCTTCTTTGCTTATGATCTTCTACTGTGATCAGACCCCAAGCCAGACAATAAGAAACATTTTTTTTGAAAGACACAGTATCTATTAATTCCAATGACTTTAAAAAATATAAGCAGGCAATGAGCACTGGCTGGTGTGGCTCAATGGATTGAGTGCCCACCTGCAAACTGAAAGGTCGCCAGTTCGATTCCCTGTCAGGGCACATGCCTGGGTTGCAGGCCAGGTCCCCAGTTGGGGGCAAGCAAGAAGCAACCAATCAATGTTTCTCTCTCTTTCTCCCTCCCTTCTCCTCTCTCTGAAAATAACTAAATAAAAATTTTAAAATATATAAGCAGACAATGAAAGCAAGTATAGCCCTGTTTCATGCCTCATCTTTTGTGATTGTCTCTCCTATGTTAAAACTATAACCACTATTTAGTTAGTGGCTATTATTGCTCACATTGCTTGGGGTTTGTTGTGCTCCTGGTTTTGTCCAGTTTGTCTCTGTGACTATTCAGGCAACATGTGAACAATGTGCTATAGATACATTGAAAAGTAGTTGTTAAAACAGTATTATGAGAGGTCAAAATGTATTCTATAAGAGAATGGAACTTGAATGTCCCTTGAATGTCATAAAACTATTCTTTTTAGTAAATGTGTACATTTTATTGCTTTTACTGGTAAGGGGGAAAAAAAGGCAGATGGCACAGAAATGGAACCTAGGAAAATTGCTTACAGTGAAACCAATTTTAATACCCTTGCTAATAAAGTTCTCTCTATACATATGGGCTGATTCTTCCAGGAAAAAAAAGAGTAATTCTTCATTTTGTCTGGGGATTTTAACTCTTTCAATACCCTGGGGCACTGTATGGTACATTAAATTACACTAAATAGCCTGAAAGAATTAACACACTTTCCAAGTCAAGTCTTATTTCTTTCTGCTGGGTAACATCAGGCCATTGATCATAGTAGAAGGTCCAACCAGCTCCCAAAAGGCACTTTCCCTTATGTCAGAGCTAGCCAGGTGTGAGGGTTTCCTTTCTTGAACTCCAATAAACTTTATAAGACTTATTCAACATCACTCAACTAAATCATATAATGGCAAATTTACAACCCAATGGAACGAAATGATCTAGTTGGTTGTCTCTACGGCTTGCTAATTAAATATTGAAAGTAAAGTCAGCTAACCCAACATTCATCTAAAATTGTGTCAATTTACCTTTATCATCCATCCCCAAACAAGAGCCACACTTTATGCCACACCATATTTCCCTTAATTATATCTTTCCCCAACTGGTCTTGTAAAATGGCGGAGCCAGTCAAGCTTTTTATCTCACCTCAGGGGGTCGAGAGAATAGGAAACCTGTCACTAATTCCTTTCACCTCACAGGCAAAACTCCTTCACCCAATTAACTCAGACCAGGTGCACCCTCCAGTGAGTCTGAGGAATGCACAGAGCTCGCAAGCCCTGCTTCCATCTTGGCAGAAAGGGAGCCCAGCCTGCACCTGATTAGCAAGCTTTGCTGGGGCTGCAAAAACTTGATAAATGGTATGTTTTCCCCCACAAAATCTGGGAAAGATCATGGATGCTGCATGTAAATAATGGCTGTCCCAACCAACCAATATCTGGAGCATCTTGTGCATTAGCAGACCTATCCATTACAGAAATCAGTTTATCTAGACAGACGAGGGACAGCCACTGATGTGAATCAGCAGCCATGAACTTGCTAAGTTAGCATTTTCACCCAAATGGTCCTCGACATATTCCAATGGTGTATTTAGGGTTCATGACTAATTGTTTTGAACTTTTATGAATAAATATAAACATATTCAGATAAAATTAAAGGTCAAAAACAGCAGCGTAAGGGAAGAAAACAAAAAATTTTAATTTAGAAATTAGGAGTGGCTATCTTAAGTATCAAACTATGTCAAAGGCAGCAATAGGTATAGTCACACCTGAGGATGCTGGAGTCTTAAAAATCTGGATTGGAAACCCTGACTGAGTTAAAACCGTACCTGTTGGATATATGTGCATAAATTACTTAATATCAGCCTCAATTTTTCCCATCTGGAAATGGGAAAATAAATGATAATATCTACTTTATTGAGTTGTAGTGAAGATTAAATGACATAATGTAATCAGGGTTTATAAGACTGGCAGGCACACAGTATGCACTAGAAATTGTATGATCTTATGATTATTGAAGACATTTACTTAGTGAAAGCAGCTAAATAATCAAATGAAAAATCTTTTCTTACCCAAAAGGCAAGTCTATTAAAATGAGAAGTGCTTTCCCTAATAATTTGACACCAACTGGCTGGATCCAGGAAATTAAAAGGGAATGGTTTGAGCTATGACTTTCAAACGTGTACTTAGCTGGGGCCTAGAGCGGTTTTTGAAGGTGACTTGGGGTCCTTGCTGGGGGAGGGAGAGAGCCGGCCAAATATTTCACTCCCACTCCAATCAGGGAGCACGTTTCTTTCTATTTTTTTAAACTAAGAATTATTTTCATTGTATTTTTCCCATTACCATTTATTCCCCTTATACACCCCTTCCCCCACAATCACCGTGCTGCTGTCCTTGTCCATGAGTCCTTTTTCCTTTTTGCTCAATCTTTCCACCCCACCCCACCCCCAACCCCACCTTGGAATTTATCATACAAATTTATTTGAAATGGTAAAGCTAAAAGTTTTCAAACACACCCTTTAGTATAACTAGAAGGCAACTCCTTCAGAGATTTTTCCCCTATATGCCTTTCTCTTGGATTATCTCCCTAATCCATCTTATATAAACATTGAAAATGTCCCCACCAAGAGGGCTAACGTTAAGCGTTAATAAATCAGCACTCACATGACTTTGGATCCACTGGATTTCCTTGGTTTCTAGTAGGAATTAGGTACTACCAAGGGTTAGAAAAATCCTAACAGATCGTGACTTCCATGAAAAGCAGTAGTGAATCCCTTCATTTATGGCCCACCTGACAACCATCAGAATGTTCTTTGTATCTATGATTCTGTTTCATTCTGTTTGTTTATTTTTCTTTTTTTAATTGTATTTTAGATCCAGCTGTTGATAGTATGTATTTATTGCTATTTTATTATTCATATTTTTGATCTTCTTCTTCTTAAAGACCCTTTACCATTTCATATAATGTTAGTTTGATGGTGATATGTTACTTTAGCTTTTTGTTGTCTGAGAAGCTCTTTATCTGTTCTTCAATTTTAAATGATAGCTTTGCTGGGTAGAGTAATCTTAATTGTGGGTCCTTGCTTTTCATCACTTTGAATATTTCTTGCTATACCTTCTGGTCTGCATGTTTTTTTTTTTTTTTTTTTTTTGAGAAATCAGCTGGAAATCTTACAGGGGCTCCCTTATAGGAAACTAACTGCTTTTCTCGGGCTGCTTTTAGGATTCTTTGTCTTTAACCTTTGGCATTTTAATTATGATGTGTTTGAGGGTGGGCCTCTTTGGGTACAAATTGGAGGTTACGGAATAGTCATGGAGTTGTGAAGTACAGCATAGAAAATAAAGTAGCCAAAGAATATATATATGTATTCTTTATATATATGCGCATGACACCTGGGAATGGAAAATGGTGTGGAGATCCCTGAGGGAGTGGAGGGGAGGCTGGGGGTAGGGGACAAAGGAAATAATTGTAATAGAATGATCATTAAAATATAATAAAAAAAGAGAAAAAAGAAAGAAAAGCATTAGTGAGGAATGTCTGCTCTTTGCCTGGTGAGTTCAGGAAGAAGCTTAAACCAATCCTAACAAATCAGTCATTAGAAAATCAAAGGAGCCTGTAATTCCTTACAAAAGCATGTGTCCAGGGGTTTGCGGAAATCCTCATTTCCAATGTACAGTTTTGCAAGAGGGTTTTAAGATCTCATCAGTGGAGTAAACCCACATAATACCACATAAGCTTTGCTTTTCTTTATGAAAATCCCTTTTTCTATTTTAGTGTCATCTGCTCATTGTCTCTGTGACTTTGACGCTGCTCTCTAAGAATTATAGTGCACCGGAACTGATTTCTGCTGTTCCCGGAGCAGTCTAACATTCAGACATGTGGTATGAACATATGCTGAGTTCAGGTTTACAGTGAAGATTTTAAATTGGATTCGGGCAATGTGGGTTCAAAACCATATACTATACCCTCCCCAAATAAAACCTGAGCAGGCATTAATTAAGGCTCCCTCCATGGCTTTTCTCAGCTTGAAATAATCCAAGTAGTACAATCCAGCAACCAAAAGTACTTCAAAAAAAAAAATTCCTGCTTTAGCTAAAGATTCCAAAGAACTGTAAAAAGGATTTGAACTGTAACCTGCAGCAACATCATTGAGGACTTTTCTCCTTTCCTTAATTCATTTCTCCTACTTCTTTGATCTTCGATGTATCTCGTTTGTCAGTCCCCCCCCACCCCTGGCTCACTCCACTCTCTACTTCAAACCTTTAAGTGTTAGGCCACGTTTCTTTTCCTGCAACTGCACAGAGTTGAGCACCTTTTCTTTCTTCACATACTAACAAATGAAAAATGGACATTCTCTAGGAGCCTATAATATATTTGTATTAACAGTTTATCTTGTGCTTTCACAGAATGGTACTTCTTTTTGACATGTTTAGATTTGGCAGATAGAGAGCTGAACTGTATAATCAATTGCTTTGGACGGAAGTCATAATGTTGAAAGAAATTTAATAAAACCTGATTGAAAGCATTTTTCATCTGTATATTTCTTACATCGTTTCTTAAAACAGTCCCATCCTGAGTCTCTTCTTTGCATTCATTTTCCATGTTAGTATATCATACTCCTATTTCCTATTCCAAAAAAGCAATAATACATAATTTTATACCATTTTACAGCCTTGAACCTGTACTCCAAAAATTGGCAAAATTTTAGAGACTATTAAACAATTTTTGCCAATTCAAGTGTATAAAAAATTACTCTTTTCCTAGACTGGATTTTTCCCCACAAGAAGTGGTTTTTAAACATTTTTCATTAATGTGCAAGTATTTTTAAGCATAACTTTTCCAATGATTTTTCCCTTAATAAATCAAGGAGAAAATGAAATTAATAAAAAAAGTAGTTTTTGAAATGGTCCAAGTCACATATGTGAGTTTCCTCAATAAAATTTAAAATGTTTTTCTTTAATGTCCACTACTGCAATAAGCACTTAGTAGAACAAAGGGAACCCTTGTGGATAAAGAATTAAATATCTGTGGGTATAATAGCGAGTGAAGATGAAGAATTTTTGGAGTCTAGTTCTTGCTTATCCTATTACCCAACTGAATTACTTTGTAGTGAATTGTCGTTAACATTTTGAGTTAACTTTATTTTCTGGATGTTAGATAATTACTGTAAAAACTGGGATAATACTTGTCATTTCTACTAAAATAGGATTACTGTCAGGCTCAATAGGAATTATTCAAAACAGAGGAATAAAAGATAGTACTTCAGTGTGGCTGTCTGTCAGATATTTAGAGGATGTCCAGATATCTGGTAATTATATCTGTGTGTCCAGATATGACTGGACCTGTGTATGTTTATGCACACATATACAAACTTAAAATAGTTAATACATATTTTAAAACATAAAGTAATTTATTTTGATATGAGCTTCTGTAGAGAAAAGTAACTAAAGAAAACCCAATATTTCTCCATACTTATCCTGTCTAAAATGGAACCCACTATTTATGTCTGGCTATTGAATATTTGAATCTTATTTTTTATTTAATTTTTTAAATTATTTATTTATTTTTAGAGAGAGGGGAAGGGAGGGAGAAAGAAAGGGAAACATCAATGTGTGGTTGCCTCTCGGACACCCCTCGCTGGGGACCTGGTCCCACAACCCAGGCATGTGCCCTGTCCGGAAGTTGAATCAATGACCTTTTGGTTCACAGGCCAGCACTAAATCCACTGAGCCATGCCAGCCAGGGCTTTTTATTTATTTTTAATTAAATATAAAGATAACATCTCAGTTAATAGAAAAATTTTCAGGATGTCTAGAATGACTTGAATATGTGAATCTACTTTTAAACTG
The DNA here is from genome assembly GCA_004027475.1 of Anoura caudifer. Taxonomy (NCBI): domain Eukaryota; kingdom Metazoa; phylum Chordata; class Mammalia; order Chiroptera; family Phyllostomidae; genus Anoura; species Anoura caudifer. The sequence goes on from PVKU01000022.1 coordinate 316,832, forward strand.
TAAATTTTGTAAAGTGTAAATTCAAATCAATAATTGCTATGCAAATTTTACACCTAAATTGAGGTGGGCTAGAATAAAAAGATATTCACTAGGCTTTTAAGACTATCATCTAAAAATATAAATTAAAATATCTTATTAATGATTTTATATTGGTTGCAAGCTGAAGTGACAATATTTTGGTTATATTGGGTTAAATAAATATTTCCTTAAAATTACTTTCACATTTATTTATTAATGAATGTACTTTTTAAATGTTATTACTAGAAAATTTAAAATTAACTATGTGGCTTTCACTGCATTTCTTCTCAACACAATTGCTATATATTATCAAATGAAATAAAGTGGAAACACACATAAAATTCAGGCTTTAACTCCAGAAGAAGACAGCATGCAGCCTGAGGGGGTGTATAAAAAAGCAAAGGCAAATTATTGCTTTTTGTATCATTTTTAAGAAAGCCTATGCAGATCTGTAGAGAATTCTTGACATCACAAGCATTGATAACACAATTTAGCTGGTGTGGGCTGTTTTTATTGTATTGATCTTAGATTACTAACTAAATTAAAAAAAGGATGAATTAGAATGCCCCCAACATCCATAATTGGGTGGTATAGTCATAATAGTAAAACTGATTTCTTACAATCATAGTGATGTATATTCTCTTCTCTTTGAAATATATGCATTCTAAGCATCATTCCAAGGTAAAATGGACTATTTGAGTGGCATTTTCCAATATAGCTACTTAATTTATGTATTCAAAAAATATTTATTTGGAAGCAACAGCACTTGGTGTTAGGATATAATAATAAAGAAGAAATATTTAGGCTTGATGTCCAAATGGATTTACTGTAGATGAAAAGTAATTAAAAATAACTACATATGATTGAATAAATATAAATAAAATATCATAAGTAAATTTAAGCAAAGAAGTAATGAAATTCAGGAGAAGATGCTGTTGATTATTGAAGGGTAGACACCTCATTGGATTTAACCAAGGAGAGAAAAATACATGAGAAATTATAGCCATTGAATCTGGACAGGTCTCTGAAAATTTGACAACAAAAGAGTTCTGTGAATAGATGAAATACCTGAGCAAAGATAAGGGGTTACTATAGTATTTTTAAAGACATGACTTTCTAGAAAAGGTCTTTAAAAACATGCAAATAGTTCTGACTGATGTAGCTCAGTTGGTTGGGCGTCACCCTCAGGGTTAGAGGTCACTGGTTCAAATCCGGGTCAGAGCACATGCCTGGATTCGGTACCTGGTTGGAATGCCTTCGAAAGGAAACTGCTCGATGTGTCTCTCTCACATCGATGTTTCTCTCCATCTCTTTCTCTTTCCCTTCCTTGCTCTAAAAATAAATGAATACAATCTTTAAAAGCATGAGAGTAATCAATAGAAAGTAAAGAAGCAATGATGCATGAACGTGAGGAAATAACCAAAGCAGCAGTTTCTTAGAATCTACAGTACCAGAGGAGACATGAATTTTTACAATAAGAGGGACACCATGTATTACAAAAGAAAGGAAGGAAAGTTGGACTTGAATGTGAATAGTAATAAGAGAAAGGAGTTTCCATTCAATGAACATGATTTAAAAATGAGAAGCAAGATTATCTGCAAAAACCTTGAAGGCTTAAGCATATATGAAATTGTTACCTGAAGTAATGAGAAAATGTACCCACTAGAGAGACCCAGTAGGACTCCTGGGAATTCCTAGTGTAAATTTGAGGTTTATGTTCAAGAATTTATGTGAAAGTATGTTTGGTTGTGTGATTATTTATTTCACGCCAAATAGGGTGTCTCTGGTTCTGTTGCACAGAAAGTAGATAAAGGACTTATTTAGAATTCAGATCTTGCCAATGGAGGAAGCAATGGAAGTAATTATAATGATGGGAAATTCAAACTACATTGGAGAAGGGAGTGAGTAAAGCCAGGAGTGAGAATTGAATTGTGGGAAAAGAAAACATGAATTGGCGATGTTGGTATCTCAAATGATTTTGACAACAGAACAATGAAAATACAGAAAATGCAAGTTGCAAAGTAGGGTATCTGAATTAAGAATGCAAAATTGTCTGGTGTCTGATATATTAAATTAAGGACATAATCATGGGAGTTTTGGGCTAAAAATGGTTGATTTTGGAGAAGATGCCAAGAGTCTGACAGGTAGGTCTTAAGTGCTTGATTTGTGAGTATATTGGTGTCTCCGAGAATGACCAAAGGAGTTACAGTGGAAAAGACTATGGGAGGAGCAACCAAAATCTATGTGAAGGGAAGTGATTAATACACAATAAATGATAGAAATTATGAAAGAATAGGGGGATAGCGTATCTTTATGAAGTAGTTTTAAACACCACTGTGGGGAAGTTGGAAGAAAATTAATAACCTAAGTGCATAATAGATATCAACCAGGCCTTATGACTCTGATGCATCAGGATTATGAGATAGTCTTTAAGAGAATTCCGGGTTCCAGTTCAGACAAGCTTCTAGAGGAAATTGTTCTGGGAAAGTGTTGAGGATGTAGGAGTGCCCTGAATACAAAATAGGAGCTCCAGAGCATGTGTTGAAAGATTGCGTATTAGAAGTCAGGCAGCAGCTGATGGGTTAGATTAAGGACAAGATAAAACAATATAGGAATATAAGGCAGGATAGGGCTGATTCCTCGTTCTCTGAGATAGAGATAGCAGCCAGAACGAATGTGCAGACCTCAAACACCAGCTTGGGTAAGAGAGCAGCTTAAAAGGTGAATAGTTTCTGAGGCTTCCAGACTTCCAGTGGGCGTATGGGACTGCAGCTTTTGGAGATACTTGGAATGATTTTCTTGATGATTTTAATCCAATACATACATGTCTTACACATGTAAGTATACATGTATTGTATATATATGAGGTCTGTCCAGAAGGTATCAAGCCATGAAATATGAATAATAAAGACATTTATTGAAGAAGATACAAGGTACAAGAAATATTGTACATAGGACAACGATGCCTCAGTCTCCTTCAAAGTAGGGACCTTGGGACTTACACACTACTCCCAACCACCATCAGTTGCCTTGTCATATTTTCCTGAATCCCATTGACAGTCTCAAATCTTTTCCAAGATAATTTTAGTTTTGGGAAAAGCCAGAAGTTGCAAGACACCAAATCTGTGCTACAGGGGGGCTGAGTCATCTGGGTGATTTGATGTTTCACCAAAACCTCTGCACAAGGCATGATTGAACATGTTGTCATGATTAAGCTGCCGATCACCAGTTGTCCATAGCTGTGGCCTTCTGAAACATCTGAAGTAGCTCCTGCGGAGGAATATTTAAGCTTAAATATTCAATGCAGATTCGTTGCTCTACATGCTCAGTCATTTTGAATGTGATGGCCACACAGCGCACATGCTCACTCAACAACCTCTACCGCCCCCACTGACGAGTACAGTGAAGTCATCATCGTTCACACATATCCATTCCAGTCCACTCTCCTTGCCTGCCAGGTTACATTCATGGCACAAAAACTGTTCTCGTTACATTAACAATGGCTAGAGTTTTTTCCAGACAGACCTGGTATGTATACATGTATAATTTTCATTACACAATACAATGTTATCCATTATAATCACCATGTTGCACTTCAATAATTATAATAATTTTTCCAAGTTGTTATTTTATCATCATACCTGATGCATGATCAAATTTTGAATGATACTGTAAATTAATTTTTACTGTGAGACAAATATAATTTCTATTTGTATTTTAAGTACTTGAAGTTATATTTTAAAAAGTTATAATTCTTACTTTACTCACACCCTATTAACTCTTGAAACTCTGTCACTTAGCAGGAGCACATAAGTATTTTTACTTATATAGAACTCATGCGCTTCAAAGTACAGAGATAATTTGTTTTGTATGCGTTATATGCTTGTGGAAATGAGATCATGGGTATATTAAGTGACATTTAAATAATGGCAGAGTTGGGACCTCTCCCTAGGATTCTGGGTTAGAAGAGTGCCTATTTGCCATCACACAAGGCTACCTCCTTGTAGACTTCATTTTGAAAACTACTTACTCATTTTTTCCTCTTAATATGTTATTCAAGGTAAATGACTTTTTCTAAGAAATGTGACTTCAAAGGATCTTACGCAAAACATCTGTACTGGTACATCGTCCACAGAATAAATTCAATAGGTTTAAACGTTTAAAGTCTCCAGGCAGGAAAAAAACTCCAGGATGAGCGACACACTTAAAATGAGAAAGTTGTGCAGAGTAAGCCCCTGTGATTCTGTGAGGTCATGAGGAAAAAAACGGATGCCACGTTTAGCCACAGTAAAGTGAACGGATCTCGTGCCAACTTGAGATGCTTATACATTCCCTTTAAAATGTTGTGGTTAACTTCTCCAAAGAATGTGAAAGTTGATTTAAATAAGTTTCCAGAAACTGAACTGTTTATTCCACCCTCTCCAAAAAGCTTTGATATGTAAATCAATTTGGAAACAAAGATATTTTTGTCTCTTAATGTTTCCATCCTCTATGTGTGTTAAATGGCAGCCTTGGGTTAATTTCCTTTGATCTAAGAAATAGGCCTAGTGTAGATTTTGTGAAGGCCGGTTTAAGATGAAGAGATTTAATTCGATCCAACCAGAATGAAATGCAATTGCACTATGCTGGGCATATGAAACAACAAGATCTGGGAATAGACATCCGATGTATGCTTCAAATCTCTGTCTGATACTGCGGCCCATGTTAACGGACTTTTGGAACTTGGTTTCACCACCTGTGAAATGGGGACAGTCATACTCACCTTCGGGGTTTTAAAGAAATTAGAGGTCATGTCCACGGCCATACGACCCTGAAGGTACCTGATCTGGTCTGATCTCAGAAGCTAAGCAGGGTCAGGTTTGGTTAGTACTTGGATGGGCGGTCATGTACATAAAACATCTAACCCAGTTCAGACTTAGACCAAGTACTCCTGCAATGGCATTCCATAGTCAACTAATTTGGTTACTTTTGCAATTCTGGACATATTTTATGGGACAAAATATTACTTCCTGCTGGGCATACTAAGAAGAGCAAGACATTTTCCCTGAAAAAGGCATTTTTTAAAATAAAAAAAAAGCTTAGAGTGAAGTGAAGATCTAAATCATTTTAATATGCCGTGACCCTTCTGTGTTTGTTTGAAGTCTGGCACCTGATAGGCAATAATACTTTTCACTCTTCTTTCTGCCATGGTGGATGACCTTCAGCCAGCACACACGAGGATGGCAATGGTGCTTCGCTATGGCTTTATGTGGCTGGTGTTCATTGTGATAGGCCAATGCCTCTGTCACACAGGTCCTTAGATCTTTCGAATGTCACCCCAACTTGTATGCATTATTACCAGTGTGTTAGGACAAAAGACATATATCCTCTGACATAAGATACAGATTGTTTTCCTACTTAGAATATTTTTTTGCCTTGAGTACAAACTCTCATTTACATTTGATGGGTAAATGAATTGTCACAATTCTTAGAATTTGACCTTCTTTAATACAGACACAGATAAATCATATGAGATGTTTACCCTTCCAAAAAGAATGTTTTCTACTAACTTGGAGAGGACGGCATCTGGATCAGTCTGAGCTCACTTTCCGTAGGTTCTCCCCCGCCTGCCTTGTGAAACACCATATGACCAACAGCTGTGTTAGTTTTTAAACAAATAGATTTCACTAAAAATGTCAGTGCTGGCATTTTAAAACAAACAATTAAATTAAAAGTTTGACAAACCTGGAGGGATATACTTTGGATTTTTAGAAACAGCATCTTTCACCAATTCTAGTCAGCCTTTAGTTTTCATAGACGTCAGGAACAATTGGTTTTGTGTGCTGATTACTTAGTGTTTATCAACAAAATATAAGTGTTATGATTACTGATACCTTTCATTCCTAATCCCACACTGAAGCTGTCCTATTGACTAATGATAGCCAAGTCTTTTGGGAAAATAGTTTCTAAGATACCTAAACAAGGCCATAAAATATCATTTATTCAAGAAGTGGTATACAGTCAGCTCGGCTGTCATGTTGCACGTGCATTCCTAAAAATAACTCTGCTGTGCAAAATAACACAATGGAATTCAGCAGGCTTACGAGAAAAATGGAGTTGGGCACAGTACTCAAACATGTCATCAGTGACATATTCAAAAGTGAGGAATTTAATAAGAATGACATGCTAAATGATTAAGAAATACAGGATTAGTGTACTAAGAATGCATCTTCCTTTGGAAAAGACTTTTGGCTTGCGTGTGGAAGGGCTGCAGATCATGAGTTCTTGTGAAGAAGCAGAAGGAGGTTTGCTGAAGTTGGATAGGAAATTCTAACAATCCTAAACCCAGGTGTGAATGGGCATGGCTCATATCCGTGGTCATAGATGTGTGATGTGTGTGCAGTTCACGTGTTCCCTTGTTCTGGGGTTAGCTGGGCCACCTGGCCTGAGTTCATGTGGTCTTTCTCATGGATGACGTGGTGCATTAAACAAACATGAAACTTCCTTTGTGCTCACACTGTTTTCTAGTATATCAATGGCATGGTAATAAAATCTATTTCAAAGCGATCATTATGGCAAAACTGCTGTATAATCATCTCACAAGTCACTTTTGTGAAAGACGAACACTTTAAATATTTCTACGTTGAATAATGTTTCTGATGTCCTGGGAAAGCCCCTACATTCCTCTTGTAGAATATTCAGGAAGCATCCAGACTTGGACTCAGAAGTATTTGAATTCAGTCTTAAATGTATCTGATTTTTGAAAAAAAAAAAATACCCTTAACCTTTTTAAACTTTATTACCTAAACTATGAATTAAAGATGAAAAATTCTACTTCATAGATTACTGTGATGCTTAAAAGATAAAATATATGAACTTCTTAGAGAATGACTCACACATAAAACACTCAATTAGAGGTAGTTGCTCTGAATGTTGTTAATCATATAATATACTATAATGCTACATGCATACTAAGTTTATTGTTACTTGTATTACCATTACTTGAATGTAAAACTCTGTGATGATTTTAAAATAATAAATCTTTTTTAAGCTTGTATATGTACATAGTTCCTGTTTCCTTAGTATTAAACATGCCTGATTTCAGGATATATTTTCCTCTCATATTCAGGCCTACCATACAAGAATAGGTATGCAATTTTTTGTTGCTGTGGCTGGAAATTTGCAGGCATTAGGTGAGTGAAAATTATACTTATTATATCAATGGGTTCCCAATCTTCCTGGTTTAAACGTTATAGATATAAGGGAAAATTTTTCTCAGAATCCATTGTAAAATTAATCTTGAGTGTGCAACTAGAAAATGCCTAAATTAACTCTGGTTTCTATCTCCATGGCCCACGGGTGCTCTCACAAAAAGGGGAATATCACACCATTGGAAAGGATCGTGTTTGCTCTGGAGGTTGCTCAGGTCTTGTAGAAAAAGTGGTGTCTGCTACCTGTAGATCGATAATCCATTGCAAGTTTAGGTAGGTATTAAATTATTATCATTATTCTTCTTTTCTTTCTTATTTTCAAATTTTAAATAATTTTGTGTTTCTTTCAAGCAACCTGTTAAGAGATGGCAATGCTGATGTGAAAACTGACAGTCCCTGAATATGGGTCTTTTCGTTTCCTAGAGGAAATAAGTATATGTCAGGAAGTTAATTATAATGATTGCAATATGGATGAAAAGTGCAATGACAGGAACATGTTCATTGTAGTAATGTTACGCAGAGAAAAAATTAAAATGTGACTGAAACAGGCAAAAGATTCTAAAAAGTATGTCATTACTAAATATGTTTTTGAAGGATATACAAAATGCAGGGAAAGACAAAAATCAATAGAACGAGAAAGGTCAACCCTTCAAAGCTTGACTTGCCAGAGGATCAGGCGATCCTGTTGCTGGACAGAGACTGGGGGAGGCTGGAGGGAGGCAGAGTCAGCTCCTGAAAGACACCCGTGGGGAAGGTGGTGGGAGAGTACTAGTCTTTTCATGTCACATTTTATTCTCTGGAGACTAGAATCCCCCATGTCGAGAATTACACTTTATGCTCAGTGGAGCTGTGTGGAAAAGGACCTTGAGGGAGATTTTGTGTGTATTTCTTTTGAATGAAAACAGTGAACATCCTAACAGTAAAAGAAACCACAAGTCACTCTGTGTCTACGATACTAAGGAAAATTGTGATATCTCTGGATAAAGGTAGGCATATCGATAATATGGTGAATTATGAAGAAATTTCCAGAAAACTTGAAGAGGAAGCAAAACTCAGTATCAGGGTCAAGACCTATTTGTATTAGCCAGCCACCTTGTCTTAATTGGTAATACAGTATTTTCTAAGCCAAACATTGGAGGCAGTTTACTTATTGCTTTTTTTGTTAGATTTAGCATTTTTAACACAGTTATCCACACACCTGATTTTTTCCAGTCATTATTTTTATTAGATGGGCTGATCCCTTAATTTCTTTGGTGTCCCCACTTGCCTCTCTCTTTCTTTTCTTTCTTTCTCAGCCCTTCATCTATCTATTATCTATCTATCTATCTATCTATCTATCTACCTATCTATCATCTATCTGTCATCTGTCTATATATCAAAACACTCAAAGGCTTCATCAATATCATGAAATATAATAAAAGAAAGCCTTTACTTGACCATGCTGCCTATTTCACGTCATGCAGTTTCTCTCTTTTGTTCCACTGCCATTTTTTTCATGATTAATCTGCATCCATTGCTTCTTTCTACTACTCATCCAATGCTTCTTTTAAGCCTCTGTTGTGTAAATCCCAGGCCCATAATTCTTCTGAAACAGATCCTTCAGAGACCTCAAATGGTTTTCTTCTTGCTAAGTCCAATGACCTTTCTCCCCCTTGATATTCTTAATCTCTGGTGTATTTTACATCGTTCAGCCATATTTCTTCTTTGATATCTCTGAGACAACTATATATTGGATTTCATTTTTCCCCTCTGACCATTACCTTGGTTTTACACACTATCTCTTCTTAACAGACTGACCTATATATCAAAATTCATCTACTTCATAGTTTCCAATATAATGTTAAATACCAAAACATGAATTATTAGATGAAATTTTGATATTCCATGAATATCCAGTATATATGTTTGGGTAAAAAGTATTACAATAGCAAGTTTTATTCTAGTATTAATTAATTCAATAAACTATAAACAGCTAATCATATGAAATAACATATACTAAATATCAAATACTTTATAAAGTTGGAAGTATTAAATTATCTGACTTAATGTTCACAAAGTGCTTAAATGTGTACTTGACATATATTGGTACATATATTTTCAATGTTAATTACTGATTTTTGTGAATAAATTGTATGAAGCTTAGAATGACACAAAATCTAGTTCTTCATTTTTAATGAAACATTTTTTAACTCATACTAATTTGGTATGGAAAGATTTGTACTTTTTTTTTGTAATACTATGCATAATTTCTGTATCTGGTGAATTTTTTGTGTGTATTATCCTATGAAAAAATACAAAACTGAATCCTTCCTAGCCTAAATAAAAGGCAGGGATGGATGAAAGCACTTTATAATGGATATAAATGCATGGTCAAATTTTTCTATGAGAAACTAATTTTCTACATTTCTAATCAAATTTCTTTATTCTGAATAGTTAATAGATATTTCATCTTATTGGTCAAACTTTGCAAGTATTTTTTATCTAGAGTATATATTATGTATAACAATTAAAGAACATTGATTTACTTTTTATAGAATGTGTTTTCAAATACTGAGCTCATTAATGGTACTTCCAGATTTAAACACATTAAATAGATAGTTGTATCATTATGTCATGATACTATTGTAAGTGTACCCAGATATCTTCAAATACCAAGTGTTAAATTTTGGGCCCACTTCCTATTTGTGTTTTTTGTAAACATTATCCTTAATTGTTTATGTTTCTTCACAGCTTTATCTTCAGATCTCATCACCTTGGGTTAATTCTATGTAGAATGTTTCAAACACTTTATTCTCCCATCTCTGCCCAGTCCTATTACCCTGCAGCATTATGATCAGCTCTGAGCATCACGCAATCAGAATGTCGAAGCAATGAAGACCAGCTGATCTGGTAAAGGGAAGGTCTGAATGATGAGGATGCTCAATAAAACATTCCTCAAATACGAAATGGAGAAATCAGGCACACTTTTTATTCTGTGATGGAAAAGAAAAGACACATAATAGCTATTTCCTCACATTTGAATGACTGCCTTTTCCTGAAAAAAAAAAGAAAAAGAAAAAGAAAAGGTTTGTATTTATGTTATGTTGTTCCATAGGACAGGCATGTAAGTAGTGGGATGCAAGATGTCATTAGCACTCAAAATTAAAAGAAAATAATGCACTGCCAGAGGAATAATAAGTTTAATTGAAATTACAATAACAAAAGATGCAAGAAGAGTTTCAGCAAATACTTTCAAAGTAGCCTTCAGGAGTTGAAGACATGATTACTTTGAAGCATTGGCTTAAATGGATCATCATTCTTCTCATATAATCTTCTGTTTGAGATAGTAATTGCAAAAATAGCAGGCACCTGAATGAACTAAGTTCTCTGCAATATAGTTCCATGATAGTACCAAAACCCAGTAAAAATGAGTCCTTGTATCTTTGCACTTTTAATATCACATCTTGCGTATCTTCTCTTCCCTGTAGCCTAAACAAACTGTATGTGGAGATGAGTATCTTTACTTGGTTCTCTTCAAAACATGATTACACAATTTCTGTGAATAGCAGGCTTGACTATATAACTGAGAACTTAGCACTATTTCACATTATGTAAACTGTGTATCAGCATCCTTGTCTTTTAAGTTTTTCAAGAATATTTGGAAAGTGGCCACTTTTCTTGTCGATTGCAAGTCTCGTGACATGTTGCTCACTCCCTCGTGTTCTCTCTCAGAGCTTCTGACTGTCACCCACCACACTGTGCAAGGTGGTTAAACTCCCTGCTCACTGCTCAACTCTTGGGTGACTACACACTCAAATTTCATTAATTATTTTATTTAACGTCTCTGTATACATACCCTTTGCTTCAGGTCTCTCTTTCTCTCAACACAGCCTTTTAAATGTCAGTCCTTCTCATTTCTTTCTCTCCCAACACTCTATGCAATTGGATAGAAATAATAGAATTTTCCATGTGACTTTATGCATGAATAATGGCAACCTTTGTCACTTATCTGTTCTCAACAAACCACTTAAACCTCTGAGGAGAGAGGCTTATTTGGTATTTCTTAAATATTTTATATATTTGTTTTTATATAGGTGTGCCCCCTTTTTTCTGGAATGAATCAATACTATACCTGTTCAAGCTCTATTCAACTTTCAAGCTTGACCAAAGTCCATGCTTTCTCCATGAAATATCTGAATTGCTCCAACACCTAATAATGAACTATGGGAATTTCTGTGAAAAGTTACAGCCTTTTTATTATAATTTTGAAAAGTTATTTTCTATATGTTAATACTATATTCCCAACTAAACTATAAGCTCTTTGAGAACTGATACTAAACACTGTGTTCATGTAAGTGTATATGCATATTCCCAAAATACTAATAGCATTATTGTTGTGAAGCATTTATTTCTAGCATGCCTAACTTGGCTAGAACTGCATGTCATCTTGCCATTTCCTTGAGTTGGGCTTAATTTTCAAAAGCCAGCTGCAAGAGGCATTTAAAAACTTCTAATAAGAATTAAAGCATAGGTGTGGACTTAATTGTCAAAACAGAGGTCATTGATCCTAAGAGACAAGATACTTTGATTTCAGTTATACCTAAACCTGGTCATCTTTGGCAATTGGAAGATTAGTCTTTCTAATATTACAGTTTGTCTTCCTACTTAACCATTATAATATATGAACAGATTTTAACAACATAGTTTCATATTATTCCTATACACAGAAGCATCAGCATGATTCATAAAAAATGAATTATGGGACTGAATGCCACCATTAATGATTTTCTTATGCCCGTGCAGTTCAGAACATTTTGATTCAATTAACTCTGCATGCCCAAGATTCAAATAAGTTTTCCTCTGCCTGAATCACAATGTAATAATTCCATCATCATTATCCCCATGAAATGTCAGCTTTCTTATCCTGCTGTAGTCAGTTTAAGAAAAGCATTAGAATTTGGGTAGTATTCAGGTTTTGTTGTGGACTTGATTACCTACTTATGGAGAACAAAGTCTGTCTATAGATGAGATAAAAATGTAAACGGAGCAGAAAAATACACCCACTGTGAAAAACTGAATGAACTATTTCTCCTTTTAAAATATGGTTACACATATAGTCTTGGATAAATCACTTCTTCTCGTGGAGCTAAATTGTATCCTTTAACAAAATAGGAAAAACTATGATATGTTTTCCAGGGTGTGAGTTTGAAAATAATATCTTTAAATCTCCTATTATGATATCTGGATCCAAAAATTCTCCCATGTTTTAATTATTTTCCCATGTTTTTAATTACTATAATTTTATTGTCGTTAATAAATTACTTAAATTTAAAATAAATAACTTAAATTTAAAATAAATTTAAATTACTGAGGATTTAGGATATACCTAGAGTTATGGTAAAATGTGTTTTAAAAGATGTTTCTTGGGATTGGTAGAAACAATGACTTAACAACTTGTTTGAAACTTATGTGAAAATATGCTCAAAACTGAGGCTAGGTCTTAGGTTAGAAGGGTAATCAAAACAGAATTTTGAGGAAAGTTCAGCTTTAAAAAATATTTTTGGAAACTATAAAATTCAGTGTTATTTAAGATCTCTTTAATTACTCTTTGTTTCTTGCTGTGTTGTAAGTCTCCGGTGAACATGACTGTAAGTATATGATCCTATAAATCCAAGCTCTCTCCTGGGAAACCAAGTCAAATGCTCATGCTAATTTTTTCTGCATATATCTATTTAGAAATGGTTCAAACTTGCATTGCAAAGGTATTTTTTGGTGCTAAAGAACCTATTTAGAGCCTATAAAGAACTTATTTCAAAGAAGCATTTTTAAATTATATTTTTTTTTCTGAGAGAAGCAGGTTAAATACTTGTGACAACGTTATGAAGACTACAAAATTTATGCGAGTTCTACTCTCTCAGGCTCTCAGGCTATTTTTTAGACCGTAGTGAGGAAGAAGAAATGGGCTAGTAAATAACGCCTCAGAATCATTAATTATTCTCCAAGTAACAATTGTGCTGCCTTTGGAGAAAACATTGCGTTAGGGAACACTTTCAAATTATTGGCATTGGTGAAGTACGGCATACTCTAAGTTAGATGGGCCTAAAAGCTGAAGCTCATCTAGATATTAATGAAAATTCTCTACATATTTTAAATAAATAGCCCTCTATAGTTTATTTTTATTGTCATCTCCCCACCCCATCAAGTCTGAACGTTTCTTTTTACCTGCAGGTAAATGTACTCAAAAGTTGTGAAAGTCATTTCTTTTTTTGAACCTTTGAAGAACATTTGCAAACCACTCCATTTCATCCTTGTAGTGATATATTTGCTGTTATAAGCAAGAAATTGCAAAAAGAAAACAAAAGAGCAGTAAAATGAAATTTTGTTGGAAGTAGTATAAGAACTCAGTATATAAACAGTCATTGAAAATTTCTTTCTGACTAAAACGTTGCTGCTACTTCATTCAATCACTTATTTATTTATTCAGCATTTGTTCAGTACTCTAAGGCCAAGGGTTTTGTTTTGGAAATATGTGGGAATAAAGGATGACTATGACCTGTTCTAGAGAAACTTATATTCTACTGAGGAATAAAGGCATGTCACAAACTAAATTGCCATATAATAAGATAAAGGATAACTTGTTAGAAAAGATTGATGGGAATGAGAATCTGGAGTCATAGTACGGCCTGAACAGGAAATGCATTTGCTGTGGACACATGATTGAGGATGCAGGAAGGTCCCTGGAGAGGAGCATGTGGTTACGGCCCTTTCAGAAACTTAGGGCACCGAAACGAAGTTTTCCTTAGTATGAGTTAGAGTAATTGTTGCAGTGATACTTCCTGGTGAAAGATTTCAAATTAGTTTTTTCTGGACTGATTAGAAATTAGAGATCTTCTATGAAACCATATGGTTGTGACCAGCGCGCACACATGCACGCGCACATCTGTGTGTAAACAGTTACCGGAAACGTGTTATGTTTTCCCAGTAGTTGTGGTTGTATATTGGTGGCCTGAGCCACCAAAACACCAAACATCAACTGACAAAATATTATTTGAAAAATCACAAATTATATTAAATGGGATTCCAACTATGTTTTTAAAAAGCATCTAATCACCAGCTTCCAGTCAAGATGGCAGCATAGGTAAATGTGTACACACATCTTCCCACAACCACATCAAAATTGCAACTAAACCACAGGAAAAGCTCTGTTCAGAACTGCCTGAAATCTCACTGAAGTCCTAAAACTAGGAAATTAAAGAAGAAACCACACTGAGACTGAGGCATGAGGCTGAGATGCTGAGACATGGAAAGCACTGACCCCACACCCACATGCAGTACATAAATATCAGGAGAGATCTCTCAGCTGCAGAGGTCTCTCCAGAGGACTAAAGGGTTCCAGTCCCACACCAGGCCCTGCAGCTCAGGGGTCCACTGATGGGAACTGAAGTCCCCATAACTCTGGCTATAAAAAATCAGCGGAAATTCTGGGTGAGGGAGATGGCGAGGGCCAGAGTCCCAGGCAGGTCTGATTGCAGGGTCTGTGCATGGATTTACTCAGACCCACTTGCTCTAAGTTCCAGCATTGGCGCAGCAATTCAGAAGGCACCAGGAAGGGAACTGGATTGTTTGGCATCAGGTTGAGAGCTAGAAGGACAGCAACCCACTTTTCGTGTTCAGTTCCACCCTGGGGATTTTCCTTCACATCTTCTGCCTTCTTTCAGTGATTTGGTCTGACTCCTCCGTTATACAACTTCCTTCACAAAGGACACTCTCAAGTGGTGGACTCAGCAGGCCCAGAGCCCTGCTGAAGTAAATCCTGCTCTGTGGGGCTGGTCCTTGCATAGCTAATACTCCAAGTAGCCATAGTCAGTCCCTGCAGCCAATCAGCCTGGGGGTAAATCCCCCCATTGACATGGCGATAGCAATAAAGGCTTAACTGCAACAGAAGGGTATGTGCAGCCCACACAAGGGGGCACAGCTGGAGTGCCTGCCTTGGGTAATCGGGGAGGTTGTGCCACTGGTCCCTACAGAATACCTACTACATAAGGCCCCTCTACCCAGCCTGCAATACATAGCAGTTCTACTTAATAGAAATAAACAAAGGGAGGCTGCCAAAATGAGGCAACAAAGTACATTGTCGGGATTGTAGTCCCCTACAACTCCTAGGGGTTATAGTAATGTAATAACAATGTATGGTGTCACATGGGAACTAGATTTATTAAGATGATAACTTATCAAGTTATATAATGTCTAATGACTGTTGCAACCCTACAACTCATATAATATTGCATGTCAAATATTGTTAAAAATAAAACAAATATGTAAAGGAAAAAAGTATCCAATCATTAACTAAGATAATACATATAAGATTTGATTGGCAGTATGAATATTTGGAGAACACAGTGTGACTAAATTAGATAGAGACATCACACAATTAATTTTGGACAGGAAGAGGTTATTGATTGGTAGCCTTGGGCAATTATGGGTTAATTTAAAAGGTTTTTTGAAAAATAAACCTATTACCACCTTAGGTATTTGTACAGTGAATATAGAGGGTCTGGAAGAAGTAAGGCTTGTTTGAGTGTGGTTGGTAGGTTAATAATATGGGTATAATAATTTACAGTTTTAATTTGAACATTTCACATAAAATGTTATATAGTGTGCTTGAGTGTGATACTGTTATGTTACTGAATTTCATGCTTATGATTTTGTAATAAAACATTTTATAATTAAAAATGGGAGTTATTTGTGCCAGACACTGTAATATGTCTGTAAAAGAATGTTTACTACATAATAATTTATTTATAAGAATACAAAAATTTAAAACAACCTAATTATCCAAACTTAAATAATTAGGAGACTCCATAATTCTGTATCTATATATAAAATTACTGCTGCTATTAAATATTCTCATATAAAAACATTAAATGTGAAAGATTTAAACAATGTAGCCCTGGTTGCTGTGGCTCAGCGTATTGACCACCATATCATGAAGCAAAGGGTCTCTGGTTCGATTCCTAGTCAGGGCACCTGTCTGGGTTGTGGGCCAGGTCCTTCATTAGGGGGTGCATAAGAGGCAACCACACATTGATGTTTCCCTCTCTTTCATTATCCCTTCCCCTCTCCCTAAAAATAAATAAATAAAATTTAAAAAAATAATTAAAAATATTAACAATATAAAAAGTAAAATAATACAGCATATATTTAAATACTTAAAATATAAATATATTTATTCTCAAGCTTTTTTCAAGAGTTTATATACGATACATAAATTTTGGTAAGGATGACTTGCATTTTCTTGACTTGTTCTATGATTTATAATACTTAGTAAAAATAAGTACTATTACCTAGGTTTTTTTAAATATAATTTATTGCTATAAATTAGTTTTAGTAATGTACTCCAGTGAGTATTTTCATAAAGATGTCTTACTAAAATACCCGTAATTTACAGAAATAATGTAGAAATAAGATGGTAGTTTATATATCAGCTTATAAACATAATTATTAGGCTTTACTTCAAAACAATCTGGATTGAATTAACAAGGATGTGTAACATTTTGAAGAATCTCTTAAATGCTTCTGAATTATTTGTTTTAAAATTTTAAACTAACACAGTTCTTAATGGATTTGCATTTTGTAAAGCTCCATGGATATTTAATGATGTATATTAACTTGGCATCCACTCCATGTAGTTCTTCTATTTCGAATGTAATGGAATCAAGAGGACTTACAGGGAGGCATACATTTAGAGGGCTGGTGCCTCCTTGAGATGTGCTGCAGGCCCATACAGCTTTTTTGGTGCCCAAATCTAACCAACTGTTTTCAAAGTAAAATAGAAATAAGTACCTCAATAACAAAAAAATTACTGTTCTGCACTGTGATGTTTGACCACAGCTAATATTTTTAGTGAAGAAAGACTTGATGGAGATGCTGAGTTTTAGATAGAATTTTAAGAGAACAAGGAAAACACTCTAACATTCATTATCAAGGATCCATGTACAGAACTATATTTGATCATTTATTTACTAATAAACACTGGCTTGTTCACCAAACTATTTCTCTTTTTTTTTTCCCCTACGTTGAAAGTTATGCTACTTTATTCACTGTCTTTTCAGTTTGTCAAGGTCATGCGAATGGGTTCCTGCTCACTGAGTATGACTGGATGTGAGCCACACAACTTTTATATCTAGGTGATAAAAGCCCTCACGCCGCTTTGCATTCTCTCCTGACTCTAGGCTAGTTGCAGAGAGCATCCATGTCCTATAGATCATAAGATCTGCATCATGAAAAAAGCCAGCATCTCTGATTTATCATATTTAAGGATGGCCAATGAAGAACCACAATGAACTGTCATAGGCAATTTAGGGATTTTGTTACAACAGTTGGTCTATCCTAACGATTCCCAGTAGAATCTGGTCTAGTCAATGAATTTTCCCACCTCCTGGGTAGAGAATTTTTACATGATGATCCAGCAGTATCTCAGAACTGACATGGAACAAAGTCTGCTGTTCCCTCCCAATGTTGTATTAGTCTATGCTGACATAAGTTAGTACTTTCGACTGCGGTACCCTATAACTGAAACTTAAAATATGTGCTATTGGCTTAGCTGATGGAAAGCAATCAGCAAAGAAACACATATAACTGCCTTTAAAAGATGTCATGTAAACAATCCTGTACTGAGTATATAGCTTGGGGCAAGTCATTGAAAACAATAAAAAAAAATAATCAGATTGCTGCTGCATGTTGATGATTATTGGTTTTTCAGTTAAGATATAATAACAAAAAGATGCTCTCAGGTGAAAAGTGTCTGACTTTGAATAAGAGATTGAAAAGAATTATTAAGAAAGAGCCTTAAAGCTTTCGGAAAGGCAATCTTTTTGGTGGCCAAATAGTAACACTCTAGACTAAAATAGGCCATGCATGCCAAAGGCCCAAGATTTCTTAGCTTAAAAAAAAGGTAAATGTCAAATATGTTTATGATTCCTACTTTCTCACCTAGGTTTAATTTTTAAAATAGCCTCAAGGTAGTCAGTGTTAGCATGATTACATAAATTAGCTTTAAGAATTATCTCTACAAAAGAAGTTTGTGTGAGGTTATTGGGATGATAATCAATTGGAACAAAAAGCATTCAAGTTTTTGAAGAAAATGTGTCAAAGACACAAGAAACCTGGGTTCTCTGCTCTCCTGCAAATCATCTCGGTGTTCGAGCATTAAAACAATATTTAAGTTCCAAAACTAGCAGAGCAAGAAGTGGACTTGGTAATCACCACAGACCTCGCGTAGGTTTCATTCCCTAATACTCATTTTATGTATGGTCATGGATGGTATAAACATATATTTTCTTACTCAACCCAAGGTTTTGAAGAATGAAAGGGGGTGCTATTTTTAATAATACAGAGACAATGGTCATACACCAGGATGCTCTGAACAATCCCTAATGATGGAGAATAATGGAAGATGAGCTACATACCAGACTGAAGAGTCAGGAATTACTGCAAACAAAAGACAATGGAGTCTCAGCAGAATCTGGTCTAATTAATGAATTTTCACATCTCCTGGGCGGAGAATTTCCATATAATTCATCAGTATCTTAGGACTGATAGAGACCAAAGAGTACTGGTTTCTCCCTCTTCATTTTTCTAAATGAAGACGCTCACTGCATTAATTGTTTCCTAGTCTAACATTTTGCATGCTCTGTGCAGAAAGTATGTGACCATGTAATATGAAAACACATAGACATTTACTGAGGAAGATACAAGAAACATTGTACATAGGACAATGATGCTTCAGTCCCCTTCAAAGTAGGCACCTTGGGACCTTACACAGTTCTCCCAGCATCTCTTCTGCTGTTCAAAATACTATGCAAGACTCTTTGTTGGAATCACCATTAGCTTCCCCCTCATATTTTCCTGAATCTCATCAATGGCCTGAAATCTCTTCCCTTTGAAATGTAATTTTAGTTTTGGGAAAAGCCAGTAGTTTTTGGAATCCCCAGATCAGCTTCTAGTTCTTGCACTGAAAATTGCCAACCTTTTTTGATCGCAGCCTGTACACGTTCAACATTCTCAGGTATTCTGCTTGTTGCAGGCCTTCCGGAAAGTGGATCACTTTCAATAGATTCTCAGCCATCTTTGAGTTGCTTGTGCCACACTTCTATTTGTACTGTACTTATTGCATCATCCCTGAAAGCCTTCTGAATCATTCAAATAGTTTCCACAGAGCAATGTTCAAGCTTAACACAAAATTTGATGTAGATTTGTTGCTCTGCTCATTCAGTCATTCTGAATGTTAAGATCACACAGTGCACATGCTCAATCAAAGGTGCCTACCACCAACTAGTACAGTGAGGTCATCCTTGTTCATGCATGTGCATTCCAGTTCACTCTCCTAGGCTGCCAGGTTGCATCCATGTTGTGGCAATTGTTCTCATATTAACAATGGCTGGACTTTTTCTGGACAGGCCTGGTAATTAGGGTGTTGGCAAGTGGTGGTATATCATTTCAGTGCTTGTATCATTATACCATTAGGAGCTACTGAGAACTATATATTCCTGGTAGATCTTGGACATTAAACTGGATACAACTAAAAGCATCTTTATTGTTGGCTCAATGGGGAAGAAAATATATTTTATGGTGTGGGGCTGAGCAAAATGAATATTTTGTTTCCTAAGGTGCAAGTCATGGCAGAAAAAAAGTTGGCTAATTGTTGGTTAAATACGCTTAATTTTCCCCTTTAGCTCAAGGCAGCCTGCATGTTCTTTCCTGTCTTCTGTTACATGTGGCAAACTGACTGAGTCTTGGCTAATGGAGTAGGAATGCAAGTGATATTCACCACCTTGGGGTCCGGCCCCCATGCTCCTGCATTATTTTCCATGTTCTCTTCCTCTCTCATTTCCAGCTGGGTGCAGAGCTCTAGGACAGAATAATGAGGCCTTAGGGTAAGATGAAGTCACAGATGGAAGGAGCCATGGTCCTCGAATCACGATCAAATCCCTGCAATGATGTGTCATATGAGTGACAAATGAGCTTCTATTGTGTTAAGCCTCTGAAATCTGGGAGTTGTTTCTAAGACCATGTAGCTGAGCCAACCAAATACATCAGCTAGTGACACTACACTTCATATTGACACTCTATTTCAAGTTAATCACCTGTATGATGAAGACAAATAATAATTACCCATAAGTGACTTAATTTATATGAAAAATGTGTGTCAAACTGTTGAAGTAAAATTTTTAAAAAGCACAGAAAGCAAGCAATGAAATAAGTGGGAGGTGTATTTCCTGTGGAATTAGTAGAAAAGGAAAAAGTCGCTGAAAACAGAAACTCAGTTTATTATGGGACATCAGTCCAGATCTTGTCTGGAAGGCAAGCAAATTGATTGACAACTAAGCCTAATGACTGATTTCCTTGGCTTAATAGTGAGTTATTTTTCTAACAAAATTGAGTAATTTTCTTTGTATTTCCATGGGATGGATTCTTTGTGGTTTCCCACAACTTTCCTGCTGAATTCTGGAAGTTTCAGTTTGAATAAAAGAGAAAGTCTTTTGCCTGGCTAAGTGAAAGATCATATATGGGAGTAAGAGTTGGAATAAGGTGAAATGAGAGTGTGGAAAGGAAGAAATGACTGCACCTCTCTAACTGTGTGACCAATGAATGGAGCCTGCACACATTGGCACAGGCGACGTTTACAGAGCTGCAGAGAGGTGTACAGCCTTTGTTGAAGGGGGCCCTCTCTGATTTCCTCTTTCTGTAACCACAAATTGATTGTCTATTATAGTTCCTGATGTGCAGCAGGAATATTGCAGGTACTCAGTAAACTAGAGGAGAAAGAAAGTTTATTACTCCCAGTTTATGTTTAGCTGATCATGTTGCAATCTGCTTTTTCACTTAAAAAAAAAAAGAGCATTAATATCCATAACCCCATTTAGCATCTAGCTACATTTGGTAGTTGGGATATGAGTCTTGAGTTTGTTTTTATCACATATAACATATACTATACTCTCATAAATAAGTGTCAATTGATTATTCTCTTCTTTCAAAAGCACCTCTAAATAGAGCTGAAAGGCTCATAGTCCACTCAAAGTATTAAAATTATCACCTTTAGGAGAATATTTGTTATCGTAGACTGACTTTTAGGCCAAATGTGAGACACGGTGAAGGCAGCCATGGGAGGGAGGTGGGTGTGCACTGAAATGAAGACTAGTTGTAAGATGTGGCCTTGAAAAAAAATGCATCTTAACTCTGTGTCTGATCCTTTGTCTTTCCCCTTTTCTCTTACTTGGGTGTCTGTCCCTGTACCACACATCCGGCAATTGTTTGTGGCCAGTACTCTTAATGCTTTTCACCTGATTGAGTCATTTCCCCTATAGAACACTTGCATAATTAGTGTATCTTATGGGTTCTCATTAATTAATTAATTAATTAATTAATTAATTAATTTGTCCTGGATTCTGTGCTGCCAGATTCAGCTGATCTAACAAATTCTGGATCTTATGAGACTAAATTTATGCATTTAGCTACTTTTTTTTCTTCCTGCCCCTGTTTTCAAAAACCACGTGGTGGTTCACCTAGTCCATACCATTCTATCCTGATCTATTAATGCACAAGTACTGACATGACACATGTTACCTGCTTGAAAAAGAGTTCCATGCATTGCGTTTTCAGCTTTATTAAAGAGGTTTTTACAGCCCTGGCTGGTGTGGCTCAGTAGATTGAGTGCCGGCCTGCAAACTGAAAGGTCCCCGGTTCGATTCCCACTCAGGACACATACCTTGGCTGCAGGCTAGGTCCTCAGTTAAGGGCATGCCAGAGACAGGCAATTGATCTATCTCATGCACATCGATGTTTCTCTCCCTTTCCTTCTCCCTCCCTTCCTTTCTCTCTAAAAACAAATAAATACACTATTTAAAAAGGAGGTTTTTAGATACACGAAAGAGACGCTTCACTGTATCTGAAGTCATGAGTGATTAAGTGGAGTGATTAACAGGAATGATAAAAAAGCTTCTACTTATTTACACAGGGTGTCCATCAGAGATATGTGGACTGTGTACTCAAAGAATATATTTTAATTTTTATTAACCGAATACTCATTCTACAATGACATTATGGAAATGCTTTACGCAAATTTTATTAATTCCTCACAATAACCTAAGAGGAGAAGCTCTATTGTCCCCATTTAATGGATTAGAAACACTGAGGCAGAGAAAAAGTCAAGCAGTTAGGTGGAGGAACTGGGCTTCAGACCCAGGTCTTCTGATTCCAACATTTCGTGTTACTCTGGTTTCCTCACCAGAAAACAGCTAATATGTTTATGTTGCTTTACATTTTGCCTATTCTTTAATTCAATCCACATATCAATTCTGTGATGAAAGCGCTATTGTTTTCCCTATTTATAGCCAAGGGAAATGCAATTTGCGCAAGGTATCAGTGCCTTGGATTAGAGATTAAGATTTACTATTATGTCTTCATTTCTGTGCCTCTCAGTCATGACTTCAGAGAGAATTTCTAATCAAATCATGTACACACACATATATATATTCCCAGTGGCATTATTTTAAAAAAAAAGTCCTCATCATTACGTAAAGTAGTGAATGCAAACACCAAGATAATGAGATTTGAACTGAGAACAAATATCGGGGCAGCTATATATTCTGCTAAATAAAAGCAACATAGGGAATTACGGAGGTCCTGCCCAGGAACTTCAAAGGAAATATGCTATCCTTATTAACGTAAACTCTCCCCAACAGAATGCCTGCTATGGGCATTTTCTATGCCACACTCATGCATATCATTGCTCACTAGTCAACCTGAGACGTAAAAAAAATAATGGAAATTTCAGGTGTTAAATTAGCCACCCTGGGGCACTTCTACATAGTCCCTTGAATGTAGTAAAGGAAATATATGGAATGTGACAAAGAAAATTAATTAAAATGGGCAATAAAGACTGCTGAGTTCAAACAAATTGTGGACCCTAGCACATACCAATTCTATACCTGCAGGCCAGACTTCATGAAATCCAGACAAGGCAAAGCATGTTTTTGTACTTTAATGAGGAAAGGAGGTTGTCATGTTACTTAGCTACTCAGAAATGTATAGTGACCACCTTGCATTTGAAAATCCTAAGAAGGAAATTTATTGACGTCTTACAGAACTTCCTTCAGCAAAAGCAGCAGAGAGCTTGATCCAATTTCATTTGGGAGTTTTCAATAAAAATGCAGTTATTAAAAAACATTTTACCAATCGCCCAAGGAAAAATAACATAAATTTTAGGGTTAGTTGTAAGAGAGTTTTATTTACTCAGAAATTTTAATATTAGTCCAGGATTTTATTTTTTCAGTCACCTTCTGTTAATGCTATTTTAATCTTTTTTCTTCTTCATCATATTTTCAGGTCCGTGTCTCAGAAATGGCCAGAGGATTCTTCTGTGGTTTTCTTTGAGTGCATACTAAAAAACGCTCTCTCTGAGACTTCTCCCTTTAGGTAAAAACTTACTATCCCTTGGCCACTCAGCTGCTTTCTTTCTTTGCAGTATGCGGTGGCAGGGCAGATGGCCACACTCTGTGGCTGCCATGTCTTTCCCACAACCTTTGAACTCCATTTTAAACTCTTACACGCTTTGGGATCTGCCTATCCTCTGTCTTTAAACTTCATATTTAGACTCGCTGACAGCCCTCCATCCACAGTTTCTCTAATTCTTTTGGGGGAGAAAATATCACTGTGCTGTCACTTTCAAGGCTGTTTCTGTATCACAAGTGAAGTCAATTTTATGTCGATCAAAGTGAGATGTTTGCAGAGCCGACCAAACGGAACCATCCATGTAATTTATGGCTTGTTATGTTTGATGATAAACAAACATTCTAATTAAGTTTGAGGTTGAAGCTTTTAAAAACTTCTGCCTGAATTTTATCATCCACAACAAATAGAGCCTTGGATAGAAGGATCTTATACATTTATATGGATGAGGATGGATCTAATGCGTATGTATGGATAAGGATGCAGGTATTTACAGTTTATGTGAGATGAGGCCTAGGGATAAAATACCAAGTATGTCCCATTACTTTATAAAAGAGATCAGTACAAAATATCTTTAAAAAGAAAGCTTTTTTATTCTCCCCTGAGCTAAAATTCCAATTTTTAAAGTCACAGGTATAATAGTAATAGGAAATAAGGGGTAATTCCCACAAACATAGATCTTTCCCCAAGCACCTGTCAGTGGAGTAATTTGTCCCTGAGCACTTTGGAATGGCCTCATCTGAGGTACTGTCACAGAGTAACACCGGGGTGGGCTGGGGCGGAGCGGTGGAATGAACCTGGAGCCCATGCTTCTCAAGTGCTCCTTGACCCGCTGGCTCACCCACTGGCCTATACCAGAGTTAAGAGATGCAGAGGGCCCTTTGGATGATTTTATTAGCAACTTGTATCTTCTTGTGGAATACTGAAAAAGTCTGGAGCAGGGGTGTCCAACCGTTTGGCCTTTCTGGGCCACACTGAAAGAAGCGTTGTTTTGAGTCACACATTAAATACACTGAGACATGTAACCACACACACACACAAAATCTCGTAATGTTTTAAGTACATTTACAATTTTGTGTTGGGCCACAGTTGTAGTCATCCTGAGCTGCATGCGGCCCGTGGGCTGTGGGTCGGACACCCCTGGAGGGAGCTCAAACCTAATTTTAAATGCAACTTAAAAAAAAATTATGAGAAAAGCTTTTTATTGCCCTATTTATTGCATATTTAAACATAGAGAAACCTACTGAAATGTGAACATTCTGCTGTTTCGAGAGGCAAGTGGGGGAATACTTTTTTGTTTTTAAGTTTATACATTTTGTTACAGATGTGAATACAATAAACTCAAGCTTTTTCCAAAATCCTGGTGTGTCAGTTTGCCAGGGCTGCCGTCACAAGGTAGCAGAGATTGAGTGGCTTGACAGAAATCTATTTTATCCCAGTTCTGAAGGCCAGAAATCTAAGATCAAGGGGTCAGCAGGGCTGCTTTCTGCTGAGGCCTAGCGCTCAGTTTGTAGAGGGCTGCTCTCTTCTCTATAGTCTCCCCTCCGTGGGAAAGCACCCCCACTGTCTCTCTGTGCCCCAATAGCATCTTGCTGTAAGGACACCGGTCAAACTGGATTAGGGCCCACCCTAACGGCTTCACTTTATCTTAATCACCTCTATGAAGACTACATCCAAATACGGCCACATTCTGAATGACCCAGGGATTAGGATTCAAAACAAGGACTTCAGGAGTACACAATTCAGCCCTGATACAGTAGAAATTAAAGCTCATAAGAAAAGGGATGATGATGAAGTAAAATGTCATTTTTCCACAGACAGTTTTACCTCTGGAAAAGTGTTATCAAAAATGTTTATTTATACCATTTGATCTCACCTGTAAGTGGAGCCTAATCAACACAACAAACAAGCAAGCAAAATATAACCAGAGACATTGAAATTAAGAACAAATGGACAGTAACCAGAGGGGAGGTGTGAGGGTAATGGGGGGGAAGGGGAAGGGTTTTCAAGAACAACTATAAAGAACACATGGACAAAATGGGGGTAGGATCAAGCGTGGGAGGTGGGGGTGGCTTAGGTGGGAGGGAGTGGTGGGGGGAAAATGGAGACAACTTTACTTGAACAACAATTTAAAAAAGCAAAAAAAAAAATGTATAGAACACATTCAAAACAGTTGATGAGATATTTTTTAAAGGGTAAACAAATGTAGAGATGTGTTATTTTAGCTACCTAGAAAGTTTGAAAGCACATCCATATGGTTTTTATTGTTTAATTTTAGCCTTGAAATAGTCAAGTGATTGCTGCTATCATTGTGCTGGATTTTGTTTGTTTGTTTA
The DNA here is from genome assembly GCA_004027475.1 of Anoura caudifer. Taxonomy (NCBI): domain Eukaryota; kingdom Metazoa; phylum Chordata; class Mammalia; order Chiroptera; family Phyllostomidae; genus Anoura; species Anoura caudifer. The sequence continues at coordinate 342,864 of PVKU01000022.1, forward strand.
TGTTGAGAGAACCAAAAGTCAGAGAGGTTGAGATGAAAATCTCTTTAGAACAGATCTTCATCTCCTCCGATTCTGGCTGGCTTCTGCTTGTTAAACCTTTCCGCTGGCACCAAGGACTCCTGTTCTATGTGATAATTTTGGTGAAATTGGCAAAAATTATATTAATACTATGTTGAAGAGACTATATGATGTGTTAACAAAAGTAATTTTCTACAATATTGGGTATGAAGCTATGGTCTTAGTACCTGGAAGTACTTACCTTTTGTAGTATGATTTGGAAATTACATTGTATTCTTGATAGTAGATACCAAGATTACTAACTCTTCCTGTCACTTTGAGTCTGAGTCCTACAATGAGAGACACACAGAAATGTACACTGTCCCAGAACTACATTCCGGGCAGGAAAGAAGTGTGCATCTTTAACTTCTCTTTTCAGGCACATATATGGAGATTAGACGTACATTTCTTTTAAGTCACACAGCATATATCTCTTCAAAAATGACTAAATTATTATTTTAAGGAGGAGCAACCAAAACAAAGTTGATTTGTATTGGTTTCTCTGTGATGGAGGACACTCTTTTTCTCCATAGCAGAGTTCTATCAATTATGATCAGCATCCCTCTTCAGTTCAGCTTTTTGCTATCACAGTAGGAGTTTCTCTGTTTTCTTTCAATATTATTATTTTTTGTTTGTTTGTTTTGTTTTTGTTACTGGAATTCTGTGCCTCAAAGTAAGATCAGGAAGCTAGCCAGGTGTTCATGAACACTACTCTTTCCTACTTAGAGACGGGGAAAGGGAGTACAAATACCAAAAATGAATGAAATTTTTTCAAGTTTGTCAGATTTTCTTGTTTGTAAATGTATTGATGCACATGATTTATCATCACCTTTAAATTACAGTTGTAACTTTGGGTATTCACATTCTATTTACACCAAAGTATATCATGTGGAAATAAGCTTCTTGGATTTAGAAATAAGTAGTAAGCAATAATCTAATTTAATGAGGAATAATTGTCATCCTTCTATGTTTAATTTTTCTAAAAGATAAAAGAACACCTTAAATTGTCAGTAACCTCTGGGTCAGAAATGAAAGCATTTACATCAAGAGACAACATCTTTTAATGAGAAAACCTTTGGGTATATTGCTCAGCTGATAAAATAAGGTTCTGATGAATAAACAGAAAACAGAGGTTGGAATTGAGCCAGATGTGGGATTTGCTAGCAATAGATGGTTGGGGGGAAAAAAAAAACAAAAATGCTTTGTAGTGTGAGTGCTCTGTCGTCTGGTTTGTTTAATTTTTGAAGTTGACACATCACACATTGTTGAACTGACAAGCTGAATGAACTTGAGTGTAGGGCAGAAACTACTAATAAGCCAAGGGCTCTGCCCTCACTCCTGAGTCATCAGTGGTAAGAAATAAGTGTAAATCAGTTTGTCTGGAAGAATTTCCAAACTTGTCTGGATGTGGTGGACATGTTGTGAACAGTGCCATGTCGTCTGAGAAACTTAAAACAATGTTATTTTAGAGCAATATGCCAAGATTTGAGATAATGCAGACATACATTCATATTTGGACAAAGTGACATCTTAATGAGACCAAAGCAATATGATTCAGACTATTGAAAGCTTTGAGACCTCATCACACAGAGCAGTCATTAGGAGCAGTTTAACTTGTACCCCAGAATGAGATCATACAGAGTTAAAGCCATGTAACACGTCTGGTTGAAATCATGGACGGAGATAGGCTTGTATTCCTCAGTGCAACATTTCAGGTCCCTGGGATATAATTTAGATAAACTATAATTTAGTTAAACAAATGCTGATATAAAGGAAGGAAGAAAAGAAAAGAAGGAAGGAAGGAAAGGAAGGAGAGTAAGGGAAGGAAAAGAGAGAAAAATTTACAAGTAAATTGAGCCTAGTGAAATAGAATGCTTCCTTTGTATTTTAGTGAGAAAAAATAAATGCCCTTCCCCATAAGATGAATGGGACCCAACGTAATGACAACTATTTGAATGAATTAACATGAAATATTTATTGTATATTCACAATAATTTATGGAAGAAATTTACCCTTTTTCCTCATTTGCAATTATCTTTGCTTTAGAATCTTTCTGCTAGTGAATTATATTGCCCATTTTTGGTATTCAATTTGTATAAAAATGTGAAATGCACATCTTAGAAGGCATCTTGAAGATCATCAACAATAATTTTTAAGGGCACAGTAACCACTGAATTGAATCCTGGTAAGAACTATTACAGGGAATGTCTAAATGGAAGTAGTAAAGAAGCCAACTCTAAGAATCTTGTGGAACTGGTTTTATAAAGAGTAGGAGAAAGTAAAAGAAGATCATTTACTGAAGAATCATATTAACTGTGCTACCCTGATTAACCAGTCTTGGAACTCAGATTTTATGGATGCTGTTAAAACCTCTATTAACAAATTTTTGGTTTCATGTTAGGGAACTATGAATCAAGTATGGATTAGGACAGATTATGATTAGGATTTGCACAACCATGAGCATCATATGGATTATAATTATCATAGCAAGATTTATTTTTTTCATATACTTTATTCATGTTACATATAAGCTCATCCCAAACTCTTAAATAAACTGAATTTTTAAAGATAATTTCTTGTATACGAGTACTTTACTTTTCTTGTACTTTCTTCTATAAATTTTTCTCAGACTTTTCTATAAATTGTAATTTATCTAACTCTACAGATCATTGCTAGTAAACAGTATAGGATAATAGAAGTTTATTTACTCATCAATGATGTTAATTTAATTTCCAAAACTTTGGCTATAATAATTGAATAAATTCAATTGCAAGTCACATGAATTTTAGACCTCCTTTGTAGGTCATTTGATTTGGGGGTCATATTTTTCCCCTTTTGAAAATGCAGCTGTTTGTGAACTAAATAGTAATCTCTTTCAACTGTTTCCTACCAGCTCTCCCTTTCCAGCTGTCCTAGATGTTCATTTTCGAGATGATGTGATTCTGGGAAAGTTGGCACCATCTCTGTCTCCTGTGGTGGTGTGAATGACATCAGGACAGCCAGCTAGCCCTTCCATCCTGCTGGTCACTATGCTAATGTCAGGTGCAGGCATGAGATCTAAGCCAGATCAGTTTCATTGAAGCTCTTCTCCACTGGACATGAATGAGGAAGTGGTAGCTCTAGGAAACCCTGCATCCACCATTAAGTTGGGCTAGGGTCAAGCCCAAGGAAGATGTGACAGTGCAGAAAGCAAAAGAGGATAAGAACTGGGATATTTGATGATATCATTGCTCTGAGACTTTCACTTCCCACTTCCAAGGAATAGTATGAATCAGGTTATCTCATTTATACTGACAGTTAATGTCCATCAATAATTAGCATGATACCATCATTTGTGTTGGTAGTCTACTTCTCAACTCATGACAAAGTGTTTCTTGCACACATTAAAAAGGGTTTTAATACAAAATAATAGCTGGCTATTATGGAAACAAAATTATAAATACAAGGATGATTTATCCCTGTGCATGTCTAAAGAGTAAGGAGGTGGGTTGGACTGAAGCTAAGTGTTTGCATTGAGGGACATTAAGACCCAACATTGAGTAGATAGACAATTATCTTTATATACACATTGATTCCTTGTTTATTAATTTCAACTGTCTTTTTTATGGATTGAAGACCAAACTGTATAAAGAGAATGAAGTGTACATTGTACTAGTGTCTTGATTGTTCTGTCAGCTAAAGTATGAAGTTCAAGAGGACATAATGTCTTTAAGCATTTGCCTATTGTAGTCCTAGAAACTAGTTTGGCACCTGACATTTACCACATATTTACTTTTACTAAATAATTAAATAAGTTATAATATGGTGCCATACTGTATAGGAAATAATATCATTTCTGATGAAATTTCTATCATGGATGTTTTTAAGTAATGTAATGGCGAGGTATCATTATTCTTCCTTTCTCTTCTAAGTGATACTTGCCCATCATTATCTTTTTTAATGATGTGTTCATTTGTATGGGGGCTGCACATCAATGGCTATGTCAGATAGATGATAGATAGTAGATAGATAATAAATAGATAAGGAGGAGATATTAAGATGATTCATGTGTCAGCCTGACTAGGCCATGGATTGCTCAGATACTTGGTTAAACATTATTCTGGGAGCTGTGAGGGAGTTTCTGGATGACATTAGTGTTCGAATTAGTACACGGAGTAAAGCAGATTGCCCTTCTCAATGTAGAGGGTTTCATTTAATACTTGAAAACCTAAATAGAACAAAAAGACTAAGAGAGAATTTGCTCACTCTCTGCCTGACTTCATGCTGGGATATTGGCTTTCTGCCTTGGTACTCAGACTCAGACTGTAACTTATGCCATTGTTCTCCTCATCCTCAAGCTCCTTTGGATTGGGACCAGAACTATGCCATCAACCCCTAGCTCTCCAGTTTGTTGATTGCAGCTCTGGAAACTTTTCTGGCTCCATAATCACATAAACTAATTTCTTTAAATAAATTTATATATATGCATTTATATACATGTGTATATATACATATATGTATATGTATGTGTGTGTCTATCCTATTGATGATTCTCAAGAGAAAGATTAATATAAATAGATAAATAGGTGGATTAAAACATAATTAATATGAACATATAAAAAGATGTAATAAAAGAAAATGTTAATAATGAAGAGAGGTGATGAGAGTTAAGTTAATGAGGCATATATATATCCTGTTTGTGAGCACAAATATTTCCATTTTATTTCTAAAATCTACTCTTTTTGCTATCTTTACCAGTATACATTTTATTAATTTATTTATATATTTACTCATCAATTTATTCAACAATCATTCATTTCTGAGTCTCCAATGCCCACCAGGTTGAACACACTTGATTATAGACACCCTCAAAAGGTCATACACCTGCAGTAAAAGAAAATACAAACACAAACAATGAAAGGGTTGGATTCCATGTGCTCTGGGAGAAATGAAGCAGTGGCTAAATCAGACTGATGAACCCGGCTCAATATCTGAGAAGAGATGAGCACTTTAGAAAAACACATGGGTTCCCTATATTTTTATACAATATCATCTTTGGCCTTTCCAAATATCTGAGAGAAAGGCACCATCTCTTCAGAAAGTATAGTGATTTTGCCTCTATCTCAAGCTACTCTCAAGCTACTCTCTGAGTTTGCTGCACCTGTTTTGTAATAGCTGAGCAAATGCAAAGAGCACACCACCACATTGAAAAATGTTTTATTTCCACAAATCAGAAGACACTAACCTCTCACTTGAAGTCTGTACTGCATCATGATCTTTGCACCCAGGCTACTGAGTCCTAGCTCTTTGGGGTGGAAATGTCTGCACAATTTACTGAAGCTTGAGGCAGGGTTATGTTGCTCTAGCAGTTAGATAGTTATGCTAGGAATAAAAAAGTATTTAATGGTTTATTGGATAGTCAATGGCATAATGTGTGAGGTGCCTCTTTAACGGTACACTAAAAGTGTCAAAATTCCTTGCTATTTTCCACACATAAAAATGGCATAATATTCTACAGGTGTCAGCCATTTATTTCCACTTGCTCTGCTCATTAGAGAAATATTTCAGTGCATAGTCTTCTATATATTAATCTGGCATGTCTCGATGAATAGTAAATCTAAGCGAGCAACTAAGTATGTTCTAAATTCACACATGCGCACAAACATATATAAAACACTGAACTTATAACAATTTATCTAAAGTAGTTCTATGTGGTGTGGACACTTCCTACACCAGCAGTTCACTGTGTTGATTATTGCACTGTCCATTGCTGAATGTAAAGTCTTTGTGTAAGATCCATATGTCCCTGGTAGATAAATTCTCCTTGACTTACTGTCAAAACAATGAAGACTGCTTAAAGGTAATCCAAGCCCCTTTAAGGATAAGGCTGGTATTTATCATTTTAATGGTCATTAATTTGCAGTGGATGTGTGCTTTTAGGGAAAACATGCTGCTATGATGGTGGACAGTTGGTGCAGTTTCCTAAGACACACTAGCACATAAAACTCCGCAATAGGGTGCTTTGACTTCTAGTGTTTTTCCACAATTAAAAAAAATTTCAATTTTTTTAAAGAAATTACCTTATAACTAATTGTAGAGTAAGGATATACCTTGATATGTTCCATATTTATACATTTTGCTTTAAATAGGTATGTTTATCCATGTATTTTAAGTATTGATAAATATACATATTGTATATATGCTATGTATGGCCATTTATGTTTTCAAAATTACAACATTTATTTATTTTGTATATAGAACTGTATTAACACATCCTTATAGACCAATGTAATGGCATACACAATTAGAATCCCAAGTCATGAAGTCATAGGTACTTTGAAGACATCTTCAATTTCTTTTTGTAACAGAAATATATGGGATGTCTTTGTGTGTTATACATACGCACATACAATTTCTACAGAACTTACAAGAATATGGAAAAGAAGTGAAGCAAAACTATGCATGTATGAGTTCTTTAAACTGAATGTCACAGAGATTCTCTTAAAAGTTTTATCACAAGAATAATAAAGACACATCATCTTGCCCTCACTGTTGTGGCTCAGTTGGCTGGGTGTCACAGCACAAAGTGAAAGGTCAACAAATTGATTTCCGGTCAGGACATATGCCTGGATAGTGGGCCAGGTCCCTGGTTGGAGTGCGTGGGAGAGGCAGTTGATCTGACGTTCTCACTCCCTTCAGTGTTTCTCTCCCTCTCTTTCTCCTTCCCTTCCCCACTCTCTAAAAAGAAAAAAAGAAAATAAAGTATTTAAGAAAAAAAAAGAAACATCATCATGACATCTAACAAGTGGTAGATCATTAGCCATGCCTTCAATGACCTACCATGTGTCTCAGCTCCATGATCCATTTATTTACAACAGCGAGCAACAGTGGTGTTTCTACGAGACCATCCTGCTCGGAGGTCTCAAGGGCGTTCCTCTGCTTTGAAGGGCACGCAGTCATTCAGTAGTAACTGTTCTAACCAGGCCAAGTTATAACTGAATGTTTTATTTAGGGTCGTGTTCTAGATTTATCTATGTTTTCTGTTATTAAGTCAAACAACTTAGATGGAGGCTATTTTTTTCGTTCTTTATCGTTTTTTTCCAACTACAGTCAAAGGAATTTTAAGAAAAAGAACATGAATTGTTTTGTGTACGTTTACCAACTCTCTCTTGAAAATTTTGAACCCATAAATCTTATCATTTATTTGGATTTGGAACAACAACATCTTCATTTCATTTCTACTGATCTTTTTACATTTGAAAAATAAAATTATGCAATTATAATTTTAAAAATTAATTATTATATATGTAATATAGTATATAATTCCATTAATTAGTCTTACACTTTATCCTTCTAGCCAGTTCAAGAATTTGTTGCCAGTGGAGCGAATTTCCATTTCCTTCTATCACACATAACCCAGCTCATATTATGCTGGATTCCCATTTGTAAATAAACACCAGATCCCATTCATTTTTAACTGTGAGGAAATCACTTGAGTAATTTTCTTTTTCTGTTTCCATTCAATGCCACATCTTTTCCATCAGCATAAAATGTTATTATATTTCCAGTATTTTTAAAATATTTTATTAATGTATTTTTTAGAGAGAGGGGAGTGGAGGAACAGAGGGAAAGAAACATCGATGTGTGAGAGAAACATCAATCGTTGCTTCTTGCACGCCCCCTGCCGGGGACCTAGGCCCGCAACTCAGACAGGCACCTGGACTGATAATCAAACCGGTGACCTTTTTGTTTGTGGGGAGACACCCAACCCGCTAAACCAGCTTCCAGTTTGATACTGGTTATATCTCTGTAATAGAAGTTATCTGTAAGAGAAGTTCATTACATTTGTAAAATTAAAAAAATGAGATTTATAATCTGTATTGCGGCTGCTTTGCTCATAAAATTTAACTAATAAATGCCAGTATAGTAGTAGCCATTGGTCTGAAAAGTACTTATAAACAAGGGTAGACTTGCTAACCATTGTCATCCTCAAACATATTAATTTTCTTACTCACTAAAAGGAGTCTAAGAGTTGTGTTTTACTGTGCTAGTTTTTTTCTCCAAACCCCCCACCCAGTGATAATCAGAACAAATTATTTAAAAGTCCATACTGGTTTAAACTTAATTATTCTGATCATTGCAATTGTTCTTTCTACAAATGTTTAACTGGCCTGGGCTGGAGGTAGGCGGTGCGATGGGATTAGCCCTTCAGGAGCCACTCCTCTTTCTGTTCCTATTCTTGAGGTGATGTGCAGATACACTGTGTGAGGAGAAAGCATTCTGCATCCTTGTGTCAAACGTGAGCAACTTATCTTCATTTTTAACATCCTCTGGGCTCTGTATCACACACTTTTGCCAGGAGCTTCTTGCCTTACTGCCATTTCTAGGTGAATTTTGCTGCCAAGTGTAACTCAGGGACTGCGAGGGGACTGCTCAGCATCCACTTATCTTCCCTGGCAGGCTACGCTCCTTGCTGGCTGGAGACCCTTGAGCGATGGGCCAAATTTTCCATCCAGCTGCTGACTTGGCATCAACTTTACCCTCCACGATTTCAACCCTTGCCTTGGGATCAGCTCATCTTGACACAACATGCTCCATGAAGGGGTATCTGCCATTCAACTCAAGATTAAACAAAAAAAATTGTTGAAATAACAGTTTCTTGAGAAAGCTAAACCAAATAGTTCTGGACATTCTCCAGGGAGGGAGAGGAGACGCTGTGGCAGAGAAACTCTTTCTTGAATTGTAACAAAGAGACTTCAAGCCACAGACTCCGTCCTTGCCTTTATAATGTTCCTTCCCTCAATTAATAAAACCATTCTTCATTCTTTAAATGGAAACACTGGAGAAACAAATGCAGAACCATCTATTACAACTTGTGGCTCCTTTCTCATTCTTACCCCTTCATGTTACCATCTCCCAAGTCGGAGACAGAATTTTGGCTTGCAGAAGAGTTCCTCCCCTTGTATGATAATGTTATCTTACAGGACGCAAGGGACTTTGCAAATGTAATAACTATTATTAATTAGCTGACCTTAGCATTATGCAAGAGAGCCAAATGTAGTCACATGACACCTTAAAAAATCAGAAAGGAGGCAGAAGAAAATGTCAGGAAGATAGCCAAAGTGTAGGTCAGAAACACTGGAAGCACAAAAAGGCCTTACCTCATCATTTCTGGCTTTGAGGATGGGGAATGGGGACAGTAACTAACGAAATTCTGTGGCTTCTAGAACCTGCATATGATCTATAGCCAACAACCAGCAAGCAAATGGGGATCTCACTTCTATAGCCACGAAGTGGGGAATCTCACTCCTAAAACCACATCTACAGAATTCTGTCAACAAACAGAAGGATCCTGGAAGCAGGTTCAGCCTCATTGTCCCCAGGGTTAGAGTGCAGCTTTGAATGAGCCTTGATCTGGGCCATGTGAGATTCCCAACAGAGTGCACAACCCAGCTTGCCTAGACCACTGACTTACAGAAAGTATGAGATGATAAATTCGGGTTATATTAAGCCCAGCTTTCGTGGTAATTGGTTACACTGACAATATAAAATTAATAAAATTAGCTAAACTTTAGTGATTTGGAATTATATTTTCTATACTATGAAAGAGTCTAATAACTGAATCCTAAACTTTATTGTTGATATGCTAAAGATCATTATGGGAGAATCTGAAACAATGTAATGATTATTGCTGAACATGCAAATGTATTATCTTGCTATGAGTTCTAGTCCCTTCTGTCTACTGATTATCTATGACAACTGCACTTCATGACCACCCTGCAGAGATTCTGCACTGAGAAATGATTCAAAAACAGATATTTAAAGGCACTTGCTGAACACTGCAAAAAAAAAAAAATCACACAATTGCCAGTAAGCTTTCTTTCAACTGAAATTAATGTATTCTTTTGCTTGGAGATCCAGGTTTAACAAATTCATAAATCAAGTGGGCTTTTCAAGGTAACTTTGTTGTCCTCTCTTATTTCTTATATTGAATATTCCCAATGTGTATTTTCTTTCTTAAAAATTGTAGATTAGCTTCAAGAGAACCTACTTTCCTCATTTTAGTTTAGAGATTTAATAGGCATTAACTACACATAGCACCTTATAAATCTCAAGGAGCCCAGCCTCTCATTTGATCATGGGTTTTCTACTTTTGAAAATGCAAAGAAAATGTAGGTGCCTTTCATGAAACTATCTAAATAGAGCATTGTCTGGAATCATTTTGCATATGTCCATCTGTCCGTCTGTATATATGTATATATCTACCTCTCTATCTTTATAGCTCCTCCACCTTTACCCTTTATCTTAGTTTGTTCACGGTAAAAAAATATTTAATTAAATAATTTTTGCAATTGTTTGTACAATAAATATTAAGATTTTACAAACTCTAAAAGACAGAAAGGTAAGGAATGTGATGGATTCCTATACGCACGACTACTGAAGCTTGGTGATATGAGAGTAAGAAATTAGGATGGAGGAAAGCAGAAGTATAGAGGAGACATGCCTCCAACATCGTGAGGTTAATTGATCAAGAATCATGGAGTTATTTGATCAATATCTGTATACATGACCTTGATTGAAAATCCTACTTGTCAACAAAAAGTAACATGCTCCTTTTCTGTCATATATGTGTTATAATATTTGCCTTTCAAAGTTAGACTGTCAATAAGTGTATGGTAGTAATTATGTAATTAAAATTTCACTGAAGAAAACTGATCAAAATTAATTCAAATATGTTGAATTGAGCCCAGGTCTTTGGAAATATGTTAATATACAAGGTATTTGTTTTTTTTCTACTATATTTCCACAAGATATCTCTCAAACACTTTTATTTTGTTAGGCTACTATTATATTCAATTGGTCTAAGTTCTTACTATTCAGATAGCTACACTAGTTCTATAGTAGGCACTTACCATAATTGTCCTGACACTGTTGTGGAATCTGCTATTAGTTTAGTGTTCCAGAAATACTAATTTCCTTCATTCATTTTTTATGCAAAAAAAAAAGATCAAATTGAGATGAACATTTAACGGCCCATTATCTGTATAACATAAAAATAAATGCTACGAAAAAGAAAAACATTAAATGTCTCTTTCTTTAAACAGCAGACAGATTATTTGCACAGGTGTGGAGATGTACAAACATGGAGTTAAAAACTATGGAAGTCTGTTAGTGCTGGCATATGGATATGCAAATTTGCAATATAGAGAAATAATTTGGAGAGTTTGGAATGGCCAAAACGGCTATAATTAGAATTGTTCAATAGAGTAGAATGAAAATAATTTGGTTTAAACCAGGCTGTAAATTATTAAATAGTTGAATGGGGAGAATGAAGGATAGTCTAGATGTGACAAAATACACAGATGAAAATTAACATGGGGTTTTGATATAACAGTGGGTTCCTCCCAGAGTCACTCACAATTCCATGGAAAATTTTCAGCTAAATTGGGGGGGAAAATGATGTTTGGCCTTGGAAGTTAACAGTTTGTTAAGGTCATGGAGAGTTGTAGAAAATTTTGGGGCAAATAATCATTAAGCAAATACTAGATTTTGAATAAAGGTATTTGACCTTAGAGTGAAGGATGAATTACTTAGGGGGAATTGGGAGTGAGAAGAATAGTTAAAAATTTGAAAGAAGGAATGGAGGGTAAAAGCTAGGGGAACAATATAAACATGTGAACATTTTAAAAACAAATTCTTTTACATGTGAATTACAGTTACACTTAAAAGTGTTCAGGAAGGCCCTGGCTGGTGTAGCTCAGTGGATTGAGCGCGGGCCTGCGAAGCAAAGAATCGGGGTTCGATTCCCAGTCAGGGCACATGCCTGGGTTGCAGGCCAGTTCCCAGCAGGTGATGCATGAGAGGCAACCATACATTGATATTTCTCTCCCTCTCCCTCTCTCCTATCCTTCTCCTCTAATGATAAATAAATAAAATCTTAAAAAAAAAAGTGTTCAGGAATTTAAGAACGTAACTCCTTTTTTCCTGGCTCAATATTTAATACATTCTGGCATAACACTGGGGTGGGGGCAGAGGAAAGAGGTAAATGGATAAAGTCATCCCAGCCTTTAATTTCCAAGGCCGGAGATGTCTGTGTAGAAGGGAATAGAGAAAGCAATGCACTTGACCCTCACTGCTTCAGTAGGAAGTCTGTATGAAACCAACACCCTGTGAAAATGTGTTGACTACTACTGATTTACATGTAATTCTTCTTGTACTTCTAACAGTTTTTTCTGATTAGATGGTAAATACCAGTGGAACCCTTTCTCTTTCACATGCTGATTAGATAGGGGAAATTAAATAATGCTTATGAATGAGTACTGTCAAGTATTTAAAATACTAAAGGCAATCTTAATTTGCAATGATTTTCTGGATGTAAATTTGGATTTACTTAAATGGTCTCTTATTGTGTTACATTATTAGCCAAGGCAGTTATTATTAATTTGATCAATCCATATGTTTTCAGTGTTGGGGATATAGCAGTAAATAAAACAATGTTCCTGCCTACTTAAAAATTTATGTACATTTATTACATACAGTGTTAAGATATTTTATTCATTCATGTATAAAAAAGTTATGCAAACACAGACAGCTAATCTGTGAAAACCATCTTCCTTACACAGTGAGGAAGAGCTGGGCTCCTTCTCAGAAAGAAATAGATCAGAGGACTCATACTTCTATTTCAGTCTGAACACTTTTTTTCTTTCTTTCCAATCTGAGTCTATTTCATCATGGATACCCATCCTGGACCCTGTGCTTGGCTTCCTCATACGTTTCTGTGTGTATTGTAAGTCCCACGGAGATATGGGGAACACAGGTAATATTTCTACTTGGTCTGCCACTCACCAGGTGTGTGATCCTGGAGTAGTCACATACATTTAGAAACCTTCATTATCTAATAGGAAAGGGGAAATGTAATTACGGAATGAAGAAATACTTACTTGAGATGCTGAAATATGTAAAACTACCAGACATCATTTCAGGAGTCTAAAGTTTCCTTGCACATTTTTATAAAAAGTATGGTTAATAACTAATAAGAAAGAGAACGCTCTGTATATGGAAACAAAACAAAAGACATATTATGCGAAAGAAAAGAATGAAAAAATTAACCTTTAAAGAAACTGAAAGAAAGGAATTCAAAGACATTTCAGTTTGTAGCTAAATTTTTTTAAAGATTGACAGAACCTCTTCCATCCGTATGATTGACACAGCAAATGCATCCTCCTCCTGCTCTGTTGGTGGTGGAACAAACCTTTAAAAACCAGGGGATGAACAGCTAAAATCGGTCTGTAAGCACAGTGGGGTCCCAATCCCAGTTACTATGATTGCTGCCATTGTACACACTACGGAGTGTAGTGTATTTTTTAATTGAAGGAAGTATATTTACCATATGTTTTCAATAGTGTAAAATACACCGGCTGGCACATTTTGGGCATAGAACATGTTTTTGTGATTAATTCCTACTCCACACATCCAGGAAATTCTTATGAATCCTTTTGAATGTTTTGCCTGCTAAGATACATTATACATGCTGGAAAAACGTTTCCTCTTTGTCTTCCACACCCAAAACTAAAATAGTCAAGATTTTCCTTGCTTTGAATTAACAGCCAAAATGACTTCACTCAGTAAAAATTTGGGAGTAAATTCACCCCCCAATTTAGATATGTTCTCATCTATACCCAAACACATAGCAAAGAGCTTAGAAAAGCTTCACTTTGAGTATCACTGTGATGTTACAGGAAATGTTGGCACAGGAATTTAAAAACTTATCTGACAGGTCTGCTGACTCATCAACTTAACTTTTTTTTTTCATGAGAAAAAGTTTTTGTGTTTTTCTTACTCTGTGGAATAGACAGTAATTTTTATCTCAGGCAGTACTTTATTTTAAATTGGATCAAAGAAGGAGAAACAAAAACTAGTTTTGTAAATAAGGAAACATAATATTTTCTCTAAGTCTTTTTGTTTGTAGCTTTACCTAAATGCTGCGTTGGTGATCCCCCTTCAGCAAGACCAACGTGGATGGTGAACTGAGTTTTGTCACTGGGTCCTCTGGGTGGGATGTGTAGAGTCTTGGGAGCAGAATGGAGGACGGCCTGTACTAAGCTTCTGCCACGGTTAATATTTGTCAGAGGCTCAAGGACACTTCTTTCCCCGGACCAGGTTTCACTACAGGTCTAAGCCCTTCCACTGAGTGTTCCCCAAACAGAATCATTGCATACATAGCTTTCCCAGTAGTGAAAAGCACAAATGAGGGTGGAATTAGAATTGTTATTTAAAAAAAGACTCTCCTAGGTACCGGACAATTATTGGCTGACAGGTGGAGTCAAGTGACACCAAAAAATGTCCCTGTGTTTATCACCTGGTATTCACTTCTTGAGAAAGACTAATATTTAAACATCAATCTCTAAGGGAATTGAGTCAGGGACTGTGATATGTAATTTACCTAAAATACTTGGCAAATCTGAAAGATGTCCAAAACACGGTATTTTTCAGACTATGAGACGCACTTTCCCCCAAATTTGGGAGGAAAATGGGAGTGCATTTTATAGTCCGAACGTAGCTTACCTGGCTAGTAAATGTAGTTCACATTTACATTGGTGAAACATTATGTTATTAAATAATCTACCACATTTTTTGCTTCAAAAATTTATTTGCTATTTTCCTCCTCTAAAACCTAGGTGTGTCTGATGGTCCTAAAAATACGGTGCAAAGCACACAAGGCTCTTCTTTCCCTTTCATGTGCATCCTCGATGTCCTTCATCATCTTCTCAGGAAAGCAGTGCAGTTTTCTGTTCTACGATTTCACATTCTCTTCCATATCTCTTATCATGACCATAGTGTTAATTTTTCTGTGTTATTCTAAGACTATGTTCAACATCTTTGTGGAAAGAATATATATAAAATCGCAGGGGCCATTATTTAAAAAAATTTAAATCAATGAGATTTAAATGAAATAAAGTTACTCTATTTTGTAAAGTTTTAATCCCCCAGCCATCTGTCATATTCGCACCTCTCAGTTTTACTGTCACTATGACTGTATCATTTCAATAAACAGTCCTTGTTTTCTCAGTCCTTTCCATTAATATTGAGGAACTTAAGACCAATGGAAATAAACTTATGCTTCTCATAGAATTACAGAGCTGGAAAGCGATCCTGCGTGCATCTGATTAACCACTATTGTATAGCGACTCTCCAATAGCGATTGAGTATTTTCATTTGAATATCAAACAACCACTTGAAAGTTTAAAAAAATCACAAAGCCATTTTTCCTCATTTCCCCTTCACACCCCTTAACTTGTTGCACCATCTTCATTCTCAATCACCAGTGTCCACCTTCTACCACATTCATCACGTGACCATTACAGGGGATCCGGTGTCCTCCTAGTTTCCTCCATATTGCTTGCAGTCACCTAAGAGCTGTCATTACTAAGTGCTGAGCATGTTTATATTCACCAGCCAAAGACTACCAGAAATGCAACTGTTCTCAAACCAGCTTGGTCCTACTACTCACTGTCGTACGCATGAAAATGCTACATAGCATGGGACCAATGGGCTGTCAACATAAGAACGAAGGGACTAGCTCTAGGATTTGGTCTTGTGTTGGGTGGCTTGGGAGTGTCAAGGAAGCAGGAGTTTGTTCTGGATTGAGAAATGTCAGAAAGCAGGGATAATTTGGTGACATGCTATCCTAATCATTCGTATAGGAAATGGAATGAATAAAAAAGGGCTAAAATGTAATACGTTAAAAAAAAAAAGTGGCACTCTGGTGAGCTAGGTCAGTGATGTCAGATATTATTGTGGTTTGCACAGTCTGCTTGTTTCTGTCTGTGCTCAGATATGCTTGCCCCAGTCCACCACAGTCAAATGTGTTACTCTGTAATGACAATGGCCAAGCTGTTGGTGCCAGGTCAAACTCTTGGGTTCTCACTGGCTCTAGTGCATGATTTATCCTGATCTCTCTCTCCCTCACAGACACCGTATCTCTCCAGATGGGTACCACCTTCTAAAGTTGCCTAAACGCCTAGGGTTTTATATCTACCTCTCTTTGAAAAAAGTTATTTTCTCATAAAACTTCTTTTTTAGTTCTAAATCCTATGTCAACTTAGTATTAATACATTCTTCTGAAAATCATTCTCTAATGATCCTCTTTCTAAATGATACTCCCTGCCCATGATACCTTCAAACATCAGCAAGAGCATAAACTCTACGAGATTGTGCACTGCCTAATATTGTACTCAATGCATATCAATTGAATATATGATCTTACCCAGCATCTAACACAAATGAAGGGCTATCAGAACAGATATGTTTTCAGAACAAGTGACCAATGATTCATTGTGTATGTGTGAAGATAAGGTAAGAAATGAGGCAGAAATGAATAACAATAATCTTGCCTTCAAGCAGCACATATCAAGTAGAAAATATTGAATTTTAATTCCAAATTAGTTAGGTAAATTTAATTAAACTGAATGGACCTTAGTATTGTAGAGGGTTTTCTTTAGGGGGGGTGGGGTGGGAGGAGAGTTAAAGAAAGAAGGGACTAAGAGGAAAACCATATGAGACCATGTTGCTACAATGGGTCCCGAAGTGCACACACAAAGAAATTTTCTGTTGGTTTTCCCATTTCACTGCTATGAAAAAATAACTTCACGCATAGGAAGAAATATGTTGGCTTTTATCTACTTCTGCAAAAATAATAGTTTTAATCAGGCATCATTTGATTGACCATCCTTATAATTTTGCTCTCTAGGATCAAGAGAATTGTTATTTGAGAAGAAAGTGTGCATGTTAATTTCAGGGTTACATGAAAAGAATCAATTTGCTTTATAACTTGAGATGTAGGGAATTTCTATGCAGCATCAAGAACAATTACAGAGATAAATGCCAATGAATATGTAGATGTTATCTAAAGGTCCCTCAACAGAACAGCAACATGAAGAAACTTTCCAGCTCGACTTCCATGTGATGCTGGAAGCAAATATGGTGAGTCTCTCCTCATGTGCGCAGTTACCTGACAAATACAAAGGCAAAGTTCAACACGTATAATTAGGATTGTTCGCGGGTCTTGGTGGTTGTTTTTCTCGAGATACATGAAGTAAATTCAGTGTCACTGGGTAAGAATTTTAAAAGAAACAGTTTGCAAAGAGTACTACCTTCTGTAAAATTTCAATGTAGATTACTCTCATTAACACATTTTAGTTCATTTCCTTTTTAGAAAAAGATATAAAATAGGCCTAGCCAATATTATCATCCCTAGTTGACAGATGAGAAAACACACAGCTAATCTCTGCGGTACCATGGGAAATACCACTGACTGATCACAGAACGACTTTCTCCAGATACAGTGCTGCATAATTCTTCTTGAAAAAGTGTTCTGAGAAACTACTCAAGTACTGTTATCAGGGATGGATTTATATGCCCAAGAAGATATAACTAGAAGTGAGTTTATGGCCCCTAAAATCTTCAAGGTCATATAGTTTTAAAATATTACAAATTGAAAAATAATCAAGTATCATTACTTCTGGGCCCTTTCCATTCATGACAGTATTATTCGACATGCACTGTATTCTGCCTTGTTAATATTTCTTGCCTTCTTTTTGTGAAATTCTTATATAAAAGAAGGTAAGAGATATATCTCACTTAACACTATATTATGTAAGAGATCTTGTATTTTATCTAATATTAACAGAGGAAACATTTTTAATGTATATGGATAATTGGACAGTTTTATCTCAAATGGCTATTCTTGAGATTTTTTAAAGAACATTTCTTAAGCAGGCACTTCATATCATTGCAATGCTTTCAAGCTCATTGATCATTGAATACTGACCATACAGAAAAAACATGATACAAATAGCTTTACTATGAAATCTTCTCATTAGTATTATTGTATACTTATGCAAATTAATGAACATCAATAGAATATATAAATAAATCTGTATCAAAGTTTAAAATGCAAAGAGACTGTAGTTAAATTTTTGTGTTAAAATTATAATCATTCAGAGTATTTTTATATTATATATTTTATATTATATATTATATGTTACTACATCCTCGGCCCAGGTTTCCTTTTTCATCTGTGTAACTGTAGATGTTGGTAAAATCCACTGTACTCACACAAGCCCACCATGAATGAATATTAGTCAGCCATACGCCTTGTCAAATGCAGAGCTCAGGCGCAATGATGATCACATTTTTTACTTTTGAACTTCATTATTTACGCCTCACATAGATAGATGGCCTCTATTGTATCTTCTCATCCTATTTAGCACCATTAGTTTTAAAGCCACGTAATTCTTCTCAGTATTTGGAACTAATACAATGTTCTGAAAGAAACACATTTACAAATGCTTACAGATCATAGTCATATCAGTGCTCAGCCCTGCTCTACCTGTCCAGAAAAGCTGACAAGTTAGTGATTTAACTTGAATCTGAGTAAACATGCTCCAATGGCGTTTGGGAATTTAATTATGCAGATGTGTTCTAAACACACACAAACAAAATTTCAGCGTTTCTATTATATCAGCAAGAAGGAGTATTACAAACTGGTTGCACCTGGAGGAGATAAGGAAGGCAGGAGATCTGGAGAGATGCTTGTCAAATTGACACTGAGTCATTCAGGGGCCAAAATATCTTCTTGATAAGTATTTGTTTTGAATTCAGCTTTCCCATTCAATAATTTAAAAATATTATAAAAACTATTTTTAGATCACCTTGTTGACTATATTGTAACCTCATATTGCTGCTTAAATTCAGTGCCATTTTGTAATTGTGTGATCTTCATTTATGTTTTTCCATTATATTGGCATTAATTTATATTGATAGCAATATTTTTAGCTTGAATTCATTTCTGGCTGCACAAGTTTTGTATATTCTAATGTGAAAATGGCAAAAAAGAAGGTCCATCTTCTTTAGTACAAACATTGTGAACTCTCGGACAAAAAAAAATACATTTTCTTTATTTTTATATATTTTTATTTTTTAGGGTTTTTTATTTTTTTAATATATTTTATTGATTATGCTATCACAATTGTCCCATTTTCCCACTTTCATTCCCCTCCCCCCTGTACACCCCCTCCCACCCACATTCCCACCCCTTTAGTTCATGTCCATGGATTGTACATATAAGTTCTTTGGCTTCTACATGTCCTATACTATTCTTACCCTCCCCCTTTCTATTTTCTACCTACCATCTATGCTACTTATTCTCTGTACCTTTCCCCCACTCTTCCCCTCACACTCTCCTGTTGCTAACACTCTATGTGATCTCCATTTCTGTGTTTCTGTTCTTGTTCTAGTTGTTTGCTTAGTTTGTTTTTGTTTTTGTTTTAGGTGTGGTTTTCAATGATTGTGAGTTTGCTATCTTTTACTGTTCATATTTTTTATCTTCTTTTTTCTTAGATAAATCCCTTTAACATTTCATATAATAAGGACTTGGTAATGATGAACTCCTTTAACTTGACCTTATTTGGAAGCACTTTATCTGCCCTTCCATTCTAAATGACAGCTTTGCTGGATAGAGCAATCTTGGATGTATGTCCTTGCCTTTCTTGACTTGGAATATCTCTTTCCAGCCCCTTCTTGCCTGTAAAGTTTCTTTTGAGAAATCAGCTGAGAGTCTGATGGGAACTCCTTTGTAGGTAACTGTCTCCTTTTCTCTTGCTGCTTCTAGGATTCTCTCCTTCATTTTAAAGTTGGGTAATGTAATTATGATGTGCCTTGGTGTGTTCCTCCTTGGGTCCAACTTCTTTGGAACTCTCTGAGTTTCCTGGACTTTCTGAAAGTCTATTTCCTTTGCCAGATTGGGGAAGTTCTCCTTTATTATTTGTTCAAACTAGTTTTCCACTTGTTGCTCTTCTTCTTCCCCTTCTGGTACCCCTATAATTCAGATGTTGGGACATTTAAAGATGTCCTGGAGGTTCCTAAGCCTCTCCTCATTTTTTTGAATTCTTGTTTCTTCATTCTTTTCTGGTTGGATGTTTCTTTCTTCCTTCTGGTGCACACTGTTGATTTGAGTCTTAGTTTCCTTCCCATCACTATTCGTTCCCTGTGTATTTTCCTTTATTTTACTTGACATAGCCTTCATTTTTTTCATCTAATTTGTGACCAAATTCAACCAATTCTGTGATTACCAGTGTTTTGAACTGTGTATCTGATAGGCTATCTCTTCATTGCTTAGTTGTATTTTTTCTGGAGCTTTGATCTGTTCTTTCATTTGGGCCTTTTTTTTTTTTTTTTTTTTTTTTTTTTTTTTTTTTTTTTTTTTTTTTTTTTTGTCTTGATGCACCTGTTAGGTGGTGAGTGGAAGAGCCTTAGGTGTTCACCAGGGCGGGGCAACCCACATAGCTGTGTTGTGACACTGTATGTGGGGGAGGGGCCTGAGAGGGAACAATGGCACTTGCTCTCTGCTGGATTTCAGTCACTTCCTCTGCTTCCCCAAGCAAACTGGGCCTTTCTGGTGATAATTCCTGAGTGGGTGGGCTTGTGTACGTTCTAGGACCCTGTGGGTCTCTCCAACGAACTCTCCTGTGAGTCTGGGAGTTTTTTCCACTGCTGCCTCAATGCCACAGGTGTTTTCAATTGGTGTTTTGAGGCTTTATTTTCCCGAGCTGCGGCCCTGGGTTGCGCAGTCTGTCTGGCTCCCCAGTAGTTTCTCCCAGTTTATCTGCACGTGAATGTGGGACCACCCAATCTGCAATGCACCACCTTGCTGGGTCCACCCGTTGCTGCCTTGCTGGCTGGCTGCAGCCTTGCGTGCCCTGCTCCACAATCTGCCGCCTCACTGGGTCCACCAGCCTCTGCCCTGCTGTGAGTCCTCTCTGCCTGGCCCATCTCCACCCTTCCTACTGGTCTGGATGCATGTGTTGTCTGACTCCTTGGGTGTCCAGCTTCCATACAGTTTGATTTTTCTGACAGTTCTGTTTGTTTTTGTTTAGAATTGTTGTTGTCCTTATTTTGGTTGTGCAAGGAGGCACAGTGTGTCTACCTATGCCTCCATCTTGGCCCAAAAAATACATTTTCTAGTAGAAATTTGTTATTGATTTTTTATTGATTGTGATTGTAAGTCATTTAGTAAGTAGGAACTCTGATTTGGAATCATGAAAAAAATATTTTTATGATCAGGGCATATTTACCAAGGAACTTCAACTCACAAATCTCTACACACATACATACACATGTCTATAAGCAGAGCCAAATAAAATTAAATTAGTTAGGTATCCCTAACTGATACCTTAAAATAACTTATAAGCCTAAACTATTTTACATCTCTCTACATACAGGCAGATGGTTTTATCTTACTATAAATTTTGCCTATGGTGCTTAACATCATAAAGATATTAATAAGCAAGAAGAAAGGGGTTTAAAATACACCAAGCAAAAACTAATCTATGGGAAATCCATTCCATTTTCAGCTTATACAAGGGGAGTCCAAAATAAACCTGTAATTTATTTATCAAAAATTGTATATTTATTCTTATATGTTTAAACTTTGGTCACCTTCTAAGTACTCATTATTTGGTACACAAAGCCTATTGAGACTTTTTCCCACTGTTCAAAACAGTGTTTGAACTCATTGATTTTGGTGCCTTTTAGTGCTTCTGACAGTTTTTGTTTCCCCTTATTCACACCAGCAAAACGTTTTCCTTTCAGGACTTTTTTCTTCAGGGGAAATCAAACAAACAAACAAAAAAGTCACTTGGGGCAAGATTAGGTGAGTGGGGAGGGTGGAGCATGGTGGTCATGCCATTTTTGGTGAAAAACTTCTGAACACTTGGCACTGTGTGGGCAGGTGTGCTTGTAAATCACCCTTCATGAACTGTCAGTCTATTTTCTATATCTATGGGTCAGTTTCTATTTTGTTTGTTAAATTTCACATATAAGTAAATTCATATGACATTTGTCTTTCTCTAACTGGCTTATTAGCTTTGCATAATGCTCTTCAGGCTCATCAGTGCTTTCACAAGTGCTAAGATTTCCTTCTGTTTTATGACCGTGCAGTATTCCATTGGTTAATGTACCACAGCTTTTTTATCTGTTCATCTACTGATTGGCACTTGTACTGCTTCTAAATTTTGGCTGTTGTAAATAATGGTGCAATGAGTATAGAGTTGCATATATTCTTGTCAGTAGGTGTTTCAGATTTCTTTGGATACACCCCCAGAAGTTGAATGGCTGGGTCATATGGCAGCTCCATTTTTAATATTTTGAGGAAACGCCACACTGTGTTCCCCAGTGGCTGCTTCAATCTGCATTCTCTCCATTGATGTGTTATTGACAAATATGTTGTCCTATTCATTGAGTGTAGTTTCATTTTTTTGATGGTTTCCTTTTTTGTGCAAAAGCTTTTTAGCTTGATATAGTTCATTTCTTTAATTTTTATTTTGTTTCCATCGTCTGAGTAGATATATCAAAAAAAATATTGCTATGAGAAATGTCCAAGGCTTTATTGCCTACGTTTTCTTCCAGGATTTTTATGTTTTTGAATCTAACATTTAGATCTTCGATCTCTTTTGTGTTGATTATTATGTATGATGTAAGAGGTCAGTCTAATTTCATTTTTGCACATATCTGTCCAATATTCCCAACACCATTTATTACACAGACTGTGTTTACTTCATTGTATGTTCTTACTTCCTTTGTCAAATATTAATTGACCAAAATGTGTGGGTTTATTTTGGGGTCCTCTATTCTGTTATACTGAAATGTTCTTTTTTATGGTTTGCATATATTCTGCATAAGTCATCACTCCCATATTAACTATTAGAAGGCTAAATTTATGTATAATTTTGCCTCAATCTGCATCGATATCTTATAAAAATTGTTAGCTCTATATTATATTATTCAGCTTTATATAACATGATTAGGAATAATTTCTACTGTCTCATTTAATATAAATGAAATAACTATATAAATATATAAATATCAGAATTCTCTAGATTAACCCAACAAACATGTGTACAAGATTTTGTTATAGTTAATGTATACAAAAAGAGTCCTTCGCTATCCTGTCTGATAAATTAAGGTAAGTTATTAAGCTGAGTAATAGTTATACAGAGAGCCCTGGCTGGTGTGTCTCAGTGGATTGGGCTCTGGCCTGAGAACCAAAGGGTCACCAGTTTGATTCCCAGTCAGGGCATAGGCCTGAGTTGCTGGCCGGGTCCCCAGTAGGTGGACATGAGAGGCAACCACACATTGATGTTTCTATCCATCTTTATCTCCCTCCCTTCCACTCTCTAAAAATAAATAAAATAAAAATCCTAAAAGAAATGGTTAGACAGAGTCTCAAATCTAAATATAACTACAAAGAAATAAAACAGACTATCTTGAGGGACTGTTCCTGAATATCATTTCCAAGGAAATGCTCCTAAATACATGAATCTCTCAAATAAATCCAGAAGGGAAAATCCTAAAACCATGTTAAAAAACAAACACACACAAGATTGATTTTTTAAAAGCCAAGTCTAAATCCAAGTTTAAAATAATCTATAATTTGTTCAGTGTAATTTAATATTCGATTTGATATTGGAGAAGAGAGAATATCTAAGGGTTATTTTCAGTGATGAAAACTTAAAATCTTATATGTTTTATAATTGGCATTACAAAATAAATAGGCAAGAGTATTTTCAAGGATGATATTAAGAAAAAAAAAGAAGTTCAAGCCCAATATGATGCTACTAACACCACTAAAATAAAACAATATTTAAGATAGCTTAATACTTGCACAAATGAAAGCACATATCTATGGAAAGCCATAAATACATACATTGACATGAAAATTCAATATGTATGAAGTAGTAAGCTTTAAAATCAAGGGAGTAAGGAAAGGTTACTTTTAAATGATGCCATGCTAACTGAATAACAATTTTGATTTAAAATTTTGTAAAGGATAAAATTTAATCCACTCATTGTACAATCCTTTTAAGTAAGTTGTCAAGGGATCAAAGAGATTTACCTTAAAAATAAAGTCTAGGAGAAAACAAAACTAGCCTAAGCGGAATGGGATGCATCAAAACTGGAGAAATTTAACTTTCTCTGCTTTGTAATGATAGTAATATACCCCCCAAAACTGTGTAGATATTTAAGATGTACAAAGTCAAAAGTTGTATGCACTTAAAACTTTTAACATGCTGAACTATTTGTGTCTATTCTGCACAGACTTTACTCAATCTATAACATCAATTTACTAACGAATACATGGGCACAGTACATAAAGGGATGAATCACACTTAATTTAAAAAACCCATAAAATAAGCCCTGGCTGGTGTAGTTCAGTGGACTGAGCACAAGCTGCAAGCCAAAGGGTGGCTGGTTCAATTCCAAGTCAGGGCACATGCCCGGGTTGCAGACCAGGTCCCCAGTGGGGGGTGTGTGAGAGGCAACCACACATTAATGTTTCTCTTTCTCCCTCCTTTCCCCTCTCTCTAAAAATAAATAAATAAATAAAATCTTTAAAAAAAACCCATAAAATATGATTCACCAAAACCACGTTTTAGATTTAAGTGAATATATTATTGAAAAATGAAAAGGTCTTACTGTGAGATGATGAGACTCATTTGCTCATTCATTGCTCTTGGCATTTCAACTTTTAATAAGCAATACCCATGCAAAACACGAGACCTCACAATGGTCTTATGTATCCCAGGACTTTATTCTAAGCAATCAAAATATATAATATGAAACTGTTCATTGCAGATTTATCGAATGTAGCCTCTAATTGGGTGCAGCCATTTCCACAGGATATAAATCAAGTCACAGGGACACAATAAATATTCAGTAACTGAAATAAAAAGTAAATCATAGGATAATTAAAATTATGTTTTGCTATTATATAAACATGTATAAATGTTCCAGCCAGGATGCAACAATAAAAATTGTTTTTTTTTTCTGTACTTAGATTATAAGTAGTTTATGGTTATATTTTTAAACTAATACTATTGCTTTTAAAAGACTTTAAAATTAGTACTTTATAACCATTCACCACATTTTTGCGCATTAAATTAAAATGAATTCAGATATTGTTACCTTGTGAAGGTAGCAAACCTACATTTATTTTCCATCTTACCACAGAGCTTTTCTCTGAGTGCTGTGATCCCTTCGTGCCTGCCCACACACGCGTGGTGCTTTTGCCACTTAGTCAGCTAATCTTCAGAGAAATGTGCATTGTTTCTGAGGACCGGAGAGCCTCAGGGAAGCAATGTGAGCTGTGCACTTTCACCCGCCTGCTTCCTGCTGCTCCGGCCTCACTGTAAGTGATGTAAAGTGGCATTATCTTCTTCCTATCTTGACAGATACCAGGTTGAAAGAACACCACGTGGCCACCAGACAATGGATTGTCTCCTTTGTTCTATTTGACCTAAATTGCCAAGCGACAACCTCAAGAGGCTGGAGCAGACTCAGCTCAGCCTCCACTGGGAAATGTCTCTGCCAAGATTTTACATTCCAGGTGTTTAGTCGTGACTGTTGGTGCTATATTTTTGTTTTGTTTTATTTTGCTTTGTTTATACCTCTAATGACAAAGCATTAAGCTTCAGCTTTAAAAAAAAAAGGATTAAAATAAATTATTGAAAGTGTTTAAATCTAATATTTAGACAGCAGCACCTCCCAGACCCATTCCCAACATACACATTCTGGAGAAAATGAAATTCCATCATCGGAGGCTGACAAGGAGACTCCATGAGTTCATGTGCCAAGGATGTCTATTTCATTTCATTGCACTTCATTTCTTTCTTTTTCTTCCAATATGTGTTCTGCCAAACTCTGAGACAGGCTTTTGTGATACATCGGTGATCAGAGGGGAAATCCTGCTCTCACGTTGCTCGCTGTCTCGGGCGGAGAGTCGGGGGAGACAGACAGATAAACAGAGCGCTACGAAACAATGTGCTGAGTGTTGCATGGCTGGAGCACGCAGGGTCTGTGGTGCGGAGGGGGAAGGAGTCCTAACATGCTCTGAGGCTTCAGGGGATGGAAACTGTTTGGAGAAGCCTTCAGAGAAGGACTTCAGAGAACCATTAGACGTCTTCAAGACGTACAAAGGAAGGAAAAGAAAACATTAGAGATGTTGAAAGCTTGCATGGCTGGTGGCTGTAAATTATTTTGAAACAAGGTCCACAGTACAGATAGACTAGAGATGGAGGCGGTTATTTGAACTTGACTTGAGAGCTTAGGGCAGTCAGGTAACTGCCATTTCCCAGCATGGGGCATAAGTCTAGTGTGTAGATGCATCAGCATGCGCTGGATAATTGATTGATTGAATAAATGAACGACAGCTCCTTTCTAATCTGAAAAAAAAAATGAAAAGCATGCCATGAAACTCTGGCTTATAATCCCCATTTTCTTCAGGCTACAGGGAAAGCGAAACCCTGGCAGTTACGATGCTGGGCAGAGCAGGGTCTCGGGCTGGCCTGTTGAGGAGGAGTTGCTGCTGTCACTCACCTGAGAAACCCTGTGACCCACCGCATTCCCTTCCCTCTGGTAAGACTGAAGCTGCCACTGAAGCGGTGAATAGGCTGCTTGTTTTAAACACCAGGAATATTCTGCCCCTTATTATTATAAGAGCTTTAGGAACTAAGAGCTGTGTTTGTAATAAATAAATGACTGTTCTTGATAAAAAAAAAAAACAGTCAGAGAGTAAATATAGGTTGTAGCAAGGAGGTTATGAGTGGCCATTTAATGCCAGTCATATAGAAGAGTAGCTTCTTTAATTATTAATGCGCTCATTTAAAAGACATACCACAGAGCATGAAATCTAACAGCAAGCTGCTGAATTAAATCCAAGGGAAACAGTATTAAGTAACAAACTTTTATAAGTATATAATATCCACCAATTAAACTGAAAGAATTTGATTTCTTGGAGTGATAGTTACATAAAACATTGAAGTTTTACAACATATGTTTTTATCCATAATTTAGATTAACCATAGTTTGAATTAGAAAATGGTAGAAAAGTCAATGTATTTGATTTTTGAAATCTGGAGTATATGTATATCAAGAGATTTACATAAATACACACATCCATATACTATAATACATATAATAATTGTATACATAATATCCACCTAAACATCAGATCTATAGCAGTGATATAAACTTTAAGATGGGGGGGTCTGCTTTGAGATGTTAAAATAAGAAATATAAGTTAAAATAAGATATATAAGTTAAACAAATGTCTTAAATATCATATCATGCAAAACTACTTTGTAATACTTTTTATAAAATCAATATACTAGAATCATTATGTGTATATTCATTATAACTAATGGACTCCTATAGTTTAATTTCACTAATCATAGTCTATGAATTCGTAGGGTTTAATAGAGTTACCTGCATGGCAAAAATTATTATTCAGGCAATTGATTTGCATTAAGGAAGTCAAACAAGGCTTAAATAACCTACTTTATCAATGGGAATTACATTAGTTTAGTCCAGGGGTTTAACCTTGGTCTCAAGTAATAAAAATCACCCTAAACTCACATTTCAACATTTCTATTATTAGCCTCCATTGTGCAAATTCAGCTGTCTGGCCATCTATTTAGTGTTAAGAAGTAATCTAATCATTGCACTTTTTATCACTTTGAAACATAGTTCAGGAGAAAGATAAAACTGTGAATGGAAAAATATATGTCAAGTTTGAAGCTCAAAGAATCTCATAGATTCTGAAACCTCGAGTGTATTTTAGTTTATAAATAGAAATGAAACTTTAGCCAAAATCAATGCTAATCCTGGCAGTTTTACCAAGGCTTCTGTATTCATTAAATTTCATCAGAAGTAACTGGACTTTCAGTGTTACAGCTTATTTCCAGTCAGGAGCAAGTGTTTGGAAATAATCTCTCTTGGTTTACCAACTATTATCTCTTCGACCTCTTTTCTTATTTCTTATTTTGTATTTCTTATGTGTAAAGAGGAATAATCTGATCTGCCTAATATTTGAAAAGATGAGAAAAGAAATTCCTAGAAACCATGAGTATTTACAATTGCTAAGAAATGTAAAGTTTGAATCTATTTAAAGGTTATTTCTGAGTCTATTTATTTTATGAGTCTTAAGTGCATTCACCATAAAGCAGATGGAAAAATGGATTCAACAATATAAATCCAGAGTCGACATGTACACAGCAATCCAGGGAGACACAAAAGGATGCTACTTTTTAGTTGCACAGGCTCTTCTCATGGGGCCCCAGGGGCAGGGAAACTGTTCACTCACTGCTCCCTTGGTGCTGGAACTGGCTCTCTATGGGAACTAGATGCCTGTCTTTAAAGACTCACGAATTGCTGTGATATAACTGATTTTGAACATGCTGCTGGAGTGAGAACTGAATTTCACATTTCAAATGAGATCTCTTTCAGTCTGACTTTTTAAAAAAATCCAGAAGCTAGATATCTTTCCATTTGAGAGCAAAAAAAATGTAGCAAGCAAGGCTATTTTATTTGGAAACTTAACACTAAAAAACTCAAGTAGAGATTATTTTTTTCTCCCTTTACCTCCCAATTGAGCAGTGCTCAGGGTATCCATGTTTTTGCCATAGTCCTCAGCCCGCTGAAACCTGACAAGCAAAAATTCACACCATAAATTATCATGGGTCATGTTCATGGCGGTGGTGACCCATCCTGTCAAGGAACACGTTTTATTAGTATCAAAGAGAGGAGGAAAGAGGAAGAATCAAGCTAAGGATTTCGATCCTTTTTACACTAAGTACATGGTGTGCCATGTTTTTCTGATTTTTATATTGTTTAAGACAACCTAATTAAGACTCATTAAGAAAAACTGGCGATTCTTGAAAGATGGAAATATTCTGCTGAAAAGGTTAAGAGAAATCAGATATGATGGAATTTACACATCTTTAGAATCACTTTTAGAAAAGCTGTAAACTCCTGTTAGATTGTCTATACAGGTGGAGAAAACTTTGCTTTAATCATAGCAAAGAAACGTTCTGTTTACCTGCTGAAAGGGTCATTTCTGGGTTTTGTAGCTTTGGCTTTGGCAAAATGCCAAGAGGAGAAAATACAACAACAAAAAGTTGACTTCTACTCTCTCTTCTTGCTATCTAAAAGAAGCAGCTGTGTGCTCTGATATTTCATTTATCTACCATCACTCAAAGAGAAATTTAAATAGCCTCTCTCTTCAGAGTTTCATAATCATGCTCCTGCCCAGAAGGGTACGCAGTATGCATGCATGCATATAATTAAAAAAGCTGAATGGAACAAAACGGAATTCATAAAGTAGTCTTAATCTGTGACCAAAATGAAAATTTTAATTTCTTAGTTTCATTTCATTGTAAGTAATTGAAATATCTTTGTCCACTCTGCTCCTCTGGCTTCCCTAGAGAGAATATTCCACAGCTGGCATTAGGTTCTCTTAGTTTATAACTTCTGAACTTTAGCCTAAATGTTCTTTTTCTAGGGTTTTTTTTTGTTTTTTTTTTTTTTGCGGTGCAGTGTTAAAATTTTTTGACAAATATATCTATTATTTCTCTTTCTCTGTGATGTCATTCACTATCTGGCACAGTTGTAGTAGTTATGCTTATTTTTTTAATGATAGTTTCCCTTTAAGATTATTATTTTTTATCCCTAAGATATGTACTCTGTAATTATGTTAATCTGAACTCATAAATCAAGTCTGTCAGGCCTTTGCATGTTTTTATTGCTCTTTTTCAAATTCCATTTAAATATGTATCTGAGTGACTCAAACAAGAATTGAGCTGAAATCTCATGATGTTTTTATTTCATCAACAGTGTTACCTTCTGGAAGTAAAAGGAAAATAATTTCATTATTCTTTGCTTTCAGAACAGAATAGAGATTTAAAATAAATGAGTGAATTGAAGAAACTGAAAATACTAACAACAATAACACTTAAATGGTGGAACCAAGCAAACAATCATTTTATACCTTATAAGAACCTGATTTTGTCTCATGGGTTAAATAACATTTCACATTATATCTGGTCACACCAGAAATTCAATTCAACAATTATCTGCAAAGACCCTGCTATGTACATATCTTTACTGAAGGAGGAATGGTGGGCTAAGGGGTGGAGGATGGAAACTAGTAACTGTGAATTATTGATGTGCACTGTGAACCACATAGTGTTCTCTGTTAAAAGTTATATCCACTATCTGAATAAAATCCTGGAAGGCTCCTCTCAGACATGTACACAAATTGTGTAAACTGGCTTCAGACATAGTATGCACTTTGTTCATTTAACTTGGTTCTTATGAGAGCTAAGATTGAATCACAAATAAAGTTTAGTAAGAGATGGAAATATCATGTAGCAATTATTTAACATATAATGTGTGGCAGGGTAAATTATTTAGAGAACAATCTTATTTTCCAGAAAGTCAATTCTTGTAATGCCACAACTAATAAACAATGGTTGTATATAATTCTCTCCATAATACATTTTTAAGATTTTATTTATTTAGTTTTAGAGAGAGGGAGAGTGAAGGAAAAAGAGAAGAAGAGAAACATCAATGTGTGGTTGCCTCTCACATGTCCCTTACCTGGCCTACAACTCAGGCACGTGCTCTGACTGGGAATCAAACCAGTGAGTCTTGTTCGCAGGCTGGCACTCAATCCACTGAGTCACACCAGCCAGGGTACTCTCCATAATATTTCTATGTTTAACTTTACTGAGAACCAAAATAAATGACCACAAATAGCTCACCATTGTAACTACTACTTTACATTCTCCAAATTATTTCCTCCCAAATTCCTAATCAGTAATCATTTGCTCACTTGAAAGCCACTGAAACAGCATTGGTCATGATGTAATAATGACTTATACGTAGACAAAAATTCCACCTGTTCGCCCATTGGGTCATAACTTGAGTATCAGGAAGAGACAGGGCTATTGCAGGGGTTTGGTAGCTCAAACTAAGGATCATTCTATAAGAGAAACATAAGGAAAATATTTTCAAGAAAATACCTCACTGTGCAGAACATACTTCTGGCTTAGAAATAGCCTGAGCTATGGGAGATTAATAGACTTTTTATGGAAGAATGACCATTTCCGAAGAAAAACAGAATGCCATTGTTTTGATTTTGAAATAAATTCCAGAACAATCTTCTTACTTATTAATCAATTATATAGTTATTAACTCAATGAGAACCTATGGAGTCACTACCATTGAGAGTGATTTGTCATATGTATTTACCCATCTCTGTAAATTATTGTTTTTATCTATCTCATGTTTCCTATTATTTTGAAATGTTAACCTGCTTTGCTTTTCATTTGAGCCTGTGTTAATGTTATCTTTTATAATCTGCATCTATTTCATTGTTATCATCATATATTTATGTAAAATGTGAATGAATTAAAATAAATGAATAGAGTCCAAAAGAGTTATTTTTAAAAGAAGCACCCTCGTTTAGATGTAGGCAATGATATTACAAAATGTCTCTCATCTTATCTCATAGTCCCAGTAAAATACATTACACAGTTTATTCAGTCTCTTTTTTGCTAATCAGGCTTGCTTCTGATGACAACTAGCCTATTCTATAGACCACAGATTTGCCCCATTGGCGTTATTCAGAGTAATATTTCGTAAAGTCAGAAAGAGCATAGTGCTGAGAAAGGTTTACAGAAGGCTTTGGATTGCGGAAGCCTTATCTGGATACCTATGTGACATCTCATTATAACTACTCTTCAGAGTTTCCGGCTAATTAAAAACAACACTACAGCTTTTCCTTATGGTAATAAAGGAAACAATTAGATCTTATTTGGAGCAAAATGAAGTTTTAATAATTACACTGCATGTAGCTCTGTGCATTTTACATCCATCAGTATACAGTTTTCTTTTATTTGTGTACTTTTAGAAGATACAGTGGTTCTCTGTGAATGGTACATGACAGATATTTTTATTTTATTTATTCAAATATTCATTCCACACACACATTATAGGACACTACTATATTTCAGGCATGACTCTGGCCCTAAGGCTATGTCAGTAAAATAAACAGACAAAAGTCCCTATTTTTATGTAGCTTTTGTTGGGAGAAGATTTAAAAAACCCAACTTAATAAATAAGCATATGGCTTAATGTGAAAGACAAGTGTTATGATAAATCATGAAATCTGATAAATGCTACTACCATTGTTTGTGATAACAGTTGTCATTGAAATGGAGTCATCAAGACAAGATTCATCAAGAAGGTGAATTTGAAGGAGGTGAGAAAGTTTACGGTGTTGACATCTGAAAAGTAAGAATTCCAAAAAAGGCAAGAGTGAGTGTTGGAGTTTGACCAGTCTATTGAAAAAAGAAGTAGGATGATAGTGGATGTTACGCAGGAATAACAGATTTGAAGGGCCTCCAGATCGCTGCCAATATATTGACTTTCACTGCAGAAACAAGGTTTCTTGCTTTGGCACTACGAGCAGGTAGGCCCTGATGATCCCTAGTTTGGAGACAGTGTCTTGTTTACCGTAGGTTGTTTAACAGCACCCTGGCCTGTAACCTCCATCGGCTCATAACAATTCCAGCTGTGAACACCACCAAAACGGTCTTTGAATTTTGCCACCTATCTTCCAGAAAACCAAAGTGACACGATTTAGTGCTCACTGCTGTAAGTAGAGTGGAGGAGCATAGGAATTGAATAAAGTTTCCCCCAAATTCACATCTGTTTGGAACCTGTGTTTGTGACCTTATTTGGAAATAGGGTTTTGCAGAGTAATCAAGTTAAAATTAGATCATACTGGGTTAGAGCGGGCCTTAAATCCAATGACTTGTACCTTTAGAAGAGAAAGAAGAGGGGCTTCTGTATTCAAAGGCAAAGAGTGAACAAGAAAAAGGCCACAGGAAGATAGAGGCAAAAGTCAGAGTGATGCAGTCATATGCCGAGGTGGCGGTCATATGCCGAGTGTGCCAAGGATTACTGGCAGCCATTGGAGACCAGGAGAGAGACAATGAAGGGTTCTTCCCTGGAATATTCAAAGGAAATACAGCCTGGCTGACAACTTATTTCTGACTGTAGCTTCCGTAACAGTGATAGAATAAAAATCTGTTGTTTTAGCCACCTAGTTTGTAATCTTTTGGCAGCTCTAGGAAAGAGTACAGAGATCTGTCATTGATGACTGCATAGAGGGACAGCGTCTGAATCGATGTAGATGCATATACAAGGTGGAGAGAATGTACATTTACAGTTATGAGTATATGAAACACAGAGTTTATTCCTGCATTTTATATTTACTAATTATTGTATTATTTTCATATGTACAACTGTAAACCTACTTTTGACCCACCCTACAGATAATACCGTTTTTAGGTGTAGGAACAAAACCAGCTGTAAGCTTCATGAAACACTTAAAGACAGAGATGTTAGCGGGTTAGACCAGAGGAAGATCACAATGGAGATGGTGAGAAGGATTTGGAGCCTCGTGTATTTTGAAAATAACAGGGTTTTCTGATGGATTGAATGTAAGATGTTTACGAGATTTCTGTGAGGAGGTATTGAGTAGGCAGTACAATAAATGTGGTAGGATTTCAGGAAGATGCTCATTGCATATCAGAAGTATTTAGAGGAGTAATAAGACCAGGTCAGAAAACTAAGGGAGTATGTGTACATGGTTAAGAAAACGTTTACCTCAAAGTGAAGAGGCAGGGATAAATAAGATCAGGAATCAGCAAGTGGTGATGAAAAAGCAACCAGTGAGATGTTAGCAGAATCAAGAGGAAGTTGACTCTTGCAAACAAGTTTTCTTCCTTTTTTTCCCCCTTAATTCCATTATATAAAAATTCTGTTATAAATGTATTTTAATGAGAAAAGTCATAAAAGTTTTTGCTTATTTTTTATGAATTGTACTTCAGGAAGATATCAATAGTTATTTTTCAACTTCTTATGCAGCTGGTCAAAATGTGTTGGATGATACTTAGTAAAACTCACTGAAAGTGCAAGGAACTTGAATATTTGTTTTGTTGGGCTACAAATAGAAGGCTTTGTCTCAATTATATTAGTTAAGATAAGTGCCTGATATTTTCCTCAGCCTAGAAAATATATCTCTGAATGAGAGGAATGATATATATATATAAACACCAGAAGCTTTCTGTGGCTGGGCTTTTCCCATCTTGTGTGAGCACAGACTTTGGCTAAGGGACACCAAAGAATTCCATCAAAATAAGGGGGAGCAGTTAAACATTGCAGTGGGTATTGTAGATCATTGTAGTCTACAGAAACTAGATTTAGGTGTCTAAATAAGTGTTTCACTACATGTAGAAAATTCAGAGAAAAAGCAGGTCTCCACTTGATCCCAAATTAGGCTATGGAATCGGATCCTAACAAGAAACAGATAATTAAAAAAAAAAAAAAGATAAAACAAAGACAGTTTATTTACAACAGGCTAATTTTAAAGGTGTAGTTTTAGGCAAACTGGAATGAATCGTGCAGTAATCCAGTCATTCCATTCAAAATGCCCGTGTGAACAATGATGGTCGTGTTGGCGACCCTTCTCTCTGAGCTGCATCTCCACAGCCTGATCATTCATGCCAATGACATTCCAGTGACATGCGGCATGATTTTGTACGGGGTGAGCAATCCAGGAGCCTAGACGAAGAGAGATAAAAGAATTAAAATTAAAGGTTAATGTCCCTTTTTATAGTATTGATAAGTTGGTTCTTTTAAATAGATGTACAAAAAGTGAGCTCAACGTCTGGTATGTTTATTAGGCATGCAGACATCAGAAAGTAGCATGCCAAATGTCAATATGAAGCTTTTTTGCCCTGGCTGGTATGGCTCAGTGGATTGAGTGTGGGCCTGCAAACCAAAGGGTTGCTGGCTCAATTCCTGGTCTGGGCACATGCCTGGGTTGTGGGCCAGGTCCCCAGTTGGGGGCAAGTGAGAGGAAACCACACATTGATGTTTCTCTCTCTCTCTTTCTCTCTCCCTACCCCCTCTCTCTAAAAAGAAATAAATAAAACCTTTAAACAAAAAGATGAAGCTTCCCTGCCCACTAGTTACATGGGGTTTCCAAGGCAGCTGGCCTTTCCCATTGATGCTGCCAACCTTCATGAGTTCTAATGCCTTGCATTTTCGTTGCAGTTCCATCTTGGATATGAAGTCAAATTTAGAACCATGGTAAAAATAAGAGCAAAATAAAAATATAGCCCCATTGATGAACAATCCATATTTCTCACCAAAAAATAAGGTTCATCACCTATGTAAAAAAAAAGCCTGCAAATTGGTTTTAAGTGAAAGTAAGAACTTCTAGAACACCAAAGAATTTAACTCCCTGTCACTGATAACCTAGTGGCATAAAACAGTAATTACTTTCTTTTCACAACCTGCTCCTCCTATATGAACTGGGACGTGAAATCCATCTGGAATTACTGGCTTTTTTTCTGATTTTCAAATATATATATTCTAAAGTTTAAAAGTAGTAAAGGTTGTATTTGCATATCAACAACTAAGCTACCAAAAATTGATAGAACCATAGATCTTGTGCATATTTTGTACAATAAAAGGAAGAAACCCTAAATTGTATGTTGAGTCACCCAATTTAGTGACATTTAGAAGAAAGTCAACATTAATACTTGTAAAAGCTTGACAAAACAGATTGTGTCATGTGTGAAAAAATAGCTGCATTCAATGATTTTATTGAACTATAAGTTTAATATATTGGTTTTTGTGCTCAGTCCATTGATTTGTTTGTGCTTTGGATGTTTGCTGGGATAATAAATGGTTTCCATATGAATTGAAAAACTTTAAGAAAAAGGTAATGGTTTGCCAGTGAATCAATATTTAGTAGAATATATTAGTCATGGCTAGACTTCCACCTTGGTTTAATATATTAGCTGGGAGCATACTTTGTATGTGTGTGCAATGTGCCGATTTCTTGATTATTTCCATGTTTAAAGAAGTGTACTTGTTAGGGGCCTTCCTTTTCAAAGGACTGAGACTTGCAGTTGCCTGGAGTTAAGAGGTTAAATTGCTGTTATCAGCAGAAGATAAACTTGTGATAAATATAAATGTATGGTAAAGCTTATCAAATCTAGTCATAGGTCTGTACTCACCATTTGCACAGATTTTACAAGGCAATAGAAAAATTATCATTTGTTAAAAACAAATTGCAGGAACTAAAAATTATTAACGTGAACAAAAACAAGTACAAAAATAAATTCAGGACTAAATTCACTTAGCAGCAACATAGAGGGGTGAGATGAAAAAGACCATCTTGGATTTAGAAAGCAAACACTGGGTTTTCAGTCTCACCACCTGTACACTCGTGAGTTCTGTCTTCTTTACTGTCACTTACTTTAAGCTGCTTGACCTCACCCGCAGTATTAATATGGCAATTGCTCTGTGGCCGCCCGTAGATCCGCTGAAAGGATCAGCACTTGCAGAGGATGTCTGTGAAACTAATGTTCCACACGAAGAGTAAAGGTGAGTGTACATAGCTCTGAGGCAACATTCCGTAGGCTCATTGTCCAGATATGTAACTTAGCAGGTGTTTCATTATCTTAACTTTTTATACAGATTACTGAAAAATGTCATATACCATACAAGTCACACATTTAAAATGTACAATTCAGATTTTCCTTTTAGTATATTCCCGGGTTTCTGCAACCACAAGCATTATCTAATTTCAGAATATTTCATAACCTAAAAGGAAACTCTGTGTAGCTCTTGTACAACCCCTCTCCATTGCTCTTTGCCCCGGGATGTTAGAAAAAATTCTTCTCTCTGTTTCCATGGATTTGCCTATTCTGAACATTTCATACAAATGGAATCATATAACATGTCATTGTTTGTGACTGGCTTTTGTCACTTCACATAATATTTTCAAAGTCCATCAATATTATAGCATCTATCTGTAATCATTCCTTTGTTTATTTCCAAATAACATTCCACTATATGGATATAACACATTATGGTTAGATATTTATAGTTGATGAATATTTGAATTGCTGTACTTTTTTTGCTACTATGAATATTGGTGATAAAAACATTCATATGTACATTTTTGTGTGGACATGTGTTTTATTTTTATTGGTTATATACATATGAGTGGAATGGCTGGCTCATAGGATGCTCTTTAGATAAGATGTTAAAAGGCTGTCAAACTGTTCCGAAGTCGCTGCACCATTGTGAAATCCTACCATCAGTGTAGAAGAGTTCAATTTCTTCCACATCCTTCCAACACTTCTTTTGTCTTTTTCTTTTTATGTTAAAACCATTCTACTGGTGTGAAGTGATTTTGATTTGCATATTTCTAGTGATTAATCATGTCAGGCATATTTTTAGGTTCTTATAGACTATTTCTATATCTATTATGGAGAAATGGATGTTAAAACATTTTGCCAAGTTTTTAACTGGGTTATTTATATTTTATTATTAAGTTCTGAGACATTTATATTAAGGATATAAATTCTGTGTCAGATATAAATTTGCAAATATTTTCTTATATTCTCTGGATTGTGTTTTCATCTTGTTAATGGTGTACCTTGAAGCACAAGAGAGCTTAATTTTTGTGAAGTCCAATTTATTTATTATTTTTTCACTCGGACTTTTCATGCAATATGAACTCAACACCTAATCGAAGATCATAAACATTACTGCTATTTTTTCTAAGAGTTTTATAATTTTAGCTCTTAAATTTAACTCTATAATCCATTTTGAATATATTTTTGTGTTGGATCCGACCTTATTTTTATGTGGATGCCCACTTGTCCTGGCACCACTTGTTGAGAAGACTATTTTGACCCCATTGCGTGTCATGGCCCCTTTTTCCAAAGTCAGTTAGCCACAAATGTCGTGATTTATTTCTGGACACTCAGTTCTATGTCATTGATCCATGTATCTACCCTTGCAATGGACCGCACTCTCTTGTTTACTACATACAGCTCTGAGGCAGTTACACAGGAGAGTGTGGTGAGTGCTCCAAGTGTCTTCTTTGTCTTTGAAAGAATATTTTGATTATCTGGGTTCCATCAGTTCTATATAAACCCTAGGATCAATTTGTCAAAAAAGATAGCTGGAATTTTTATATCTTTTCTTATTTTTATATGGTCAATGCTTTTTAATGATGTTTGGATCACAGTAAGATATCTTAAATTAATAATTAAATTAATTAATGTACAAGTACACCAAGGTTTGATCTAACATGAATCCCAAGAAAAAATAATACTCTTAAAACCATTATAATCATTTTGAGCCTGAAACATATATTCTCCCAAAAATCTTTCTCTTTGATTTTTTTGTTTTTATTTATTGTGCCTGTTTGTCGAAGCCACATAGACCCCTGTGAACAAAAATGACGCGTGATGGTTTTTATATGTGACAGCCCCGAAATATGATTGATTTGGGGGGACTTGGTTTAATTTTTAGGAGACTCTGATTAATTTGCATTAAAATTAAATTGTATTAAAACCACTTACACAAAGACAGTTTTTTGGGGTTACTTTGGAGATTTTCATGCACCTACACTACCCATCTCTCTGAGTCTATGGTTTCTTTTTTCAGCATCTCATGTCCAGATCATCTTTTTTTTTCCCCTCTCTCTGAAAACAACTTTCTTTACTTGGGTGTGAAAGTGGCCACCTGACATTTCATGACTTCTCAATTCCAATTCTTAACACAGATTAATGAGAACCTCAGTGTTCAAATTCTAAAGCTTTGTGCAGAAAATACAAGTAGCTAACTTTGGTTGGTCACATCAGTCATTTTCTCTTCGCCCATTCAGTTGTGGTTGGAACACTTCAGCGTTATGTAGCTTAAACAAATTTGCAAGGTTCAGAGAATGAAGTATATGTGACCTTGAATTGCACTTCAAAAGAAATTGCAACACCTAGGCCTGTGACTTTATGAAAGGGAAGGGAGGAAGGAAAATATTTAAGTAATAGTAGAACAAAGACTACCTTAGTAGTAGTATGAGAATATACAAATAACATCTATTCAAGTTTATTACAAATACTACTATCCTATGCAATTAAAATAATCATAATGATTTTAGGATCAGTGATTCTCTGCCTTTCCGTATGTTGGGTGTTTTGATAAGCATGGATGAATAGAGCTACTCTGATGTTTGAAGGCTTGGGATCTATGCTGCACTTCTTACAATAAGTAGCCTGTGGTTTTGGCAAGTCGTGCCATCTTCCCGCAAATTGACCCATCTCGGAAGAGGAGTTTGACTTCGGTTCCTTGAACTCTCTCTTTCAGCTTTGAGTCCACCTTATCATCATCATAAACTTCGGAACTCCTGATAACGGGAATGATAACAGCAGAACACAGTTGGTCCGATCAGGACACCGCCACATACAAGAGGTGCTTCTTTAAAGCAGAACAATGCTGTGAGGAATTTACACAGGAAAGATCAATCTTTTAACAGAACACATACATTAAGTAAATGAAATAATTCCGATAGCACAAAGGCAGCCCTCAAGCAGTTACAAACAGGAGAAGCGAGCACACCATTTACAAATGACATCATCTATACTCAGCGCTGCTTTTACTTTAAGTGATTTTCAGTGTATGCAAGCAAAGTGTGCCGCTTATTTATCATAAAGCTAAAATCCATACAAGTCCTTCAAATGTTTCAATAAACTTATGAAAAAGTATTTTTCCAAAGGAAAGCCAACTAGCAATTTATTTTTTTATGGTTTGAAATATGGTTAAATCAAATTTGATGTCATGATTCTTTTTAGACTCTCTAGACACTGTGGGTACTCCTTGACACTTTGATTACCTTGGAGAAATATATTCATTTGACCGAATAAATAACTAGAGTGGGAGAGAAGTCTGATTTTAAAAGAATATAAATTTGGAGGTATCACCCAACTCTCCCTAAATTCAAATAAAGTTAATTTAAGGCACATGTATTCTGTCATGTGTAGGAGATATATTATAATTAGTATAATATGCATTATACTGGGAAGCCAATTACATTTCTCTAAGGACATGCCGATGGATTTATCTAAAGTAACAGAAATGCTCAGAGTTAATTAAGTTTGTCTTATGCTAACAAGAAATTGTGTCATATTATGGGAAGATTTTAGAATACTAAAAGGTCAATCTGTATTATAAAAAAAATCTGCACATAAATGTTTTATGAGGGATTGGCATAGAATAACATATGAACCAAACCACAATCTGTCCTGTCTCCTAATTAGATTTTTTAAGTTCTGCATTTTAATTAGGATGGTTTCTTCTGGAGGTAACAGAAAACCAGATGCAAGCTTTAAAATTTAGTGATGCATATAGTGGGAGTTCAGAGGCAGCTCCTTCCTGGTGTTTGGTTTAACCTAGTGGCCTTTGGTCTTTTCTATGTGATTGCAAAATGCAGGGAGTAGGTTTAGGCTCCGCAATACTTGGTCATTCAGAGGAAGACAGAATTTGCTGGGAGTGTATTTCTTCTAAAGGCAAGGGGATATCTTTCCCAGTGTTTGGTAAAAGGACTCCTGGGCAGGGAGAACGGAGTGGTGATTGTGGGAGTGGGGGGTGGAGGGTGGGCAGAGGGATATAAGCAGGATGAATGGTAATGAAAAAAATATAAAAATAAATTTAAAATGTTTTCTCTTTATCCTTACTTGAATTAGGTCTCATTACTAATTTTAAAGTATGTTTTATTGGTTATGCTATTACAGTCATCCCATTTTTTCTCCCCTTTATTCCCCTCTGCCCTGCACCCTCCTCCCAACAGCATTCCTCCCCCTTAGTTCATGCCCTTGGGTTGTACATATACGTTCCTTGGCTTCTCCATTTTCTATACTATTCCTAACCCTCCCCTGTCTATTTTGTACCTACTCTTTATGCTTAGCATTACTATTTTTGAAACAGTCTCTGAAACCAAGTAAACAATTAAGAGATGTTAACCTACACTTTAATTCCTGAAGAAAATTGTTATGGCATTAGGTTGGGGGAGTGAACTGCCTTCAATGCATTCTGGCCTTGAAAAGTCTGGGTCAATATCTCCAAAGTATATGTCTATGTGTACAATGGCAGGTAGGGGACATATAACAAAAGTTTAGCAAAGTTTAGGAAAAGGGAAATTAGGAATTTTATTGGATAGACTACAATGTCTACCATACTCTATAAAAAAGTGGTGTGGAAATATTTGGTAAAGGTACATTGAACTCTAAAGATTTGCTTTGCTCTTCATCATAACAATAACAATAAAAACCTATATTACACAATATCCAAAACATCAGGTTCCATATCTTACATATGCAATTTGACCACTGTATATAATGAAGACTTAGTCAATAGCATTACAACTGATCTTTTCAGGAAGTGAAATCATAAATTGCCCCTACCTCATATGACACTATATGGTCCTATAAAAATTACCAGTTAAACTTACTCTTCTCTTTAAGCCCTTCCCCTCATTTTTCCTTCACATATATCCTGAGTCTTGCTCATGTTACTCAATATTCTCCATATACCTCTGTGCCTGTGCATATTTTAATACTGTGTCAAACTGGTCTTTTTTATGAATACCTTCCTTCCTGTATATAGATGGGTGTTTTTTTCTGATCCCCAAATGCAACTATATTATAAACTATTGCTTTGCTAGCCATGTATTTAAAATATTTGTAAGCAGTGTATTAATTGGCAGATACTCCTCTAAGTGATTAGGGAAGAGAGAGAAATATTTTCACATGGAGTTTCTAATACATGCCTCTGTATGTATATGTTTGTATGCATATATCCCTGTAACATCTCTCAAGTCAGAGGCAGTTTTCTTAAGTGTTAGATCTATTTAATAGATTTGTTTCTATTCCCACAATCTACTATTGATGTTTCCCTAAGAGAAAGGAATTCAACAAGAAAGTAGGAAACACTAAAAAATATTGTGATTTGCTTTTCGTGTTTCCATGGCACTGGTAGGCAAAGAAAAAATGTCAATGAATTACTGTTGCCAAGGAGAGGCAGTTTCAAGTAATTCTGAGATTCAGTATGTATTCTCTGAGTGTAGAGGCCCTGGTCTTTGGGAAATGTTGCCTTTAGTTAAATGAAGTTGTAAGTGATGTATGTTGGTGGTCGAGTTTCATTTTGTTTTGTTGGGCAAAGGACTTGAACAGAGACTTGTCCAAGGAGGACATACAGAGGGCTCAGAGACATAGGAAAAGATGCTTGGTATCACTAGCCATCAGAGAGATGCTAATTAAAACCACAATGAGATACCACTTCACATCGGTCAGAATGGCCATCATAAACAAAACAACATACAACAAGTGTTGGTGAGGTTGTGGAGAAAAGGGAAGCCTAGTGCACTGTTGGTGGGAATGCAGACTGGTGCAGTCACTGGGGAAAACATTAAGAAATTTCCTCAAAAAAGTAAAGTGGGTCTGCCTATTGACCTAGCAATTCCACTGCTGGGATTATACCCTAAGAACCCTAAAACACCAATTCAAAAGGATCTATGCACCCCAATGTTCATAGCAGCACAATTTATAATAGCCAAATGCTGGAAGCAAACAAGTGGTCATCAGTAAATGAATGGGTCAAAAAACTATGGTACATTTACATGATGGAGTACTATGCAGCAGAAAGAAAGAAGGAGCTCCTATCCTTTGTGATTGTATGGATGGATCTGGAGAACATTATGCTAAGTAAAATAAGCCAGGCAGTGAAGGACAAATACCATATGATCTCACCTATAAGTGGAAACTAATCAATAAAACAAACAAGCAAGCAAAATATAACCAGAGATGTTGAAATTAAGAACAAACTGACAGTAACCACAGGAGAGGTGGGAGGGGATAATGAGGGGAAAGGGGGACAGTGTTTTCAGGAACTTGTATAAAGGACACATGGACAAAATCAAAGGTGGGCAAGATCAAGGGCAGGGAGTAGGGATGGCTGGGGTGGGGGGGAGTGGTGGGGAGAAAATGGCGACAACAGTACTGGAATAACAATTAAAAAAGAGATATTTGTGTCAAAATAAATAAATAAATGAATTTGTAGATGAAACTTTCTGTAAACTTTACTACCTAGATAAAGCTAGGCAGTTTATTTTTTGCTTCAAAAATTTTCTTTTCTCTGGTACTCTTTTGTCAGTACCACAGATATATGTTTAATTTTATGGGGTTTTTTTTTGTTGTTGTTGTTGTTAAAGTTGGTTTTGCACTTGTCCTTACACTGTTCAACATTTATTTTTCTCTACTAAGTTGATATTACCAATAGCAGGAAGCTCTGAATGTTATATATGATTAATAATAACATTCCTGCCACCAAAATATGTGTGTGCTCAAAAAACACACACACAGTGTCTGACTAAACTGTAGATTGCCTGTCAATTTGCATGGAAAACCCTAGTTCTCTAATCTCAGTAGGTGAAAATTGTGACCTTGTTCTTTAGTGCTGGACACATGTTCACTTACCTTAGTTTGGTCCAAGTATTTAGCTGACACAACAATGTAAAGACAGTTCATTGATTCACAAATTTTCCATATAGAAAGGATGCTTTGCTTTCTTTTGTCTAGTCCCACTAGCTTCATAAATCATACTTTATCACAATTAATTGCTGTCAGTGAAGAAATGAGCATTTCATTATTGATATATTCACTAGAAATCAGACTTCCTAAATATATTCAAGATTTACATTCTTGCATAACCTATTTCAAGCTTATCCTTATTTTTAGCATCTACATTTTTTTCCATGCAATCTCAGATAGGAATAAAAGAGTGGGGTTAGTGATTTCCTCTTTTTCATGCTGAGTTATCTTTTTCCTATGGGCCTGAGTAATGAGTTTACTATTAATTAATTTTATTGATTAAGAAATGTAAGTATTCTTACCCTTGATTTTGACAACTATAAAATGGTAACATTGGATGAGAGAAAACTTAAGTTTCTTTTATCACTTTTAGTCTGTGATGCTATACTCATATATAGCCATATATATGAATATGTACTCATATTATATACATATAATCTTGAGCTGAATGATGAACAATCAGTTTCTGTGAGCTATATGGGGAGCAAAGAAAAAGTAGGAGTGGAAAAGGTAATTGAGTATTTACATCTCAGATTATTGACTATTCTACTAGAGATGGCCAACTCTTATTTAAATGTATATTTTTAAATTAATTTCTGCTTAATGCTTGAAGATTATGTAATTCATCAAGTATGGAAAATTACTGAAACAAAGGTTTATGCCATTTAACATTTTTGTTCAGTATCTTAGACTATTACCACCTTAGTGGGCAGGTATGTTTGAATATGCTTTATTCCTGAACCTATGAACTTTGAGAAATTAAAATGTAATTTTGGGTATCCCAGTGATATTACAATATTTACATATAGATACTACACATTATTTGTGTCATTTATTGAAAAATAATTTGGAATATTACAAATAAAACTTTTTCAGGTGCAGTTTAAAGAGGAATATTTAGGTAAAATGAAATCACTCACAGGAAAGTTTGATTTTTTAAAAATCACTTCCAAAACATGTGGTAAACAGGTATTATATTAGAAATAAATTTAATCTAAATACATTTTGTTTATGAACAATGTCAAAACCAAACACAGCACAATGAAACTTCATTTTAATGTGCTTTGTGTACTATTTTCTAACATTTACCATGTAGCACTCATTATCCAAACAGCTCAAGACACTGTTTAAAAATATTAAACTAAGGTTCTTCATATAAAACTTTTCTGAATGAATTGGAACAATAGGAGAAACACTTTGAAAGCCATATGCACAGAAAAAAAAAGTTACAGAGAGAACCCATGGGGTAATTTGCTTCCACAAAATGATTTTGGTATCATACTCATAAACAATAATATTCCACTCTAATTGGGTTATGGACCAAAAATTAAGTTGTGATTCAATTTGGGCCCCAAGTGAATTCACATGTTTCCCTGTGCATTTGTGAAAAAAATCAGCTTTGTGACATTAAATAGGAAGTGTGCCATCTACAACATGTCATTTCTTAACATTTCTTTTTAAAGATCTCATAAAAACAACTTTATATTTTGCAATTATAGATTAGTTTTAGTATTTGGAACCAGTTTTTAAGCTGTAATATT
Source organism: Anoura caudifer (assembly GCA_004027475.1). NCBI lineage: Eukaryota > Metazoa > Chordata > Mammalia > Chiroptera > Phyllostomidae > Anoura > Anoura caudifer. The sequence goes on from PVKU01000022.1 coordinate 387,856, forward strand.
TCATGATATTACCTGGGAAATGTTTTCATTCTTTGAGAATACATACAAGTCTTCCAAAGAGCAGCCTTTAGATATTTTTTCTTAATGACATTCAACACAAAGTGTCACTTTCCTACATTCTTCCTGAACAGGGGCATTCTCTTATGATTATAAGATCATACAATTTTAGAAAAGGATGAGTTTAGGGCAATCCTTTATTTTTTTTAAAGACAATTTTGAGACCTTGAGATTCGGATAATTTGCCCAATGTCATTATCTCAGTTTTTCACGTGGTTAGAAATGGATTGATTTCTAGTTTGCTCATCTTTCTTCTTTAAAACAGTGCTTTTTACAAATTACTGTGATTGTTTAAAATAACATTTCCAAGAAATCTCAGTACAAGTATTTCTTAAGCTCACATTGTCTACGTGAACACCTCACTTTTTGATGTCTCTCTCACTGTGATAAACTTGGTCTTCCAGTGTGGGATGTGTGACCAACCATTTTTGTCATGCTTTTGATGCTGCCATATGGAGAGCTGAATTAAAGAGGAACTCAGCGGCCTAAGTCGATGCTATCTCCTGCTTATGGACATGTCTTTCCCACCTCTGAGCTCTGCTGTGGACCTTGCTGATTAATTACTCCATCCAGCCATTGTATTTTACTGCAGATAGCCAGAGATGTTAGATATTCTGTTCAAGGTGACAGTTCTTTTTATAAAGCACTCTTGACTCTCTAGTGTTTGTTGAGTTTTATACCTGAGCAATAATTTTGAGGTTGGATAAGAAGAGGGACTGAAAACCTGGTACCAGAGTTTAACTTTATCACTTTTTAAGTGTTTGGTCTTAGTCTGATTAATTAAGCACATTAAGCATCATTTAACACACGTGCAAAGCTGAGATTATAGTAATGCTTGCCTCACAGGCTATGGTGAAGATTTATTGATGGTATGTTTATTGGGCTAACTTTCAAAATTCTGCAGTGACTATACACCCATATATACACACACAGCTTTAACTCATACTACTATAGTGTTCTCCACTATCTTAGCCATAGAACATCTCCAGAGAATTTATGTAAAAACTTCCACTAAATCGTTTGACAGAAAAGATTAGTATTATGCTAACTGAAGTGTCATGCTCAAATTCTTCAAATATATTCTCTTTAATTCTTGCTTAGGTTTATATATTCAAGTTTACATCTAGCCACATTCTTGCCTTAAGGACAAAATTGATTGAGGTAAGATATATACCAAGATAACTATTGCAATCACTATTTTCACAAGAATGAAATAAGAAAGTGTGTACTGTACATGCTCTAGTAGAAGAATAGTATGTGGAAAATAGCAGGTATAATCAAACCAAAACAGAAGGTAATCTCAAAGCTTTTCCTAGTTTCTATGATGCAATTCAAAATAATACCACATGGTTGAGATTAAATTTTATTTTCTTCACTTCTCTTGGGAATAATTTCAAATTTAATATCCTTATTGTGTTAGTTTTAGCTTGAGATGGGATATTTTGCTCTTATATCATCCCTCAGTTCAAAATCATTTAACTATGAGCAACTGAAATGTTTACTCCAGACTTTGTTTTATTTTCAGAAAATGCATAACAGTTGCTATTATAAATTGGCATAAGAATCCAAAGAGCATGTAGGTGTGTCTCTGACCCTACTTGCTTTCCAGTTCATGTAAATCTTACAGAGTTTTATTTTAAATCTTGCTGCCTGTTGCTCTGTAAGAAGTCTATAATGCCAGGACACCAGCCTCACCAATTTTTGAGTGGCATGTCATTCATTAATTGCTGGTGCTTTGGTTTCACTTGTTTAATGACTTAAATTTTGATTCTTTTTTTTTTTTTTTCTTTCCAGAGTCTTCTAATTGCTCCCACACTCAGATATCAGCTTTCTGGTTTTGGGATACCCAACCTCTGTCTACCTGATATGATGTTATATGATGATGTGAACCTTGACTAGTTTTAATTCTTTGATCCTTAACCTCATTTTGTGATTTTGTTCCTCCTAGAACCCTACTTTATTTCCTTTATGTTAAATGCAATCTTTTCCCAATTCATATAACAAGACTGATTTTCTCCGGGTAAAATGACATTTAAACTCTTTATTCTTCATGGCAGTCTTATCGTAATTTTACTAACAAGTGACAGAACAGAAAATAGTCAATGCTTCCCCATGTTTGTGGGGGACATTGCTCAACTAGCACCCATTCAGTGTCTTTGTTCAGCATACCTAATTGGTGTTACACCATTTGAAAAGTCCACTTAAAGACTGAGGTGGTAAGTCATGAGCATTGAGGCAAATATAAAACTAACCAATCCACTAACTACCAGTTTTATGCCAAACAAATTAAATACTCTGGTAAAGCAAACTCATGACTTTGTTAGTAAAGTATAGGCATTTATGAATATAGCTTGAACTTTTGCATACACATTTGAAGAGAAGTAGACTGGCCATGTCAAAATTTTGGAAATAGCAAGTAACCTATTTCTTCCTCCTTTTCTTGACCTTTCAAAAGGACCCCTTTCTTCCCATGTCAGCCACTTACTCACTTACTCCTTCAGTACTTTACTATCAAAGAAGGATAACACCAATATCAGTCATTTGTGAAGCTAGTTACAACAGTTTCCAATATTAATCATTATTGATTGGTTAACTGATTGCAAATTTAGTATCAATTATATTCCATCTTGTATCCCACAGTTCAATTGGAATAATGGCTCTTAGCATTTGAGCTGCTTTGGAGCTTTTATTTTTTTCCTCCAAGAACTTTTGGGTCAAAGCGCAAGAGTCAATTTAACACCAAGTTCTCAAAGAAGCTTTTGGAAATGCTCTAGCCTCTCCCCTCCCCTCCCCAAAGTCCTGTATTAGGTCAGTGGAACTGAAAACCTTTCATTACTCTTTAGCAGCAGCAATAAGGAGTGTTATAATTATGTAGGCAAAGCATGAGAGTAGGAAAATTATGAGCATTACTTGCAAAGTAAACATAAAGTTAATTTTCGTATATATGTCAAGCAAATACTACTAACCCTTAGTTATTATGCATATGAGTAACTATTAAAGTGAAAGATATTTTTAAGTATGTGTGTATATTTGTGTGTGAATGTGTGTGTAGCATGTGGAGAGAAGAGAGGAAGAGGGGTATAGCGAGAAATTGCTTATACCAATAAATGTGTTCACGAAGAATGGGCTTTTGTGTGTTTGTTAATTTTGAGTGTTACAGAATCCTTAGAACTTCACACTTAAAAAGTAAAGAATAGTGAAAGCATTTGGGTCATTTTCCTAATAATAAGAGCAATGGGTAATGACTAAAAATTTACTTTAGAGTATTTAACAAAGGCTCTATGTGTAATTACCAAAGTCCAAAAATAATATATTTCTTAATTTGTGGTGCATCATGTTACACAAGAACATTATTTTCAAATGTGGTGTTCCATGTGTTTTTAAAATAATGCATAAAAATAACTGTGTCCTGATGGAGAATTAACAAAACTACACTTTGTTGTATCTGGCAAAGAATTCATTCATTGAATTCAGAAAGAAAATGCATTTCTGAATTCTGATATTTAAAATGGCTCTCTTAATGTGTCTCTCCAAAATTTAATATTATATTCCTCTATATCAGATAAGCCTTTGAAAATGCATATGTTTAAAATCTTTGCCAAAGAATAATTGGTACTATTTGCCATAATCTTAATACCCTCATTACACAATTAAATGCTAAAAATGTTATTACAGGTTATAATCTATAATTAATTTAAAGGCTTAAACATTTTAAGGATTTGAATGCTATAATTATAATTACCTTTGTTTACTTTGATCTTTGTAAATTTCAAATTCTCCAAGGTTAAAGTAAATACAAACTGTATTTATCAACTACCTTCTCTGTTGTGAGACTTTTAGGAGAGTAGCATCTGAGACAAGTCCAAATTCTACACTTACGTCCTTCCAATGCCAGTCTCAGTACCAAAAGAAGTCACTAAAATCACCATTTTCATGCGAGCATAAATTCTCTGTACTGCTGAGTCACATGCATTGATGTCTGCCTATAAACTCTGGGTGGACACAGGGCATGTCCTGGTGAGGGCTGAGCAAAAGCAGAAAATCGGACAACCTGTGCTTCCAGATTAGCTGCTATCCTCCTAATGCACGGTCAGCATCTTCAGGGGTATCTAGCATCATCTTTAATTTTTGAAGAAGCAGCATTTTTATGATTATACTTCTAGTCATTGTTAAAGAATCAACTGAATTTGATTGTTTCTTCGTTGAAACAGTGGGGTAGACTATCTTCAGATGTAGTATTCCTTCTATCAAATCACAGGTCATGACCTGCCACAATAATGGGCTCTGAGAATGCAATTCTAGAGGCTTTAGTGTATATTATGGAATTCTAAATATCATATTTACTTCAAAATCCATTATTCTCCCATGAGGTCTGTGCAAAACAAAAGCTCAAGAAAAAATAGATTTTTTGCAAATTGTGGTTTGTGCTGCAGCATCTCAAGATGGTTCAAGAGAAGTCATCCGTCTGCAGGACAAGCAAGTAACATTTAAGCATGGTTTCAGTTTGGATTGCCCTGGTGATAAGTATCTTGATGTTCCTTTTTGGATTAATATTCCAAAAAAATTGTCTGTTCTCAGTTTCTCAGTATCTGCCACTCATCAATGATTAAAAGGCTATCTTCTAGAGAAAACAGACAAGTATGGTTATAACAACTCTTCCTAGCAAAAGAAGAAAATTTATGAATAATTATGTTAGTGTGGAACAATAAATGCCTATAAAGCTAGGGGTGCTAAGGTAAGAGCAAAAAAGTGGGTGATATTCAAAAGCAGGCAGCAGCCATAGATGCTATGGATAGGATTAAGGTCAACAGTAAAATTCATTCACCTTTGCTTAACATAAAGTATTGCAAGTCAGAAACTGGAAGGGGCAGATTCTCCTAGAAGACGCTTACACTGCAGGGATTAAGTGATCAGAAATCAGGAGAAATCTCAAAGAACCACAGGCTGAAGGAGCAGTGCCGGGTGAGGGGGAAACAGCTGTGTTACAGCAGACTGCAGGACACCTTGAAACTTCCCAAAGGAGGAAATGATCTCTCTGTGTCAGGATGCTTGATGATGCTTAGTGCAGAATAACTTTTCAGTTGGGGCTAGCCTTGAATTGGAAGGGAAATAAGTAAAGTGTAGCTTCTTAATTGCTTGTGAAACTAAAAGGAAATCAGAACTGAGGAATGAAATAATGCCTGCAATATTGTGGCTGAGACCTTAATGAAGTTATACTGATACCTTTTTATTATATCGATACTTTTAAACCATATGCATTAACTATTTAGTTATTTATTTATTCCTCCATTAGTGTTTACTGATTATAAAATTTCCTCCAAGTTTTGCTATGTATGTACAATACCTACCGTTACCTCAGTAATGCAATATTTTTTTACAGAGGGGATTCCGATAACCCGAGTTTTAGTCCCACTTTTGTCATTGTGTCTTCCATGGTTCTGTCTTCCTCATGCAGAGAATGGGAGCGCTACGACTCCCATTTTACACGTCAGGATTAAATGGGAATTATTTGAGGTGATTTTTACAAAGAGCTCAAGTGCCTTCCACATTTCAGGCACAGTGCTGTGTAATGAAGACACATGATAATCTTCCCTTTTTAAGTGATTTATATTCCACATCTGTAAAGTGTTTTCTGGTTTGATTTCCAAATCACCGAAATTCTCCAGGGCCCTGACTTAGCTTTACATCCATCCTCCCCCAAGAACTAGCTGAATACACAGTGAATATAAAATATTCAATAGAATAAATTTGATTTACTCTACATCCTCATGAGGTAACAAGGGAAGCTGTGTAATTTCTATTGTAACCATACCCCTAAAGTTCAAACATGTTGTTTATAATGCCTGAGGGTCACACAGCTAGATGACGGGGAAGGCTGGATTTCCCCCTACGTACACCCAATCTACTACTCTTTAATTGTACAGGAAGATAATTAAGCAGAAAGGAAGGGTTGAGATCTGGGCTTTAAAAAAGGTGAGCATTTCATCTTTGCTTTAATGATGAATTGTCATAGAGAATTCCAGAAAATGAGCATCTCCCAGAAGGGGATGCACTGCTCAACCTGATGAACCCGGACTCTGCCTCCTTCCCTGTCCAATAGCCTCTAGATCGCCTATCAGACAGCTTCCAGTCTTTTATGCTGCTTAACGGGTAAAATTACTAATGCTTTCTGTAAAATTCAAAAACAAACCTAGTAATTCACCATTCGGTCTTAACTGCTAAATTCTTTTGAATAAAGCATATTTTAGACACCTAATGCTTAAGTTATAAATACTATATTTTTTGTAGAAAATACTGATGAATGTATATATTTAAAATTATTTATCCCTTGAAAAGAAAACTCATGCTGTTCCATCCATACTCCATATGGCACATACTGCATGGGAGACGGTTTTAAGATTAGAAGGGTTATAAATTCTTTTCAATTGAATTACACTTTTATTTACCTAGTCTAGAATAAAAGTGGAAAGAAAAGCGATTACCTTTTCCTTTCTGTTTTTTTTCCATTAAAATGCTGACATGAGATTTGAGCTGAGAAATGAAAGAAACTTTCAAGTTCATTGAGTTCAGCCTTCCCCTCAGTGCAGAAATGACTGGTGTCGTCGTGTCAATAGATGTGCCTCCGTTTCCTCTAACTCTTACGGTGAGTACCTGCGTAGCTGGTTTACGCCTTTTGAGGAGGTCCGAATGAAGTCCTCCTCAGCATACTAAGAGTAAATTTGATGTACTTTAATTTCTAAATAGTGGCTATGATACTATCCAAAGAATTACATGGGATGTCTAATTTCTCTTTTTCCACATGGCTCTCATATAAAGAGAAAATTGCTGTGTCTCATCAAAACTCTTTACCTTGATGTTTGAATGTTTTCAACTATCCTTCCTATAATATGCTTTTCAAACATGTCTATTTCTTAGTCTATATAGCCAGGTATTACATTATTCTATAAAATAGGTAATCTAAAACTGAACATAGTATTTCAGATATTTTTAACTATTTACAGAATGTGATGCCAAGCTATATTTTTATTTTCAGGAGCAATTCTTTTTTTTGGGGGGTGAGGGGGTTGCAATTCTTTTTTTTTCAAATTAAATCAGCCAAAAATGATATTTACCTCTTCATAGATACACCAACCCGTCTCTTCTTTTGGAGCATGTAACAAAACTTTTTGATAGGAAATTAGTGGTCCTCATTCTACAGTTGGGAAATGAGTTGCTTGAATTGACTTGTGTAACTTTTTATTTATTTCCATTACTTCCGTTCTTTGGTTTAAACTGATTATTCTGGCAATTTGAGATCTAATGCATGTATAAATTCAGTTCAAATTACAAGTTCCACTGCCGTCTGTTCCCCGACTTCTAATCCTGGTTCTGTTTATTTGTGGGCAAGGCAATTAACATCACTAAATTTAACCACCTGAAAAACAGGATTAATAGTAATAGCTATTCATAAATTACATAAAAATTGTAAACTAATGAGCTCAGGGCCTGAAATGAAAATTCTGAAAAGAATCTTAGCTATTATCATTGTTAATATTAAATTTATTAGCTGTTGTAGTAAATATAGTAATTTATGCAAATATATAGCTGCTATGTATTTTTAAGCCATAGTAAGAATCATGCATAGAGAAAAACTGAGCACAGAAGATTAGAGTCTACCTATAGTATCACTAATCTCTTCAGAGTATTCTTCCATTTGAAAACCAAACTAAATTAACATTTAGGACTATACCATAAAATATTGTTCTACATAATGTTCAGGATTTTACTGCCTATGCATTCTTCTAGGAGTTTTATGTTTTGGGGTCTAACATTTAAGTCTCCAATACATTTTGAATTTGTTCTTGTGTTGGTGTAAGTAGGTGGTCTAGTTTCATTTTTCTGCATGTATCTGTCCAATTCTTTCAACACCATGTGTTGAATAGACTATTTTTCACCCATTGTATGTGCCTGCTTATTCTGTCAAATATTAATTTACTATAACAGTGTGGGTTTATTTCTGGACTCCCTATTCTGTTCCATTGATCTATGTGTCTGTTTTTATGCCAGTACCATGCTGTTTTGATTACTGTGGCCTTATAGTATACTTTATACTATACTTTAAAGTATACTTTGATACTTTATCTGATATATCTCCTCAGGCAAGGAAACAAAAACAAATAATAAACAAAAGAGACTACATCAAAGTAAGAAACTTTTGCACAGCAAAGGAATACATTAACAAAATAAAAAGACATCCCATGCAATGGAAAAACATATTTGCCAATATATTTGATAAGGGGTTAATATCCAGTATTTATAAAGGACTTCTAAAACTCAACATACACATACAATCAGTTAAGAAGGAGTTGAACAGATGTTTCTCCAAGGAGGGCATACAGGTTGTCAATAGACACATAAAAAGATACTCGATGTCACTAATCATCAGATAAATGCAAATTAAAACCAAAAAGAGATTTCACCTCACACTTATCAGAATTGCTGTCATTAATAAATCACCAAACAACAAGTGCTGATGAGGATGTGGAGAAGGGGGACTCTTTTGCACTGTTGGTGGGAATGTGGATTGGTGCAGTCACTGTGGAAAGCAGTATGGAGATACCAAAAAAAAAAAAAAAAAAAAAGAATTTGCCTTTTGACCCAGCAATCCCACTACTTCTGGGAATGTATCCAAAGGAACCCAAAACACTAAATCAAAATAATATAAGCACCTCCATGTTCAGTTCAGTGTTATTTATAATCACCAAGATAGGGAAGCAGCCCAAGTGTCTATCAGAAGATGAGTGGATAAAATAGCTATCAGATGTTCACACAGTGGAATACTACTTGGTTCTGAAAAGGAAGAAAATCTTACCCTTTACAACAGTATGTATGGGCCTGAAGAACATTGTGCTAAATGAAATAAGCCAACCAGAGAAAGACAAATCCCATATGATTTCACTCATATATTGAATTTAGTGAACAAAATGAGCTAACAGGCAAAATAGAAACAGACTCAATCATAAAGAGGAGGGTGACTGCTATTTGGGAATTCAGGGGTGGAGAGATCAAGCAAAAAGGAAAAAGGACTCATTGACAGGGACTACAGTGTGGTGATTGCAGTGGGGGGGCATGTAATGGGTTAAGTGGTAATGGGAAAATGCAATAAAATGTAATAAATAAATAAATAAATAAATATTCAGGAAAAATCCTTATAATTAGATGTTGACTGTTGACTCATAAATTTTTTGAATTGTTTAAATGCATGATATTTTTAAGTATATATTATATAATATATAGTCAATATATATATTATACATATATTATACTGGGAAGTAATATAATGTCAAGTTCCTTAAATTTTAGCTTCAGAAATCAGATGTTCCCAACTTTAAAAACAGCAGAAATACATTTATTTGTTACCAGTTTTGGTATACTTCTCTCAACTTCTCTTATTTTTAAAAGTCACCATGACTTTGTTAAAAAAAAAATCCACGCATTCATTCAGCTCACATTTTTTGAAATCCTGCTGTGACAATGTAAGTTTCTCTATTCTCAATGAATTAATGGCCCATGGGGCAAACTGAAGAAGATCTTGCATTTTAATGTTTAATTTATGTAAGAATTATAATAAAAGCACGAACAAGAAGAAAATGACTTATCGTGGTAAGATCTTTCCATTTCTTGTTATCTAATTTTCATGAATGTTGGTTTTTGAATTCAAGAGAAATAGCAAGGCGTCTTCCACAACTTTCTCAACCTATTATGAATTCAACTCCTTACAGCACCATGGTTTCTCATAGCATTTCTATGAAACTCATTTTTATTAAGGGTCAGAGCAAAATACGTTTCAATAGTTTAAGTTTTTCCTGTCCTCTCTTAATTATATCCTCCCAAAGACCAGACCCAGGAATGTCTTCTTTGAATTACAGCATAGTCTTTAAAGCTCTACTTGATTCTTAGCAGTGTTAAAATCCTTGCAGGTTCTGTTTATAGTTTTATTAGGAAATACATGTAAAAGTAAACATATAATTTTGTATGTGATATTTTAAGTAATAAAATAACCAGCCCCTCTGCTTTTCACTTCTCAGTTTGTCCATCACTCTTTCCACTTAATGGTAACCATCCTAACTTGTATATTCATAAATCACTTCCATTTTTTAGCATTTCACTCCATGTATGAAAATCCTTAGTACATACATATATTGATGTTTTAAGTAGAGTGTGAATTTTTGCATAATTTTAATTCACTGTTGCTCATAGTTGTGAAGTTTTATTTAATATTTTATTTAAAAAAAATTAAATGATGCCCTAATCAGTGTGGCTCAGTTGGTTGATCATTGTACTGTGAAGCAAAAGCTCTCTGGCTTGATTCCTGGTCAGGGCACATGCCTGGGTTGCAGGTTCTGTTCCTGGTCATTGCTCGTATGAAAGGCAACTGATTGATATTTTTCTCTTGTGTCAATGTCTGTCTCCCTGTCATCCCCTCTCTCTAAATAAAGAAAATCTTTAGAAAATAATTAATTTATGTTACATTTTTAATACTGAAAGTTTTCTTTAAATTTCAAAGTTTCATTCTGTTGATGAATTGAGTTACAGTGCATTGCATTGTGTAAATAAACCACAGATGTTTTACACATGATGACATTGCAACCAAATCTTACGCCCTACCTGGATCTCTCTCTCTCACACACACACACACACACACGGAATGAATATATATATGGAATATATATATATAGAGAGAGAGAGAGAATGAATTCCATATATATATGGAATGAATTGCAGGGGCTCAGTATTTTCCCCCTTACAATACTAGTTAACACCACGTTAGTCTTCTAGAGGTTGACTCAATTTTTTCACAAGCAGTATGTGATAACTCGCCTGACCACAGCCTCAACAACACTTAGTATTACTAGATTCTATAACATTTACAAATTTTATATATATAAAGTTGCATCTGTTTTTGAAGTTAATGACTGCCCACAAAAGAAGGATTATAGAGACTTCTAAAGAAGCCAATAATTATTAGCAAGTAAATAATCACCTTTTAATTTTAATTTATTTATTGTTAATGTGGGATAGGGAGAGATATTCTAGATGGTATTACAGGTTTGATATTCAGTAAAATAAAATAAAAATCCCTAGGAGGCAAGAGAAAGCATTAGGCATCTCAGGAACTGAAAGAACTTCAGGACATTGAAGAATAAGGTAGACAGGAGACAAGCTTAGAGATGACAGGACGGTGCTGAAATGAACTTAGGGACTGTGTAAGGAGTCTGAACTTGATCCAATTACTAAATCCAAATAACAAATGAAGAATTCTCAAAATGTTGTCAGTGGGAGATCTACTTATAAATACTTGAACTATAGAGAGATACTCAGGATACAGTGTGGAATGCGGAACTAAGCTGGAGGTGGAGAGAATAGTTGTGATGAAAGATTAAAGTGGCCTAAATTAAGGTAGGATGGTAGAAGCCAGGAGAAATGGATGGGGTGCTATTCTCAAAATGAATTAGTAAGAAAGAAGGAAAAATAAAAAATGGCAGTCATATTTGTAAAATAAAATACAGGATAAAGGGGTAAAATTTAACTGAAAGATAAGCAATTTCAAGCTTGTTGAAATTGGCTAGGACAATGCCCGAAAGCATATGCACAGGAGAAGTGAAACTACTGCTAAACAAAGAGACATAGATGCTTAGCACTTATTGGCTACAAGCTATGCAGAATCACTGGTCTTAAATATTTTTTAATATTATTAACTAGTTTCCAATGGGGGGGATCTTTCAAAATAATGGATTTTCAAAAGATCAAGGTAAGCAAAAACAGTATACGGTAGTTCTTAAACATACACACACACACACAGCCCTGCATGGCAAGTTACTGGCTTCCTTACATTGAGGAAGCGTTCTTAGCTTCATCAGTAACATTGGGCTTGTCCAAAACTAAATCTGTAAAGGGACCTTTGAAGAAGTGATTGTGTGAGCCCAAGCCCAAGTGACATTAACTTGAGATGTTAATATGTATCAAGATGTTAATATGTTTCAAGATGTCAATATGTTAATATGTGTGACAGCTTTTTCTTGATGTAATGGTTTCCGTAAGTTGGTGTGCAGGTAGAGGACTCCGTATGACTGACTTTCGGGGACATGATGAAACCTATAGATCTGGTTTTCTCGATAGCAGCACTACTGACATTCCAAAACAGTTAATTGTTTCTTGTAGCTGTTGTCATGTGCAATGTAGGATGTATAATGGCATCCCTGGCTTCTACCCACCACGTGCCAGTTGGTCATGACAATCAAAAATATCCCCAGACATTGCCAAAGGTCCTTGGTGAAGTAGATTCCAATTGCCCACAGTTGATTTTAGAACCAGAGCTGTAGACATTTGAGAATGAGATGTGAAGGTACTATTTCATGTAATACCAGTTAACCATGTCAATCAAAAGCATCCTTTTTATCTTTTGATCTGTTTTACAAATTCTTATTCCTTAGCCAAAAAGAAAAGGTTACAAGGAGAGTTTCTGCTAGCAGTCAGCATTTTAGCTGCAAGCTATGCTCTTGACAACTGGTAGCTGTTGCCATGAAGTGCCTGTTGAGTTCACAGTCTTAACCATCCCATAGGAAATGTGCTATGGTGAAAATGAGTCCTTCTCATCCCTGCGGCCAAATCGAATGAAGGGTGAAGCCATCTCATAAAGACAACTGGCAGCCAGACCCCTTTGTCTTGAACTTTAACAGGATGTTTCTGGATGGAAAGATGGGAAGAGACTGATTCTTCACCGCTGCTTTGAAGAGTGGTAGTAGGTGATTTTATATTCCTGATAAAATAGAGATAATCTTTCTCTGTTTTTTTCTTCATTTATTCTGTCCAATTCTCTTTAGCTTCTTGTGAATTTCTACCCCCAAAGATGCAAAAAGCCTTGTGACAGCATCTTTATCACTGATCAAATAGTAAAATTGTGCCATGCTGTTCCTTTCAACTTGTAGTGCCAGTAAGTGTGTATGTGCTTGTGTTTGGGATCAAATATGTGTGTTTTCCACATCCAGTTTAACAGTGTAATTTGAATGTTGTAGAAAACTAAGTAAGTATTGTAATTAAATTTGCTTGGACACAGGCATGCAATGGGCCTTCCAAATGCTGGTTTTCATTGAACTCATTTTAAACAAGGACAAATACTTTACCAAACCTGAGAAATGTAGAATAAAGTATCAGGAAAACTAAGTATTGTTTGAATGATTATGTGCCATGGGATGATGACAGACACTGAATAAATAATTAATGAATAACAGGAATATGATTTTTCAAACAACTATGAACAAAGGACTACAACAGATTATTTTCAACTTTCATTTTTTGAATAAACCTCTTTTTTAAAAGATTTTATTTATTTATCTTTGGAGGGGAAGGGAAGGAGAGAGGGATAGAAGTATCAATGTGTGGTTGCCTCTCATGCATACCCTGCCAGGAACTGGACTGCAACCCAGGCATTTGCCCTGACTGGGAATCGAACTGCGATCCTTTGGTTCGCAGGCCCACGCTCAATCCACTGAGCCACACCAGCCAGGGCTGCATAAACCTCTTTAATATCTTAAAATTTTCTGGCAATAAATTTGAGAGCACAGTATATCATTAAAAATACTGCTTCTTCTTTACTCTTTTTTCATTCCAAATTACTACAAAAAACTACATTAGCAAATGAATGTAAAGTGCACACCAACTTTTTCCCATATGGTAAAAGTGCTCAATATACTATTATCTATAATTTTTGTTCACTTCATATAAATGAAAGTCTTACAATATTTCATTTTGAATTAATATTTTAACTTTTAATAATTAAAGTATTTGATACATACAGAACCTGTGTAGTATATATATTAGTGATGAAACGTAATAATAACATGAAAAAGTATGAACCCATCTCTCATAAGAAATGGCGCATTACCGATGTCATTGCTTCTAAATATGTGCTTCTTGTCTTTTTCTGCCCCTTTCCTTCCCACACAGGTAACCATTTCCCTGAATATACAATTTATTTCATTTGGTTTTCAAATTTCATTTAATAAACTGGCAAGAGGGGGTCTTAGATAATCTCTGTTGTTTTAAGCCAGCCTAAAATATTCTTGACCATTTTCTAGGATTCTTCTTATTTTGGCCTGGTTCTGCCCAGTTCATTCCAGCATCCTTTTAGATTTAGACTCAGGCTCCATCATACACTGGTGGTCCTGATCCACTCTCCAGATTTGATCTTCGAAATGGATTGAAAAACTTGTAACCACTGTCTTTCTTCAGGAAGTGCTCATGCTAAACCCCTTAGAACTTTCCTGTTTCTGAAATTTTAACCTTTGCTCTAAGGCTGGGAGTAACGGGCACCAAACACCTTTGACTAACCCTTGAGTTAAACCCACTCTAGTCACCCTGAGGAAGGTGACTTCACTGAAGTCAATGACTTTTAACTGAAAATCAAATAAGCAAGTCTTTCACAGTCAGGGTTTCCTTCAGGCAAACCCAGTGCAGCGTGATTAGACAGCCCACTCCAAATGAACATACGATCTATCTGAAACCGTGACCTTTCAAATGTTGCTTCAAGAAAAGTAGCTTATATCCACTCCATAAATGCCAATTATAAGCAGCAATGGAAAGCTCTACCATACAGAAATGTTGGAGCTTCTCTCTCTCTTTTTTTAAGATTGTATTTATTTATTATTAGAAAAAGGGGAAGGAAGGGAGAAAAAGAGATAGAGAAACACCAATGTGTGGTTGCCTGTCACTTGCCCCTAGATGGGGACCTGGCCTGCAACCCAGGCACATGCCCAGACAGGGAATCCAACTGGCAACCCTTTGGTTTACAGGCCAGCACTCAGTCCAGTGAGCCACACCACCCAGGGCAAAAATGTTGGAGCTGTTCTTGCACAAGATGTTTCTACAAAGTGTGGCATAAAATCTACTAATCAAAGAGTAAATGCGTGAAAATTGCAGGATTTTATTATGAATAGCTATAATTAAATAGAGTGCATTTGCTGAACTTTGATAAAAGTCAATTCACTCTCAGGTATGTAAATGGAGTTAAATACCATAAGGTTGCCAGCCCTAGCCTATGCAGATCACTCCTAGAATACATTTCGGAATGTTTTTCTAGTTCCAACTGTTACAAGTGATGGAGTTTGCACTTGCTCACATGGTGACTGTGCTGGGAAATAATAACCTCACTGTCAGAAACTTTTCTAGCCTAATTTGTCCTTTTTTCAGTGTTACGCTGTGACCTGTTTCCAGACTTCGCCCTTCCTACAATTTCATCCTCTTGAAACACAGTGGTACCTCGGTACTCGTCATTCATTCATCCTGATGAGTGGCGAGCAAGTTAAGAGTGCTGAAACATTTTTACTGGGCGCCATGTGACAATACTGGGTTTGACAGGTCTGAGACCGGCAAGTACTGAGGTGCCGCTCCATGTGTGTTTCCCGTTATTCCCCTGTGTACATGTGTGTACATATGTGTACCTATGTTTACCTATGATCACTTTTCTACGGTTCTTTAGCTTTCTTCTGTTTGAAACTGTGAGTCATTCAATTCCCTTTATCTTTCAGGAATAAATAACTTACAACAAATACAGGCTGCCTCTGAAAACATTTGAGGGGACTCGTCAAACATGTGATTCCTTTCTTGTCAATTATCTTACTGAGGAGCCTCTGGCCAGTTTGTAGCGCATCCTCTCACCTCCCCCTAAAAATACTGCTCTGTTGTCTTTCACTGTTTATGTCATGGAGCATTACATTTTCTTTCTCTTTTCTTTTTTTACTTTGGTTTATTGATTTTTTTTTCCAAACACCGGTGTTTTCAATAATAAATGACTGGCTAGTTTATTTTCATTTGTATAATTGCCTTACTTTCACTTATTTCTGAAAGTTGAATCTAAGCATTTCTGGAGTACAATTTTTAAGTTTAATATAATTGCAATATTAACTAGTTCATAATCAATGCTTTCCAAAGATTCTGAATTGATGTGTTCTAACGGTTATAATTCAACCCTGCTGTTATTCCATTCTCTAAAAACAACAGGCCTATTATTTATTGATACGTAGAGAAACTTTAAGATGATATTTTATATAGGTAGACTAGGCTATAGTTTGCAATATACTTACTCACAGATCTAAATTAAATGATGTCATACCACCAAAAGATTTGTTTGTAGCGTGGAAACCTTGATATTTTATTATTACAAACTGAGAAAAAAAGTGTGACATTGGTTTTCAGACTTCATGGAGGTACTTGTTTGTACACTATTTTTTAATTACAGAAATTTGCATCCTGGACTTTTCCATCACTGAAATGCTTTTAAAAAACATGCTAATGTTTGTACCCAACATGTGAACATTCTGATTTCATTTCCATGAGTTGGGATCTAAGTTCCAACATTGTAAAAGATACCCCAATGATTCAAAGGGGAAACAGAGTTGAGAAAGCTGCCGTATTATAACCATTTTAGAAAGTATGTTGATCTAGCCACAGTTGTAGACTCTACTGGCAATGGAAACTCTATCCCATCAAGACAGTATCATTGCCTTGTGGTTCAGGTTACACACTTTGAAATCAGGCAGCATAGCTTTAGAATTCTGAATACATTGGATCTGCCATGTTGGGTAACTTACCTAAATTCTCAAGTTATCTAGGTATACCTCTCTTTTCTCAGACATAAAACTGACCTTACTGAATTATTGTGGGGACTAAATAAAATAATCACATGATATTCACACTGGATGACTGACACTACAAGTTTTTACATTGTGTATGAATGATTTTTTCATAGATGTTGTGGTTTTTGTCCTCTTAGTTGATGCTGCATATTCAAACTTTGAAAATATTTACTATAGGACCTGGCTGGTGAAGCTCAGTCCACCACCACTTGGCTGGTGGACTGAGCACAGGCTGCAAACCAAAGGGTCACCAGTTCAATTCCCAGTCAGAGCACATGCTTGGGTTGCAGGCCAGGTCCCCAGTGGGGGCCACGTGAGAGGCACCACACATTGATGTTTCTCTAACTCTCTTTGTCCCTTCCTCTCTCTCTAAAAATAAATAAAATATTTAAAAATATATTTACTGTAATATGTTTCCTTGTCCCATTGTTTCTAGCACAGGTGCCCGGGTTAACTAGGGAAATTCATTTGAAGAGCAAATATAAAATTTCATGGTATTTAAAGCTATTATGGTAAGTCTGTGATTAAAGACAGTGTAATTTGGCAGTCATGAAAACTATTTTGTTTCTTACCAAAAATCCACAAGTTGTTATCATTTGTAAAAATAATAAATTTCTTCAGAATTGTAAAATGATTCCCAATGTTTTCTGAAAAATAAAACATGTTACATTTATTTAACTCTATTTTAAATGTCTTAATGTAATAATGTGGTGCTCACTTATGGGATATACCTAATCCTGAATCTTGCAAATATTTTTATCTGTGACCCATAATAACAAAATTATGTTATATCACAACTTAGGACACACACACACACACACACATATACCCACCCCTCTCCTGCCACAGTAAGAAACGTATAAATGTTGCCAAAACAATATTTGGAGAATGTGCAAATGCACTCCATAATTACTGTTCTATTTTATTCCATTCGGTTTTATTTGGGGGTGGGGGTTGGTATTTCCTATACCTTGATTTTATCACTCACTAATAGATCACAACCCACAATTTGAAAAAAATCTGTTCTAGTTAATATAATTGGCATTTAAATCATGTACCTTATGGAGTTCAAAAGTAAGCCAACCTTACTGAGATGTTACACAGAGTATTATTTAGAGAGCTGTTCAGAGCAGACTACAAGATGGGTGATTAGAGGCCTTTAATATGCAGGGAAATTTGGGAGATGACACATTTGCTTGAGTGATGTGTCCACACCACCACCGTTTTCCATACCTACCCTTCCTGTGCACTGTCCCTAGTACAGCCTAGAAAGTGAAAGGATATATAGACATATTGTTTGCAGTCAGGAAAAACTAGATTTAAATCTAGATGTCATTTATTGAATGTTTGATACTAGGTATATCCTAGAGTTGTCATAACAAATCACCACAAGCAGGGTGACTTAAAGCAAAAACTTATTTTCTTACAGTTTTGGTGGCTAGAATTCCAAAGTCAAGGTATTGTTGCTGCCATACTCCTTCTGAAACTTATAAGGCAACCCTCCCTTGCCTCTTCCTGACTTCTAGTGGTTTGCCAGCAATTTTTGGCAACTCTTGGCTCGCAGCTGCATAAGTTCAATCTCTGCACCTACCATTTCTCCTGTACGTCTCTGTCTTCACATGGTGGTCTTTTTATAGGAACATCAGACCTATTGGAATAGCAGCTCACCTTTCTCCTGCATGACCTCATCTGTAAAGACCATGCTGAAATAAGGGCACATTTTCAGATAGAGTTAGGACTTCAACCTATTTTTTTCTGGAGGAGACACAATTCAACTCATTAATACTAGGAAACTCATTTCTCCACACTCTATTGTGTCTCAGATTTTATCCAGCAATGATCTGCAGTGTTATAAATTATATCTTCATTGTCAGGAGATTTGAGAGAGGACAACTGATTGAAAAGAAAAACAAGTCCTATTGTTTGCAAGTCACAAAACGGCAGGGGAAAAATGTATTTTAACTTGCAACACCACGTAGGGCTGTGCGCCTGCTTAGCACTCAGAATCACCTCCAGTGCCACTCCTAGGCTGCGTTCAACTTGGAAATTTGACAAAAATCCCATTTTTTTCTCTCTCCTCTTCTTTGGCTGGTAAATCATTCTGAATCTCTACAGTCATCAATTCCAATGTAACAACTCTAGCACAGATCATTGTTGTTTAGTTACATTTGCAAGAATGCTGAGCTTTGGATTAAAAAAAAAAAAGAAAAAGAAAAAGAAAAATCCTTCAGCCCCATGAGTTTCCCCTGCTGAACCAGAGACTGGAAAATAAATGTTTTCACCTTTAATGACCTCCATTGTCCTGACTTCACAGAATCCCCAGTGGGTGGCTAATCCTTTGGAACAATACAGTACAGATGTTTCACATGATAAGAAGGCTAATTCCAGACCAATCAGAGCTACTCCAAATGTCAGCACACCAAAATAAAGTTAAGATATGGGGCAAACAGATGCACCCTTCAGAGTCTGATCCCTTTGTCAGTGAGGTCATTCTACAGCAACGGGTGTTATCTTTGCTTTGTTTAAGGCAATGGCAGCTTTCCCGTTAGTGAGAACTGAGCTGCTCTGGCTCTTCTCTTGTATTTACACTGTTCACTACTTTCAGAAGTTCCTCTCTGGACAAGCACTACTCAACACCGTCTGGACTTACATTCTCTTTTGTCTCTATAGAAAGTACTGCCATGGTTTTAAATATTAATAATAAGTAGTCCAGTTGTAATTCAATAATTAGGAGCAACATTTTGATTAAGTCCCCAATTTTCCACTGTGAGATAAATAATTCTTTTGCTTAAATTAAAAAACAACAACAAACAAACAAACAAACCTTGTGGCCCTGGCTGGTGTTTCTCAGTGGATTAAGCACCAGCCTGTGAATCAAAGGGTGGCTGGTTCGATTCCCAGTCAGGGCACAAGCCTAGGAGGCAGGCCAGGACCTCAGTAGGGGGCAAACAAGAGGCGATCGCACATTGATGTCTCTCTCTCTCTCTCTTTCTCCTTCCCTTCCTTTCTCTAAAAATAAACAAATAAAATCTTTAAAAAAATGTTGCAAAGTCTTGTGGAATTTTGCAGATAAATGCTAAGCATCTTTTATTTTTATGTTTGCAGTAAAGGTAATTCTACTATTCTAGCAGTCTATGAAGTAATAATACAAGTGTAGTTAATATTAATAATAAATTTAATGCACTTATTTAAAAAATTATTTATTGATTTTAGAGACAGAAGAAAGGAGGGGGGAGAGAAAGAGAGAGAGAGAGAACATCAATTCGTTGATCCACTTATCTGTGCACTCATTGGATGCTTCTTATATGTGCCCTGACCTGAGAACGAACCTGCAACCTACCTGAACAATACTCTAACCAACTGAGCTAACCAGCCAAGGGTTACACACATTTCTTACATATATTTTATTTTACAATTTACTCTGCCACCTATAGATTAATGTTTTCTTGATTCCAAAGACACATGGACTAAACAACAGTTTTGGGGGGATGACTGACCTTTTTTTCACTTAAAAGATTACATTCAATGACTATTCAAATGCAAGTTTTTTGTCAGCTTGTAAAACACTTAAAATGTAAAGAAACATAAATGTTAAGGTTGAGAAAATGAAGAAATCCAAACTAATTCCCATATTGTTGAGAACTAGAAAATGTTTTGATAAAGTAAGACTATTTAGATGTCTCAGACTATATATTATTTTAAAACACATTTAAAGTTATTGTTAAAAGTAATTATTTGGGAGATGTAAATGGTAAAAATATTTTATGTAATTTATGAGATGATTTCAGTTTTCTTTGTAAACATTGACTGACTTTAAACTCAGTGACTGGGCCTCCTTGCCAGCTGCAAGCCATGGGAAATCACGCCCAATTTTCTTGTGTTGAAGTCAGTGGAGTTGCCGAAAAAAAAATAACTGGAAGTGTTAAGTTAGGGCAATAGACTACGCTGTTGCATTGGAAAAAAACCTGTGGCCTATAAATCCTATAACAATTTTTTGGTTGAATTTCTGGGTTAAAATGAGGTAAACAGTAAAATTTTTCTCCCTTTGTGGGGTGGGTTTTGCAGAATAATTATGTCCCTTAGCCAATAATTATGCTCCTCTCCATTTTTGTTCTTTCTTACTCGTATCAGCAAAATATCTTAATATCCTCCCCAGCAATACCAACTGAAAGTTTTGTTTTAATTCTTCTTTGCTCTTCTTTTAAAATTTCCTGGTTTTCCTTTCACTTGTTGAGGTAAAAAATTGATAATATTTTAGTAAAAATAAATAAAAGTTATGTGCCTATTTAGATTGTTTATACCATAATTTTTGGGGGATAATAATTTGTACCCACCTAGGAGTTCAGTTATTTCTGGGCATCAAGATCAGCTACTTATCAACACTGCTGCCGTTTGGACACAAAGAAGTCTCTGTCTCTCTGTCTCTCTGTCACACACACACACACACACACACACACACACCCCATCTCTCTATCTGTATGTTTTTGAGTCTGTTTTCCTTCTCTTTTTCTCTCCCTTTCACTTCTTGTATCTCTTTTTTGATCTTTCTTCCTTCTTTCATTCTCTTTGTTGGTCCATCGGCCTTTATTCAACTGTTTCTTTCTTTTGGGCTCCAGTACTTTTGTTATCAATAAAAATATCTCCTGGTAAATTTAAAGTTGAAAATATGGGCACAGAAAGTTACAGTTATACGGTTAAGTCAGCTCAACTATGTAATGCACTCACCTTTGTACAGCAAAGTCTTATATATAAGGAAGCTTTTGATTTTGCTTCTTTGCTTATTTATTTTTCTTCTATTTCTTTAATAGATAACAATATTAGAATATTATTAAAATCTGTAAATCTGACCAATAGATCAGCTTTGTCAACAAAACTATGGCCAGACTATTAACATGTTCGTTTTAGGTTATTGTCTCAACCTAGACACAAGAGTTGAAGAGTTAGTAGCCCTAAACATTTTTAAGATGGTAGTTCTGAGAACATGTTAGCCAGAAGAAGTTAATCCATGTTTATGTTTTTTTCCAGGAGAGGCCAAGGCTTCCTACCTCTTAGGTTATAATCAATTTATGAAGTGGCAGTTAAAAATAGAGTAGCATAATTTAACTCAACAGGCTTGATTTTTATAATGTTCATTTAAACACTTTGCCCATTAAATGTTGATGTGGTCTTTGCATTTGAAAAGACCCTTATGGAACCTGACTTATATTTTGAAAGTCTGCATTTGGCTACTGGCTTACTTTATTGTAGTGTTCCCATAAAACCTTAATACCAGTGTTTAAGGAAAAAAATGAATAAATATCCAAGCCAAATTGATACTAACAACAAAAGAACATCCAAAAGTTATAGAAGTTTGGAATCTTTGGAAAAGAAGAGAATACTTTTTTAATATTAATAAACATTCGGGGATAAAGATGGGAAGAAAATGCAGTGTTTGGATCCAATTGGCCTTATAAAAAGGACAGATAATTTAACAATCTACAAAGAATTCCTTAGAAGCAAAACCCAGGAGATCCACTAGACCTATAAGCCTTTACAGTGAAAATTTGTGGTTTGTCACAGTGTATAATATTACTTATTGTATGTAACAGTATATATAGTCTGTAACATTAATTGTGATTCATTAATAAATGGATTGAATGTTGCATTAAATTAAGTCAAATTCATGAGAACTATATTGAGACATTTTTGCTTTTCTATTTGAGCAGATCCTTTCCTCTAAAAATATGTTTTATTTAATTCATTCTGAAGAGTTATTGTGAATTTCTTGAACTATTTCATAATTTTGCATTTCTAAATGTTAAGCTAATAAGAAAACTATGCTTGAAGATAACTATCTGAACATGTGTAGACTCATTCACCATACTGAAAAAAAATCTTCAAATATTCTGGGAAATTCCAGCTTAAAGCCTGAGTGAGAGAGAAACCTTATTTAAAACAATAAGGTCTTTCTGGTCACGTGCCCTATTTCCTGATCCATTGTATTTGGCACCAGGAAACAACCTGGCATGCACCCCTGAAAAATCCATCAGCAACTGTGTCAACTTTATCACTTCCTGAGCTCATGCTTGCAGGAAATGGATATACAAACTGCGATTTCAAAGGGCAAAAATTACTCTTTGCCATTTGAAAAACACAAAGTATATATATTTAATACTTACTTGCTTTCTTCGTACAGTAAATAAGCTGGAAATCCATCCTAACAATAGGCAATGATACATCAATCAAGCCTTGATTATGAAATAAAATTAAAAATACATGACCTATATCTCTAGTTGTTTGTTGTAAGTGCTTTTTAAAAGCTGAAACAAATGATATGAATTTAAGTCTGTATGGAAGAGGTGGTAAGGGAATTGGCACATGCGATGCATGCCAAACTCAGGGACGCTATCGATACTTCCAGAGAGAAATAGTTATTTTACTTACTGTACGAGAGGTAACAAGTGGTCAGAGTGATGACCCAATGAGAAAGAGGATTCACACAGCAGAATGGCATAATGATAAAAACTACTTTTCACTGGGGATTTTTAAAGAAATGAAAATATGCAAAATGTTACTGTATATTGCATTCGATGTTACTGTATAAGTAAAAGAGAATTTAAAAAACAGTAAGTATTGGTGACCTGATATGTTTATGTTTTAGCCTTGGACTATAAAACAAAGTCATCCTTGGTCCTATTCCCTCAGCATCAAGCTTGGCTACTGGCCCTCACCTGATTATTTACAGAATTTGCAGCTGAGATATTAATAAGTGATCATTGCTAAATATGCACTTCCTAAAAAAATAGTCTTGGCTTTTTACTTCCAAGCTTTATTGCCTTTCTAACTACACAAAATTTCTTCCAAAGGACTTGGCTTTCCTTATTAGCTAATATGATTAGCTAATACTTGGTCAATGAAATGCAGGTAGTCCTTGAATGAACTGGACATTAGAATGACCTAAACAGTCAGGCAGGCAGACAGAGCACAAAAAGTGAAGATAAAACAAACAAACAAACAAACAAAAACCTGAGTTTCCCCCCCCCCCCGCCCCCGCTTCTTTCCTAACACCTCTGTCTCTGAAATACAGATCGTATTTATATTAGACTGATGATTTGGGAAACAAAGAATTCCAGATTATTTCTGTATTCATATACCTAGCCATGTCTCAGGAATACTTTTTAAAGTTTCTATAATATTTCAAATCTCTTTCACAGGCATAATTTGGATATTGGAATTCTTGTTGTGTAATTACGAATACTGAACCCAGTGACATGAAAGAGTCATCCACATCACATAAAGGTTAAGTAGCCCATCTCCTGACTCTTGACTTCAATGCAGTGTCCAAATGTATTTCATGAGCCTACAGAATCTTAAAAGGATTGAGCTGAGACCTCATATTCAATCATAGAGAGGAGGCTGGGTCATCTCACTGGAAGGTTCCCCAGGCATACCAACTGTTAGGCCACCAAGGCAAGTACATTCGGATCCCTCTTACATGTGGAAAGGAGCTTTGAAAGCTACCCCGTAGCATTCTGTCATTGCTACCCACAGATTATCACCATAATTACTTAAGCACTAAATCTAAATTTGAATTACAAGTGTGAAAAAGACTGACTGATGAAAGATTTAAAAGTTAAATTCTAGGACCTTGAAACAGGCCTCCAACTTAATTTCATGAAATAATGCAATCTAAAAGTGCTTTAAGTATCAAACAGTAGAAAAAGACAAAGAAGTATATAATTAATATGAGCAACCCAAGGAGAAGGGGGTAATAATAAATACCAAATGGTATATTTGGCATTTTTCCCCAGAATTTTAAAAGATACATCTACAAATTATTTTGTTTGGAATATGAAACTATAAAATAAAATGCAGAAAATACCAGACAATTATAGTGACCTGATATTCTTTATTAATAAAAGTAAAACCAAAATGTGGAAAGAGAAATGCTTTCAACTCAACTGAAAGTAAAATTGCTCTAAAAAGCCAATTTTATACTAAAATAAAGAAAATAAAATTCTGCTAAAATAAACAAAGCAAATGAAGTTCATAATTAACAGAAAAAATAGTAGGAGATATTCCAGTAAATATTAATATTATTTTAATATTAAATCCAAAGATAAACTAGGCTGCTAATGGTGACAACAAATTCTATGTCACTATAGTAAAAGTAACTGATAAACATGTTTATTCACTACAAAGATGATTCTCATTATTCTTAGTTACTTCACTGTGCAATGCCACCATGAAAATTGAGTCATTTACTCCTAGGAGAAATACTGGATTAGGCTCCTGTGAGTCTCTGGTAACAGTATTTTTTATCAATGGATCAATATACAACCTGGTTTAAAGTATGTTGCAGTTTAAAGACACCTTATTTAGTATGACTGTTGATTCTTTAACATTGAACTCAAAGCCAACAGCACTACAAGTCATTGATGAATAAAATTTATCTAACACACGTATTGTCTTCATAAGGCATCTTACGACTCTCTCAAGTCTGTCACACCAGACAATAATTTTCGCACTGTGCTAAATGAGAAAAAAACAGCGCTAAATCAACTGTGAAAAGGACACCTTTATGATAGGAGAGCTGAAAAAAGTAAGGTAAAATGTTCTCATCTTGAACCACAAATGAGAACGTATGTGACAGGCTTATCATTTTTTTCCACTCTGTACATATCTACAAATGACTGTGCAAGCATTACAAATATCAAATTGGGAGTACGGATGTTTACAAAGAAGTTTTACTGAATACTTGCATTCGCACGTTGGGAATCTGTGAATAATGGGGATTGACTTAGTTGCTGAGAAACCTCCAAATCTCTGAACGAAATTCAGTACTTATTGTACTGATCTCTTAGCAGTTATACCCCCTGCCTTTTTGAAAGTTTCCCTCACTTGAATTACCATAACATCACACTCTTCTTCCAGATGCTCATCTCCCGTGGCTTCCTCTTCTGTGTCCTTCATGGGTTCCATCCCCGGCACCACGTTTGTAAAGATGGAAATTCTTTTAGGACCCATCCCCAGACCTCTTCTCCTCTCACTTTGAACACTCCCTACACAACCTCATCTATACTCAGAAGACGAACAAAATTGTATCTCCTGCTCAAATTCCTCTTCTGAACTTCAGGCACATATGCAACAGACTACTAGACAGTTCCCCTTCAGTGTCTCAAAAGCACCAAGAAGCCAATGTGCATAAAATTGAATTTATGATCTTCTCTACAAAACTTGAACTTACAAGCTGAGGAATTTATGAGGGAAAGACACTTTTATAGCATGGGTCCTGGGAAATATTTTGAGAATGATTTTAGGTAGCACACAGTGAAAGAGATGATTCTCTTCTCCCTATTAAACAGCTGAGGCTATTTGGAAAAAGAAAATGCAGACAGGAAATGTCACAATCCAGCCACACATAAGGCCACTCTGTCCTAAGGCCACAGATCTTGAGAGAAGGAGGAAGGGTACATTTTTTCCATTTTCAAGCTGATAGTTATCTTCTTTCCAGACACAGAATATACATGGCCAACCCTACTTGTCCTTTGGTATTTTTTAAGTCTAGTTTATAACTTTGTAGCTTATAAAAATCCTTTTTAGATTCTGATAATAAGTTGACTAATAGTTTTGATTTATTATTTTCTGTGTCTTCATAGCACTTAGTGGGACTTTTAGAAAGATCGTCTCAAAAGAAGAAAGCCAATGAAATTTTACACTACAGAATAGTCCATTAAAATATTGAATGCTATTACAGAAGTCTTGAAAAACAATTATTATAACACTAGATATTTTCACAGAAAATTTGGAAATTTGGAAAAATATACCCATGTAAAGTAAAAAATAGAGCCAATAGGTTTGTTTAGCATATTGTACTTTTTAAGGTAGCATTAGCAGCTGAAACGGACACTTCTCCAAGTTTCAGGGTTTTCTTTGTAATTGTTCTTCATGTAACAGTCCGATGAGTCCTTGGTGAGTGACCTTCCACAAAATTTAGAAGCCAACCTTCAGGCATATGGCACTTACTTGTGCTAAAGTTTTGGAGACTTAGACTTGAGGAAACAGTATAGAAAAAGGGACAATTGCTTCTTAACCAGCCAAAAAGATAACACTTTATTTATTCTTAGAACAAATGCCACTAAAATCATCTACTTGATGACTGTTTCTCATCATCAAATAGCTAATCACTTCAGTGTGAAAAATATCCTCAATATATGTAAATATACTAATCCATTATGGAAGATCCTTGAGATCAAGGACTTCTTTGTTTTGTTTACCTTTGTTATCCATGTTTCTGTTGCTATTTTTCTCCTTATGTTAATTCTAGCCATCTTGACTCACAATCTGAAAGTCTACATACTGCTGATTCTAATTATATGACCTCCAAAAGAGACAAAACTATAGAGAAGGTAAAAAGATCAGTGGTTGCCAAGCATATGGAGTGATGGGAGGATAATTGAATAGACCACACTTAGGGAAGGTGAAACTATGCTGTGTAATAAAGTAATATATATTGTAGATGTATTATATATTATAGATAAGTATTATAAGTTAATATATACACATATGTCCTTGCTTCTTAGCTGAGAAAACCTGGAAGCAAAGACATCCCAGTAGCAACCAAACACCAGGCTCTCAGCTCTTGAATTATAATATTATCCTTCAATAAAAAGAACTAAGACCCCTGGAAAATGACTGATTTTTCCAAGGACAAGACTAGGAAATACACAAGATGACCTTGAAGCACCTTGTAGTGCCCCAACATAAACAAGTATGCGAATGAACATAAAACCATAATATCATGGAAAATGAGCCAATTAAAGGAGCTTTCAATGGCCCAAGCTGTAACAATTTGAGCAAGAAAATAGACAGAATGACATTAGATTTTATCCTAAAGGATAAAATAAATATCTATGAGTCTCTACTGAGATAAATAAATGATCGAATATTTTAATAACTGATCCAGGAGAACCAAAACTCTTGTATAATAGAATTCCAAATAATTTATGTAGATACTCTATTCTCAGAGGTAACATAACACTCTACTTTTTAAGAATACATTTCACATAGAGACTTCCTTCCCAAGTGCAATAAGAAAAAAGGGAAGAAAAATAACTTCACAGTACAAAATCCTGGCAAATACTACTTCAACCAAGTGATTGTGGTCACCATAAATCATGTTGATAGTATGTATACTTATCAAATAAAAATGGCACTTCAGCTCTGTGATCTTTTTCCCCAAAATAAATAACCCTGGGCTGATCATGAAAAACATCAGACAAATTCCAATAAGGAACATTTACAAACTACCTTTGTATTACTCCTCAAAACTTTCAAGGTCATCAGAAATAAAGTCTCAGTAATAATCACAGCCAGCACAATGCTTAAGGGGACAGGACAGCCAAATGTAGTGAGGTATTCTGGATCATATCCTGGAAGAGAAAAAAGATATTCAATAAAGGCTAAGGAAATCTAAATAAAGCATGGGCTTTTGTTAATAACCATATCTCAATATTGGTTCTTCAATTGTGACAAATGAACCTGTATGATGCTAATAAAAAGGGAAACTAGTTAGAAAGTATATGGGGACTCTGTAGTATCTTCACAATTTTTCTGTAAATCTAACTGTTCTAAAATTCAAAAAGCTTATTTAGAAAAGGTTGGGCATTCTCCCTTTTCCTCCATCACCCCACGCTTCTATTCTGTTAGAACGTATAGTCACTTCCATTTTTAACCATGATGCATGCCTGTTTCCAAGCATATATGTCTTAAGTACATCCTCTAGAAAGAAAAACTTTAAGTAAGCATCAAAGTATTGACACTCTACATGTGACATACCAACCCAAGGATAGGAAAGTGAGAAAATAACAAAAATGCAAATGATGCAAGAAAATAGGTGAAACCACACAATATAGTACATTGCCATATTAGCCATTACGAGTCAGAGCAATTGTTTTACCAGCATATTTGTTCAGCAGCAATAAAGTCATACCTAGCATCACATTGTAAAAGGAAGGAGGGAAGATTTATTTTACCTCATAATTCTCATTGTTTAAGGTTTTCTAGTAGGAATTATCATTTAACCTCTAGGAGAATACTTAGGAAAACAGATCGCTTACACCACAGAGTGACATTTTATTTGAGTCAAAATGGAGCGAGGATGTGATGTGAACAGGGTACCAATCAAGAGGAAAAAATAGCAGTTAAGGGAAACAGGGAAGGCATACAAGTAGTGATGTGCTGAAGCTAGCCCATGCTAGCTCTCAAAAGCTGCTTCTGAACATCTCTTCCCAAGGACACATTTAGTGGCATTCATTGGCAGCTTGAAATCAGCCCTAGTATGAACATTTATAGCCGCGAAGATTGGCAGCATAAATCAGGGTGTTTTTGTTGGTTTCTTTAGAGAACCAGTTTACCAGCACAACACAGAAAGATAGGTTTTCATACAATGACAAACCCAGCCCTAATACCTTGATCTCTGCTGCTCTTGGTTTAGTTCAAGACATTTCTGGGATCTTGTTCTACCACATTTCCTGTCAGTTCAACTGGCTTTTCTGTTCCTCAAATGTCCAAGGTATTTCCAACTTGGGGACAGTGCTCGTGCTATTCAAGTCATCTGAAAGACGTCAGACTGCTGGCCACTTTGAGTCATTTGGATCATAGCCCAAATGTGTCAGCTTTGTAAAGAATTTCTCAACCACACAATTTAAAACAATGTCCTTCTCTCTTTCTCTGTCCCCATTACTTGACACTTTCTTCCACTATTTCTTCACTCTTAAGTTACCATTGCACTTGCTGCTGCTTTCACGTTTTGTTTTTTTTTTCCCCCATCCACATAGACTACTCCCCATTGGGACTTAGATTCCTTTAAACATGACCCCAATTCTTATATCTCCATTGCTTAGAATAACACCTGGAACATAGCAGTTACTTAATAAGTATTTTTCTATGAATGTGAAATGAATGGGTTGGGTAGATTTAGACCAACACTCATAAAGTATATGAAGCACGTTAGTTCCTTGGATAAAAGTCACAAATTATTAAAGTTAAATTTTATTTAATAAGCAGTGAAAAGCATAAAATTTAAAAATGGGGTTGCTACGCTTGTAAAACTTTCAAGTGAAAAAGTTAAAACAAACCAAAGCCCTCCTAATATAACTTCAAATTATCCAGATGTTCTTTAAGAGAAAGACAGCACTTATGAAACACAGGTTTTATTATTTCCCAGTGATGGTATGATAAAATTGAATCCTTCATAACTTGTTGATAGAATCATGTAAATCTTTTGAATAAGCATGTAGCTAATAAGTATCCAGCTCTGTTTAAATTCATATAACCTTCATTTTACACTTTTCTGAAACTTCTCTAAGGAATGATCAAATATATGGGACTGTGATGAAGTAAGAAGTTTATGCATGGACACATTGTTAACATTATTTATAATAAAAATAGGAAAAATAATGTGAAGGCTAAGCAACTTATGGTTCATAAATACAGCAGAATATTAAACTTTTCTAGTTCTATAAAAATTAAAACATATAATTAAATTTAATAGCTAATGACAAAAGCACTTACATGAAGAAGAATGAAAGGATTATGGGTAATTAATTCCTTTTGTTTTGTTTCTAATTCATTTAACTTGGTGAGTATTATTCTAAGTTGAAATATATATTTATAATAACACATGAGTTGCTTTTTATAGTCTGCAAATATTATCTCTCTGATGTTTGTAGAATCTAAAAATTAACAGTGTCATTCATTAGACTCATTTAGAGAACGATGCCTAGATATTTGTAATTTAGTTAGAGATTTGGTTAGTAGAAAATTATTTTCAGGACAATGTTTCTCTCCAGAAATTAAAAAAAATAGCTTTTGTTTTTTTATCTGACCACGTGTAGCTGCGTGACCTTGATGCAATCACTGTTCCTTCATTACATGCACGTGGTTAGGTGGTTTCACAAAACAGGAGCCAATGATTCCAGATAGAGATGTGAAATACCAAGCAGAGCTGCGTCTAAGACTTCAGTTAGAATTTCACCTAAGCAAAGAGAAAGAGAGTTGCAAACAGTGAATACTTCCGTGAACATTATGGTTCGCCAGGATTCCATTTTAGCTGTGAAAAATCCATTTCCTCATTTTTCTTCCTCCTTAACATAACATAACAGATGATGGTACATTCATTTTTTCATACATTATGGCTTTTATCCCTTGCATTTTACAACCACAGAATGGTCTACACTACAATGATATCCAATTGTGTACCATTATAGAAGGTATGGACTTTAAACTGAGAGGTCTGAGTTGCAGTATTGATTCCATTTGTGACTAGTTTATGCAACCTTAGACAAAGCCGTTACATTAGCTATGTCTGAGATTCCTCATCTCAAAATCCAGACACAATGTCCATTGGAAAGATTCACTGTGAAGAAGAAATAAAGTGTAGATTTGAAGTGTCTGGTGTGCAGAAGTTTTTCAAACTGTCAGTTGCTGTTACTGTAATGCTGCCTACTGTCTAAGCATGTACAGATGATTACTTTCTCCTGAAGTCAGCGATCACATCATATAGAGCGACACAGAGCATGATTATTTGTATTCCTTGCAACTTCTAGAACACCGCCTGGAGTATCTTATATATTATCTGCATAAATATTTATGGATAGATTTACTGACAATAAGATAACTTTATGGTCAAAGAGGGCTATATAAATCTAAAACAGTTTTTCCCTTTTTTATTTTTTGAGTGTTACTTTTACCACAAAGTTCGTACAAATGAAGATTCTATTAATCAGCACATCCCACCTAAAAAAAACTTGTTGGTAATTCTTCTGTTTGATCAAGCTAATTAAACAGAAGACACACTTGATATTGTTGTTCTATTTAACACAAATATCTTCACAAAACATTCTCACAAATAATAATCAGGTGCATTTCTTAAAGACATAAAAACTGCTAATAGCATTGACTTTAAGTAAAGTCACCATCATTTTACGGCCTGTCAAGATTGTGCAAATACACACAAGGAACATCATTTATTTGAGGACCGCTGTTATTTTAACAGGTATATATTTAAATGTGTCTCATACCACCAAGAGATTTTGCCTCTATAGTCACTGGGAAAGGGTCACAATTGCTTTAATCTGAAGAATAATATCTACATGTCACTGCTCAGATGCAAATCGTCCTCTGTGAAGCAGCTCCTTGAGATGATTGATAGGCGTCACCTTCAGCCCATTGCGGATGGATGGCATTTGGTAAGGAAACAACTCCTGTAATATGACTGTCAGGTCCCCAAAGTCATTTGCTGACCACTCCCAGTGCACACTGGCTCTGCAGTCCAATGTATACACCGGCTCTGGCTGTGGTTGGAATTCTGGCTCACTGGCTGCTATTATTGTGACAGCCACGTATCACCAAAAAATGGAACCGCATTGGAGGTTATCTTCTTCCAAATGGATAGGAATGCCATTAAAAACAACTTGAACAGCAGTTTCCCCTCATTCTCTGCTCCCTGCACAGCCTCCTTTCCGGCCAATCAAGTGAAATGCTTGTGAAAGTTAATAAAAAACACTTTCTCTAATCTTGACTGATGAAAATTTTATATTTATTTTATGCTTATTTTAAATTTTAATTTAATGATGTTGTTGGAACTGAATTAACTTTGCATTTTGGTGGTATGACTAATGATCCCCTATAAATAAGTGCGAAGCAGTCCACAGATTAAATGCATACAGACTATAAGGACTTTACACACTTAAGATTTTGTTTTTGCAAAGCAATCTTCTGAATTTCCAATTACATGCAAAACATTACGTTGAATATTCTATAAGAAGTAATTATGATTAAATCAATATTCCTGGTCTCAAAAAGATTAATGCTCTGGTTAGTGTTTCAGTGATTTTACTTAATTTCTGCAATAATACTTATATTACCTTAATAGGAATGGTAAATATTGGATTTATTGAGTATTTCATGTGTTCCAAGTACAGATTTGTGAAGACAGGATGGATGTAGAGTGCATGAGTAATGGAACTGTGTGTCCTACTGTAAATACTGATTGTGACATTTAGCACCCATTTTGGTCTAGAATAAGTTAGTCAGTTAGCCTTCCTGAACTTCATTTGCAAAAAACAAACAAATAAACAAAAACTTGTAATGGTAAAAAAAAATGGTTTTCATTGTTATATAAGGACTAGATGTATGTAAAGCAACTAGGATCTAATAACATACAGGGTCCAGCCGAAGTAAGGTCTCCTTGAGTGTGGTTAGTAGGGAAATAATATGAGTAAATATTTTATAGTGTTAATTTGAACATTTCACCTAAAATGTCATATGGCATGCCTAAGTGTGATATTGTTGTCGCAGAATTACATGCTTATGATTTTGTAATAAAAAGGGGTGTTGTTTGTGCTGGACCCTGTATAATGTAAATGTTTGTGCTATTCATAGAGTTGGAGAAGAAAAAATTTTTCCCTACTCCCCTAGGTTCCTCTGGCTAGTCTAAGGGTTAAACTGACATGTGCTAGAGTAACAGAAAAAAATGAACACATTTAATTATATATGGATATACTGGGGTTCCAGAAGAATATGAAGTCCAAGGACAGGGTGGGCAGGTGATGTATAAATGCCATCTTGAGCTAAGGAGGATGGGTAGTGGTTTGGGATTTCAAAGAGGAAGAAGATAATTTGTATAAGGATTGGAAAACAATTGTTTGGTAAACAAATGTGTGCTGCGCCATGCAGAGACAGTGGGACGCAGAGTGGACCCTGATCTTTAGGCCCTGCGGTCTCCCCAGCACACAAGTTTATATTAAACTATAATTTGTGGTGGTGATAAATTCCTTCCTGATGCAGGCCCTCTCTCTAAATTCTTTTGTGCAGTAAGTTCAAAGTCTCTTCCTGAGTCTTGTTTTTTAAAAATAAAATCAGCCCTATGCCACAGAAACAATTTTCTTTCCTACAAGAACATTACAGTAGACCACCCTTGTCCATAGCCTCACTTTCTACGGTTTTGGTTACACAGTCCATGGCTGTCTGAAAATATGACATGGCCAGTTCCAGAGATGAACAATTCATAAATGTTCAATTGTGCACCATTCCGAGTAGCCTGATGAATTCTTCCACCTCCTACTTTGTTCCACCAAGACATGAATCATCTTTTGTCCAGTGCATTCATGCCATTCACCCCGCCACTTCAGTCACTTAGTTACCAGGTTATCTGGTAACTGTAACCCAGGTTATCATCCGGTAACCTGGGTTACCAGATGGGCTGTCATGGTATTTCAGTTTTTGTGTTTGAGCAGCTCTTATTTTACTTAATAATGGCCCCAACACATGAGGGTAGTAATGCTGACAATTCAAATAGGCCAAACAGAAGCATAAAGTGCTTTTGTAAAGAGAAAAGGTGAAAGTTCTTGACTTCTTAAGGAAAAAAAAGTGTATGCTGAGGTTGCTAAGATCTACAGTAAAAACAAATGTTTCCATAAAATTATAAAGAAGGAAAAATAAATTTTGACTAGTTTTGCTTGTTGCTCCTCAAATTGCAAAAATTGCAGGTACAGTGCATGATAAGGGCTTAGTTAAGATGGAAAAAGCACTGCATTTTGAGTCAAAGACACGAACCCAAAACACGTCCTGATTAGCAGCAATGGGCTGCTCCAGAAAACATGGAGCCTGTATGAAGACTTCAGCAAGGAATCCCCTGAAACTAGTGATGGCATGCCATGCCATTTACTGCAGATAAGGACAGTGCTGCAAAAATAAATAAACAAACAAACAAACAAGCAAATGGTTTGGACTGAATGATATAAAGATTACTGGAGAGGCTGCATCTGCCAATGAAGAAGCTGCTGCTACATTTCCAACAGAGTTAAGGTTGTTTAGAGTTCGGTACTATCTGCATTTTCAGGGTTCCAGCCATCCACTGGGGGTCTTGGAACATATCCAGTGCATATAAATACCGACTGCTGTATACATATACTCAGTATCCTTTAATTGTTGATGGAAAGATACTTACAACATGGGTAAGGAACCTAAGGCACAATAAATTTATTTTATTTTATTTTATTAAAGATTTTTTATTTATTTATTTATTTTAGAGAGAGGGGAAATGAGGGAGAAGGTGAGGGAGAGAAATATCAATGGGTAGCCTCTCCTACGTGCCTTGACTGGGAACAAAGCTACAACCCAGGCATGTGCCCTGGCCAGAAATCGAACCAACGGCCTTTCACTTTGAGGAATGACACCCAACAAACTGAGCCACACAGGTCAGGACAAGGCAGAATAAATTTAAATAATTTGCCTAATGTATCAATATCATGAGAAAAAGAAACTAGTTCTCAATTTAGATCACTCTCCCTTTAAACCTAATTTTCTGTTACATGCTGGAAGCACTTTCCCAAGTCACACAGTCAATCCAGTCCAGGGCTCTCAGGGCTTTGTAGTTACAGCACAGAACACGATGGGTCCCATCAAAACAGTGCCAAGCACAGAGGGTGTACAGAACAGTATTAAATAAGCAAGGTTAAGGGCAAGCCTAAGGGGACTGATGCGCAGGATCAGATGACCATTGCGTAAGGACTTCATGGTACAGTGTGGCAGACCCTTCTGCATGGCATGGGCCCAGCTCCCACTCAGACATGCACAGGACCCACGCCCACAGATAGGTTCTCTTGTGGGTAATCAGATTTGCAATAGATCTAAGCTGCTTTTTGCTGAAAACTCCCTCACCCTGCAAATGCTTACTATAACTTCCTAAAATCCATGCTGAGCCTTGCAGGGACCAGCGTGATTGGCTCAACCACTTTTGCCTTTTCATTCGCTAATATCCTTCTTCTGTGATGTGATTAGGGGCATTGGCTCCTTTGGTTGTAACTAGGGCTTGTTATAAGTGAGTGAGGACCATCTTGTAATGTGAGGAGATATTAGAATAAAGGCCTGTCATGGCGGAGGCTGTGGCTTTTGCTCCTCTTGAGAGAAAAGCCACGTTGTCGTCCTTATTCCTCCACCAGACTCGGTAGTCCGTGTGAATGTTTTATTTCATCCATAATGACTGGGACACTGCTGGCCGGTGTCCCCATCACTACAGCTGGGCCTGGAATCCGAGTGCTGAGTTAATGTGAGGGATGTTGGCACAAGTCCCGTTTTCAAGGAAAATGCAGTACATGTATGTCTGGGTGAGTTTAGAAATTTTGTGCACGAAGACAGATGTGCTGGATAGCTGCAATCTTGGATGGAAATAAGGAAAATCAGGCTTTTGGACAGAAGGCTTCAGCAGAACTTAAAGTTACTCAGCAGATGACTTTGAAAACAGAGCACTTAAATAATCATGTGAAGAAACCTGATACAAGAAAATGAATGAACAGATTATGCCCCATCTCAACTCATTCAATTTTTATAATGAAAAGGGAGAAATCCTAAATATAGTACCGGGCGGATGGAACTAAATATATCAACGTGCCAGTTTCTGCCAACAGGCTCACAGGACATAAACCCTGGTGTCAGGTAGAAACCTAGATAGGAAGGCGTATCATAAATTCATACAACACCAGATCTCAGAGGGCGCGGACTAGAGACAGCAGGCCTCTTCCAATAAGTTGGGTATTACCAAAGTACAAGTAGATTTTATTTTTAATGGTTCAGGGCATGATGCAGAAGGTAAGAGTTGTGTGTGTGTGTGTGTGTGTGTGTGTGTGTGTGTGTGTGTGTTTATAAGGAGATCAGATATGTTATTGGCTCACAAACACATCAATGATACTGAAGGAATTCAGGATATGCTATCCCAAAATGTGTCACTTTGGCATATTGATCGTTTTAACTTACTGGCACTTGAAACACAGCAGACGTAGGAAGTGCACTCTAACTTTCCTTTTTTCTTCCTCAAACCAGAAGATAAAATTTCCATGCAAATGGTGACTTCCATGTACCAGGATGAAGAAACATTCTTATCACCAAATACAGAAAATCAAGACTGAGAGAAGTCCATGCAAACACTCTTGTTAAAATAGTTCATACCTGCCATATTTTAGTTGCTTTTCTACAATTACCACTCTTTGTTCAACCTAGAGTATGGTCAGGTAGGCCTAGTCAGTTCTGTGGGTCTCTGTTTTTCTTGTGAGAACTTCCAAGTACATATAAATAAAATGTGTATGCTTTTCTCCTATAAATCCATTTTATGTCAGACCCAGCCAGAGACAGATTGTAGGAGGGCAGAGAAAAATTTCTCCTCCCCTGCAGAACAGAAAGTACTGAAATAAATTCAAGGATATTTGACAATTTAATATATTCTAATGATGGAATTTCAAAATAGTGACGCAAAAGGCTCTTTATCTTTATAAACGGTGTTGCAACAACGAGAATGACTTGGGAAATGATAAAACTAGGTTTTAATTTCCCACAACGGACTAGGATAAATTCTAATTGCATGAGATATCTAAAATTAAAAACAAACACAATCAAAACAAATATGGAAAGAAAATATGAGTGTATCCTTTAAAAATCTAGGAGGGAGGAATTCCTTAATTCTGACTTAAAACAAAAAGACAACCGAAAAATTCAACATATTTTACTATACAAAGATAAAAAATTAACTTGCAGGGGGCATTTACTAAGGAAAGTGAATAAAATCAACTGCACTAAGAATTTTGCACTATGGAAGATAATATCTGATAGAAAAACACAAGGAAAAATTGGGATTCAGAAAGCTATATCTTCCTTTGTCTTTAAGATGTGACT
This sequence comes from Anoura caudifer, assembly GCA_004027475.1. Taxonomy (NCBI): domain Eukaryota; kingdom Metazoa; phylum Chordata; class Mammalia; order Chiroptera; family Phyllostomidae; genus Anoura; species Anoura caudifer. The sequence continues at coordinate 425,295 of PVKU01000022.1, forward strand.
GGTCTTCTTTGGTTGATTCAAAGTTCAGGAAAGAGCAGTGATAGTGTGTATAAAACATTTTTTTTTCCTCTTCTGGTAGTTCAAGGAACAGTTTTTCTGAACATAGATTGCCCTCCAATTTGGTCAATTTTTATAATTGTATTCAAATAAGAATAAACAACCTAAAATAGTTATGCAGATTTTCTTACTTAAGTTTACTAAATTATAAACATCAAAGGTTTGATTAGAAACCTCATGTAGAAATACAGTAGTTTATAGCACCAATGCTATATTTTACTCATTATTTAAAAAGCAGGAAGCATGTTAATCCTCTATCTAATATTTATACATAACATGTAATCATTGAGATTAGATTATAATAAAACAAGTCAACATTCCTGATAGATGGAATAAGTGATACAATATATCCAGCTTGCCTGGCAACATCACCAGGGAAAAAAATAACCAAAATATTTACAAAAATGTTTAAGCTTCAAGAAAACTATTGGACAGAGTCAAGCATAAAGGCACACGTTCCCTAGACAGAGAAAGGTCATCTCCCAGCATAACAAATCATAGCAGCACTATACCTTTGATGTAAACAAAACAGTAAGCAATTTGAACTTGGCTCTGAGGGACCCCATGGAGGAAGCCGGTAGGGACATAAGGAGAGGCGACACTTGCCTTTATGAAAGAGATTCCGTGATGCCAGGTCTCTTGAGACAGTGCTGGCAGGATCCGCTCTGTCAGTCTCACACTCAAAATGGTCCGCATGTTTATCAAGCCTAGTGTTTTGGTTTGTTTTTTTTTTTTTTTTTTTTTTTTTTCTTTTTCCCTCCTCCTCAGCAGCCAGACTGTGAGCTGAAGCCATATGGTCAATGACTAACTGAGACGGCAGAAACGGAGAGTTAAGATACAAGCCTAGCATTGATCAAGCTAGACAAAAACACAATTGTGTAAAATTACCAAAAAAAAAAAAAAATCTCACCGTATTTCCAGTGTAGCTCTGCTAATGGATATCCTCACATCATACTAGACACCATGCATTTATTTATCTGATGGATTTCCCTATAATTTGTTTCAAACTATCTTGGCTTACAAAAATACTTTTTCCAAGAATGGGGACCACCAAGGAACAACGTAGACTCGCATACAAAATATCATTCTCCTAGTCCTGAAGTCTGAATATTATTAAACTCAATTGTTTTCCACTAAAAACAAACACCCACCCACTTATCCCTTACCAGAAAAATATAACTTTTTAAAGAAGCTTCGAGTCAAAAAAAATTTCACTGAGGTTCAAAGTTACTCCAGCAGTTCTGGGATAGGTTCACATTTTGACAATTCTTATTTTCATGTTTACATTTCTGTAAAACCTGGTGCCAATAAAACCTGCTGTCTGACATGTTAATATTGAAAGGGCTCTGTCTGTATTACAATGACCCAGAGCAAATGGGGAAGCTATCCCTTTTCACATGGACGATGGTCCTAGCAAATATTCCTCTGTATTTCTGATAACTGATACAGTTGACAGATATCAAAGAATATATGCCAGGGTTAGTTCTACGTATTTTGGCTTAAACTTAGAAAGCCAGGGAAAATACCCATTTTGAGTACGTAATTTTGCATGGGACAGTGCTAGGCATTATCTCACTGAAATCTCATGACTATCCCCAAATCAAGTAATTTGCCCAAGGCTACCCCGAGAGTATCTGGCACATCACTTTGATTAGAGATTAAACTACATGACCACAAGGTCTGTGTATCAACTTTTTATTTCCTTAGAACAATTTTTGGAGTTATAGCTGTTTTTGTTACAATGTGAACAATTCTGTAAGGGGTTTCAGGAATCCTTTGATTGTTTATTTGTTTATTTGTTTTTTTCCAGGTAAGTTAAATGAAGTTTTTGAGCAACTGAATGCTGATATTTTACTTTCATTAGTGGTTAAGTCATGATTCGATCCCTTAATGCCTTTTTCTGCTCATAAGTACACCTGTATGTTACATAATGTGTTTTTGTAAAATAATGATGGCATGATATTAAATGGCATGTTATCAAATAAAGCATTAATAATGAAAAGGGGAAGAGCATAGCTGTCCAGAAATATTCAGCACAGACAATTCAACATTTTAAGTTCCTTTAGCAGAAGAACTGGGTAGCCATGAAGTCAATCAGTCTAATTGCTCTCAAACTCATGTCAAAATGGCCATGTCCTAACTGATGCCATCAGCGCATATTGACGTGGCCTTAGATAAGAAATGCCTTTAAAACTGTATGATTTTTATCTTTGAAAAGTAACCGACTTTGCTGTTATCAATTAAAGCAAAAATTCATAAAAAAGCACATTTACCAAATTCTCTTGTTGGATGTGACATGGAGGCATCAGCACCCAAGGAAATCTTATTGCTAGATAATTTTGCATTTCTAAAGAATTTTGTACGTAATCCCTCAACTCAGAGAAAGAACGGAAGCCCAGAGAAGCTATGAGGATGAGAATGAGCAGCTCTAGGACCCATTCAAAGCTTTCCCCTTATGATATTCACTTTATTAGTCTGGATCGACTTGACCTGAATAGAGAAAAGGAAAAAGACACAGGGTTTAACATTAAGGACATGATATCCTTCACTTACTTCAAAACAGATAAGTATATGATAAAATAAACTTTTGTAAGGCTTGCCAAATTTGGAAACAATTGGATGCAAATATGTGCCTAATCTGGAACATATCTACTAATAAACATAGTGTCACTGATGCTCTCAAGCCAGCTGTGTTTTCTGTGAATTTCACTCAGTTTCCACATAGAGTTGCTTTAATGGTAAGGATAATGAAGGTATTTTCCTTCTGAAAGGTACCCAGAGGACACTGCCCCCAGGAATCATTTCATCCAACATCGAATTCTGCAATGGGAAGCAGCAGCTGCAGCAGGGCTGTCCAGCTGCTCCGTGCACCCCAGTATGGTGGAAGGGGATAATTTATCAAGACGTGACAGATTTTCTTATTAAGAATTTGGCTGACACTGTTAAATTAAGCAAAGCAGCTAGACATAATCACCCTCCAAAGTCACCAACATGATGAGTGTGAAAAAAAAAAAATACCTTTAACAGACTCCAGAAATTGGGAAGTAGCATTGAAGATGTCGAGTTGTAGACTGGTGAAGATGTGGATTTCTGACTGATGTATGTTTCTACCACAAGACTGACAGAGAAGTAACTGACTGCATGAGCTCAGTCCAAAATACGCGGATTTGACAGAGTCCCAGTAAAGTATGGACTCTGCGATACACTTCAGTTCCAAGTTCCAACATTCACACAGGCCCCAAACAAGTTTGTTGGAGAAAACACACAGCTCATGACTTGCAAATCTGTAATGACATACTTCATGAGGATTTGGAAACACTGGACTTGCAGCCCACACATTGTGAAGTGAAACACAGAGATACTGCTGCCATGGATAGGGTGATCATTTACTCAACTGTAAGAAGAGGGCGTGATAAATTAGAATCATAACTTTCGAATTAGCCTGAGCCAAAATTGCATAGGTCAAAACAAATGTGGAATGAGAAGCTGAATAAATTGCAGTGTGACTCTTTCTGGGCAGAAACTGAGAAAGATCCTTTAAGGTCAGTTCTCAAAGACAGAGCTTTCCAGCAGCTCAGGCCTTTGGGCAGCTTAAACACTGCGATAAACACCACCTAGATTAATACTCAGAAAAGCAAAAGTGCTTGCTAGTTAGAAATGAAACTAGCCAGCATGCAGAAGGGCGGTAAGCTAACAATTCTGTGAGGTTTTCTTTTGGTCTCCATATATCCCAGATTAGGCTGTAGAGGTGGAAGGCAACATTCCAAACACCAGCAGGTGCAGACAAAAACAGGCCCCCAAATGTCATCTCTCTAGTCAATGTCGACCCTCCTTAACCAAAAGACCAGGAAAACAGCACTTCAGCAAAGGAGGCACTTTGAACAAAAGCTTCTCCACTGCAGCCGGACACTGCAGAGCAAATCTGCAGCCCCAGCCCATCACACCAGCCAAGGCCCAAGGGAGGCGCTGGGACCTTTAACCTGCCCCTTTACTGGTCCAAAATTTAGCAAGAGGGAGACTCCAGAAGAGCTGACTTCCTAGTTAGAATTGGAGGAGAGGAAAACACCCACGGCGGTTCAGCAGTCAGGTGGGACGTGTGCCTTCTCACTCACCCTTTTTTGTTCTAGTCAAGTCCTCAGCTGATTGGAGGAGGCCCGCCCAGATGAGGGAGGACCATATGTTGTACTCAGAATACTGATTCAAACGTTAATCTCACCTAGAAACAGTAGCACAGGGATATCAAAAATAATGTTTAGCCGAATGTCTGGGAACCCTGTGGTACTGTCAAGATGACACATAAAATTACCATCACAAGTCAGGAAAATGTAAAGATTATGCTTTATAATTATTGTACAATTAGTATTTGCCAGATATTTTGATAAATGTCTTTTGGAATAATTCTGCAAGTTAAATAATATCACTGCCCACATTTTATAGGTGAGAAAACTAATGTCAGAGAAGAAAACAACCTGCCTAATTTTAAATGGCTAGTAGAAGACAGAATAAAGATTTGAACTATGCCATCAATGCTTATCCTGCATGATGTTGTTTTAAAATCCACATACCTTTTGGGGGTAGACACATAAGTATTACATTTTATTTTGGGTTATAAATAAATATATAATCATAATTCTAGCAGAACAGCATTGGCAATTGAGTAATTTGAAGATAACTTACTGTCTATTATAAGGGAAGCAACCAGAAACCGTGTAAGACCACAGTGGATAATAGCAGGCCCGTTACCATTTCCAGGGGTACAGGGCTTAGTGGAGAAGGCTGGGTGAAGGGAGTGGTCCAACCACAACTCTTGCCTCTCACGGGGGCAAACACCAGGAACGCTGTGACCTGTGGGTGGCGGGGTGGTGGTGAGAGGGAAAGGCACGCCTAACTCTTTCTCTCCGCTCTCCCTCCAGTCTTCTGCCTGCGCTGCTCTGCATTATCTGAATCAATAGAAAATCATAGAGCAAGAGAGTGCACTGGAGTAGTGAACACAGGACAGACAGCCGCCTGAGACAGAGAGCAGGTTGGAAAACAACAGAGAGGGAATCAACAGGGGAAAGAGGAGATGCTCAGCAATGAAAAGTAACTCTGCCATAACATGCTAAGCTGGAGTGAATGAGATGGAGATGAAGCTGGAATCAGAGGAGCCATCGGAACATACTTGTCAATACCACTTTGTCAGGGAAATGCCCCCTAACCCAGTGGAAAGGAGGGCACAGGCTGCACATCCCCAGAAAAGGCTCATATGAAGTCAACAAATTCAATTAGATGAATTCTCATGGAAAGCCTAGCTGGGTATCAGTGTTCACTAAGTGTTTTCTGCGTGGCTCCTGCAAGATGTGGTAAAAATGTCCTGCTCCCTAATTCTTACTTATTCACCGTGGATTCTTACCTGGAATGCTCACTTATTTTGAAGCAATTTCCAGTTTTCAGCAGAGTTTTTGGAATAAATATAGAATCCCATTTAAGAAAAATATCAAATCTTTCTGGAGGTGTTATTTTCTAATTTTATGAAAACAAAATATAGCATTTAAGGCATTTATTCTTTCCACCTAGTTCTCTATTCATATTCTACTTGAAGAACCTTACAACCATAGAAGGCATAGAAAAACCATACACACACACACACACACACACACACACACACACACACACACACATATATATCTCACTAGGAGTTTAACAAGGTAACTGCCTATATTAGCTAGAATGTTTTCCAATTAAAGGGTAATTATAATGACAATAACTTATGACTGGATGACTTTTTCGAAACTTTTTACGGACAATGTTGCTATCCACATTTCATCCTTTATTCAGCCAATGTTAGCTGAATATCTGTAGGCAATAAGCAATGCTGTATGCACACTGTAAATAGCAAATGATGTGATAAATAGTAAGTGATGTAAACAGCAGCTTACATCTCAGAGATGAAGACAGGAAAAACTGAGATGGGAAGAAGTGTATGCATTCAAGAAACAGGAGAGCCAGCATTGCAATAGCAAATTTAATACAAGTTAAGAGGGGTAAGGGATACAGCTGGGAGACAGGCAAAGGCCAGTTGTTGTGGGATCCAAGGGCCATGATAAGCATTTTCGACAGAGTGACGGGAAGACAGGGAAGGCCTCTGAGCAGGTGAGCGCTGTGCTCCGAGTTACATTTTTAAACAATGACCCCAGCTGCTGGGTGGCAAACGGCTTGTGGAGAAACAAAAGGGGAATCAGGAAAACTAAGCCAGTGTTTCCAAATTAATCAGAAACAAAGCCAGAGTTAAAACCCAACTATACTTTCTTAGGAAAGATGCCTCATATCATGACCCTAATTTCCTTTGGGTGCTCTGGTTTTGCTGATCGTTTTTTATTTCCTGAACAAACCAAATATTTGACTGGGGCCATCGAGTCGTGTGTAAACATAAACCTCTTCATTAGAAGCATCTGTGCTGTAAACACTTTTGAAAAAAATAATTTTCCTTCCTTCTTAAAAAGACAAATGTAGCTGTCCACACCTCTACCAAGCTACAAAAACAGACACAGATGTTTAGGGTCCTTGAGAGTTCACACAGAGGCTGGGATAACAGAAGCAGTTTCATCTGTGAATTCTCATATGGCTGTGCACACATCATGGAGCTGCTTTTAACCATGTTGTGTCCTACGGGAAGATGAATTAACTGCATGGGTGTATTTGAGTATGTAAGCCTAGTACCGAACATCACAAGGGGGTATAAAGTAGTCGATGTGCCTTTTACACTCAGCTGTTGTTATGAACTGATCGCGCCACCCCTCTAAATTGGTAGCTGAAGCCCTAGCCCCTAGTGTGTCTATATTTGTAGGCAAGGTCTCTGAAGAAGAAATTAGGATTAAATGAAGTCATAAGGGGGGAGCATCCTAACTGAATAGGGTTAGTGTTCTCACAAAGCTAGACCAGAGAGCTTACCTGGCCAAGCTCTCTCCATAAGTACACAAAGAAGTCATGTGAGTACACAGAAAGGAGGTGGAGTCTGCAAACCAATGAGACAAAACTCACAATGCACCAGCCCTGCTGGCTTCCTGATCTTGGACTTCCAGTCTCCTTACAGATGAGAAAACAAATTCCTGCTACATCATCCACCTAGTCTATGATAATGTGTTATGGCAGCTAGAGCAGACTAATATAGCTATTAAGAAACAGAGGCGTCTTTTTTGTTGTTATTTTGTTATATAGGCAAGATCACTTCATTACTAGGAACCAAGTCCAACTCTTGCAGCAGAGAGGATATAATATGAGGCATCGAACTCTTTAAGAAAATCCAATTTGAACTCAATACTAGAATTTCAGAGCATATCACAATATCAAATTTGGGAGGGCATAGAAATCCTGAAGCTACGACAGTACTGAATTATGGAAAATGAGGAATGTGGTGACTTCCTAAAATGAGTAAGTAGTTTGTGTGTATTTTCCATTTTTGGTATTAAAGTAATTACATTCTCAGCTTAATCTCACTTTACACCAAAATAGGTCTAAATATCTTGACTATCATCTGTGATTAATCCCATCCACACTGGAAAGATTTTACTTGACTTCCCTACAAAATGGTGGGTTTCACATCTCAGTCTCCGATAGGCATATGATGTGAGTTTCCAACTGTTATATTTGGGAGTGGAAGTAGGGACTACAGGGATGAAAAGTGAGCTAGTGAATTTCCTTCTCATGAAAGATGACACATTGGAGAAATTCCAGCAAAAATATCTCACCAGGGAAATAATAAGCCACGTTCTTCTGTATCAAATGCAAAGGAAAGTAGTCCACCTCTAGTTATAGGCACATGTTGTTGTTGAAAATGACTCAAGTTCACCACATCACAGGGAAAACCATCAGAAGCATACGCTTGGTAGAACCAAAGCCCCTTGGGAGAAGGGCCAAGGTTGACTTTTTCAAACATTAGACATAAAACATGCATTTTAATGCAAGACATTGAAGACCCAAACAAATCTCATCCCTCTCCCCTTTATATATATATAAATCTTTATATATATATATATAAATTTTTATATATATCATTAAAAGATACAAAGCACTGAAACTTCCATATTAAATATCCATTTGATTTTATAATAGATGTCTAAATCTTTAAGATAGATCCAAGTCAGATTGAATCTGAAGATGCAAAAATGCAGTAGCACAATAAACCGACTTCTTCCCATACTTCTAAAGATTGTTCCCAAAGCTCTTCTTGCTTCAAACATGTTAGGAGTTGCCAGAAACATTGAGGAAAGAACACTAAAAGAACAATTATCTAATATATCATGATTCAGACCATGCAAAAGTCAATTAACCCCCAGAAGCCTCAGGTTCTCTATTTGAAGAATGTACCAAATAGCATGCACGTCACGGAGCAGCCCTGAAGGCTAAATGAAGTGATAAATACAGAGTGACTAAAATATGGGTCTCTAGAGAAGAGGAAAGACACCACCGTAACTGTGAAGCAGAGGACCCAGGAGGCAAGCATTACAGAGCTATTAGAAAATAAATGTTAGATTTAACAAAGTGCTCTGGACTGGATTGTGTTCTCCCCTAATCTGTGCGCTGAAGCCCTAACCCCCAATGTGGTTGTTGCTGGAGACAGTGTCTGTGAGGTGATAAAGATTAAATGAGGCCAAGAGGATAGGACTTTAATCTTATAGGGCTGGGGGCCTGGTAAGAAGATGGAGAGTCACCAGAGCGCGAGCTTGCTCGCTCTCTCTCTCTCTCTCTCTTTCTCTCTCTCTGTCTCTCTCTCTCACTCTCATTTTGTCATGTAAGAACACAGAAAAAAGATGGCCATTTATTGGGTTGGCCAAAAAATCTGTTTTTTTATAAGATATTTTTTCCCAGAAATAATTTTGTTAGATAGTATTATAAAAGATGTCATATCAGTGTTCATTCTAAAAAATCAAAATTGATGAATTTTTGTATAGCCATTTTACTATCAAAGATGAAAGAAAATACATGACATTTTCGGCATGTTATGATTTATTATTTCAAGAAAAGTAAAAACACAACGAAAACAGAAAGATTTGTGCAGTGTATGGAGAAGGTGCTGTGACTGATCAGAAGGGTCAAAAGTGTTTTGCAAAGTTTCATGCTGGAGATTTCTCAGTGGACAATTCTCCATGGCCAGGTAGACCGGTTGGAATTGATAGTGATCAAACTAAGACATTATTTTTGTTATGCTTTAAGGGCTTTAATAATAAAAAATATAATAGTTCCACAATGAGATACCCTATTTATTTTATAGATGAGTGAATTTCAAAAAAAATCAAAATATACTATGTGATTGAGGTGTGGGGCATTTTTACATATTTTAGGCTTATAAATTGATATTAAAACATTAAATAAATAAATATTCTTGCATCGACCCTTTGATTTTGCTTCTAGGTATCCATCCCATTGGCATGTTCAGATATGAAAACAATTAAGCAATTACATATTATAAGTCATACCATTACAGCTTTTTTGGTAATGTAATAACTGAGGTTTAAACACACAGCAATGCCTATTAGGTGGGGGAGGTGGGGGGAATGGAGACAACTGTACTTGAATAACAATAAAAATTAATTAATTAATTAATTAATTAATTATTTCCTTAAAAGTAAGCATTCTATGAAATAGAATAGAAATACAAAGTATAAATGCCCCTTTATCTGTACTGCTATAGAAATGTCTCCAAATAATACTTTCTTCTTTTTCTTTTTTCTTTTTTTATTATTGTTCAAGTACAGTTGTCTCCATTTTCACCAGACCTCAGCCACCTGCCAGAGGGGAGGGGGTGGATGGATAGTGGAAGACAATAGGGGAAGGTCCATCAAGGACCATGTATAAAGGACACATTGACAAAGCCAACTGAGACATTAATTGAGAACAATCAATTCTATACCACGTGGGAGATAGCTGACATACTCAAAATATCCAAACCAATGAAGCTATTGATAAAAATGAAAAGCATATCTTTTATTTTACAGAAAAAAAGTAAACAAACTTTTTGGCCAACCCAGTACAAGTCAGGAAGAGAGATCACTAGGAATAGAACCCACCAGCATCAAGATCTTGAACTTCCCACACCTCAGAACAGTGAGAACACAAATTTCTGTTGTTTCAATAACCCAATCTACAGTTTTTGTATGGCAGCCCAAGCAGACTAAGACAGGATCCATTAAGGGCTAATTTTTGTTTGTTTATATAGGTGTTTTGCTTTGGATTTTAGATCAAGCATATACAGATACAAGCTAAAATAATAGTAAATCACATTGTCTAAAAATAAGTAAGAAATATCAGTATTACCTTCAGATTCTTGAAACAGAGTTAGCCAGTACTGGCATCTGTATTAGAAGCTGCATTTCAATGGGTCCAGCATTTCCCCCTCAGAAATCATGAAAGATTGTGCAATTTTAATGTATGTCATACCTGTATTATTAAGACAAAATGCCACAGAAGTTTGTTCAGATAAGATCATTTCACATGCATGAAAAATGCCACCAAAGGAGCATGAGACTGATGGCAGTAAAACCATATTATTTATGTAGAGTAACAGTGAGAACAAATGGCAATATTTGAAACCAGTTGGCTGTCAGAACCATATTAAAAGAAAACATAAACAGAATTAATTTATTCATTATTCTTATGCTTCATTAAGCTTTTGATTTAGTCTTTAACGCTGCCAGAAGGCAGGATAATTTTATTAAGTCTTTTGTAAAAATTATATGCGCTAGATTATTATACCTAAAAGTGCACTTTTACTGTTAATGTTTATTACTGCTTGGAAATACTGTGTCACATACATATACACTAGAATGTATATGTATGTATATACATCTGTATGCTTGGCTGTATGTGTCCATGTATTTATTTGTATCTTGGCAAAAAACAATGTGCCTACAATAGAAAATATTATTTTGGGTGGGTAGAAGCAAAGATATTGACTTATTTAATACTACAAAGAATGGCATACATTGGTCAGAATACTATTTAAACAATGCTCAAGGCAGAAATTAAAAGTTTATTGTGCAATTTCAGTTTACTTTATATGGAAAATACAGATTAAGATTGAATTTTAAAACTCACCATGTCATTTCTCTTAATCTAATATAAATTGAAAAAGCTAAAGAGTGGTATTCAATCACTAGCCTTAAATAACATGCCCTTCTATTATGCTAATAACAGAGTTCATTATGCTAATTAGATCAAGGGTACAATTCCTTTCAGGGGCCACAAAAGTCCAACTTAGAATGGCCATGCAAGTTCCTTTTTTTCTTTTTTAAAATAGTTTATTGTATTTTCCATTACATGAAACCTCCTTATGCCCCGCCCCCCCATCACCACATCACTGTCCATGTCCGTGAGTCCTTTTCTTTTATGCTCAATCCCTCCACCCTCTAACCTTCCCCCTAATACTTATCATCCTGCTCTCTAGGGATGAGTCTATCTCTATTTTGCTTGTTAGTTCAGTTAGTTCATTAGATTCCACATATAAGTGAAATCATATAGTATTTGTTTTTCTCTGATTGGCTTATTTCACTTACCATAATGCTTTCCAGGTAGTAAAGGGTAAAATTTTCTTCTTTTTTTCAGCTGAATAATATTTCACTGTGTAGATGCCCCATAGTTGTTTTATACTCTTATCTATTGATGGACACTTGGGCTACTTCCATGTGTTAACAATTGTAAATAACACTGCAATGAACATAGGGATGCTTGTGTTCTTTTGATTTAGGGTTTTGGATTTCTTTGGATATATTCCCAGAAGTGGTGGGATAGCTGGATCACAAGTCAGACTCATTTTCAATTTTTTGAGGTATCTCCATACCACTTTCCACAGTGGCTGCACCAGTCTGCATTCCCACCAACAGTGCAAAAAATGCTCCTTTTCTCCACATCCTAGCCAACACTCTTTTTGTTTGTTGATTTATTGATGATAGTCATTCTGACAGGTGTGAGGTGATATCTCATTGTGCTTTTAATTTGCATTTTTCTGATGATTAGACATGTTGAGCATCTTTTTATAAGTCTATTGTCCATCTGTATGTCCTTTTTAGAGAAGTGTCTATTCAGATCCTTTTTGTTAATACCAAACCAGTACTGCAACAAATAGTAAAGGGCTTGCTTTAAGAAAAGAAGAAGAAAAAAATTTAAAAAAGGAAAAGGAAATAAGAGAAAATAGTTTAAAAATAAAATGGCAATAAATACGTATTTATCAATAATCACCTTAAATGTAAGTGGATTAAATGCTACAACCAAAACTCATAAAGTAGCTGAATGGATGAGAAAACAAGACCCATTTATATGGTGTCTCCAAGAGATCCACCTCAGATCGAAAGTTGCACCCAGACTAAAAGTAAAAGGATGGGGAAAGGTATTGCATGCAAATAAAAAGGGAAAAACAGCTGGGGTATCCATACTTACATCTGAAAAAATAGACTTTCATATCCGGGCTATAGTAAGGGACACAGATGGATACTACGTAATGATAAAGGGAATAATCCAACAAGAGGATATAACCCTAGTAAACAGTTATGTACCCAACACAGGAACACATAAATATGTAAAACAAATCTTGATGGACATAAAGGTCAGAGCAGTAATAAATGAAGTAGGCCCTGGCCAGGCAGCTCAGTTTGTTAAAGCATTGTCCCACTACATCAAGATCACAGGTTCAATTCCCAGTCAGGGCACATATAAGAAGCAAGAATGAATGCGCAAGTAAGTGGAATCACAAATTGATGTCTCTCTCTCTCTCTCTTTTTCCTATCTCTGTAAAATCAATAAAGAAAGTTTAAAAGAGAAAGAAATGAAATAGAGTCTTAAAATGTACAAAATATCAATGAACCCAAGACTTGGTTCTTTGAAAACATAAACAAGATTAACAAACCTTTAAACCAGACTCATCAAGAAATAAAGAGAGAGGATGCAAAAAAAAAATCAATAAAATCAGAATTGAAAGAGGAGAAATAACAATTCATACCAAAGAAATACAAAGGAATGTGAGAAAATATTACGAACTATATGCCAACAAATGGGACAACTTAGACAAAATGGATAAATTCCTAGAAACATACAATCTTCCCAAACTAAATCAAGATGAATTAGAGAATCTGAATAGACAGATTACACCTAGGGAAATTGAAGCAATAATCAAAAAAACTCCCAACAAACAAAAATCTCAGACCAGATGACTTCACAGGTGAATTTTACCAAACATTCCAGAAAGAATAAACCCCTCTCCTGCTCAAACTATATTTAAAAAACTTAAGAGGATAGAAAGTTGCCAAGCTTATTTTATAAAGCCAGCATTATCATAAATCAAAAACCAGATACAAACACTATAGAAAAAAGGAGATTGTGACCGATATCCTTGATGAACATAGATGCTAACATCCTTATCAGAACATCAGCAAACCAAATACAACAATACATCAAATAGATCACACACCAGGATGAAGTGGAATATATTTCTGGAATGCAAGGTTGGTACAACATTCCCAAATCAGTAAATGTGAATCACCACATAAACAAAATGAAGGATAAAAATCACAGGGTCTTATCAATAGATGCAAAAAAAGCATTTGATAAAATCTAGTACCATTTATGCTAAAAACATTTAGCAAAGTAGGAATACAGGGAACATACCTAAACATAATAAGGGCCTTACAGGACAAACCCACTGCCAGCATCACATGCAACAGGCAAAGTCTACAAGTGTTGCCCTTAAGATTGGGAACAAGACAGGGATGTCTGCTTTCACCTCTCTTATTCAACATAGTACTGGAAATCCTAGCCACAGCAAACAGAAAAGAAGAAGAAATAAAAGACTATCCAATTTTCTATGATTTTTCCCCCAGTAACGTATTTAGGGTTCTTGTCGTAGTACATTTGGAATTAACCAATCCATTTATGAATGTCAATTTTCTGTCTGAATTGCGGTCTTTATATGTGGAAAACACATGTAATTCACATCCATTTGGAACGTGTGTCAACAATGGAATTGTATTAGATTTTGAGTATAAGTGCCTATCTTCCCAGCAAGACCATGGGACCTTGTAGTGTTTGTGTTCTGATCATTTTTAAATTCCCAGAGTATACCAGAATACCCAAAAGAAGGATTTGAAAAAAATATGTTGAATTGAATTAAATGAATCAGCTACTTAGGAAAAAAGATATACATGTAAACATATATATATGTATGTATGTATGTATGTATGTATATATGTGAGTGTGTATGTATATCTTTTTTCTGAAAGCCTGCATTCATAAAATATCTGTAAAGCAATAGGTATATGTATATTTCCAGGATGATATTTAAATTCATAGTGATCATCCGAAAGATCCATGAATGATATAGGCTAAGACTGTTTCTCTGCAGGGTATCCATGTATCCTCTATGACAGCTTTTAAAAATCTCTGCTTATTATTTTAATTATATAAAGACATGATATTTCAAATTATCCAAGATTTTAGTGTCTGAGCAAGTGGGAAACCCTCTGGAACATGGCTTTGAATCTCCTTGGCCTCATATCATATTCCAGCCACTGCTGCGGTGAACGGTTTCACACAGGCTTTAAGCAGCTTGGCACGAGTGTTATCTGACAGAGGCTTGACAATGCACAGTGGGTCCTCTGACTTTCTGCCCAGAGCTCCTCCAGCGCTGAGTGTGTGAGCCCTGTGAAGGGTTTGGCAATTACACATGCACAATACTTGCGTGTTGGAGGGTGAACTAACAGATAGATGATTTCCGTCTCTACTCCTCTGCTGGGTGGCTCTGACACATACCAGAAGACTTCTTAGAACTCCCTTGGATCAAGCGAACAGTCTCTCCTTGAGTGGCCAATTCAGAAACATATTTTTGGATGAACTCTCCCTCTTGTACTATCTGCTCCAAGGTCCTTTTTTCTGGCTCTGCAAATTCACATTTCCAAATAAACCACTTGTATATTAACTCAGAGTCTGCTTTGGAAAAACATGGATTATGTACTGAATCTCCTTTTTATTTAAAATATCCTTGGTGCCAAATGGTTCCATGAATCGCAGAGGACTAAAAAAATAAACAATAAAATAATCTTAAAAGCAGACATACTAATGATAAAATCCTGAAAATTCAATGAAAAAAAAATTGACTTCACAGAACATGTGAGTTAAAATTTTCCAGGAATTTGAATTGAAAAAAGAGATGGGAAATTTGCACTATCTGCAGTGCCCACTAGTAAACACAGAACAAATTTCAGACTCCCTCTAACGACTGCAATTAGTACTATTGTCATGTATGGCTGGCAATTTATATATTGCAACACAGAATCCTCCCTAGAATTAAATTAATATTATTAATTGGAATGTACTGGCATTGTAGCTCAGCGTACAGTTAATATTTTATATTTGCCTTTGTTTTTTAGGTTGTATAAGAACTGTACACATAAGAAATTCAAAACTAGACCAATTTCTGTATTTGTTTATATAACAGTACATAAAAACATTTATATATGAAAATATAAAGTCAACACTTGGGGCTTATGAGTAGATTTCCCCAAAATATATCTATATATTAACATTTATACACTGTTCAAAAGTGAGGATCTGGACTAACTCCCTTGGGATTATTTATCAGAAATAATAGAAAGTCAGAAACCAGTTTCCTGTAATCAAGGACTGTCACTTTATATTACATTATAACATTTATTTTTATTAAAAGTAAAATAAATTATTTCCAAGTTTTCTCCAATTTTTTTAAGAGTAAGATGACAATGCATGTGAAATCTAAAGTTCATCTACTTGAAAGACCTGTCTGTATTCACTCAAGATCAATGTAACCCAACAGCTGTTTCTGTTTTAAAGGTCATTGAGAATTTATAAACAGTTAGGTCTTTCCTGTTTTTCTTAAGCTTAAATAGTTCTATAGCATCTCCCCCACAAATTGATATCTCATGAGCAAATCCAAAGATAATAAATATCTAGAGAATACAGCCCTCTATAGAATGTTCTTTTGTAAGAATTGGAGAAGCATGTGGTAGGCTTTGTATTCACACAGCCTAGGTTCAAATCCTCACTCTCCCACTTATTGTCTATATGGCCTATATGGTTTTAGAGGAAATACATATCATTTTTGAGTATCAGTTTATTATTTAGAGAGTAAGGTAAAGAATATTTGTTTAAGTAATCTATGAAAATAGCTTTATTTTTAAACAATGCCTGGGATGTATAGAAAATGGAAAATATTGAAATAACTATATATACATATTTACATATATATAACTGTCATAAAACTATGTATCATTTATATAATATGTGCCTTTAACTGCTTCTCTAGTTAATGCTTTACAATTAGCCTATTAGTTTTCCCTAGAAAAGATATAAAAATAAAATAAGGAAATGATTTGAAAACCAAATTATACATTTACTTAGGTTTTGTGAAAAACAAAATAGTGCATGAAAATGGCTAATAACAGTGCCTAGCAAAGAGTAAGTACTCACTGACTTTTAATCTTTGCTTGTAGAATATGAAAAATATTAGGATTTTATTACCTAATAAATAAATAATTGAAAATAAGAAACAGAATTATTTTAAAAATTACTGACCACATTAAAGGAAACGTCTAGTGGCATATTAGAATAATAAATGACTTGGTAAGACATAGGATTTATGTTTCTCAAGTGAAAGAAATGGCCTTGATGATCTGATGAATGTCTGAAAACACATAGATTTACTTGCAAAGTTGAAGTAAACCAGGCTCAGGAGGGAAAGAAACCAGGCTGGGGTGGTCTCTGCTTTTATCTCATGAAGACTGTGAGGGACACTGTCAGGTTAGGGCTACAACACTGCACGGTTGGTATCGTGTTTTTTTTTTTTTCTTTTTTGGTTGCTCTCATCACATTCAGTTCCATTTTCCACGTTCCAGCATTATTCCAGCAGAATCTCATTGTTCCTGAGTCACAGATTTGTCCAGGAAAGAGGGGAGATGGGTTTTGTTTGTTTGTTTGTGTTTGTTTATGGATTACCAACTTCATTAGGTTTGTTCAGTAAAGGGAATTACAAGAAAATCTCACGAGGAAAGCTGGGTTTCTCTTACCAGAGAAGCAAGGAATGCTTTACAAAGCAAATATTATAAATATCTACTAAGACTCTGAGTCTGTAACCATCACATACTCATGAATTTAAAGCCCGAAAGTGAATCAAAGAAACAGCTAGAGAAATATGACAGGTAAATGAGACGACCCTCTCAGCCTGGTGACCAAACCTGGGATACTAAGAATTAGCTGTGCGCCCTCTCTGTCCACCCACTGCGGCATTATTCTGACAGAGCACAGTGTCGGAGACCCTCCAGCTCCCAGTACACGGAAGGGCCACCTAGTAACAGGGCCAGCTCTGGTGGCCAGAGAAAGCCTTTAGGTATAAGAACTGTAGGTGTGCGCGGTTGGAAGTTCTATCCGTATGCCAAAGGGATATAGGCAAGTCGCAGAAAGCCTCCTGCAGAGATTTATCGATATTTCTATTTTTATATGTAAAAAAAAAAATAGAGCAAGGATTTTCTGTGGTTTTTATTACAAGACTACAAAGAAGTCTACTAGTTTCATTGGCACGGGATACATGTTAATGCCCATTAAACTCGAAGCAATAACGTACACAAATCTATTTTGGTTTGTGTCCTTAATCTCCAAATCTATATAAAGATAACAAAGAGCGCCATGTCCATTTCCGCTTCCCATTTCCTGGTCATATATTGGTCCAGCAATGCTATGAGAACACTTCTGAAAGTCATACACAAGTACCGTTTTATAGTTTTAATGTAGAGTTTGGAAGCTGAAAGAATCACACCTACATCATGCTCCTGATGATGCCTTTGCTGTCACAGGTTAGTTCACCTGGCTCTGATCAGATATGCAATTTAATTCCAGTTGGAGTGTATCATTATATTGCATTATATCCTATTAACAATTATTAGGGGCTACCAATCTGGAAAGTGAATGTGACTTTATCTTCTTATGAAAATTAACTTGAGAAGGAAATGTTAATCTCTGTAACATAAATGTTGCGTATATGGAAATTTATTCATATTTTTTACTAATGATTATTGATCAAAACAATTTTTCATACCATTTATCCACACTGTACTTTTGTTTCTGTTTGTGGTAAAATGTCATATTTCTTTATTTTCCATGCATTTTAATTAAAAAAATCAAACATACAGCTAAATTGGAAGATGTGTACAGTATGCACCTAAATACCCATGATCTATATTCCAAAATTAATGTTTGACTGTGTTTGCCTTATCATTTAAGTATTATTAGTTTCCTATTTGTGTTATAATAAATTACTACAAATTAGAGGCTTATAGCACACAAATTTGTTATTTTACAAATCTGGATGTGAGAAGACAGAAGTGGGATTCACTGAGCTAAAATCAAGGTGTTGGTAAGACTGTTCTCACTGACCTGTTCCCTTTCTTGAGGCTCTCGGGGAGAATCTGTTCCCTTGCTTTTTCTGGCTTCTAGAGGCACCTGAATTATGTGGCATGTGATCCCTCCTCCATCTTCAAATCCAAGAGCACAGCATCTTTTTCTGACTCCGATCCTTAATTCCCTGCCACATCTTCTCTCCTCTCTCCCATTCTTTCATCTTTTAAACATCCTTTGTGACGATAGTTGACCCAGGATAATATTCCCACTTTTGGATCCATAAGTTAGTGACACCTGCAAAGACCCCGATGCCATTCATGTGAGCTAACATCCCCAGTTTCTCATTGGTATGCCTGTTGCCCCACCTACCCTCTCCATGCGTTCTTCCACGGCCAGTCCACTTTGGGGTGCATTTTAAAATGAACTGCTGAGTGCTTATTCCCAAGGGTGCACTCTCTAGTTTTTAATTCTCAGTACTCTGTAAAGAAATGTTATCTGTATCTTTAAACTTCATTTAACAAATAATATGTTTTACAAGTGTCTCATAATTTTGCAGGAATTTGTGTAAATGCTTAAGCAGTTTTGCTACTCTATACATGTGTTTTTACTAATCTGCCTAGTCTGTTAACGCAGTGTGCCATTTCGTAGATATTTGTAATGTTTATTCTAACATGTTTTCTTTTGCTGTTTTATGTAAATATTTTGCTTTCAAGAAGCCCATAGTGAACTCACCTTACAATATTGATTGATGAATAGAGGGATAAAATCCATGTTCCAATAGGGTGTTTTATTCTACTGAGCTAAGTTTTACAGTCTTGTGGCTCAGTGGCTATATACATCCAAACCGTTATAAATAATCTTTTAATAAAGCAAAGATTTTTCTCCTCTGTGGTAAACATGTTCCTATAGAAATATAAAATGGTGAATAAGTCAGTTATTATTCAGATTTGCCTCTATATCAACCTTCAATTTTCAAATTTATGTTATAATATCTAATGAACAAGAATTCACCATGCTTCCAGGCAAAAAGTAAAGAAGTCACAATGATAATAATATCGATTGACATATATTGAGTACTGAATGTTTTCCACACACTGAGAATTATCCAATATTCGAACCCCTATTCTATAGATGAGAAAAATGCATAGAACAGTCGGACAAAATGCCCATAGTTGTGGAACTAATGTGCAGTCAAACGGAGATGGAAACAATCCTCCTGAGCACTGTGCCTCGGGCTCTGGTAGAGACAGGCACCAAAGAACTCATCTTATTCCGTCTAGAAGTATTAAAGGGAGGCTTTCTAATGGAGGTAAGTTCTTTCTTCTTCTTTTCCTCAGTTATATAATAGGGTGTTATCAAGTACATTCACCATGTTTTATATTAGATTCTCCCAACTTCACGCCTTACAGCTGAGAGTCTGTACCCTTTTATGAATCTCTCCATTTCTTTCATCCTCCAGGCCTGAGAGCCACTTTCTACTCTCCATTTCTAAGAGTTTGATCCTTTGCTTTATCATTTTTTATTCACTCTATAAGTGACATCATGGAGTATTTGCTTTCCTCTGTCAAGTTTGCTTCACTTAGCATAATACCTACAGGGTTCATCCGTGCTCTTGCAAATGGCAGGATTTTATTCTTTCTCATGATTCCTCAATACTTTTTTCTATTGTGTGTTTATACCGTATCTTTCTATCCATTTATCTGTTGATAGATAACTTGTTTTCATATGAACATGGAAGTGCAACTATCTCTTTGATAGCCTTCTTTATTTCCTTTGGTTATATATCCATAAATGAGATTGTTGGATAGTAAAGTGGTTCCATTTTTAATCTTCTGATGATCTTTCATACTATTTTCTGTAGTGGCTGTATCAATGGAGGTCACTTCTAAAACACATGTCAGAAACAGTCAATGGTAGAAATCAGAGTAGAGTCTTCCAGACAAAGAAAACAGAATGCAGAAATATCTAGAGTGGTGTTTCTCAGGGGAGAATTATGTCACCACTACCTCATTCCCAAGGGGCATTTGCTACTGTCTGGAGACATTTTTACTTGTCACAGTGGGATTGTCACCAGCATCTAGTGGGTAGAAGTCAAGGATAGGATGCTGCTATGTATACTGCAAAGTACAGAAAAAAAACACAACAAAAATTTATCTGGTCCAAAATGTCCTCAGTGCTGAGGTTGAGAGTATGTGTGAATGCCTGAAGAATGCCATAAATAGGAGACAAGTATTTTCAGTGGCTAGAACAGAAGAATTAGGAGAAAAGTCAGAGTAATGAGCATGGTAAGACAGCTTGTATGATACTCATGAATAGTTTTGTAAATTACCCAAATGAATCTGGACTTCATCCTTCAAGTAATGGGAAGCCAAGGAAAACTTTTTTAATAGTAGGATGACTTGACAAATCTGTATATCTTTAGCAGAAAGGGTGGCTTATGAGAACAAAATAAGATATACATTTGAAAGCAGTTTATAAAATTCTACACGAATTTCAGGCATTATCATTGCATATAATCAGGTCTCATTCTTAATGTACATTAAGATATTAAGTAATGCAGTGATATTAATTAGAGAAATTATAAAATCACACCATAGATAAGATCATCTACCCGTGATCACTCCTCTGATCTAATAATGCATAGTTACCGCACCCCTAAATAGCTCAGACATATGCTATTTGATTTCTGTAAAAATGCCACTTCTTGTTCTCATCACAGCTATTCATACTCTTAACTCACAGTATATGCATTCACACTGTCAATCTGCCAGCCTGCTAAGCCATCTCTGCTCCAGCATACACCCTGCCCCCAGTGGTTCATATTGCTTTGACATCAACAGGGGCACACATCATGTCGCTCACTCAGATACAGAACACTGAGTAATAAAAATTGAAATACATAGAAATTAATATTTTTCTATTAACTTCTTTTCTTATATTCCCATTCACTTTTCTTATTCTCTCATCAGCTACACGTTTGAAATCCTGGGTTTTCAATCTTGGGGCTCTACCCTTTTCAATTCATTTCCAAGTTTCCACAGGAGGAAAATTGAATGGAGTATTATTCATAAAAGGATTTTATGAGCAGTGTCAGGAACCGGCTCTCCTAATTTCTGCCAACATTTATTTGGGCCGCTATACCTGTGATCACACCTAACTGCAAGGTAGTTTGGGAATGCAGTCCGACGGTGCCCTGCAGGAAGTATAAATGGGTTTAGTGACCAGCAGCCCAGGCTCTCACACTTTCTGACTCTGCCACTTTGCAAATGAGACAATAGATATTTCAAGAGAGCACAATACACTTGACAGCGTTCACATCACGAAAGTAATTGCAGACAGGCTAGAACCAGTTACTCTGATTTCTTGTTTGCTATATTTTCTGTCAGTAATTACATTTAAAACAAAAACATGGTGAATAAATAAGTAATTATTTTTATAGAGTTCTAAAAGGCTAAAGTTATTAAAAATTTTGATACTCTATTATTAAAGGTCATTTGCAAAGATTAGAATATGTGATTAATCAACATGTAATTACTTAGTGTGTCAATTTAAAAGAAATAGACCATGGCTTTGGATTCGTATTGAAAGGGCAAATGAAATAGAACCTCTCTCTAATCTCACATTAATGAAAATTAATTAATGAAATTGTAGTTCAATTGCAAGAAAACATTCGGAGCATATATATGTGTCTTAGGTGCATCATTTTAATTAGAAACGTGTAGTTCTATTATTATTATTTTAAATAAATTTAAATTTTATGTAATTAGACCAACAGCACTGGAGAAAAATAACACTGTGTCCCAAATGAGTTGTATGAACTCTAGCATTCATTAACCTTTATTTAGAGGAGCTATTTTAGAAATGTCTATGGGACCAGGAGTTTGGGAAGTTTATTGAGCCTGAGCTTGGCAAATGAAGTTATGCTTCCAAGTCCTAGAAACTTGATTTTGCTTTCCCCTTTGACTGTCCAGTTCTCAAAGCCTTAAGCTACTTCACGGAACATTTTTTTTCCTTTTTCCACTTACATACACACCGATATATTTAATCATGTTTTATTAACTATGGAATGAAAATATAATTATCGTGTTTACTGGTTTTCGAACAGGAATGGGGTTTTTATAGCTTTGAAGGAGCAAGGCTCACTAGGATTAATTTTCAATTAGAGCATACCTGGAAATCCCTTATATGTGATTTCTACACCAATGCTTTAAGTGTAGAAATGAAAATACACTGAACTTACCATCCAGTATTTCACAGGACACAAATACAGCAGCACATTATGATAAATTGAAGATACTGCATTTAATTTATTTTATTCAATAAATTAATTAAAAGTGTATTAGATAATAAAAGATCTCAGAAGTACAAATGGATAAAATAAAAAGACAGGAGGGGAGGGGGCAGGGAGTAACAGTGGAAATGAGGGGTAGAGACCAGACAAGGAACATGTGTGAATGACCCACGGCGTGGACATGGGAGCAGGACGTAGGATGGGTAGAGTAGGCCAAAGGGTGGGGGAGTGGGACAACTCTAACAGAATAACAATTAAAAATGATGATTCAAAAAATAAAATAAAGAAGCAAGACAGTACAAAGGCAGCAGCTAAAAGAACAATAGTACCACTGGGGGAATGAGCAGAGAGAGCCCTAAATCCTGTATTATTTTAAATAGCCAAGCCCTAGGGAATAAATGTGGGATCAGATGGTGGTAATGTTGGAGTTTTCTGGAGTGAACATTTCTAAACCTCCATTGTGTAAATGGTTTGGAAGCTTAATTAAGTCCTGGTCAGTGATCCAAAGGAAAAGAAAATATACTGAAAATAAAGACTAGAAAAAGGTTTGAAAAGCTATAAAATCTCTATGGGGTGAGTAATCCAGCAACTGGAGCTGGAGATATAAGAACTGTGTCATATTTACCTCAGGTTCACTGCTATATCTAGTCCATCACCACTAAATGCTATGACCTGATGAGCTCCTAACTAACCTAAATACATGAGGCTCAAACTATATTAATGTTCAAATGGCAGTCACAAGAAAATATGAGGAAATAGCCTGTGGCTCAGTCTTATGGACTGTATTATACGCCCCATACATATATTGTATGCCCTAACCAAAATACATATTTTGTATTTTGAAGCCCTAACCCCAAAAGTGACTGTATTTGGAAATAGAGCTTATGAGCAAATAATAAAAGTAAATAAAGTCATAAGGATGAGGCCCTAATCCAATAGATCTGGTGTCCTTCTAAGACAAGGGAGAAACACCAGAGATTTTTCTCTCTGCCATGTGGGAACACAAGAAGAATGTGGCCATCTGCTAGCCAGGAAGAGAGACTCACCACACCCAACCACGCTGGAAACTTGACCTTGGACTTTCAACCTTCATAAATATAAGAAAATAAATATCTATTTTTAAAACTACTCAGTTAGTGGTATTCTATAATGGCAAACTAAGCACACTAATAGACTCAGTTAGGATAAAAAATCAGCTTTTGCCCTTGTCTTTATTCTTAATGTGTAAAAGGTAGGCTCCTGGAAAATGCAGCCCCTGAATTTGAGGACAGAATTCCAACTAGAGTGGCGGATAGTAGTGATGCGCCTTTGATCTCTTCAGAAAATGTATATAGTTGACCTTGTGTTTAACAGAGCTATTTCAGGGTCATTTACTAGGTTTGCTGACTTAGAGAAAAATTAATTATATTATTTGTAATTACAAATAAAATATTGACAGGAGAGTAAGACAGTGATCATTACAAAACATGTTGTGTCATTTCCCATTTTTCTGAGTGGACTGGTTGTCTAGACAAGGTAGAGGATGCACCGATGGTTAGTATAATATTATGCTGGGCATGTGAAAAATTATTAAAAGAATTTAGGTAATAAAAGAAAAAAGAGAGAAGGGAAGGAAGAAAGGAAGAATTATGGAGAGAAAGAAAGAAAGAAAGAAAGAAAGAAAGAAAGAAAGAAAGAAAGAAAGAAAGAAAGAAAGAAAGAAAGAAAGAAAGAAAGAGGAAGGAAGGAAGGAAGGAAGGAAGGAAGGAAGGAAGGAAGGAAGGAAGGAAGGAAGGAAGGAAGGAAGGAGAAAGAAAAGCTAAAGGTAGGGAGAGAGAGAAGGAATGAAGGAAAGTTAAAGTAAGGAAGAGAGAAAGGGAGTTAGGAAAGTTATTTATTAAAACTTCAAGCAGAATCAGTCCTTCTGGTTCTATTGATTAGGTAAAGTGGATATAATATATGTTTAGCAGTGATGGGTGACATCACCAGGGCTCCCTAGCCAGCTGCCTCCTATTGGTTCAGATGATAGCAAATACAAGTAAGAGATCAGAGAGTGGAAGGAGAAAGAAGTTGAGGTATATTCTCCCTTCCCCTCTCCTTGCATTTCAGCTTGCAGATCTGAAGGTGTGCACCTGTGACCACAGCTGCAACAGCTTGGTCTCTTTGACATGGCTCTAGCTCTCCACAGGCTCTGATAACAATGTTTTCCCTCTTCACCTTCAAGTTTAAGGACAGTCACAACTTCCTGCCCTTGCTAGCCACTGAGTACACAACATTCCTTAACCTAGCGTACATCCCTGCAAATAGCCCCTTTGTCAAATTCTCTTTAGAAACCTATTGAAGTGCACCTGCTTTTTTATGACCTGACCTTGTATGATAAACTTGCCCATGTGACTGTTTAAAAGGCTGTTACCTATTGCCCTCTAGTCACAGTGCTCAATCCCCTTTACCCTGGTCTGCAGTTTTCCCCATAGCACCTATCATATTTTATATTATTTACTAATTTATAAAGCTTGTTATTTATAATCTGCCACCTTTTGGTAGAGATACACCCACAATAGCAATGATCTTTATACAGTTTGTTCACTGAGGTATCTCAAGTACTATGAAGACTGTCTGTTGCATAACAGATATTGAACACTTTCTGTATAATGAATAAATGCATCAATCTACTTGCTGCATGTGGTAAATTTCCCAGGAAATCTTTCTGCATCTTAGTTAATATTGGTAAACATTTCTATCAACTAGCTTTACTTAGGCCATTCTCTTTAGCCTTAACAAACTTTACAAAAAGATACAAGGCTCAAAGTGAACCATCAAGCACTATTTGTAGAATTCATTGAAATGAAGGTAATGTATTTTAAACCAGGTTAGCTAGTTCTGTTTGCATGTATTGATCATTGGCCATTTTGTTCTGGGTGGTTTAGGGTACCATAGCAACAAAGCCAAAATTTCAGAGACTGAAAGGCTTGAACATTTTCAGGGTTTGAAAGTTCTCAATTTTACTACATGTCCATCTCAAGTTGGCAAGGGTCTCTGATCCATGTCTTTCTTACTCACAGATTACCTATTTCTACAGATCATTGGTTGAAATGCCATCAGTTGCTATGGAAAAGACACATGGAGAATCACACACTTGCTCAGTCATTTCTGTGTCTTTGAGTGATGCACATTAATTTGTCTTCCCATATCCCTGACTCAAACAAGGCACATGGCCATTTGAAGAGAGTAGAAACATCTAAATTGTACCCTGTGTTCAGGAGGATAAAAAACCCCAGAAATATTAACAGTGTGCATGAAAAACTGCCCATTGGATCTGATGACTGGAGTTGATTAAGCTGTGCCAGATGTTACTAAAGGAAGTGTTATTAATATTCTTGAAATATATATGCATGTATAATATGTGTGTATATGTACATATATCAATTATAACTATAATTACCAATAATACAAATCATAATCCATTATAAATAATATATGCACCATAACAAGGTAGAGGAATGTAGCAAAATGCAAATTTTAGTTTTTTGACCACAAACTCCTCGCAGTTTACTTAAGGAGGATGCTTTGAAAAAACACTAAAATAATTGATTTTCAATGGGTAAAGCATTTTAATATTCCTTGTTTTCAATCATCAAAATCAGAATATTTATTGAAAAAGTTTAAAATAAACTTATGCATTTATATATAATTGAACAAAACTTAGCAAACGCTAAACCCAAATGTACTGACATAAAGTTTATAAATGGTGCCACTTAGCTGTTACAGGGGATACCCAGGTCCTCCTTGAGCTGTGCAAAATAATTCTAAGTTGTTACACATTTTTCTGAGAAGAACAGAGCATACGGGCCCAAGGATAAAAGCACAGAGCTATTTATAAGATTTATGATGTTTTCTGCTTACCCAAGGCTCATTCTGTTCTTTTTACCCATTAGTAGTATAACTTGGTCGTTTCCCAAGTATTTTAATATAATATTCACTTTATGCCTGTCCCAATTCATTTACAAAATTTTTTCATGTTTCTTTCCAAGGAATTTGTTCACATCACAGATTTATTGCTCCCTACATGGCCAAGTTCCAAGCAGAACTATATCAATAATGATAAGGAACCCTAAGTGTCCTGTGGGATACAGATATAAAGTGGGAAATAAAACAATGCTGCTTTTCTGTCTTTGAGGTGTTGCTAAGAAACACCTTTATGGATAAAGTAAGGTAGAAGGGCACATTTAAATAGTAAAATGCTGCTGGTAAACTTCTAAAAGCTGAAGTGTCTACTCTCCCTACTTTTGAAGGCTTTAGCCTATCTAATCAAATGAGAAAATCACATTTTCCCGTGTTCCACCAGGTTAGTACATAAGACAAGCCAGAGCCAAGAGCAGGGGGTATGCCTTGCCTGGCCAACTGCCTCAAAAAAGAATAGCTCTTTTTGTTTTTAGAAATTTTAAAGTTCATGCTAATAAAATGCTATTAAGTTGCTTAAACCAGAATTAATCTTTAAAGTGTACTTTCTATAAATGTTTGAGTGCATAATATGCATATTATCTATGCTATGGTGCATTGTATTTTCTTGTACTAAATAAGTCAATTAGCCCCTGGAAAAACTGTTTTGAATTTACCTTCTATTTGTTGACACAAATGTTTCAATATATTTACCAGTCTTTGTTTCTGCTAAATTACATTGGGGAAAGTAGCCATTCACAGAGACAGAAACTAATGATCATTTTTGACTTTGCCTTCTTTGAGAATACACATCGTTATATTACAAAATATGTGTCTTTCTATAAAACTGTAAAAGGTAGGTCTGTCAATTGTTCGAACGGCAAACCAACAAAAAAGAGCACTACCACCTCTATGACTTCACACTGTTTGGAGACCAGACGCCCAAGGTGGTTATTCTAGAAGAAGTTCTACTATCCCTTCGTAAACTAATTCTGGAGGGTATGTTGATTAGCATAACAATGTGAGGAACAATTTTAGATTGTTGAGATGAACGTTGTTCAAGTTACGTTGATTGGTCAAAATAGTTTACGTCTCTGATCTTGCCTGAACAATTTAAGATTCTGTCGAATGAAGCAGTATGAGCAAAGCATTGAAGTAACGTTCTCATCTTAGGGTTCCATTTATTACAGAATCCTGCCTCTAAACAAAGGTTTCCACTACCCGATATACTGAAAAGTTTAGCCTCATTTCGCCACTAGTAGAGGACTATAGAAACCACCTCCTGATAATTAAGCACACGTGGGTGCGCGCGCGCGCACACACACACACACACACACACACACACACACACACACACACAAGCTTAGGACATAGCGCTGGGATGTTTTCCAGTCCAGAAGAATGGACTGCAAACCCAAAGCTCATGTTCACTCATTCTGTTTGACTGAATGATCAGTATGTCCTCACCTTTTGAAGACTTTCCTTATCCCCAAACTTGGGCTTAGACACTTTGCCTTTGTGATCCCATTGTCCCTGTTAGAATCTCAGCAGAGATAGAATTTATCAATTTTACTTAAATCACAGTTTCTGTTAATATGCTTGCTTTTCCTCATTACATTCACTCCCATCATTAGATTCATTTGCTGAATACAACAGTGAATATATTGGCTAATAATAGTTGCACTTTTATAGGGCCTGGCATTTTGCTTAGAAATAATGAAAAGTAGCTATTCACACATCAAAATCTACTATATAAAAATAAGGAATGCATAGCAAAATCCATATACTTTGAAACTCTGTAGCCCTGTCTCTCAGGTCTCATGCTGTCCTACTTGTTCTGTCTAATAGAGCCTATTAATCAAATCCACCAATATATCAAGATACAAAAGAATCCTGGCAGCTTAAGTGGTGCTGTTCTCTCAAAATACGTTAGGAAGAATCAGTCTGTAAAAAGTGAAAAGTTCCAACCCTCCAGTTGTAACAGAACCACTCCGGGGTCCATTGCTCTGGGTTCTGTTGTCCTCCGCTGATAAGAACTGTGACTCTCAACGCCAGTCTTATGAAAAGGAAACAAACCAGCCTTTGTTCAAAGGCTATACAGGTTTAGAATAATGATGGAATTCTTGCATTGAATCTCATCCCTTCAAGCAAAAAACACCCGTAGTCACACAGCCCTGCCTCCCTTTGCCAAAACAGGCCAGTCAGGAGTAACATCTCTAAGGAAAACAAATAGAAGACGGTAGCTTAGCTGGGGAGATTCCAGCTTCTTTTAGTCATATGACCTTGGCTAGGCTCCTGCTCTTAATCCAAAACCACATGGCACTTCCTCATGACAGGCAGGGGTGCTTCTGCATCCTCTCAAACTGCATGCCCAAAACCCCCTTCTCAACTCCCAAGCCACATGGTTAAGAGAGCAATAGCTGCCCACACTTGCATTTAAATCCCAGCACAGATCTTCCTCTGTAACGCCACTTCCGACTCCTCCCACACTGGGTCACCTCTGCCCTTCCCCATATCCCCTGTCCTTCTCAGCTGCCATTGTTAGTCCAAGCAGGCATGGACCTGTGATGGAGGAGCTGCATCCAAGCCTCTCTCGCAGGTGGCAGGTGCAGCAAGCTCCTCTGGCTATATCACTAGTTAGAGTCACACCCATCTTCCTGGTTCCTGGATGCAGGCACAGCTACTTAACATTGCTAAAACACTGGCCAATTTCTTTAGATATGTAAAGTAATTCTCAATGGCCCTGCTCCACTTCCCCTTCCCCCGGCCAGGTTATTGGGGGACTTCCCCATTTTGGGGGGCCTTGATGTTCTCTGTCACATAATCAGTTGGTTGGCTTCACTATCAACTATCTTTTGCCTCATTAATGTAACCAAGACACCTTCATCACTCTCATAACTTGGAAAATTCCAAAGCTTCTGGGAGCTCTTAATCAGGAACTATGGATAAATACCAAATGCATGTTGTTCTTGTAAATCACTGTATCGCACACCCTAAGGAGAGAACTCATTTAACTTGCAGCTGGACTCCCAGCCCGTAGAAACTGTGAGCGGACATATGAGTATCGTTTTAAACTTCTAAGTTTATGGCAATGTCATATGCAGCATGGACAACTAATAGACTTCTTACTCCCTGTTTCCAGACCACTGCCAAGTTATAGAACATTCTATAATTGGCTTGCAACTGGCAAACAGTGAATAGTTAATGTTGCTTTTATATGATACACTGAGACTAGCTAGTTTTATGAAGTTTTGGTGACTACCAAGGGAAGCCACTTTACTACTCTACACACAAAAACATATGTGAGATGTTACAAAAATGTGCCTTTCCTTGCTGAAGTGTACTGCATCTGTATCTGCCTTAAAGCCAGAGACGGTGAATGGACTCATTTTAGAATACTGCCTCAGGGAAAAATTTAAAAGTACCACATAAGTGTTATGCACAAACTCTCTTCAGATGGGGCTGCACTGCTCTCATTTATGTCAATATGTTTGTCATGGTTTAAATCAATACATTAATATTTTGCAGAAAGTAATGCACATACTTTCTGCAAAAGACTATATCTAAGAAGCACGAGGAAAGTGTGCATAAAATGCTGAAGGCGCACATACTGACATGCACAAATTTTCTTGATGAATTTTATTTGAACTTTCTAAAAATGTGTTTTTTTCTAGCCTGTTTTCTCCCTCTTTGTCACGCTTCGACAGATTAGCAGCTCAACAGCACCTAAAGGCAGTTGGGATACGGTGTCCTCACCATAAAATTCTTGTTTTCCAAATCTCCCTAGAGTTCTTTGCACTCAGTAACTTAAATCTAGGTCTTTCTTCTTAGGGTCCTCTTATTCCATGCTGTTCTCCCCCCCCCAGTGGATAATTTCTATTCCACCAAATGGTTTGCCGGGGTTGGAGTAGAATAGGCAGTACTATGTTTGGAGTTACTAATATTTTATTTTCTCACACACAAATTCAGTTCCGTTTCACTGGGGACGCCCTTTATGTATGAACATCTTAACCACATGTAATCTAACAATGTGGTTAGCACTTTTTGTATTGCATTGCACTTGTGTAGCTCAGTATGTGGTATTCTGAATATTGCCCCCACCCCACCTCCCTGCCAAAGGGGCCATTTCCTAGTCCCTGCAACCTATGAATATGTTACCTTTCAGGGTAGAAGGGACTTTGCAGATGTGGTTAAATTAAAAATCTTGAGATAGGGAGATGATCCTGGATTATCTGGGGGGCCCGAAGTCCTTATCACAGGGGTGCTTACAACAAGGAAACAGACCAGAGAGGATGGAAGCCGAGTTCAGAGAGAAGATGCTGTGGTGTGATTTTGAAAAGAAATAAAGGGAACAGGCATGAGCCAAGGAACATAGAAATCTTCTAGAAGCTGGAAAAAGAGTTTTTAGAGCCTCTAAAAAGATGCAGCCCTATGAACCCATTTAGATTTGTGACCTTCAGCACTGTAAACAATAAACATACGTTGTTTTGAGCAACTGAATTTGGAGACATTTGTTACAGCAGCCGTAAGAAGCTAATACAGGAATGCCAAAATTAGCTGCGGAGGTTTAGAAACTAAAGGATCTTGTGGACTTGCACAGTCTGAAAAACTCGCCATAACCAAATATGTCTCTTGTGAAGAGGGTCTGTACTTCTATCTTTATATAAAGCTAATAACCTGTTTTCTTTCTTACAATAAAAACATCTTTTTTATAGGTTAGCACAGCCGTTTGAGGAAGGCATGCTATCCCATCACCAAAATGTAAAGCCTTCAGCTCTCTGCCAAGAACAAGTTTCTTTCACAGTTTGAGTAGCTCTGACACTGAGAAAAGTTTTGGGTCTGGATACGGTGGACACTAAAGATTTTGCCAGAAGCCTGGACCGAAACCTTGTGGGGACTGTCATTTTGGATTTGTCTGGAGACCTCCCAATATATAGTGTATTTCATTTAGGGACGATCTTGTAGAGCCAGGGTCACATTCAGTCAAAATTCTCTACCTGATTCTGCATAATGAGGAACATTTTCCCCGTCGGTTAACAACAACAGAAAGAGCAACAACGAGATCCATGCTGGAGCTCAGACGGAAGAAGGCTAATTCGGAGTGAGTTTGCAGACATTACTCAGTAGATAAATAGGCTTCTTACCTATAGATAGGGGCACAAAGAAGGCTCTGCTTAAACGCAGCAGGCGATAGTTTCTTATCTCATCTGTTTCTCATGAGAAAGGAAAATAAATTGCAGGAAGAAGTTCAAGGGTCTCAGAATTTTCCTCTAACTTCTTGATTTCCCTCGACAACAATTCTGGCAACTGTGTGATTTTTCCAGCCCCTGCTTAAACATCTCCATGTATGGAGATGTATCCAAAGACAGACTTTCCTTGGATGGAATGCTAGAAAGTTCCCTGTCCGAGCTGAAAACTTCCTTCCTATACCCCACAACTATGCTTACTTGTTAAAGTTGTTCCCCTGGGCACATGAACACAATAATTCACAATGTAAAAAACTCTGTGGTGTGAGTCAGGGCATAGGTCCCTCTAACAATCCTCTTACTCCAGTGTTGGATGCCGTGTTCCATCAGAATCCAAGTGGAGGTCATGTTAAAAATGCAGTTATATTTTGCCTTTCTATTGTTTATGGGGGGAGGGAATCTAAGAATAGAATAAACAAATTAAGTGAAAGATTCCTATTTCTTTTTTAATTTAATGTTTATTGTATCCTTTCCATTACCACTTGGTCCCTTATACCCTCCTCCCCCCAGCAATCACCACCACACTCTTGTCCATTTCAAACATAAAAACATTTTAGCCCTGGCTGGTGTAGCTCAGTGAATTGAGCATAGGCCTGCGAACCAAAGGGTCACAGATCTGATTCCCAGTCAGGGCACATGCCTGGGTTGCAGGCCAGGTCCAAGTGGGAGGGGGGTGTGTGAAAGGCAACCACACCTTGATGTTTCTCTCCCTCTATTTCCCCCTCTCTTCCCCTCTGTCTAAAAATAAATAAATAAAATATTTTTTAAAGCATGTTTTCCTTTCACTAGAAAGAAAAAAATATTAAAAAACCTATAGCCTACAAATATTAAAAAAAATAAGTTTGTTGTGTACGGTTTCACAGAGAGAGAAAACAGCAAGGTGGTGTCTCAAGGCCACAATTCGTGGACTATTCTAGTTGTTGACTCAGAAATGGAACAGGCAAGTGACATCCTTTTTGATCCTGGCTCTTTCAGTATGGTCATTGAGTGAATGTCCTCAACTACTTCAATCTGTGCCACTCTCTCATTCTCCCTCTATAATGAAAGGAAGCTGGCAAGGTTGCCTCTGAAAGTACTCCAGCATCAGGCTTCTTTTTTCTTTGTTTGTTGTTGCCGTTGTTGTTGTTGCAAAAGGGAAACCATCCCTCCTTCTTTCCCGAATTGTTTATCTCATTATCTGGTTGTTTCCGCATCTGGAGCTTACATACACCCACGTGGCACTTCCATCTGTGAAGTTTCGGTGTTTAGTAATTGCTCCTAACTTTTATCCCTACACACACACACAAATGGAATTTAATAAATTCAGAGCATGTCAAACTTCTAGCCCCAATTAAAGAATTTTTATCATTGCTAGTTATTTGAAAAGAATAAATATACACTAATCCTCCGGGTGCCATTTAGCAAGTACAATCTAATTATGAATCAGCCCAATGGACAACTGTCCCCTCCTGAGGCAGTAATGAAACACCGGTTGGAGGCAGGCTGGTTTCTGGGCTCCTCATCTCTTCCCCCAAGACTGGCCTGTACATTTTATGCATGGCATGATTGCCCCTTTAGGCAGAAATTTTTATTTATAAATTCTGGTAAATATTCTTGCTGACAAAGTACTAGGTTAGTTTGGTGGAAAATCAAAATGTCAACATAATTTTAATATCTTTATCTTAACCAAATATTAATTTGTAAAGGGGCGTATCTAAGAAAAAGAAGATCAAAACTATGAACAGTAAAATGACAACAAACTCACAATTACCAACAACTGAATCTAAAAAACAAAAACAAAAACAAATTGAGCAAACAATAGAACAGGAACAGAATCACAGAAATGGAGGTCACATGGAGGGTTATCAGTGGAGAGGGATTGAGGGGAGAGAGGGGGGAAGGTACAGGGAATATAAAGCATAAATGGTAGGTTCAAAATAGACAGGGGAGGTTAAGAATAATATGGGAAATAGAGAAGCCAAAGAACTTATATGTATGACCCATGGACATGAACTAAGGTTGGGGGAATGGTGGTGGGAGGGGGTGTGCAGGGTGGAGGGGGATAGAGGGGAGAAAAATAGGAAAAATAAATTAGTGTTCATTAAAAAAAAAAGTCAGATATATTTCTACATGTTAACTAGCCAGCTTACTAGCTAGTATGTGTTTCCCAAAATAGCTTAGACTGCGTAAGTAAACTAAATAGTAGACAAATATTGGAAAAGCAATGTAATATGGCATTTGATGCTAAAAGTATCTAACATCTCACTGATGCTTTTTCTAGTTTCCAAGCTAGTGAAGTATTCTTGACAGCAGCAATTTTGTGTTTTGATGTTAAGGGGGGGGGGGGGAATATATGGATTTATTGTGAAAGTGGGAGTATATTGATGAAATACTAACAATCAAAACTAGAATTATTCATAGTCCTTGATGTATAGCAAACTCTCATAACAGGTCCAGAATGGCTCTCTCTCTTCCAGAAACAGCTGTGGGTCCATCACTGAACACTGGAACTGGGGCATTCACAATAGCTTACTTACACTTGCCTCTGTGCTCCATTCCACCCCTCTGCCCCTCTCAACCGATATACCCTTTCATTATATTAATAATTCTCTTGCCTCTGTTTAACATAGTATTTATGTGAATGTATAACTAATATATACTTGCACTATTACTTATTTTTGATATCTTTAAAAAATTAATTTTTAACTAAATTTTTAATTAATTTTAATTTAATTTAAACAAA
The DNA here is from genome assembly GCA_004027475.1 of Anoura caudifer. Taxonomy (NCBI): domain Eukaryota; kingdom Metazoa; phylum Chordata; class Mammalia; order Chiroptera; family Phyllostomidae; genus Anoura; species Anoura caudifer. The sequence goes on from PVKU01000022.1 coordinate 459,919, forward strand.
AAAGACAATGTTCTGTAAATAATCTTTGGGTCCCTAATTCTGCCTTTCTGTATTAGATTATCATGATTCACCCATATTGTGACATATAGTTATAGTTAATTGTAGTTCATTCATTTCCTTTTTCTGTGTATTTCATTGTTTTAACACAAGGTTTCTCAGTCTTGGCAGGACAATTGATATTTGGGACTGGATAATGCTTTGATGCTGGGGGCTGTCCCAGTAGCATTTCTGGCAGTAGCAACCCCTCCTCCCACCTGTTGTGGCAACCAAAATGTCCCCAGACTTCACCAAATGTGCCCTGGGAAACAAAATCACCAGACCTTGAAAACCACTAGTTGAACATCACAGTTAATTTGTTCATTCTATTACCAATGTGCATGTGAGTTATTCCCATATTTTGTATTATTCTTGTAACTTTCTTGAGCAAGTGAAGATGCTGCTTTATAAGACGTGATCATAGAACTTTACATGATGATTCAAATGCTTTTTCCAGAGTATTTGTACTCATTCACCTGCTATGTTAAAAGAGTTTGTTGATTCACATTTTCTCTAGCTCTCATATTGCCCAATGAAAGTCTAATGATTATAAAATAATATGTTACTGTGGTCAGAGTTCTGTTTTCATGATTGGTATTAAGATTGAACATCTCATAATCCTATTGGTCACTTGAATTTTCTTTGTGAAATATATGTTTATACTTTTGCTTATTTTTCTCTTGTGTTAATTTTTAAAAATACTCTGCTGGCTATACACCCTTCATATTAAACTTTTATTAGTAATATATGTTGAAAATATTTTCTGCCAGTTGATAACCTATATTTTTAGTTCCTTTGAGTGCCTTTTGATGGATATAAGTTTTATGTTTTAATACAGTTGTTTATATTTAATTTGAATTTAATACTTTTGGGTTAAGATAGCTTTTCTTATCTCAAAACTAAAAAGATATTTATGAATATTTTTCTAAGTGCTAAATAATTTGTTTTTGATATTTAAGTAGTAATACTTTTACAGTTAATACTTGTATATGTTGTGAGATATAAATTTTTTATTTAGAGTCTCATATTGGTAACTGTTTTGTTATTTCAAATTTAAATATATTTTCCTTTCCCCTGATCTGACTCATCTCTTCCTTTCCTTCATAAATCAATATGCCATATAAGTTTGTTTCTAGGCTCTTAATTTTATTATATTCATAACTTTGTCTTTGCCTATCCTTGTGCAAGAAATTTTTAAATAATAAACCATGATAGAAATAGGGCAAATATCTCCTCTTTTTTCTTTTTCAATTTTCCCCCAGATGTAACTGAACTATACTTGGCACTTGAGACTTTCATGTCAACTTTTAAGTAATGAAAAATTCTGTGAATTTGAGATTTTTTACTAAAATATTAATATATGAGATCAATTTAGATAGATTCAATATGTTCAGTATAATCTTTACCAAATTAATTACATTAACTCTTTCCACGCATTGCATTGTCTGTTTAGCCTTTAAACATTGTTAGACCTTTCCTTAAAACCTTTGGGAGGGTATTGTTTTTGTGGAAATATTTTTATTTACAGTTTCAATTTCTTAAATATAATACTATTGGTGTATCTTTTTCATCACTTTTGGTAAACTACATTTTTCTAAGCTTTTAATGTTTTCAATTCATGTAAGTTTTAAAAATTGTTGGGGTAAACTTGCATAGATAATATCTATTGTATTTTAATCTTTGCTATCTAAAATTATACCCATTTTTAACGTTTTCTGTAATTATACATGTGAGACTTTATTTTATTATATCATTCATGTGCATAATGATTTGCTTGAAAACAAACACCTAGGTTCAATTTGCCATTTTGTCCATTTGTTTTCTGGGTAATAATTTTTATTTGAACCGTAATTTTATTTCTGTGATAAGTCTTTCCAGAGGTTTATCTTTTTTTGTTACTCTTTTTGAATAACCATGTGTTTTTCCCCTTGGGACTTGTTTATTGTATCTTTGTTTTCTATGTTATAAATTTTTGCTTTTTTAAAAAAACATTTTCTTCCTTATATTTGGCTAGGTTTTTTTTTTCTTCTTTTTATGTCTTCTAAAGGTGGCAGCTGGCTTATGGATTTCAGTAGTTCTTCTTATAATTTGTATACTTATTACTGTAAATTTCCCCTGGAAAAGCAGTTATTTTTTCTCATACACTTTAATTTATATTTTTATTTTATGTTACTATTTATAATATCACTTTTTTCTTTTACCCTTAGGCAATTTAGAGGTGTCCTTATGAGCTTCCAAATGCATGGAGATTTTTTGTATTCATCTTTTCATTGCTAAATTCCATTTTAAAACTTTGAAGTCAGAATTATAAAATGGTCTGCATTATAAGCGTTCTTTGAGAAATTTTGTAATTTACATGACCCAATACATGCTCGTTCAGTGTAAATGTTGCATTTGGGTCGAGAATAACATGTAAATTCTAATTACTGTATAAATAGCATTGTCTATGTCTACACCTCCCCTTGCTCCCTTTCTTGATCTCCTGATCTCTCTCGGTCAATTTTGGTAAATGTTTTGTTTACAGGTTCCACATTTAATACATGAAAGTTGAAAAAGCATATTAACATCTCTCACTATGTATTGAATTTGTCAATGAAGTTGTGTCAGATTTGCTTTATATATTTGATGACTATTTTATGAGGTGCATTCATGTCCTTAATTTTATATATTCTTGGGAAGTGAAACTTTGAGGCACAATGTAGTGAAACTTCAGTATTTACTGATGCTGTTTTCTACAAATCTCTTTTATGTGATATGATATAGCATCACCAGCTCTCTTTGCTAGTAGCATCTTGATTTTTTTGTCCTATGATTTTGCTTTGTATCATTTCATTTCTTATGTTTTGGTATTTCTTCTAAATATGTTATAGATAAATTTTATTGTTTTCCTTAAAAAAACAATTGAATTCCAACATTTAACCAGAAAGTTTTGTCCTTCTTTATTTATTATAATCGTTTATATGATTGGACAGTATTTTTCCATCTTCCTAATTTCAATTATTTTAAATTTATACTTTTACTCATTACTTTATCTCATGATTATAAAATTATATCTACATTTTTACTTTAGCCCAAGTCCTACAATTTGTTTTTTCTTACCCTGTCTCTCATCATATTTACAGAGTCCAGACAGAATTTTAATTATTGATGACTATAAACAGATTTATAATTTGGTATTTTGGTTTCAGTCCAGTTTTAAGTATGTAACTTTTTAAGGAAGGTATACGATTATTCTAAATTCCTACATGTCTTGCAGTATTCTCTGTACTAGCTTGTTTGTTCGATTGTTTGTTGCTGAATATTACCACCTATTTTCATAGTGTAGAAAAGAGTAGCAAACATTGTAAGGTTTTAAATCCATGAAATATATTTTTATTATATCCTAATTTTAATGATAATTTATCTAAATAAGTTCTTGGTTCACAGATATTTATCTCTTGTACTAAGTTATTATTGTATCACCTCCTATAATCCATTTTTGCTATTGTAGAATTTGCTGTAAAACTTACATTTTTTTCTTTTTAGAAGGTCTATTCTTTCTCTCTAAAGCTTTCAGAATTCTTTAAACCTTTGCTCTTATCTCTGAAGGTTAGCATTTTATCCATTTCAGTGTGTTATTTTCCTTAATCGAGAAACTAATCTTCACTATGTCTCCAAATGTTTTCTTTGTCTCCATTTTATTTTTTTCTTCTTTGGAGACTCCTGTTATCTATGTATTGATAATTCTGTTTTCATCTTCCAAAACTTTACTTTCATATTTATAATTTTTACCATTTTATGCTTTATTCAAGGAAAGTACATAATCTGATCTCCCAATTTATTAAGTATTTATTCTTCAGCCTTGTTCAATACAAAATTTACCTTATCTTTTTTGTTCTTCAATCAGTTATTATGCTCTATACTTAATAATTCACTTAGTTATGCTACTAATTTTAGTAAAGATTGCTTTTATATTCGTTTTCTTTCTTATTGTGCTTTCTATCGGTATTTCTAATTGCTAATGTCTCTTGTTTCTGATCCTATTCAATGTTTTTAAAACTTTGCTGAAATTCATCCTGAGTTCATATTTTCTAAGGGACTTCAGCTTCACTGTTTGAAAAGGCTTATATAAACTATACACTAATTGCAGTCAGCTTGGGCGATCTTATTGAAAGACGTGTTCCCAGGTTATAGAGCCCCGGCGACATCTTATCATTCCACTTGGGTAGGCCTCTATTTTTTACCTTCTCACCTCTAAGAAAGGCAGTGATACGAGGTTCTCTTAGCACTGTGATATACTAGCCCTGTAGATTTGCTAGTGGAGGGCTGGTTCTTTAACCCTAGAAGGTAGTCATACCCAGTTGTTTCTGCCTCTTTCAGAGATTGGGGCCTTTGTGTTTCCCAGAACTTTCTCCTGTTTAAAGAAAAAAGTTAGTGGTGGTCTTGACATTGATCTTGACTCTTTTTAGTAATAAGATAGATGCTTATTTACCCAAGGCAAATAAAGCCGGTAAAGGCAAAGAGAAATCTCAAAGTACTCCATTACAGGCAGCACTCTACCTCAGTAACAAAACCACACACACCAGAAATAAACTGTCCAGAACAGTTTATTTATCTTTCATTAGATTTTATTTTATTTCCCTAATTTCTTTGGTGTTGATCTTTAGGGAGACAAATATCAGTCTGCATTACTTTACCATTCATATTTAATTATCTGTGAAATAGGTATTAATTTATACCTATTTTATTACTCACTTAATAGAAGCACTGAGATTTAGAGAAGTTAAATAATTCACTTCATTTGACAAGATTACTAATAGCCTTAGCATTAAAACTATCACATTTCCTGAACTTTAAGAGTCATGAATTACGTAATTGATTTTCAGGAAGAAAGGAAAAGAACAAATACAAGATTTGATTATTTATAAGGTGCACATTCTTTCATATAACATTTAACATTTTTTAAATGGGGATTGACACTTATGATGTCCAAATTTAATAATCAACCTTTTTCTTACTTAATGGTATACAGTGGATAGAAAGTTGGATTTGATGAGTTAAGATACAGCTATTATAACTGTACTCTTCTATTATTAAGACCTATGTAAATATTATTGTAATAAAATGTGATAATGGAAGTTTTAAATCAGAGGAAATTTGGTGTATCTTCTACTTCTAAATAGTGTATTCTGAGTTTTGGAAACCAATATTGGCTAATTTGATATTTATAAATGTATAGGCATATATATATGTGTGTGTATATGTATATATATATAAAATCCATAAAGTCATAACAATTTGATCATGTTTCATAATACGCCAGTCACTATATTTCCTTGACACACAATTAAGTTATTTTTATATAAAATAAATTATTTCAAAGCAATCTAAAAACTGTCACATAAAGGCAAGATATGTCATGTTGTACTCTTGACTCTTCTTCATATGCTAGTGAGTAATTACCCATCTGCACACTAATGTAAGTCTTTAAAGATACCCAGAGATACTGTTTTATGAATGTATTACGTATAGTGCATATATATCATATTTTAAATGGGATAGACTTATTCTTTTGTCTCTTTATCTGATTATGTTAAGTCAATTTAAATTTTATTTTTATCAGACTATTATCTCATTGATATATCTGATTATATTTTAATTTTGTTCATAGCTTTCAATCCTGGCATAGTTATTGGCACATGGTTAATACACAATCATTGTCTTATGACTGAATTAATACATTCTAATTTCTAAAATTCTATTTTACAATAATGGTCTCCTTATAATGTTTTAGAACAATAAAAATATAGCATTGAATTCCAAAAACCGAGCACAATGTCTTCAGGTAGCAAAGAGTTGAGTGATAACAACGATACATTTAAAAATAATTTGATTACCTATGATGCACAAACCAAAGGGAATTAAGTACATTACCATATAATAATAAGAAATAACCAACACAAACCTGTATGCAATCCCATAAATCTAAAAATGCTTGATTGTCAAGAATATTCAAATAATTTAAAAGACTTAACTTCATAATCACATTCTGCTTTGTAGAAGTACTTTTCTCCTCAGTATGATTCCTAATGATAAGTATTTCAAAACATTTAATTATTTGGGACAAAATATTATTTTTAGTCTTTATATGGTAATTTGGAGTAAATAGTAAATTTATACCTCTTAAAAGGTAAACCCAAAATCTGTACCTTGATGAACTATTTCTGATGCAATATAAACTAGGGAAATGTTTTTCTTTTAACATACTGTGTTTAACAGAAGTTATGGTTAAGATGAACCTGTATTGGTTGAACCAATACTTTTAGATGAGGTCTGGGGACTTCTGCTCTCCTAGTTTCCTTTTATGTTAATTGTTTCGGAGTAGGCAATACCAGACTGCTAAGAACAGTGATAAACCAAGGGATTGGCGTATATGGAAGACTATTTTTTTGAAGATCCTTAAACCAATGAAATGACTTTGCATCATCTTGGGAGAAAGGTTGAAATCAATACACCTACTGCATGCTTCTTTCATTTTCAGTTCATATTAGTAATGCCTTTCATGCAGGGCCTTTCATGGAAATTAATGAGTGGTTGTAGTTAATGGACCAAGGAACACCCCCTCCCAGGCAGTCATTAATCTCTAGGAATGCCTTATCCTCTGTTTCCAATTTCTTAAATAAAAGCTTGCAAGAGAATTCAAAGAGAAATGCTAGACCAGGACTTGTCGCTATAGAACAAATGGCAGTTTCGATTCCAAATAAATCTCCAGGGACACGAATAATTTGTTATGCAGTATTTCTTCAGGATTCAATGCTGGATGGAATTGTCCTAAAGGGAGATTTTACCAGAAGTAGAAGAAAGTAGGTAACACTTTAAAGAACTGATTTGCAATATTAGTATTTTGTATGTATGACTAACTTCAGAAGGCCCTTAGGCCCAAAAAGCTGTTTCATAAGAAACATCTGCAAAAAGAAAGTGGGTCTAAAACGCCTTTATTGATAAAACAAGGGATTCTGCATTACTTAGCTTGCTTATAACAATTTTGTAAACCATTTTAGCATTAGTTCCTCCCAACACTATCTCCATCAATTACATGTGGTATAGATTTCTGCCTTCCTTTGATTGACACTTCTTACTCCCTTCCCTGACCTTTGTCCTTTCACTTACTTAAATGTGAATGTCATCTGGGAACATGCTTTATCTTCTTTTCTTCTTACTTTATAGCCCTGAGCCTTTAGTTACGTTCTATAAGGCGAAGTCTTGCCCCAGTCTGAACTGACTCTCCACCCAACCTACTCTTCTTTCAGGGATTTAAATTTCAGTAAATGAGCATTATTAAATTGCATTCTAGATAAGTCATTTTCAAAATTCCCTTTTCTTCACTAAACCATGTCAATTCTACTCTCAGAATTACATCCCAACTTAATCCACTGTTTGTCAGCTACATGACCACTGCCTGGGCTTGTGTGGCATTGCCTTTGACACGGACATATGGGCAGGATAATTAATTTGTCTATTATCAGTCTTGCTTCCCTCTAGTTGCCTTCTCCAGATAACAGTCAGGGATCTTCCTAAAATTCAGAACCATGTTACCCTGCTACGTAAGACCTTCAGGGACATGCCATTCTCTTTTAAATACGATTCATACTATTTCATACGGTTTACAAGATCATCAATGAGCTAGCCTTTGCTGGTCAATGGAAAAAGTAATATGATGAATAATCTTTAACTGTTTAGAAGTCTAACCTTTATTTGCTGGGCTGGACAGATTCTAGCTTCCCAGTATTCTTGTATAATTCCTTAAGTGTGGGCAAGACCTGTGCCTTGCTTCTTAACAACAGAATCTGATGACAAAGTTGACTGCATACATGTGACTATGTAACATAATCAAACATACCTCTGTTACATAAGACAGTAACATCTGTGTTGATGGGAGATGCTCTTCTTGGCTTTAAAGAAGGAAGGTGCCATGGTGTGAGCTGCCTGATCAGTAGGGCGATCAATAGGGCTAGGTGGCAAGGGACTGAGAGTGGCATCTGTCCTGAAGCCAGTAAACGACCTAGACCTCAAATCAGAGGCCTGCAAGAAACTGAATTCTGCCAACAAACCTATGAATTTGGAATCCTATTGTTCCCACATGATGTAGAAAAGCCTCAGGTGAGAATCCAGTCTTAGCAGATATCTTGATTGCACCCTTACAGAGAACCCAGTCATGCTAGGCCTAGATTCCCTACTCACAGAAACTAGGTATTACCTATGTGCTGTTTTATGCTACTAAATATTTAGCAATTTTTATGCATAGATAGGAAACAAATACATTCATTACACTTAGTAAAGAACTGACCACTGCTTTAAAAAAGTTCAAAGGAAATATTTTCAGTAAATATGTATAATAAGGTATCAAAAACATAAAGCAAAAGATCATTTCTTATAATCAAACACAAATCCACACAAATACACTTATAAAGAGAACAATAATATGTTTTTTTCATTTTAAACTGCTTTAGATAATGACAGAGAAATGCGTCAGCTAAAAAGGTTAAGAAGGAATGTGGATTTATGTTATAACTGAGAGAAAAATGGTAATTAAAATAAAAAGGAAAATAGAAGAAAATCTGTCAAGTAGACACAGTGGTGAGAAGACAGATGAGGAGCCCCAAGGGACGTTGTAGTAAATATGAACACTCAGCCCTGGCTGGTGTAGCTCAGTGGATTGAGCTTGGGCTGCAAACCAAAGGGTCGCCAGTTCGATTCCCAATCAGGGCACATGCCTGGGTTGCAGGCCAGGTTCCCAGGGGGGGCCATGTGAGAGGCAACCACACATTGATGTTCCTCTCCCTCTTTCTCCCTCCTTTCCACTCTCTCTAAATGAATAAATAAAGTCTTTAATCTTTTTTTTTTTTTAAAGGAACACTCGGCCCAAGAGAAAGTAAAATAACAGACTGATGGTTCGAAGTCCTGGCTATTAACTCATATGTCAAACTATTCACATTTGAGGGCATAGAGAAGCTGCCCTGTTGCAGCCTGAAAAATTGGAGTAGAAATCTAATAGTTAACTGTGTTACATTTTATAGATAAGGAAACCAAGGCCCAAAAAGCTTAAGCTGATTTTCCTTAAACCATGCAGTTTACAGTTAGTTGATGGGGCCGGAAATCAAGGTCAGCTTGAGCTCCCTTCGTATGCTGTCTATTACCATGGTTTATTTTTTAGGGTAACTGATTGCATGGTGTGATTGATATATGAAAACAACTTATTATAGGCAAATTGCTTCTATGGTAATATAATAATTTATGCTTTAAAGCTAAAATGAAAATATTTGTATTTGGAATGTCTTTTGTTCAGTGTTTTCATTTTTTCTGCCCTTTGAGAGTAAGCATTTAACGATTTACAAAGTGTTAAATCTTAAACAGATAAGAACAGTAATTTCCAGTCCCCTACACATCTTACATCAAAGCTTCTGTCCAGAAATTGGCAGCTTTATACCTCAGACACCAGGTTAACATGTAATTATCTCCTCATTGTGAAGAAGGGGAAGGTTATCATGACAATTGATGAAAGAGGTCAGCTAAAAGAATACATCTGTGAAATGCAACAATTAAGAAGATATTCAACACTTTCCAGGGACTGAGAGAATCCAAAGGCTAATTTAGATCATCATTAAACTATTGCTGATCCCTAAGTCCTCAGCGTCAGCAGAGAGTTAACCAACTAGCTCTCTTCAGTGGCGTTAGAAGACCCAAGGTATAAATAGCAGCAGGGTGGCAGGGAGTGAAAATGGAAAAATAAAAGTAATACATTGGAGTTTTATAGTATTCAGTAGTTACTAACCACTCCTAAAGTATGTTTTATCACTCGCATCATGCTCCAGCTGAGGGTACTGAGACCATCCGGGTCTCCAGGATACTGGATGCAGCTAACGCTATCATAAGCTAATTGACTTAAGGTCAAATATATCGGTGATGATTAGAATTAGGGTTTTGTTTTCATCTACGGTATCTTGTGGGTGAAGAAAAAAATAAATGGGCATATGGAACAAAAGAGAGAAGAATAGGAAAATTTTTAAATGTCTAACATGGTGGCTGGTTGTGTGCTAGACACACACACACATTCCTATATGGCCTGAGATCTGAATCATTTCAACTTAAACCAAGCATAGCAGGAAGTTAACTGTGATATAATCAAAAGATTATCTGAAATTAAAGGTGTTGATCACTATTTCTGACACTGACACTCAATAATTGCATGACCACTCAATGATTATTTTAATTTTGCATCTACTATTACCTCTTAAATAATTCACATCTGGGAATATAAATAGATTAAAATGAGAATAAATATGATAATGCCAGTACATCAGCACATTCAACGAATGATGTTGGAAAGCTAATTAACCTGATCGAGACTCAAATTCATGGATTAGTATGTTATATCACACTAATCTAAAGGACTTGAGATGATAAAACTTGAAATTGTTTGGCAATATCTGTCATTTCCTTTAGGGCTGATTAATATGGACTTGTAATACACCCCCTAAATGAGCAAACCTTACAGAAGAACAGGGCTAGATGTCATGTATAATGGTCTGTGCCTTTCCAGAGCTTATGATCTAACTGGGAAGAAAACAATGATATTGTTAATAGCATTGTTTTAAGTGCAACAAACCTGCAGACAAATGATTAAAGTTCACCACTGTAAGCTCCATAGTGTTGGCAGGACTTGGCTGAAGATATTAGATCAGCAGAGTGTGAAGTAAGGCATTCCTGAGGCCCTGCCCTTGTTACAGCAAAAACCTCAGAACAGAGGGGCAGTGCAGGGAGGACATTAACATTCACAGGGGTCTCCGTGTGCACCAAGCAAACCACATACACAAAGTACAATAACTATGTTCCAAGCAGCCCATTCAAAACTGTAAAAAATAAGTGTGCTTTTATCACTGAGAACAACTTTCTTGATAGCTACTGCTTTCAACATTTTATATGTAATTCAAATGTGGGCAGGCACTTCTCAGGTCCTGTCGATATTAACAAGGTTGCCTCACAGCTCCAAGACCACAATGAGCTGAGTAAGCCCCAACCCCCTCAGCCCAGATTTTGGTAAGTCCTCTCAAAGTCGCTTCTGCTCCTGAGCACTCACATCCTGGCCCTCTTCTCCAACACAGCTATGAACTTTTCTGTCTATTAAGTGTTGAAACACAAGAAGCGTTATATCACTTTGGTTGACTTATTGAAGCTCAGATTTTAGAAAAGTTAGTGAGAGATACACATAGAGCATTACATTTTTTTTCTTTTACCCTGTCTACCAGCTTACTACCAAATATACTCCATTTCTTTGTCTCTTGCAAAGTAGCCTCACTTCCTCTCTCAAACTTTGATATCATCCCGTGTTCCATATCCCACAGAGACTTAACTACAAACGACTGTTTATCAAAGAAACTTTCCAAGGTCTGTCATTAAATATCATGCGTATTATTGTCAAAGATTCTGAAATGGGCAAAAATAATTTTGGAACATCTTATCCTGTCAACTTTATCTTTTATGGTATATATTATCATTTATCATCCTTGAGCTATTTGTAATTTTGCAAGTTGTAGAAATCTGATAATAACACAAATAACTCCAGGCCATAGGAATACTAGAGTTCTGTCTGGTATAATGTAATTGAATATTATTCTATAGATACTGACTAATGGCACATCTAGTAATAAATTCCTTGCCAAAATTGCTGATTGCCTATATATGTGTGTGTTTGGGGATGTCCTTTGAAATAGCTATGCCATTAGTGGTTCTTTCATTAATTAATGACTTAATAAAACCTTGGGTCCATGTTTTTAAAATATTTCTATAAAAGTTTTGATGTTAGCTTTTTTTATTGTTGTTCAATTACAGTTGTCCTGCAGTTTTCCCCATTGCTCTCCTCTTCCCTGCCCATCCCTACACCTTGCTCCCACGGTTAATCCCCATGCCCTCGTCCAAGGCTGCGGGTCCTCTGGACATGTTCCTTGACTTGTCCCTTCCCCTACTTTTCCCTGTTATCCCTCTCCCCTACCCTTCTGGTCACTGTTTGTTCTTTATTTCTCTGTCTCTGATTCTATTTTGCTTGTTTGTTTTGTTGATTAGGTTCCACCTGTAGGTGAGTTCATACAGTATTTGTCTTTCATCACCTGGCTTACTTCATTTAGCATAATGCTCTCCAGTTCCATCCATGCTGTTGCAAAGGGTAGGAGCTCCTTCTTTCTGCTGCATATTCCATCATATAAATGCACCATAGTTTTTTGATCTATTCATTTACTAATGGATACTTAGGCTGTTTCCATCACTTCTATTTGTCAAGAAACTTGAAAACCTCAGAGAAATGGACAAATTTCTACAAACATAATCCTCCAAAAATGAGTCAAGAAGAAGCAGGAAGTCTGAATAGACTGATAACTCCCAGTGAAATTGAAACAATAATCAAAAAACTCCTGGCACAAAAAATCCCTGGACTGTGTGGCTTCGAGGTTAGCTTTTTGAAAACCTGCTCAATAAAAATTTAATTTCCCATAAAATATTTTATTCTCGTTTATAAGGAGACTTCAAACATTGTCTTTAATTTGGGGGGAAACATCTGGGAAGGCCAAAAATCAAATTTAAGAAATTTCAAATAACATCTTTGTTATTTAGCTCATTTAGTCCTCAATAGTCCATAGAATATTATTAGCATAGTAGACTATAAAATGCACTGCCATGGTTGCCTGGTAGACATGACACAAGGTAAGTGCCATAGTATTCAACTGTTGATAGCATAAACTAGCATACATGTTCTAGCTGCAATCATTTTATGTTCACTTTGACCTTGGAATTCTGACAACACATATGACTTCTGATTTTATGGCCTAAATTCATTAAATTTGCAAGGATATTTATTCATTTAATCATAATTTTAGAAGCCTTTATGTATCTTTTTTTCAAGGGGCAGGATATGACATGACACTACACTTGTGAAGTTTTGATTATACAGTGTTGTAAAGCAGGCAAAAAAAATAACGTCTACCCTTTTCAGACTAGTATGAATTAAGATGCACATTAGTCAATTCATCCTACTAATTACCTGTCTAAAGTTTTAAGTGAGCTTTATGCATTTTATAAATGTTACTTAATGTGACCATATATATATACTTTTTGCAGAAGCATAGAATATTTGATATCTGTTGTATTTCACAGAATGTATTCTTTTAGATAATTTTTCCATCAAATGTCATAATAACCTCATTTTTCACAATAAGAAGATCATAGCAAAGTAATCTGGTGTCAAAGGTAAAAAACTAATAACCTGTAGAGGAAATCATAATATGATATGCATAGGGAAACACAAGATAAATGTCCTTATCTCTTTGGTGTTTCACACTTTGTAAATCTACAGATTTGCTGTAAAAGACTTGAATTTAGAAATAAATTATTTATATATTGATTCAATCATTGAAGTTTCATTAAGTAATTATTGCATGCCACTGGCTTCACTGGGAGCTGGTGTATTTTAGTAATCCAATTAAGATTGCTGGGAAGACACCTTAGGAGATTTTCTTTAAATTTTCTATAGGTGCCTAAGAAGAGATGAGACTGTTTCTCCATAATTTCTAAATGACACTGAGTTTTGCTATTCCCGCAGAGTTTATGGTGGTAAATACTGAAGAAAGCAATAGGGATGGAGGGACAGTTTGGCATAAGTGACTAGGAAGGATAAGATGAGTTGGTAACAGAGAAGGTAAGAAATATTAAATGTGACAATGATTTCTACAAGCATGAGTCTGTACAAACACCCAAAGTTTGAGAAAACATTTAATTTTTAAACATAATGTAATGTAAGCATAAATTAAGGTAATTTTTTTCTAATTTACATGGAAAAAGCCCAGCCATTAAGCACTCTATTTTTGTGCTCTCAGATGGCCAATGTCAATTTCTCCTTAATTCTCAAGTTAACTCTTAATTTCTAATAGAAAGAGAAACAGTTTAGATAAATCTCCATCTTTTGAAATTCACCTGAAAATGAATGATGATTTGAATCTTACAGTTTACAAAGCATTTTTACACACTGAGGTATTCAAACATCCCTATTCTGTGCCTATGAAGGCCTCTTATATGTATAACATGTAAGTTTCAGAGTAATAATCAACCAAGCCCTTTCTTTGCTCAGTGATTGGTATAAATTAATGGAGAAATCTCACTGATAGAGATCACAATAAGCCAGATTTAGAAACATTGCTTAAACTAGATAAATTTCAACTTGGTATTTTCTAAATATATCTGACTCTGAATTTGGGCAGACTGTTAAGTAAAGCAATATGTTTAGGAATCACAAGTAAATCAGTGTGTGATGGTTAATATTATGTGTCAACTTGGCTAGGCTATTATGTCCAGTTGTTCAGTCAAGTACTAGTATAGATGGGTTTTTTTTAAACATTTTATTTATTTATTTTTAGAGGGGAAGGGAAGGAGAGAGGGAGAGAGGGAGAGAAATATCAATGTTTGGTTGCCTCTCGTGCATCCCTTGCTGGGAACTGGCCCACAACCCAGGCATGTGCCCCGACTGGGAGTCCAACCACGATCCCTTGGTTCACAGGCCCATGCTCAATCCACTGAGTTACACCAGCCAGGGCTAGATGTTGTTTTTGAAAGTATTTGTAGATGAGATAAATGTTTACAATCAGTTAATATTAAGGATAGTAGATTATCCTCTGTAATGTGGGTGGATCTCATCCAGTTAATTGAAGGTTGTAAGGGTAAAAATTGAGGATGAAGAGTCAATTCTTATTCAAGACTGCAATACATGAACCTTGCCTGAGTTTCCAGGCTACTGGCTTACTCTACAGATTTTGGACACAACTGTGCAATGTCAACTCTTACCTGAATTTCCAGGCATCCAGTCTGCCCTTCGGATTAGCCATCACCATCATGTGAGCCAATTCCTTAAAATACATCTCTGTATAGACATCAACTATATATCTATATATTTATATCTACATATATTATGGTTTTTTTTATTCTAGAAAACAGAACCCTACTACACAATGTAATAATATATATAACAAGTAGATTGATTTTCAATATCTAGAACTTGAAATAAGGCTGGACTTGATAGGCTGGACTTTTAATCTTTTAGAATAAAAAAAAAATCCTTAAGAAGCTAAATTGAATAAGAGAACATATATCATGCAGAAAGTCTCAATTCAGCACTCCTATATCATGTGTCACTAACTAGCTGTGTGACTTTCACCCAACTTCCCTTAAATGTATTCATCTGCAGAATGACAAAATTAGATTAGCTCATCTCCACACACTCTTCTGGCTTTAACATTACATAAGCTCTGTGATCCATCATTTGCCGTTACCATATGCAGAAGAACCAAGAAATACAAAGACTGTTCCAGCAACATATGGCTGACGTAGGCAGAACATTGATTCAGTAGAGAAATTTGTTAAAGATAAAGTTAACAACTGGGATGGTCAGGAATTTGAAGTGCGAATATATTAGGAATGCGTATCTATTAGAAACAAATTTGATTGGTTCATTAAGGTGAAATAAACCATGAAAATTTTGGGGTACCCCTCTGCCCAGATGAAGGGTTTCACTGTTGTTTGGTTTCTTTGTTTAATTTGTCACATAGAGCTTCCTCAATGAATCTGTTGCTGTCAGGAAAAAAAATATTGTGGATCTGCATTCTTGCTTTGATTCTTTTAATGCTCCGGACTTTCTGACCACTTTTATCTCTTGCTCAGGAAGGACTTTCTTCAGGAATCACGTTTCTGCAAATATGAGATTTTAAGAACTGTGGCGAAAGTTTGCTATGCCTGACACTGGGGTTATTGGTGCCATCTTCGAAGTTAAACAATGCATCTAACATGACACAATGACTCTGGGTTTTAGAAATTTAGAAAAAGGTACATGATACACATGATAACTGACACTAAGCTTACTTTCTAGAACCTAATAAAATAATATTATTTTAGCTGTTTCTCATGATAATGTTACTATACTAGTAGTGATAATTATTATCAAAGCAAAGTGGGACAATGAAGAATATAGATACCGCCACTGTCATTGAAAATTAGACGAGAGGATAGAAATTGGGTACTATCCCAGAATACACCCTCATATGTTGGCCTTATTCACAGGGAAATTACAAAACGGGATGTCCTTGCTGAAGGAAGCCATCCATGTGCTTCTCCATATGGAATCATGTTCTTAGGGTGAACCAAATGGGAGTTCAGGTCCTGACTGAACTGATCATTTCTTTTTGTGTGACACAAGCCACTGTTACAGTTTCATTAGTGCTAATAGATCTGTGGTTCAGGTCCCTCACTAGGCAACATCAGCAACCCCTGGGAACTTGCTAGACATGCGCATTCTTGGGTCCCTCTCAGATCTCCTGGATCAGAAACTGGGAGAATGGAGCCCAGCAATCCGTGCTTTCTGATTTTCCTAGAATTTCAGAGCCCTTGCTGTAGAGCAATACATTGATTTGCACCTAAATACACTTCACCAACAAAAACTCTTCTATGAAACATTGACAGAGAAACATACTTTACTATTCTCCATATGCATGTAAAGATAAACCTTACATAATAAAACACAGCTAATAATCAAACAAACAAACAAACAAACACAAATATTGTGAAGAAATTCCACAATGTGCACCTGGAAAGCAATGTCTTTGTTTTGTTTTGTTTTGTTGGTGTTAGTTGGAAACTGTATTTACTGTTAGAGAGCTGTGGTAAAATGGCTGGGGCACTTTCCCCTGTGATCTCAGGTGATGATTTAAGTTGTTTGATATTCATTCATCTTAGATTTCCAGAGTCAGCTAGAGTGAAATCAAAGCATTGCAGACACCTTCAGACACTGCAGACCTCATATAAGTAGCTCCAATTTTCCACTTTGTTCTTTATCTTTATATATCTTCATTAGCAACCCGATAGTTCAAACGCTTAGCTGTAGGGATTGAGAAGAAGGCATTTATTAAATCCAAATTCAAACAAATGTTAGGTAGTTAGAATCAGTGTTGGAAGAAAATAGAGATGAAAGGCCACTTAGTATCTTGATTAAAATTAACCAGAAATAATGGAACGTCAGAAATAGTACTAATATAAACAGGTAACACAATCTCTATCAAAATCACATAAGCATTTGACTCTCCTTCTCATGGATTTGCTATTTATGGTACAGGAAACAATTTAGGAAAGATCAGAACTATCACTACACACCAAAGACAATATATAGCCTTGATTCAAAATCCTTAAGGTTTTCAAACACTCCATAATTAAAAGTCTCTTTGCCTTCCATTCTAGAAATCATTTCATAATGCAAACTTAATTGGCTGTTATTAGCAGAACTGGATTAAGTAGCTTGTTGTGGTCATGATGAGTTTATCTATTATGCTCGTAATAAGGACTCCCATAGCCAAGGGACCTAGAGGGACTCAAAGCTCAAAGCGAACCCCTGTTGTCAAGAGCCACTTACACATTCTTAAACCATCCAGTCGCTATTCCTGCCACCACCGAGAGTCACCACCCCCTACTTTTCTCTTTATATTTTTAATCTACTATGTGGATTAATTTGCTTTCTGGGAACCTCAAGGGTCTAAAGGCTTTATGCATGGGTATATTTGCTTTTCTCACAAGAACGCCAATTTCTATGATAATTTGGGGCTAGGGAATTGGGGGCTGAAAACTGGGATTACTGCGCTATTTTTCTCAGACATTGAGAAGCCAGGTGGTCTTCAAAAATGTTGGTCTTTGAGAATATGTTTTCCCAATTTATTATTGCTGTTGTTTTTATCATTATCATTATTGGATTTTAAAGCAACTATATTTGTCCTTTCATGTATTTTACAGCTCCCTTCTTTCTTCTCCTAAGGTTCCTCTGGAAATAGGTAAACCCACTCTTCTAGTCATCTATTCCGGCGAGAAGGTGGAATGTGTATCTGTTCAAAGTCACGTATTTGGGAGAGGAGTTCATATAGACTAGCCAGAAAAGCTGTGAGAATCAAGTTGAGTGTTATTCAGACACACTGAAAGACTGCTGTAAACACCTACGTTAAAATGTATCACTTGCTTAACCTATTCAAGTGCTGCACACAGTGAGAATGAACATTTATTTTCCAAACAATTAGAGATCTTAAAAATATCCTGATACCCAGGCCATAACAAGGTCCATTAAATTGTGATTGATCTCCATCAGGGAACCCAGGCATCAGTATTTTTAAAAGCTTCCCAGGAGTTTCCAGGGCAGACCCACTACAGAGGGATTCCACGATAAATTTCTTAAAGACAGCTGGAACACATGACCTGGTTGGGATGCGTTTAATTTCTATAATCTGTTTTATTTCCAAGGACAACCTTTTGGAATGTTGTAAAATCTAATTATTTTTGTGTACTTATTGGAAGGGGGACTAACCAATCAAAACATGGGAAAGAGGCATAGGAGCTTAATTCAGGGTCCTTCCACAGATGGTGTCACTCTTGTCCTATTTCACAGGGGCCAGGTTTCCTCACCTAGGAGAATGTCCTGCGGAAGTTCTGCCACTTATCATCTCTATGACCTTAGGGAAGTGTCTTAATCAATCAAATGGGGATAATAATACTATCTGTGTCATAGTATGGGTGGGTTTAACAGGGTAACTCTTATAAGGCAATTAGCACAGAAAAAGCATAAAATGAAAATTCAATAAATACTAGCTATTATTACCAACATGAACCCAGTCCAGGCATTTAGATATGTAACAAACACAAAATGTATTTTTTAAGCTTTGATGCTAGCTACTGAATTACTATTATTGTCAATTTAACTTATCAGAAGAATGCATTAGGACATTTTATCATGAGATATGTAAAGTATAAAGTAAGTTTCTCTCTTTATCACATGATAATGGCTCTGGAAACAATTATTTGCTTTATGTTTCAGACGATGATATTTTAATAAAGTTTTTTTTATGTGTGTATGTGTGTGGATTCCCGTCCATACTCTTAAAGAAAATTATCTTGTGAAGAACAGATTTGGGGTTTTCTAAACAGAATTTGCTGGGAGGGACAAGATGGAGACTTTCAACTTGCGTTTTGCTCCTTTTAACTTAATAGGATTTGAGTAAGAAAGTTTGATGTCTACACATTCACCCTGTGAACAGGAAAGCAAAACATAGTATACCAGTACCGCATCTTAAGACAACTCTAAAAATTATACATCTTATATTTAATTATTCATCAGACTACTTCCTTTTTATAAACATGAAATAAAAGTGATCCAGTGTTATCATATTAAGTATGGTAATCCAGGAAAAAAAGAGTAAACTTAAAAAAAAAAAAAAGAAAAAGCATGAAAAAGGAGTTCCTGGGGAAAGCATCTGAGCTGTTAATTAAGCTGCAGTTTGAAGTGGGGCCATTCCCATAAACATGTTTACTCATATTTTTAATATCATCAAAGGCCAATTTGTGTCACTTGAGAGGATTCACATTTGATCTATCTTCAAAACTATATAAACATTTTATTTATTTGGGTACTTAAACTGGCTACCAAATCAAATACAGGGTATTTAGTTAAATTTGGATCTTAGACAAACAAATATATTTTTTAATAAAGTACGTCCCCACAAGTATTACAGAGCATATACTTCTTTTGCAAAAATTATCTCATATATAAAACTCAAAGTAAGTCGTGCGTCCTGTACTGTATTTTTAATTCTATTTGGCTACTCTAACCTAAATCACACACTTATGTTTTTGATTAAAAACACCATCAGAGTTTTTTAGCAGTTGAAGATTAACACTTTTCATTTGTCCTAAACATAGGACACAGAGGGAATACTTGAGTCTAGAAGCTACACCCATTTGAGATAACAGTAGATTCATTTTTTATGCTGAAAAATATTTCTCATAATAAAGAATCAAGGACAAGGGTTAATATTAAAAAATCCCAAGTGATACTTTATTTTCTTTGATTTTTTTTACCAGATAAAGGGATAACAAATGTGTGCCTGAGCTTTTCTAAAAATTTACTAGGTATAACCTGATCTTTATTTTTGTTTGTTAATTTACAATGATGAATACCATTTATATTTAAGGATAGAATCCACAGTGATACCTAGCATATGTGTTCTACAGTTAATTTTATATTATGCATAAATGTCCCTTTGGTAAAAGTTATTAAGTGGCATGTTAGAAGTTAGGAGAGCAGTGGCACCGTGACGGACCTCGGAGTGGTGCATGCCCGTCTGTGCTATGGAGACAGATCTTTCTCTGGCCGCACCGTGAACTCAAGCAGTGTGTTCAATCTGCATTTGCCTCAGTTTATTCACCAATAATAAAGGGATAATAAAAATACCTACACCATAGTCTCTTTTTAAATTACGTACCCATAATTCATATGAAACACAAGATTTAGCACAAAGTAATTTCGGGAAAACTAGATTCTATGTTGACTATTAACGTGAATTACCAAAGAATACCCTGGACTAGCAGTTAGGCTATCATCTCCAGCAATGACAAGCCCAATTATTGATATTATGATTATTCCTCTATTTTTAATTTTTATTTATTGATGAGAGAGGGAAAGAGAGAAACATTGATTTGTTGTTCCACTTATTTATTCGTTCATTGGTTAACTCTTGTATGTGCCCTGACTAAGGATCAAACCCACAACCCTGGAGTATTGCAACAACAGTCTAAGCAACTAAGCAACGGGCCAGGGCATGTTATACTGTTTCTGTGCAGTGGGATGAGAGGTCTGCAGAGAAAAGGTCCCCTTAATTGGAGCCAACAGTGAAAAGTCTCCTGGAGGAGCTTAATACGTAGTAAAGAAAAATAAACACCTCGGGAATCAGTCTGAGATGATTCCAGTCCAGTAGATTCTGCGTTCTCTCCTCAGCTCACTCTTGTCTATGTTGTCAGAGAAGATCCGCCCTATCAAGATATATCCTATAAAATTGTTTGGAAGGTTTCTTTAATATAGACTTGTTCATTAACTAAAATTACTAAGGAATGAATGGAACTCCATCCAGGAATGACTGCCACAGGATTATTTTATACTTGTTACACATGACCACAATGACAATTCTATCTAAAGCACAGACGTGTCAAACTATTTTGACAACAATTCCACATTTATTTTTTAGGAAATAACTGACTTTTAAAAACTACTGGTATTATTCTAATTTTCTCATCAGTTTGATTTCTGATATCCTCTTCACTTCCTAGTCTGGCTTTGTCTCACAGTCACCCATCTGTTCTGGAATGCCACCTCTTTTTTGCCCTTGCCCTGATTATTTTTCTTCAGAAAAAACAAATCTAAGCCTCTGCTTACATACTTTTAACCAAAAGTTCTCTCTGAGTACCACGTTTTTCTCAGTAATGCAGTTAAGGAAGGGTTGCTTCTCTCTTACGTACTCCGAAAACTGTCTGACACTATTTACTTATCAGGCCAGTACTTTCCATTTTCCTCCCTCCCTCCCTTCCCTTCTGACTGATTCTCAGTCCAGAAATTCCATCTTTGATAGGACCCTGGTTGCACTGTAGGGATCAACTAACCGATCTTTGTGATGTGCATTTTCTCTTTAATCTGAAACTTCTAGGTTCTATGATCACAACTTTTGTCTTCTGTCACTTAGTTTTAGCCTCAGCGTTATTCTTATTGTGGAGGAGGAAAATGTGGATTATTGTGAAAAAAAAAAAAAAGAGTACTGTTAAAAGTCAGAGCTTTTATGCTGAAGTTTTAATTCCTTACACATTTAAGGAATGTTTACTGTCCTGTGGGCCACAGAGTCTGGCTAAGGTCTTTCCTTCCCTTAAACTTTATTCCTTTATCTCTGGTAAACCTTTAAAACATGAGGTAAAAGAAGAACAATCTGTATTTTCATCTCTCTCACACAAGTGCATCAACCTAAAATTACATAGTAACATAAAGCCTTCAGTAATGACAATATTAATAAAAACAATGGGATAAAAATCAATTTAATTCTCACAAAGTTTTATTTCAAATCATGTTTATTCATTAACTTAATCTCCTAAATAAGTACATGGAATGGGGGCAACTTTTTCCCCCTTTTACAGTGAAAAATAATGTTATGTCATCTTCCAATTTAGAGCATTTAAGCTGTTTTTACACCTTTACTTTTCAAAACCACCTGTGTCCTAAACAATCAACTGAGAAAATGAGAACAATCTCTCATGAATAACTGGGAGTGAATAATTTAGACAAAGTCTCATTGCTGCATATTGTCTTTTGTATTTGACAAAGCTCAATTGCACGTGAGGTCATTCATTTGTTCACTCATTTAATACAGATTTATTGTGAGCTTCCTCTAGGGGTAATGCCAGCCCTCTTAAAAATTTCAGATGGGATTTCTTTTTCTACTGAAATTAAACTCTACCATTGCTGATCAAGAAAACAGTTTCTAACAAGCTAAAAGTTACTGGGAGTCACAGTTACGGGCCTTCCATTTGGTTTCAGCTTTGCTGAATGTATTTGCTAGACACCAGATCACCATTCCTGGGTAGCCCCATTCCTTTGTCTTTTGGAGGGCGTCATTTTAATTTTGCTCCTGGTGTGTTTTCCTGGTTGATTTCCTTCTCTCTCCTTTGCTTTTTTAAATATGGCCACAGGTATAGTAAAGTTTGTATTACAAGTGCCAAGGGAAAGTCTTGTTTGAATCATAAGCTTTCCTTGTGTAATAGGAGAGTGGGTATTGTTATAATGTAGGGTCTTTTCCTTGCAGGGGTCTGTGCAGAGGTTAGAGAATTGGGAGTGTTATATAGTCTGCAGTACAGTCTTGGGTGCCGTAAAGAAAAATGGACTTTCATACGCTTGGGAACCAGAAAACTTCAACAGGTTCATGGTAGAAGCACCAGCCTCCAGAGTGCCATGTGGGGAAATGTGCACTGTGAGCGTGTGAGCGTGTACGGTGCAGCAAGATTTTATTAGCAGGGCTTTCCACTTCCCTTGGTTCTCCTGCAGTCAGAGGAAGGACTGCACTCCAGGTTCACTGCAGCTATCATAAAAGTGAGAGAAAGAGTTCCATGAAAGGAACGACCACCACAGTCCAATTCAGTTGTCTTGACCAAAACTTCTTTCACCACAAGAAGACATGCATTATAAACTATAACCAATGGCTGCCTCTGTAGAGAGAGAAAGCCCATCTCCCAGTAGAACCTTCTGTTGTTACCTGTAGCCAATGAACTGTTTGTTCTACTTACGTTCAGCTGTCACCAGACGTCTCAGAGTAGTGCTTCTCTCAAGTCGAGTATTCATAAGAACTACCTGGAACACTTGTTCAAACAGATTCCCTTACTACCCTCCCTCCTTGCTCCCAAAGATTCTGTTCAGTAAGTTTGATATGGAATCTAAGAACTTACACATCTAGCCAGTTACCAGCTGATGTTAATGCAGCTGGTTCTCAAACCACCTATCGATAGCATTGTCTTAGGGTGGTTGGAAAGAGAGAGTTGGAAGGCATCTACTAGTTCACAGACCAGAGATAGATGTGAAAGTTCACACAGCTACTCCATTTCGGTGGTGCAATATTATCTATTATGCAACTCTGACTTTTTAATAGGTTTAGATTCACTAGTCCAGAATGAGCAGAAGTATATGCTTTTAAATGGCTTTCTTGACACACGAAAACCTTTACTAAAATGGACAGGTCTTAATGAAGTAGACTTTTATCTAGTTTATACCTCTATTTGTTATTGTGGACTTCTTAAGTTTAAATCAGTCTTTACAATCAGCAATAAAAAACGCATAAGGGGGTGGGGCTACATGTTTAGTTCTCCCGCTTCACATTGTCTTCAATGCACATGGGAGTTACAGCATCATTGACAGCTTTAAATAAACCCTATTATGTTCGACTACCCTGTAATTTTCCTTCATCATGTATGAAATGATTAAAACTGATCCCAACTATCTAATTATGTTTCTCCTTATTGGAACAAGAGAAGTGTTCGCCAGAAAAGTCTCCAGGAACCCTAGACCAGTAGAAAGGTTGCTGCACTTCTGAGAAGTTTGCACAGGGTAACCATGGAAGAAAAACAAACCCTGCAGCTCCTGCTTAGGGCACGATTTTACACTAGATCCGGGAGAATGATGACTCCTTGGCTGGAGTAGGTCCACGTGCCACATTTTACCATTGCTTCCCTGGCAAAGTCGGCAACCTGTGGCAGGCACAGAGTCTCTGACTGTTTCTTGGAACTGATAGTTTTCTTGCGTAAATGATGCAAGTTAAGCTTTCACAATTGATATTTTTTTCCTCACATGAAAGATAGAAGTGTAGAATTGTTATCCCCTTTTTTAAAGGAATACCATGGAAGGGAAACTTTACTGATGAAAGCACTATACTGAGAAGCAGCAGAGGATGGCCATGCCGTCCAAAGATCCACACACACAGACTATACTGATGATAAGCTTAGTAGTCTAAGATCTTCCACTCAGCGTCAAGGAAGCCAACAAGAGGGATGGGAAGAAAAGGATAAGACCAATTTGATTGTCTCCATGAGAAATAAGCTAAAATAATGTTCAGACTAGAGAAAAAATCCAACTAAAGGAATAATATGGCTATGATAACAGCTGAAGGGAATTTTAGAGCAGGGAGCAATTGTTGGGAACCACCCAGCCTGGTTTCAGAAGCTGTAACCCACCCCCCCCCATGGCTAAGGCTAAATGAGCCACCTTGGGACCCTAAGCCACTAAGGAGACAAAGCTTATCTCCCTGGCAGGGGCACCACCTCTGCCCCCTTTTACTTCACCCTGCTTGTCCCCAGGCAGATGACTGGTTAGCCCATGACAGGTAAGATTCCTCAAGGGAGGGATAACCTAAGACAGGCATGGTCATGGAGGGGCCCTCAGGGAAGGGCTTGGGGGCTATAAAAAAGGGGGTGATGGGCCCTCATCCTTGCGCTCTGATTTAGTCTGAGTCCTCATTCTATCTGCAAGAAGTATCCTAATCTCTTGGCTGCCTTACTTCCCCTGCTTCACTTAAGCCTGAAACAATGCTGGAGGGTGGCACAGCCCTGGGCAGGAACAGGTGGTTTCCTGGGGCAATCAGACCTAAGAAAGAATGCATAAAATCCAGTGAAACTTGCTTTGCTAAGAATGTGCTCAATTTTCTGATAAGGGTCCAAGCATAAAATCAGTTTGCTTCCCAAAGTTTTATGGCCCTTTAGCTAACTGGCCCTGAGTCAAAAGAAGCCCTCATAGTTCTTTGAATATTATCTATTGTGTGGACTTTACTGCCTGACAATGATGAATGAAGACCTTCCTTGAGGTAATACTCCCAGAAAAGTAATAAAAGCCTGTCCAGGCAGGGGTCCAGGTGCTCTCACTCAGAGTGGCCATGCCGTCCTTTTTTCTCCACAGGACTTCTGCAGTCACTGTGAATTTGTTCGTTGCATCCACAACACACGGACCCCACTGGTCAGAGTCTGCATCAAACAATGATATTCCTCAATATAAATTACTGTCAAGAAAGGATAATTCTGCCTGGCTGGTAGTACTAACACGGAGCAAACCACAGTGATATGATATTATGTTAGGGAAAGCTTGTCAGCATAAATGTGGCAGGTGACAAAACTCTTGAGGGAGAAAGAACCTACCTGCCTCCCCCTCTAACAGTTGCCAGGTGATCAGTATTACCGGATAGAGACCTGAGGCCATACACATTTTCTGGATAAATGCATGTCCACATGTCCACACATTTTGGGGGAGGGAATCAATTACAACCCTTAGATGTGCCACAAAGTAAATCCTAAGTGTAACAATATGTGATAAATGAGAAAAAAACACATAGTTCTATGCATTGAGAACTATGAAAGGAACATGAGAGGGAGGTAAAATTAAACTCACAGAATGTAAGTGCAGTGAAGACACATTTAAGAGATAGCCAAAAGTTTAATGATAAATTCAAATGTCTTCAGATTAAAACATAATGTCTCCTTTCGGACAGGCAAGGCAAATAATACCCACTTAGGTGTATCAGTACAGTGTGTCTTATTGACTCGAAAATGTCACACACATTAACAGTCATAAAAGAAGCTGAAAAAATGATTAAAGTGCTAAGATAAACTTTTTTCTAACTTCTCAGGAGTGGATAATTCCTTTTTTAATTTCCTATTTCAAAGCATAGGGGAAGAATTGTTATCATATTGTTAAAAACCTAAAAAATAAAACACACACAAAAAAATAGAATCTTACAAAATTAGCATTCATGAGCCCATAGTGATGTAAATTATCAAATAATCTAAAAACAGGAGAGACACATACTATTCTTATATGAGAACTTTAAATAATATGTGAATGACCTCCTACTCAAAGAAATGAAATTATGCTTTTGAGTGTAGGCTGACGTTGCTTTGATTCCAAAGAATATAGATGAAAAAGTGTAACTTTATGGTACAGAAACTTGTGTGGCTAAGATCACAAACTTGTGAGGCTTGATATGATGAAATGAGAAGGAAACCGATCCCTGTGATATCCTTCCCCCAAATTCTAAACCTAGTCTAATCACGAGAAAGCATCAGTAAACTCAAAGAGAAATATTCTCAAAATACCTCAGCAGTATTCTTCAAAACTGTAAAAGTAAAAAGAAATAAAAAAGAAATGACTAGGGGAGATTAGAGGGGGGATACTAAGGAGACATAATGAATATATATTATGTGATATTTCATATTGGATCCTGAAGTAGAAAAAGAAAGAAAGAACAATAATAGACATACGATGTCAGTGAGACATAACCCTGCTGTTTTAACTCTTGCTGATTTTCAATTATTGATTATTCAGCCTACATTAGCATAACTTCATAGATCCAAGTATGGAAAATAGCAATGGCTCATTGAACGGTGCAAGAGTAAAGGGATATAAGACTAAGCATCATTTGGGGAAAAAAATTGGACTCTTCCCTCAGTCTTCATATAAAAATAAGTGATGGTTCAAAGATTTAATCCCTCAAAAAGAAAGAGAGAGAGAGAGAGAGAGAGAGAGAGAGAAAGTATTCCCAGTTCTGAGAGCAAATATAAGGAAATCAAATAAAAACAAATAGAAATCTAAGAAAAATATGATGAGTTAAAATACATAAAGTAATAATTACATTTCTGCCTGATAGACCATGAATAAAAGCAACAATAATAATAGGCACAAAAATATACAAAAAATAAGAAATATAGGCATTAGATCTTTCACATACAAAAACCCCATGAGAAAATATGTTTAGTAAAGACTATTTAAAAAATTCACCAAGAAAGGAACAAAAAGATAAATTTATGAAATGCCACTCAATTTCTCTATTTAAAAATTACATATTAAAATGAAAATAAAACATCATTACTCATTAATTCTACTTTTTGTTTATTTATAAGAAAAATTATTTCATGTTTTTAAATCAATTGTTTAGAGTGTGATAACTCCAAGGTTATACAAACTGTTAAGTAGAACAGAAACACATCAATTTAATTTATAAAACTTGGTGAACAATGATTGAAAAACTAAGCACAGTATGAAAATAAAAATATAAAGACCAATCTCACCCAAGAATATAGTTGGCAAAAATTATATTCATGATTTGTATCCAACTATGTTTAAAAATAATTATATATTCTGACAAGTCAGAATTTCCCCAGGGATGTAATATATAAGGATGATTTAGAATAAGGAAAACAATGAACTAAACTCTTTAA
The DNA here is from genome assembly GCA_004027475.1 of Anoura caudifer. Taxonomy (NCBI): domain Eukaryota; kingdom Metazoa; phylum Chordata; class Mammalia; order Chiroptera; family Phyllostomidae; genus Anoura; species Anoura caudifer. Next base: position 487,618 of record PVKU01000022.1, read on the forward strand.
ATTAGCAATACAAAGAATAAAAAGATATAATTATAAATTGAAAAAATTTTAACATTTAGTTCACATTAACCATGACCAAAGACTTATAAAAAACTAATAATGAAGCTTTGTTTACTTAACATATAGTGTCTATCAAAAAACTTTCATATCACTTTTAAATATTAGGTAATTTATGTATTTAACTGTTACAAAGTTGGAATTACACCCTTTACATATAACAAGGTATAATGCCTGTTATAGCCATTTCTTTAAGGATTTCATTGAATGTTCTAACTCAGGCAAACCAACAAATAAAAATACAGATTGACAAGAAATAAAAATTATATATAATAGCTATAATGGAATGGTATAAGTATATGAATCAAAGGATTTAGCAAATGAGGAATAAGGTAAAATTTTGCCTCTCATTTTCTTCTTCAGATACGACTACACATTCCCCATCTCCCACACAATCAATGGCATCCTTAATATTTGATACTAACCATTTAGAAGAATAAAAATAAGTCACTTAAGAAAAAATAAAATATAAACAGTTATAAGATCTTTTTGATTTACTGGAAAATGGAGACAACTTTACTTGGACAACAATAAAAAGATTTAATTTTTTTTAAAGTATAAAAGAAGACCAAAATAAATATTTTACTTAGGTATGAAAAAATTTTACATCTCTTCAAATAAAATAAGAAATTTAGGGTATTTTAATGACAATACGTTATTTTCATAAAATTTTTACAAGTTTATCTTAAAGTGTGTATGGTAAAACAAACAGGAAAGAGACAGGAAACAGGAAGAGAGAAAGAGGAAATAGGAAAGAGCAAAAGAGGCAATTAAAGAAATTGCAATAAGAGGCTGAAACATTTCCTTCCAGCTGTCAAGACTTATGATAAATATATACTGATTTTTAAAAGCTGTAGTGAAGCACAAATACACAAATATACTGATTGAAGAAGAATAAGAAATGAAAACATATGTAGAAAAAGTCGGGATAGTTAACAATTGATATTATGAATTATTGAAGAAGAGTGACTTTTTTCAATAAAAGATGTCATGGTAATTGACTTCCTTTATTGAAAAGCAATACAATTTGGTTATTTAACAGCATACGCAAAATCAATTTTAGCTCTACTGTCATAAATTTAGAAAGTAAAACTTTAAATGTGTTATAAAAATATAGAATAATATCTTTAAGATGTGGGTGCAGGGAAGAAAATTTAGAATGTAGGTATGCAAAAGTAATAAGATCTGATAAACTTGAATGAAAAAGTAATAATAGTTTAGCATTAGGTGCTTGAAATATGTATCTGCACATTTATATCAAGAATATTAAAAGAGCTACTAAAGCGTGAACAAGGAAGCAAGCCATGGGAAGTAGATATGAAAAGGCAGTTTACAGAAGTGCCAATCCAAGTGGCCAGTCAAATAAGAAATGACTCTGAACTTCATCTATAACTAGGAAAGTGAAAAACTTAAAATAAGATACAAACTATAACCTTCTGACTAGAAAATAAGAGATCAGTAGCTTACTGCTACTGTAACAGGGTGCAGTCAGGGGGGCCCCCAAAGAGGGACTTGTAGTGGGGTCCAGAGCTCAGGGTGTCCAGTAAATATTAAAAATACAGGATGTCCCCACCCCCACAAGTTTGAACTGGGGGATGGGACACATGGAGCAGGGCTATTGAGTTATTTTGCATATCAACAGTTTTGCAAATAACCTCCAGAATGGTCATTTAACATATCTATAACCTGTTATTGGTTTCATAGATATGTTAAACGGCTGTGGTTGTGCTTTGAGCCAGGGAAATGGGAGTGACTTCCACCCAAGATGTAACTGATAGGCAACTCCCGCTGGTTACAGCTGCCTGGGTGAGAGCTTGAGGAAGACTCACTTCATGCCCTGAGGCCACACCTGCCGGGATTCACTGTGTCAGCCCAGAAAAGCCTGATAAATTCAGGAATGCTGACAGGTGTAGCCAATTGTGGTAGAAGTCGGAAACAGGGATGCAGAGGCAGGTGGGCTGGGATTTTAAACCAGGCACAGGGGAGAACCACACGGCTTTGGGGCTCCCTTTGCCACGCAGCTTAGGAAGCTGGAAAGCAAGATGTAGCAGCAGTGCAGACCTCTCTCTTAGCAGTTTGGAAGAATGCAGGAGCTGCTGTGGGAGGAAAGGGGTGAAAGGACTCTTGCTGGTGGGCCAGGAGAAAGTGCCATGTGGGTTTGGGTTAAGAGCTATGGCGACACAGCTGATGGTCCTGGGAACCACGGGAGGCCTGCCAGCCGAGCACCGATTACTTGGAAGAACCAGGGACTACCTGAGCCATGGACCTGTATTTCTTTTCCTGAGATGTGGTACTCCAGACTGGGCAAACGGGGGAAGGAAAGACTGTGCGTGTTTGTGGGTGTTTTAAGAGACTTTGAGATTTCACTGAAGACATTAAATCATTACTCTTAAGTCTGTGTAACTTTTGAGTAAATAATTTCTTTCCTTTTCACCAATCTCTGACATTGAAAGCTATAATTCCCTGGTGGTGGGCAAGGTGAATGCAGAACAGGGGGACCCTGGGAGAAGGGGAGTCCATTCAGTGATAGTATATCAGCCCACCCCCAGGTCCATTTGGTAACACAACTGCTACCCTGGACTACAGACAGATCATTCAGCCTGGCTTTCAAGAGCCTGTGAAATGGAAAAAAACTCAGTGGTGCACATTTACCCTTTGCTTCTTGGAACTCAATCAAGTTCCTTCACGTACCTTGCTCCTTCCACCTGTTTGCCATTGCTCTCTCCTCCTTGAGACACGGCTGGCCTCCCCACACTTTGGTGACAATCAGATTTTATTTATCCCGTAGAGTCCCTCCTCAGACTCCCCTGATGTCCTGAGACTTTTCACCTACATCCGAATTTATAAGAACTTCTCCTTCTCCCTTCCATGCCTTTCTATGTAATATGCACTATAAAACATGGTATTTTCTTTCTGCTATTTACTACTCTATTTCATGTGTTGTCTCCTCACAAAAATGGCAAGGTCTTGCTGACAGGAAACATTTATACTTCCTTAACACATCTCATTGTACCTGACACAATAGCTCTTTACAGATTTCTTTCTTCAAATTGTGTGTCAGTTCTCCATAAAAATAGACACATTCTATAATTGCTGATGTCCTCTTAGGCTCCAGGGTTATGATGAAAGCAATTTCTGTCCAATTAACATGTCCCAAAACACTCAATGAAGAACAGACTCAAGGAGCTTGTATTTTAACACAGGTTTCCAGTGCCTGACAGCAAAATAAACCATATTTACCTCCCACTAAGATATGATACTTTAGAAATCTCTGAGGCAAATAAGTACCCAATTCCAAGAGCAAATATCTCCAGTACAAACAATTCAAGCTTCTATTGATTTAAATATAAGTTTATATAACTGCTCAAGGGTGGCCTGTTGGGGAAACACGACCTGACTGAATTAAGCTAATCCATCATAAAACTGACTAACGTTCTCAATCACGTTTTACAGAAGCCAAAAAGGAGTTTCAGGAAGATTTTAGGCAAAGATATCTTCACATTTTATATAAAATTATTTTGCTTCATTTCTCTCAAGGAGGACACAATTCCCTAGCATTTATTTTAGTGATGTATATGATTTTTAAAAAATCAAAGGATGGCTTTAGAGCATTTCAGCTGTTGGTTGCCAGGATTCATGATTTAGGATTTAATGTTCAAATGTTCCCAAACCCAATGTCAGAACCTGAAAACTGTCCTAGGTGGAATCAACCACAGGCTACACAGTTTCTTTTTATTCTCTGGTCCACTGGGTTCACTTTGCAATTAATGGAAGTTTGGAACTTGCATCCTCTCTGTGGCTCTCTAAGCTCATTCGGATGTGAATCCCAGAGAAAAAAAGTCATCATGGCGTTTCTTGGATATTGGAGGTTTTGGTTACCAGGTGCTTCGGGAAGAAAAATAAGGGTTCTGCAACTTTGAATTTGTTTTAAATTTAATAAGCGAATGCAGCTTCACGATAAAATTATTAAATCTAAAATTGAAATTGGACTTATTTTTATTCCCAGGGAAACAACATACTTTTACTACCATTTGTTATTTACCAGAATTACCAACTTTTTTGGTGAAGTCTTTCAACCAAGAACCTTAGGAGATAAAGGGACAAATAAGCACAAAAGAAAATAAAAACCAAAGATGCATCAAATAACCCAGGGAAGAACTTTTAGAGCAACATTTGCTAAGATACGATTTTTTAAAAATCTTATGTAGATGCCTGCTATTCTTTCATAACATTTTTTTCAGCAATAGAAACATTACATTTCATTATTACGAGAGCACAAGTGCAATGGACCTAAAGCTTTGTACCAACTAGAACTTGACTTGGACCATGAATGGGGTGTTTCCTGCATTTGTTTTCTGTCTCCCATCCTCATGCAGATTGTCCTGAGTAATGAGAGTGAGGAAGTGATAAAGATAAGGCTTCACGGATGGCCTTCTTCTCCATCCCTTACCCCTGCCGATAAAGCCTGGAGAAGCAAAACTAATGTTAAGACAGCAGAAAAAAAGCTAGTCTCAAAGAGGTGAGGTGGTGGCAAAATTTCTACTCAAGTTACCTAATTTTCCTGCTATTTCTGTGACTCACCACAACTCACTAATAAATCTTTCAGGGAAGGCCAGGTTCCCTCTTTAGTCTGTGTTTCGAACTCAGCTCCCTACTTCCCTGTTTAAGAATATCTCATCCATTTTCAGGACACCCCAAAGATTCCATATACTGTCTAGCATCTCCCACTTCCCCTGGTCTTAATTAGGTACATTTTAAACATTATGAGACTGAACAACATAGGTTCCTAATAGCATCCTAAGGACTCAAACACCTTTTGATAACTTATAATTAACAGAAAAAAAGTATTAATGTGAATTACATTGACTTTGCAGATTGTTTACAAAGGATCAGAACCTCCCAGTGGTCCAGTCTAAGGGAGCCTTCTCATCAAGATGTTTTCCAGTATGCATATGGGGACGAGTTTAGACAAGAAAGTCTCTTATTGGCCCCTGCTATTATCCCCTGGCTATGAATCCTTCAATTAGCTAGATATAGAAGTGTAATATACTTTCAATTCAATCAATTAATTTGAAAAAATGATCTTTGGACATAACTTCATTGTTTTCTTCTCTTAAGTTCAATAGCAGTTAGTCATAAATTTCATTAAATAATTCAAAATAGTTATTTTCATTTTTCTCAGTAGGCTGTTTTTTGTAATTCATAAGAAGTTGAACTGGTCTGATATAAGCATGTACAGGGGTTGTAATAAACTAGTCAATTTTGCCTTGGGGTTTATAATATAAATCCTATTCTCCTCTTCATAAAATCTCCAGTGAAATCTGTATTACTAATATTTTGCCTTTTAGAGTTGATTTTTCTTTCTGCAATATGGCTACATGCTCTGCTTGTGCCAGCATGGGTATACGGTGACGATAAGACAACCCGTGTGAAGACAGTGACACCTGTGACAGTGACAGTGAATAGTAACTGTGAGATGACAGTCATTATTCTTACCATTCACCCTTCTTTATTTAAGAACGCCACTGCAAAAAGCAGTACTGATGAACCTCTGATGTGGAGCTTTAAGGTGCTTGTCCACCTACCTGGACCATTTTTGACTGTCATCTAAGAGGTCTGGGTGTTCCATGTGAGAGGTTTGAAGAGGAGAAATATTGTCCACTCAGATGAATTTTCTTGTAATCAGTTGACATAGTACTTGAATTTTACTTAGCTTTATTGCTAATATTTTTGTTAATTCAGGTATTTGTTTTTTAAGTATATTGTATTGATTATGCTATTACAGTTGTCCCATTTTTTCTCCCCTTTATCCCCTTCCTCCTAGTACCCCCATTCCCTCCAGCACCACCCTCCCTTAGTTCATGTCCATGGGTCATATATATAAGTTCTTTGGTTTCTCTGTATCCTGTACTATTCTTAACTTCCCCCTGTGTACTTTGTATATTCCAATTATACTTCTTATTCCTTATACCTTTTCCTCATTCTCCCTCTTCCTCCTCCTCTCTGATAGCCCTTCATGTGAACTCCATTTCTGTGATTCTGCTCCTATTCTAGCTGTTTGCTTAGTATGTTTTTATTTTTGTTTCATTTTTTTTAGGTTCAGTTGTTGAGAGTTGTGAGTTTGTTGTCAATTTACTGTTCATAGTTTTGATCTTCTTTTATTTCTTAGATAAGTCCCTTTAACATTTCATATAATAAGGGCTTCATGATGATGAATTCCTTTAACTTGACCTTACCTTGGAAGCAATTTATCTTCCCTTCCATTCTAAATGATAGCTTTGCTGGATAGAGCAATCTTGGATGCAGGTCCTTGCTTTTCATGACTTTGAATACTTCTGTCCAGCCCCTTCTAGCCCATAAAGTTTCTTTTGAGAAATCAGCTGGTAGTCTTACGGGAACTCCTTTGTAGGTAACTCTCTTCTTTTTTCTTGCTGCTTTTTAGATTCTGTCCTTATCTTTAATCTTTGGCAATTTAATTATGATGTAGGTTGGTGTGCTCCTCTTTGGGTCCATCTTGTTTGGGACTCTCTGAGCTTGCATGTCTATTTCGTTCACCAAACTGAGGAAGTTTTCTTTCATTATTTTTTAAAGTAAGTTTTCTATTTTTGCTCTCCCTCTTCTTCCTCTGCCACCCCTATGATTTGAATGTTGGGACATTTAAAGTTGTCCCAGAAGTTCCTAAGCGTCTCCTCATTTTTCTTGAATTCTTGTTTCTTTATTCTGTTCTGGTTGGATGCTTATTTCTACCTTCTATTCCAAATCATTGATCTGAGTCCCAGTTTCTTTCCCTTCATTGTTGGCTCCCTCTATATTTTCTTTTATTTCACTTTGTATAGCCTTTACTTCTTCCTTTATTTTGTATCTGTACTCAGTCATTTCTGTGAGCCACCTACCTACCAGCTAATGCCTTGCCTGCCCAGTCTACCAGCTGCTGCCTTGCTGCATGTCCTCTCCATCCTGGCTGCCCCTCCTACGATCTGGATGAATGTTTCCTCTTTAACTCCATGGTTGTCACACTTCCATACAGTTTGATTTTCTGGCAGTTCTGGTTGGTTTTTGTTTTTAAATTGGTTGTTATCTTTCTTTTGGTTGTGGGAATAAGTGAAGCATATCTAACTATGTCTCCATCTTGGCCAGAAGTTTAATTCAGTTTTTTTCTAAAGTTATATTCAGTCATGTTTGGTAACAGATAGAATGCAGAGTTTATAGGGTTTTTTTTCCCCCTGTGTATAGTATAGGGAAGGGCTTTCTGAATTATAAATTTCATAGTTTCTTTTCAAATCTCTCAGTCTATGAGTAAGACTAGATGGAATCAAGCAATCCAGCCCAAAGGCAGACACAAATCTTGTAATGTAGCTCCATCTTTCACCATTTCATAGCATTAACTTATTTTTAATATCAGGAAGTACAAGATGAGGATAGTGTTACTGTTTTTGTCCATTTTTAGGAATCTTATTTAGATAACTATTATAAGAATTGCATAGTAGCCCTGGCTGGTGTAGCTCAGTGGATTGAGCGTGGGCCTGCAAACCAAAGGATCGTGGTTCGATTCCCAGTCAGGGCACATGCCTGGGTTGCAGGCCAATTCCCGGCAGGGGACATATGAGAGGCAACCACACATTGATATTTCTCTCCCTCCCTCCTTCCCTTCCCCTCTAAAGATAAAATACATAAAATCTTTAAAAAAAGAATTGCATAATAGACATGTAAAATATGAAGCTTTCATAATAAAAGCATAAGTTAAAATTCTAGTTTTATTCATTACAATCAAGAAATTAAATTTTATCAATTTTGTCTTAAATTAAGAATTTTTTGTAGTCCTGGTTTAAGTTTTTTTAGTTTTCTTATAACGAGAAAATTTGTCTCTTCAGTACTTAAGCAGAGCTACTTAATTTGCTAAAAAAATAACACCTTTAATTTATAGTTACACATTTGGCTTTGAAGTTTTCCACAGGGAATCAGCAAAATCACTTTTTTTCAGTTCCAGATAATCGCCTTGCAATAAATAAATAAATAAATAAATAAATAAATGCCATTCTCATTAACAACTTATACAAAAATGTTTAAAATACACAGGCAAGTAACTTTGGGAATAAAAGTGTTCACATATTTATGGTTTATTACATTTTTAAGACATAAAGACTCTGTGGTAACAAGGGAAGAGTCTGTTATAAAGACAATGAAAATAAATCCTGTAGTTGAGATATGTGAGCACAGATGGATGGAAATGCCGGCTGATTTGAGTGGCTATAAACACACAGCGAGTAGATGCAGTGCTTTGTGTGGACATGTGTATCTGTTTCTGTACACAAAAGCTCAGGTCCCTGCTGGTGTGTATAGTAGCAATAAATGTTGAAAATTACTACAAGCCTTAAAAGGGTTTGGTTCTAAAGTGGTAGGGGCAATTTTATTTCTTCGAACAGCACAGCACCTTTCCTTTTGATTCTATAGCTCCAACTCTCTCCAGCCCACCCTCTCACTCACTTCCTCTCCCTTCCACTGCACACTATAATGAGGCACAGCTAGAGATTCCTTTCAAAGAGGAAAAAATGGCATCTCTAAGTGGTGCAAATGAGCTGAAAATTTGTTCCTTCTACTCAGGAATGGTTCTAACTGATGCATACTAAGAAAGTACTTTTTTCTTTAAATTTGTGATGCACACACAGCCTTTATTGTCTGGTTTGTAAGAGTCAAAGCCATAAAAAGTGTATATGCTATGTGTCTTGGAGAGCACTTTTGAGTAGAATAGAGAAAGTTTCCAATTTTATTGAATGTGCTTTCTGCCTTAATAGAGCACACTCATTTTGGGTGGGTGAAAGACAGTAAGTGAATGGACTGTACATGAAAGAAAGAAGCCAGCCAGGAATGAGAAGGAAGCCCAAGATTTCTCTTTCAAATATAAATTTTATCTGAAAATATATTTGTTTCCCTGTATACCTTTTTCTCTCTCTCGATAAAAGAAAACAAAACAAAACTTAGTATGTAAAAAGAAAAGCAGGAGGTGTAAATATGTTACATTTTTGCTGATTCTGGGGAAAATCTTTCTTGAAACCAGAGACTAAAAGTTAAAAGACAGGAGAAACCAAACAAATATATGCATTCAGGTAAAACAACCGGTGGTCTTTTCTTTTCTTCTAAGACTTTGTTACATGGTATCAATAGTGAGAGTCACATTTAATAACTTTACAAAGCAGAGAGAGCCATGGTGCTTGTAAAGGTGAGATCGAATTAAATTACATAGTTTTGTTCTTTACTCTGATAATGAACAAAAATCAAGTTTGCAAATTATTCTCTCTCTTCCAAATTTCTAGAAGTGAGTCTGTGATAGTGATGAGTGAATATCGGTGGGGCTTTAAAACACAAAGGTCAGAATTCCTGACATAGCAGCTTATCCTGGCCAAATATTATGCCTCCACCTCCCCACCATATTTTCCCTTCCCCTATCTGAAGATAACATAGTCTGGATGTCTTTCTTTTCAGACTTAGGGAAGATTAGACAAATCTTATCCTCCTAGACTTTAAATTGGGCAATGCCTTAGTCATGCCTTTGCTATGGCCTGTTAGTACTGTATAATAACTAGTTATCACAGGGGCTTCATCAGATAATACCAATTCTAAATTTGACATCGGAATCAACACAAAAATTAGTAAAAATTAGCAAATCAGAGTGTAATGTTAGGGCTGTCTATGTTGAAAGACTAGCAATAAAATCCTAATAGGGAGAAATTAAAATATCTAAACTAACCAACATAAAATTTTAATGTATATCCAAAGCTGTACTCTGTCAAAAACGGTGAATACATATTTCCAAATTCTCTTTGATTTTACTTGTTAATAAAAGGGAGTCAGGTAGAACATATTTGATTAAAACAGATCACAAGAAACGTGAATCAAGCAGCAAAGGCTTATCTCAGGTGATTAATCAAATTTCTCTAAAAGGTAAAATTTATAACAGATGATGGAGTACTTTGAGTAACAATGGGTATAACATAAGAAACCAGGTGATGAAGAAATGAGCAAGCCATCATCGTGAAGTAGTCGCTGCATAAGGATCTTCCCAGAGGATCACAGTTATGGACATGCAGGTACTGAAGACAATTTTTAGACTTAGCAGTAGGACAAAACATTTAGCTTAAACAGTAAGTTTCTAGGATGTATTTCTGTCTTTGATGTCTAGCACAGAGACTGACATGTAATAAATAGTTAATAGATTTAACCTAATGAAAATCCAAATTAAAAAATACGCTTAAGTACATTTAACAGATAAATGTATATCCTTAATTTTTTTTAAATGCTGAGTTACTGAAATTAGCTCATGCATATCTTAAACATGTGCAATATTATAGGCAAGTTTTTGCTAAATCACTAGTGAACTACTGCAAATTTCTTCCAAACACAATATAAATGAAAAGTGTTTACTATTTGAACTGTCCAAAAATTGAATATGGTATCTATATGCCACCCTAAAACTGAATTCTCTGTCACTTGAGGTATTCAAGTTGAAGTGAGATATCAGCTTCGAGTATGCAAGCTTCGGACAGGAATAACTGGTCATTTGGCTTTTTAACTCCTTTCAACAGAATGTATTTTACGATTTGTTAATTTCTCTCATATATCTTCCCATTTCCAGAAATCAGAGAGACAGTTTGTGTTGGGGGCTGATTCCATCACTTTGTTCTTAACTTTCTAAACATATAAGGGAGGAACCCCGAAAAACAAGAATTGGCTTCTGGAGGGAAGGCCCCTTGTAGTACAGACTTCCCCCACTAGGTGATCATTCTAGAAACCTATGCGTATCAGTGTGCAGCTGGTGTTGTTGTGAAAGGCTGCATTCAGCTTCAATGAATTTCTTTAAAGACTTTCCGGGTGCTGCCTGTTTCATGATGGGTGATTTACGAGCGCACCTGCCCACTATGCACTGAGTGTTCAGCAGTGTTTGACCAAAAAAGGCATGACCCCGGTGCCCCACCATTCCTATTCTCCTGATTTCGACCTGGGTGCCTCTTTTTTGTTTCTCCCAATTAAAAAATTTTTCAAACAGGAACATTTTGCCAATGTGGAAGAGGTGAAACAAAAACAGCAGAAGCACTCAAAGGCATCAAAATCGACAAGTTCAAACACTGTTTTAAGCAGTGGGAATAAAAAAGCCTCCATAGGTGCATTGCATCAAATGCACAATGCTTGGAAGGTGACTGCAGTCTACACATGTAAGAATAAATACACACTTTTTGTAAATAAATTCCATTTTATGGGTCCCCTGTCATATAAATTAAAAAAATAATTAGTTAGAGCTTAGAACACGATTGACTTACTACCTGTTTTTGTAAATAAAGTTTTATTGGAACGCAGTTGCTCATTTGTTTGTGTGTTGTCTGCACTGTTTTCATACAGTGGCAAAATTGAGCAATTTCAACTGAGATTATGTGGCCTTGCAAGCCAAATATATTTATTATCTGTTTACAAAAAAAAAAAAGTTTGCTGACCTCTGATATAAAACCCTACTTGACCCATCAGTATGACTTCAATACAATATCCAAGCATCATTCCCAAAACATTATGATTATTTCATGGAATAAAAATATGAGATTGGTTATTATAAGGAAAAATATGGCTGACTGGTGTTATTTGCCTGTAAATAACAGAGCTTTGTATTAGCATTCCTATGTTGAAATGGTTTTTAAAGTATACCAGCATATAAACTCTTATATTTGAGTAACATGTTTGTTCAAGTATGAATATTTTCATACAATAAGCAAATCATGTTTCCACAGTGGTTGGCTCTGAGTTCACAAAGCCAAACGTTTGCTCTGATGTGTGGGAGAAAAATGCTGCTTATATTTTAGGCAGAATGGCTTAAGAATACATAATACAAAGCACTTTTCTCTAAAAGCATTTTTAATTTGGAATTTTCTAATGAAAGAAAAAGTCTTAAGAAATTATGTTGGCATTCCATTTAAAAATAATGATACATTACAACATTTTCATTGTAGATGTTTGTTATTTTGTGTCTTTCTTTTCATAAGATAGCAAACATTATATTTTAACCTATGTTACAAATGAAATAAAAATTTTACAATGGAGTCAGTCAGTTGAATGAAAGTTTTCTAAATAATATGTGCTCTCTTTTCTACTTGGATGCATGGTTTACATATTCATAAATATTTAAGAAGTCAGGTTTTCAAATCCAATATGACTGTAATCCATTTTAACAGTGAGACTGAATTGTTTTTGCCCCTGTAAGTGAATAAGATAGACAAGCTAATTGCCTTTTTAACTTACAGATTTTCAGCGTAAGATCTCATTATCATTTGCTTTCAGGAATAAATTTCTATCAAGTTCTGATGGAGTGTATAGCTTCTTTTGTCATAAAATCATGAACCCTTTACCTTCCTTATCTTTCTCTAAATTCCCACACAGAGTACTTGATAGAAGACTGATTTTCGTTCATCACTGTTTCAAGTGCTTCCTAGAGTAAGTTAAAGAACAAGGAACATTCTACATTAGCATAATAGAATACTTGAAAAATCAATGACTATGTCTAGGTAGAAATGATTGCACCCATAACCGATATCCCAGGCATTTAGAAAGGTCATATAGAACTTATTTAATACTCAATTCACAAGAAAAAAATATAAATGGCAAGTTTCTATTTGTCCTATATAGAGCCATTTTATCATTTTAAAAACCTTACAGCTGATAAAATAAAAATTATTCCCTGGTAAAGGAGCCTGGTTGAAAATCTTAACTATGAATCTGGAGTTAATAAAACACACACTCACATGTGCACAGACAAACATATATAGTAGTTGTAATCTTTAATTAGAATGAGTTTTCTGGTTGATTCCAGGTTCAGTTAGACTGGAGCAAGCAAATTTTGAGAGGAAATATCCAAGGCATAATGCTCATAAAAGAAAAACATTATTAACATATATACAAGAAATGACAAGTTACAGAGAGTTGATAGGGTGTATGAGTTATTTAATTTATTCTTTTGATTTCAATCCAATTCTGAGAGTATTTCAGTTGAGAAAAGGAGTTGACATTTTTTACAGTATGGCATGCATTTTTCTTTATATTTCTGAAGAAGTCTTCATTAATTTGTGTATATACATGTGTGTGTATACATACATATATGTATATAACAAACATGTTTTATCTCAACTACATTTACTAAATGATGAAATTAACATTGCTTTTAGAATCTCCTTATAGTTTCAGAATCTCTTTTTAGTTTTTTTTTTAGTATGAGGAAAATAAAATGTTTGGCACATTGAGGTTATGAATGAGTATTAAATTAATAATTAGCATGAATAACAATATAAATGTGTTATTTTATAGATTTGATTTTATTATAGTGGATTTTACAGTTACAGTGGTTTATTTTTAAAACAAACACTTTGTTTTATATTCTCAAGAGTGTGTGTTTGAGAGAAAACAGGAAAAATGTTGGAATTCAGATCATTGTTTTAAGTCAGGCTTTACCTTCACACGTAATATAAAGTCCAAAAGCCAGAAGTGGAGACGGGAAGGTCGGTCTAGGCTGTATATGATGCGACAAACAGAACTGGATGGGTGTGAGACTCATTTTGAGGTGAACAAAGAGGAGCTCGAAGAAACAGAAGCATCAAAAATAACTCATTTATTTAAGTATAAATAACGATGTAAATATAAGTTTTTGTTTTATCTTTATGCGATTGATTTAATTAGTTATATTTTGTTTTTTTGTCTTTAGTAACCTGTCAGGTGCCATTTATTCTGAATAGTGAAATGTGAGAGGGCCAGATAATTGCTTTTACAGTTGTTTCTAGTGTTTGGGGTGTGTGTTAGATATACGTTAAGGTTATGGATTTTGACACGATAATCTTGAGGTACCTATGAGCCAGGCACGTATAGATATCAAATAGCTTAAGAGGTATGAATGCAAATCTCAGATGTAACACCTGGGCTTGGGATACTCTGGGACTTGTGTCATGGAAAGTAAAGTCATGCAAATTAATGAAACTATCTAGAAGGAGGTGCAGGGGTGGGGGGACTGGGTGAGAGGGCCTAGATCCAAACGCAGAAGCCCTCCCAAATATAGCAGCTGGGTACAGAAAAAAAGAGCTAACAAGAGAAGAAATGTTATGAAGCAAACTAATCCCATGCATGTTTGGTGTCATGAGACCCCAAAGGAAGAATCTGTTTCAAGAACTCTTAAAGAGAGAGTAGATAAGGGAGGATAGTCATTATTTCCAAAAGTTTCTTGTAGGTAGAATAATATGAAGTCAGAAAAGTTTCCATTGAATTTAGCAAGAATAAAATTCATGGTGACATGATCTAAAGAAGTTTCAGTCTAGTGGGCGACAAATGCATATTAGAGATATACAAAATGAAAATGGATCTAGTGAATATAGATAATTTTAACATATGTATGTGTATATGTGCATAATTATATATAATTTATATATTATATCAGATAACATGTATTGATATATATGCACATGCTTCCATATATATGAATAATGTAATGGATAGATGTACATATATATGCATGTGATAATTTACCTTCATGTGTATGTATGTATATGTGTATGTGTGTGGATATATACATGTATTAATACATATACATGCATATATAAATCTAAAATACTTGAACAAATATAATTGAAGATGGAGGAATAAGCACCTAGAAGAGTGATAAGTGACTAAAATGAAAAACCAATAGAACCACCAGTGATACATCCTACTTTATATGAGGAAAGTAGGTGTCTTCCAATAAAGATGGAATTACCAACTCTGTGGTAGAAAGTGGTGATAGTTTATCTCTGTTAATTTCCTTTTTTCCCATTGAACTCTGAGGTGACATTGAAGTGAGGTTGAGGATGGAACATACAGGTATGAGGACAGAAAACTGAACTCAAATATTTTAGTTAATAAAACTTACTATGGAAGCATTGACAGCTCTATCAGTTTTCTTGCTTTGTAAGACCTTACACAAATGCATATATTTAAAGCAACATACATTTTCCATTAGATCACAAATTTATCGCTTCCTGAGATTATGATCTAATTTTAAAAAGTCACCATATGTTCACTCTTCAAGATTCACATTGTTTTCTTTTCTTTTTTTATTGAATTTTATTGGAGTGACATTGATTCACAAAATCATACAGGTTTCAAGTGTACAATACAATGAAACGTCACCTGCACACTGCGGTGGGCACCCAGTGCCCAAGCAAAATCTCTTTCTGTCCCCATCTCCCCACTATTTGCCTATCACCACCTGACCCCATCTCCCTTTCCTTCTGTCTAATACACTGTTGTCTGTGTTCATGTGTTCAATATATACTTTTTGCTTAATCTCTTCACTTTTTTTAATCCTGCCTACCAAACCCCCTCCCCACTGACTGCTGTCAGCCTGTGCCATGTACGTATCCATGCTTCTGGTACTATTTTGTTCACCAGTTTATTTTGTTCATCAGATTCCACATTTAAGATAATATATTTTGAAAGAATATGCACACCCCTATGCTCATGGCAGCGTTATTTACGATAGCCTCGATCTGAAAACAACATCTATTTATTATCTCATATGACTCCAGTGAATGAAGGGTCTTGCCACACCTTAGCCCCTTTGTCTCCTTGGAGTTTCACAAGGCTGCAACCACGGAGCTGTCTGGGATGCAGTCTCATCCAAACCTCCAGATCCTCTTCCAAGCTCACGTTGGCAGAACTCATTCATTTGTTTGCAGCTGTAGAACTCCTGCCAGCTTGCTTGTGCAAGCTCAGTAAAGTAGGCCACACCCTCTTTCAAAGGGTATCCAACCGTTTAAGAAAGTATAAAACTCTAGTTTTTGGTTCTGAAAGTAAAGTCTCTGTAACCACAAAACTCACTCAGTTTTATTGACTCAGTTACTAGTCTTTGTGCACCCTAAATTCCATGGTCCATTCCTAGAACTACTTTTTTAAATCAATATTCTCAATCCTGTGACCTGGTCTCTTTATTATTCTTATTTGTGGCCATCCATAGTTAAACCAACTAACAGGTAATACCTACATGAGGGACTCTGGCCATTGGTTTATATGTTATACATCAAATGACTTAATCATACATTAAGAGTGCTAGGTTGAATGTTTTGTAAATAAATTTTATGTCATATAGCCACGCTCATTTTTTACTTGTATGTAATAAATACATGTATGATTTCATACTATAGTGGCTGAGTAGTTGCGATAGAAACTGTATTGCCTATAAGACTGAAATGTTTGCTATGTGGCCTGTCAAAGAAAATGTAGGTCCTCCGTTGGTCTAAGTAAAATACAGAAAGTGTAATAGAGAAGGAATTGCAGCTGGTTAATTAAAAGGAAAGGAGATGTGAGTAAAGACTCGGGCTTCAAGTTGTTATCTTGGAGACTGGTGTGGATTTGGAGTACAGGGGATGAAAAAAGTTGGAGAATTTTGGAGACCAGGTTATTGACAGGTTATTGAACTCACTGAGAAAGAAGATAGGAGGAAGATGGAGCAATAAACTGTGAAACAGCAACTCTGGTTTACAAGGAATGTCAGGGAGATCGGCCAAATGACAGGGAGCGCAGAGCAGACCATAGAGCTCAAGGTGGAAGTTCCACTAGGGTATCATTGGTATGTACACACATAAGCCTCTTGGTTTTGCTTTGTCTTTTTTTGTCCTATAAACAAGGAGAAAAGTCGGCTGAAAAAAACAATAACATGGTAAATAAATGATATGGCCCTGAGTTAAGACAAGCCTGACAAAACAAAACAAAAACTAAAAACAAACAAAAAGGCCAAACCAGAGACGGTAAAAGATCAGTGATTGCCATGAGTTAGGAGGGGAGACATGGAGGATTAGGTGGGGCGCAGAGGATGTTTAGGGCAGTGAAACCATTCTGTAGGAGACTGTGATGAATATGTTATGGTACATTTGTCCAAACTTGTATGTACAACACCATGAGAAGGTCCTAACACAAGCCACAAACTTTGGGTGACAATAACGTATCAATAAAGTATGTCCATTGTAAACTTTTGTACCATTTGTTTAGAGATGTTACTAATGACAGAGGCTGAGCGTGAGTGACAGCTTCGTGTATATGAGACATCTCCGTACTTTGCATTCATTTTTGCTGTGAATCTAAAACTTCTCTAAAAAATAAAGTATATTTAAAACTAACAAACAAAACAGCTCTCTGCTTGAGAAACCTGCAAAGCAAATGTCTCCTCCAAGGAGACAGCCAGATTTCCGTTAAAGTCATGTAAGTGAATGGAAAGTTCTGAGAAGAAATTTTCATATAATAGCATCTGCTGATCATGCAATCGGAGTTGTTGAGAGGAGAGCAGAAAGTTTTAAGTGGGCCATAGGTTGGGTCAGATTAATATATTGACCATTATAGGAAGGGGAAACCAAGTAAAACTAGATGAGCGCTTTAGCTTACACTCCTGGAGTGTCTTAAAGATAAACAGAGATGCAAGGGATGATGCAGTTGGTCCTGATGACCTGATATAGCTGTATTTGGAGACTTATGTGCTCTGATTGTTTTTACTGAAATTTCACAGGTATGTTTTAATATTATAAGTAGCTCTAAAATATGAAACACTTGGCCCTAGCTGGTATGGGTCAGTAGATTGAACACTGGCCTGTGAAACCAAGTGCCACCGGTTTGATTTCTGGGCAGGGCACATGCATGGGCTGCGAGGACCAGGTCCCTGTTTAGGGGCATTCGAGTGGCAGACAATCAATGTTTCTTTCCCTCTCGTTTTTCCTCCCTTTTCCCTCTCTGAAAATAAATAAATAAAATCTTTAAATGAAAAAAAAAAAATGAAACGCTTGTTTACAGATCTTATGTTATCTGATATTGAAACCGGCAAAGACACCAGCGTCCGTGCTGCCTGTCGCACACCAAAACCGGTCAGCAGGGACTGGGACTGGATCTTTATGGGTGCTGATGCAGATGGCCAGTGATCTGAGAAGACAGGGGTTAGCACCCTAACAAAAGTGTCTCACGTTTTCTTTCCAAGCCAGCCTTTTACAACAGGGAATAAACAAGGTGCGGTGAGAGGTTTTGAAATTCAGGGAGGATTAGGTAGAAGAAACTGCCACATTCTCCTCCTGAGCAGTTAGCTGTTCCCAGTGGTGGGTGGTCATCTGTCTCTCCCTGGAACACAATGGCCTGGATGCCTCCACTTGCCCCCAAGTGGTGATCTCTAGTGGTTCCCTAGGACGTCAGCTGTTTATCCCGGGAGCCTGGATGGGCCTTATCTGTAGTTTCTGAAACAATAGCTTTAACATATGCACTATTTACTAGGCTTATAACTAATTAAACTATAATTTTCCAACTCTTGAGTCCCTATCAATATCATTAAAATCTTTATTTTGTTAAGTATTTTATTCCTGAATTTTCTGATAAAGGGATTGAAATCCAGAGATCCCCAAAGAAAATAGCTAGTTAATTTAATATGTATACATTTTTATAAAGATAAGTTTACTTGTACCTCTATGTCATGCAGAAGCACAGTAGAATATCACCTAGCTTTATAAACTGAGCAAAGGAAAAAAATCTAAACTAAATAACTTCAAATCACCCCTCTAACATTCAGTGAGTAAAGTTCAAAAGCCTTGATTTTCCCCATCTTTATAGTGGGGAAAATCACCTCACTGTGATTAGTAATCACTGAGGTATATAGTAAAACCACCTCACTGTGCTATTGTATCAATGAAATAATGTGTCTGAAATAGCTGTGGAATTATAATGCATTGTAAGAACATTTAGCAATAGTAATTTTAGCTGTCACTCGGTGCTCTGTTGGGAAATATTTTACAACTGACAAAATCTGCTTCATTTCATCCATGAAATACAGGCTCAGATCTTTTCAGGTTAAGTTTCTGCTGTTTCTGGATCAAATACTTTCAAAGCTCCAGCAGTTCGGTTCACAACTTGTCCTTGACTTTGACACATGCCGTGGTTCACTCACCACGCACTGCAGCAAAATGTGCCTATATTTCCTTATAAGGAATCTAGCTTAAAAAGCGTAAACTATTCAATTTTACTTTTACAGAAAATCATTTTCCACATTTACTCAGTGAGAATTTTACTTAAATATTTCTATGTAGGTAAGAAATAATCAGTAATCTGTCATTGCTCTCAACATCTCGCCTCATCACCAGTGTCATGACCACGGTCACTCTCATGTATGGAGCTGCTGGTGACCTGCTAACTATGTGTAGTGCATTACGGGGATGAAGTTCTCACCCTATAGCAAAAAGAACATAAGAGGGTGGTTAAATTATCCAGATCCCATTATGCATGAAATCGACAGGTCTTTGAGAAAAAAGTGAGGAGTGATTTTTCTTTTTTTGAACTTTTAGGTAATTTCTTCAATAATCACTTTTTGTACACGTGATTTTGTGAACACTCTGCTGGTGTTGACGGTGTTCCCAAGGTTCCATCTCTCTTTCTCCTACCAGAGAAAAACTCTAGCCTTGTCCTCAGCAAGACCAAAATGAAACCTAGTGCCCAGAGTGTCTGCTTCATATTAAAGCTCAGTCCTTGGGAGCCCGTGCCCTCTGCTGTGGCCCCTGGTAGCTGCTAGACCCACAGGGTTTTGTGCTTCCATGTGAAAGAGCACATAAAAGAATGGGGCAAGTGCAGGTCATGAGCAAGAGCTTGAGAGAGTTTCTTTGTTCCCTTGGGATTATATTAGGTTGGGTTTGGGATGGACCAGGTGCTTTTGCAGAAGAACCAATCAACTTCTTAAATTTTCATGGATTTTTTGATAGGTTTACACCCCCATAGTTAGGTTGATAAGACTCTGTGGTCTAGCACCTCCCCCCGCACATCCCAACAATCCAGTACTGGAGAGAGCAGGAGAGGAGTGTTAATCCCCTTGATGGAGAAATTCTGTAATCCCCTGGACTATGAAGCTGCAGCTTCCTGATAGAGCAAGCAGGCTTATGCTCCACAGTTTATTAAACTCAATGTCTAATTCTTGCTGACCCCCCTTTTTATTAATAACTAGTAATTCCTATGGTAACACTGGGACACAGGTTCATTTATTCACTCTCGCTAAATCTGATTTGTGGGCTTGAGAGAGAAAAAAAAATAGAGGAAAAAAAAAACAAGAATAAAATTTTAGACTCCGGAATCATAGCCTCCCCACGACTATAATACTCTGTGACTCAGCAATTCTCTCTTTTTCTTTCTGCTTATTTAGAAACATTTTTAGGAAAGATATCTTTCCTGGTACATGGATTTTCTCAGCATAATTTATAGTAAAGGGGCAAAGTAACAGAATGAATCCATAACAGATGGATTACAATGTATCAAATAAATCCAGGGCGTTAATAATCTCTTGTGATTTCAAATCTTCTTCTCTGATACCTGCTTCTGCATCATACTTTGTCACATTTAGAACATTTCTCTCTAATCTCAATTTTACAATTTACCATTAACGTGTCAAATAGTTAGCAGAGATATGCGGACTTAATACACTTTCATTTGATTTATGATAAACTGATTTTGGTTATTCCCTTATAATTCACCTGTTGAATGTTTATCAGTCAAATGCCAGTGCCTCTCTTTCTTAAATGAACTTAATTATTGCCAAAAAGAACATTAAATGTGACCGCTTTATAGGCAGATCAATACGACTGACAGTGAAATAAATATTGCTCATTACTTTAAATTGTTGTGCAACACACGGGCCGACAAATTAATGGAAAATGACCATGATTATCAGCCAGTTTGTCAGGTGTGGGTGTTGCTTTCCCGGTTGCCTGCATCTGCTCCTTTGCGAGATGCCTTTTTTAGGACTGAAAAACGATAAAGCGCGTAGGTATTCAAGACCACATACAGAAATCACCAGAGCTGTTTATTGTAGGCAGAGATGAGATTTTTTAAATGGCAGCAAAGGTTTTTTTTAGGAACATGTGAAAACATTATTTTATTTATAAGGGTGAATGAGAATTGCATTAACCAGCCGTGGTATTTTCTGGGTCAATTTCTTGTCACTTTAAATTCATCACTTCAGAGATTCAAACCAAAACACAGAGATTTTAGTGGTTTTCATTCAGAGTACTATCATTCAAAGGTGCTAAATCAGACATAAAAAAGTTTCATAAGGCTTTCTGGACATCACATGGTTCTTTCAAAGACACTACTTTGGATGATTTAGATTGCCTGTTAGGAAATAATAGAGAGAAATACTAGTAATAATTCTTTTGCTACAATGAAAATATTGTATATGAAAGGAAAAGTGCTTTGTGAAAAGTATGCTTGGGTTTTTGTCATTTAAGAAGCATCTGAAAAGAGTTCAGCAATTTCGAAGATACTGAAATAAAGATGCTATATTTTAATCCTAACATCACATATCCTACTGAATCAGGTTCATTCAATCTTCTGATGACTACTTAACTTACTAAAACTTTTATATCAGGACAGGAGAAATTTTATTGTGTAGCTTTATAAAAAACATTCAAAAAACATCATCATTACATGTTGAAATTATTCCCGTATCTACAGAAAATGTTAGGAAATCAGTAACAATCCATTAAATGATTTCAGAATATAGTAAGAATTTCTGGATACTAACTAAGCTATTTGGAATATAACTAAATAAGAAAGGGAGAATTAATATACTCAGTATGCATGGAACATCCCATGTGTCAAAGGTGAATTCCAGATTAGTCACATGTCTTTAAATTTCTACATTTTAAGTCTCTGTTCAAGTGTATGGTATTCAAATTTTTGGTGCCACTACTCATATTTGGACGCACTATTAAATGTCTTGACCATTCCCACTCTATTTTGGTGGGATTTCATAATTCTGAAACTTACTTCCCATAAATTCTTTGCTGCATGAGCATTACAAAGATTTCATGGTGTATTGTGAAGAGTGGCGTTCATTTACTCTCACTGTCAGTAAATGTGATACTAAGAGAAAGGCATTGTACTAGACACTGGGGACCCAATAGCCCCTGAGGCTGATCTAGGCCCACCTTTTAGAGAGAACAGATGTGTGAGTGGATGGTAATACTATTTTCACCCATTGATGTCTTCATACGTTTGTGTTTTGTAAGAGGTATCCATTGAGCAATTCTACACATTGATGTGTTAATAGTTCCCTTTACTGATTTTTAGATATCTTTTTTATTTGCATACTGTGTAGCATTCCACCTGTGATGTAAGCTGTTTGCAGGCAGGAATTTTATAATTTTTGTAATCACTTTTATTTCCACTGGGCAGAGCATAGATTGTAACAGATATGTGTTGTGTGAGTGAATAAAGGAAAGTAATCAAGCAGTTGATGGGGCAATAAATATAGGATTTCTTTTCTTTTTTCTTTCTCTTTTAAAAGATTTTATTCATCCATTTTTAGACAGAGGGGACAGGCGGGAGGAAGAGAGAGAGAGAAACATCAATATGTGGTTGCCTCCGGTCACGTGACCTCCACTGGGGACCTGGCCGGCAACCCAGGCATGTGCCTTGACTGGGAATAGAAATGTTGACAGCCCATGCTCAATCCACTGAGCTTCACCAGCCAGGGCTAGATACAGGCTTTCATTCTTCAGTTTTAAAAATAATATTTAAAAACTTTGTTTTAAAAAATATCACTTTAGAACAAAGTTATCATTCAGATATTTTAATCTTTATTTTCCTGGATAAATAACTCTGAAATTATATGGGTATTTTATTTTAAGAAATGAGACCTCTCAAAGTAAAATAAAAAAGAAATAAAATAGAAAAATCAGCTAATGTTCTTTTTCTCTCTATATGAGGCATTTCAGTATATAGTGTTCATACACTATCTTGTTTAATGCTCAGTAAATATGTTTGAGGTCACTCCCATTTTAAAAATAAGGTCACGGAGGCTGAAGTGACATGGTCATGATTCCTTCATTAATTGATTTTGAAGTAGAAACTCAGGCTGAACTCTGCCCGATTGTCCATTATTCAAATAAATACCTGCACAATGGGAAATAGTAATTTTTGAGTGAAAGAACAATATGAGTTCTTGTATGAAGCAAATATACTAACAGGAATTATTGTTTATAAAACAGACTTGTAGTTTACCTATTATTGTGAGAATGTGAGTCTTCACATCTATTACACTGCATCTGTTTTTAATGGGAGATCTGTAGACAAAGATGTAAATTCTTTCACTATCATCCACTATATTTCAGTCCTTTGGGAGAAGCATAGACATAAAAAGTACCCTTTTTTATTTCTGGTAAAGCTGTTTTTGTCTTAAAGTCAATTTTTTCAGGTATTGATATAGTGATGTTATCATTTAAAATTATTACATTGCTTTTTTAAATGGAGAGGAAGGAAGAGAGGTAGGGAAAGAAAGAAACACTGATGTGAGAGAAACATCTGTTTGTTGCTTCCTGTGCTTGCTTGCACTGGGGATGGAACCTCAAGGTCCAGTTACGTAATATGACTGGGGATCAAACCCACAACCTTTTGAGTACAACATTCCAACCAACCGAGTCATAACAGCCAGGGAGATGTTATCATTCTTATTGTTTTATGTTTGATGTGTATGTGTGTACATTTATGTGTATATGTGTAAATAAATACATTTTTATAACTATTTTCAAGCTTTCAGTTAGATTATGTTTTACTTTTAAATAATATATCCAGAATTTGATAAAACTTCCCTATTTGGATCTGGAAAATAGGATACATTTAGAATAATTGACCTGGTAATTGAAATACAATGGATAGTCTGCAGCAATGAACTTCTTTGTCCCTGGGCAGGAGGGAGATAGAAGAAAAGCAAATCCTTGCCAATCAGTCTCATTCTCACATCTTTCCCTCCAATGAAGCTCTTAAAAAGTTTTATGAGCAAAAACCTATTTTCCTTTATGTTATCAGTTAAAATGTATTTTCACAAGTTCCCAATACAACTCCAGGATGAAGGACTATAAACTTTGGAACTGCAGTTTTGTTTTCTCTGCACCGGGGGTGTCAGCACCTTATTTTATCCCTCGTGTTAGGAAAATTATACAATGCATCTATTTTGTTTATCTTTCATTAGACCAAGGCAGATATACTCTATCTCTTACCACCACAGAACCTGCTAGTCTAACAAGTTCAGCTCTGAGTGTTTACATCTTAGTGATACAGAGACCTGGGTTTGTTTTATATTATGTTCTCAGATTTTTACAGCTTTGCAGCTAGACCTGTATGTATTCTCCATAAATTTTGGACAAAGAAAGCAGTATCCTTGGTATTCGAGAGAACTGGTATATAAAACAAAAAATAGAAACATGTGTTTAGTCTTTCTTTTTCCTTCCTTCCTTCCTTCTTTCCTTCCTTCCTTCCTTCCTCTCTCTCTTTCTTTTTTTTTTTTTAGTTTTTTAATCTTTAAATATTTGGAATACATTGGGTGGCAATTATAATATTCCTGCCACTAAATTTAATCTTTTTTCTTTGATAACAGACGTCTATTACTCATGTTCTTTCTCTTTGCTTCTTTAATAAAAGTACCATGACCAAGGGAATTGTTCTTGCAGTATCCCTGTTTTCATCGTTCTTGTGGTGTGTGTGCCTGTGTGTGTAGTAGGATACGCTCTGTCCCAGGTAGAAAGACGTGTGTATTAAACCGAAGGGTGGTCATCTTAGGGAATCGATTTTTTATTTTTACTTTTAAATGTATATTTATTCTCTCACATTTTTTACCATCACAATTGTTGTAGAACAATAGATAATTAGCTTAAGATAAGTATATTATACTATTTATTATAAAACCAGGTTATGCTGCAGTAACAGACAACTTTGAAGTATCTATGGCCATTTAAAGTAAAATGTCTGAAGTGTGTTTTCCTTCCTCTCTTACTTGTCCATTGCAGGCTGGCTCCTGCTCTCCTCTATGTGATCATCATTCCACAGTAAAAGCTGATGGGGAAGACACATCCAAAATGTTTACAGTTACTGTGAAAGAAAGAAACATTTCTTAAAAGTCACATTAAAAGTTCTTAAAGAAACATGACACCACTTTTGCTTAATTTCATTAGTCAAATTTATAGGGGACTCAAGAGTTGGAAAATTTTAGCTTAAGGAAAAAGTTGTAAGCCTAGCAAGTAATGTGTATGTTAAAGCTTTTGTTTCAGAAACTACAGATAAGGCCCATCCTGGCTCCCAGGAAATAGCTGGCCTCCTGGGGTGCTGGCTGGAGATTACCACCTGGGGACCAGTTGGAGGCATCCTTTGTGTCAACAAGGAGACAGACACCACCCTCCCCCTTGGGAACAGCTAACTGCTCAGAACAGGAATGCTGCAGCTTTGTTCACCTAATCCTCCCTAAATTTCAAAGCCCTCACTGCACCTTGTTTGTCCTCCCCCACCTCCCTTATAAAAATTCTGGCCAGGAGGGAGAAGGGAAGATGGTTTGTTAGGGTACAAACCTACCATCTTCTCGGATCGCCGGCCATCTGAATAAAGTGCCCATAAAGATTCAATCACTGTCATTGCTTATTGGGTGTGGTAGTGACAGGCAGCCGGAACACCGGTGTCTTTTCTGGTTACAAAATGAAGTCGAGGTTGTGTCTATCTTGAAAGGTGTTGAAAGGACAATGTTGCCATATGACTAGGGGAGATAACTCAGAATAGGCCTGAATAATTTTATGCCTTGTAGTAATTTTTGAAATCTCAGATTGCTAACTGACACAATTAGAGTTGCTTTACTTTTTATATGTGTGTGTGTTTCTATCTATATGCATCATCCTCACTTTTCCCAAGCCTGCCAAGCCTGGTTATATACAAAATGTCTTTATTACTCATTTCTTATTTTCATTATAGGTATTACTCACACATGGTAACTGCTTCTTGCAATTTTGCTGTCCATTTGGTTGGTTTTATTTGACAAAAAATAGATGTCACTTCTTAAGGCATTGGATCATTTTCTCCTATCTCTAATTTCGAAATTTTACAGTTGATTCCTTTATGGAGTTTTTTTATTTCCCAAAGTCTCCATTAACACTGGCCCCTCTGAAAGAACATTGTCAAGGAAAGAGATAAGTAGTTGGAGAGGTTGCCAAGTTCAAAAGTACTGAATTTCTATAGATGTTCCTTTCATTTTTCCCTCCTGTGAAATAAATGCCTTCTGCTTTTAATTCTATCAAGATACTGACTGATCTCAGGAAACACATTCATTTTATGTAATGTCTACACTGACTGTGCTCTGAAAAATGTGAAGGTATTTTATATATTAGTCCTTTCAATTCTGCCAT
Organism: Anoura caudifer; assembly: GCA_004027475.1. Classification (NCBI taxonomy): domain Eukaryota; kingdom Metazoa; phylum Chordata; class Mammalia; order Chiroptera; family Phyllostomidae; genus Anoura; species Anoura caudifer. The sequence continues at coordinate 513,900 of PVKU01000022.1, forward strand.
CAATATCTTATAAAAATAAGCAGAAATGGGGTACAGGTTAATATTTCATGCTAGGTGCAGAGCAAATACACTTAACGATCATTTTGGGGGGGGGGGTCTGAACCAATATTATACGTAGAATACGTAGAACTTCAGCCTTTCTAAGTTGAGCCATGACATTTCTTAACATACCTAAATGCCTGTTCTTCCTTTGAAGAACAAAAACTATCTTTGAAATAATGGCTTCACAACTAATTCAAATTTGTTTTGTCCTGATGAGCACCCGCACGTGGCAGTGGATTCTCCATAAAACGTCTGAGTTTAATTAAATAATTGATATTAGTTCGTGTTTATCGTGACCACCTCCTTTGCTTTCTCCCCAACGGTCTGATTTACGATTCAACAATCTTATATTGACCCCTAATACCTTCATTGTTAAATAATTGTGCTTAAGGAATGGGCTTTATCTGAATGTTGATTGTCACCATGCCAACAGGCCTCCTGTTCTTTCCCTAAACTCATTTCTTAAAATTTCCCCTTTCGGCACCTCTCGGGTCCTCTCTGATCTCTGCGCAATGAAGGCCACATGCCACCTGCAACCTAGTGCAGTTGCTGTTCCCGTCGTCTGAAATCATGTTTTCCAAATATCATGCCCAACGGAAGCGGACGCCAGTGAGCAGTGTCCACGTCATTATGGATGAATTAAAACATACACACAGACTACTGAGTCTGGTGGAGGAATAAGGACGACAGATGGGCTTTTCTCTCAAGAGGACATGAGGCCTCCGCCATGACAGCCCATCATTCTAAATCTCTCCTCACATTCCAAGATGGTTCTTCCTCACTATCCCAGTTACAACAAAGGAGCCAATGACCCTCATTACATCACAGAAGGACATTAGCAAATGAATAGGCAGCTGGTTACACTGGTCTCTGTAAGGTACTTGCAGGGTGAGGGAGTTTTAGCAAAGAGCAAGCTTCAAAACAGCCTAGGTATATTACAAATCTGATTACCCACGAGGGAACCTGTCTGTGGGCATGGGTCCTGTGCATCTCCGAGTGGGAGCTGGGCCCATGCCACACAGAAGGGTCTGCTACAGCCAACTTTACTTCCTTGATTTTCACAGAAATCATCTTTTCTGATGTCGGCCAGGCCACTCTCTAAACTGCACAATGATACTGTGACAGAGCAAAATACAAGAAGAATAGGAAGTAAACATGTTCTCCTAGTTCATTTGGGTTGCTATAAAAAAATGCTGTAGACTGGATGGCTTTAACAATAGAAACTTATTTCTCATAGTTCTGGAGGCTAGGAAGTCAAAAATCAAGTTTCTATCAGATGCCATGTCCAGGTAAGAACCTCCTTTCTGGTTTATAAGTGGCTTGTCTTTTCTCTGTGTCCCCACATAGTGAAAGGGACAAGAGAACCCTTTGGAGATTCCTTTGTAAGAACATTAATCCCAATCATGGGGGCTCCATCCTCTTGACCTAATCACCTCCCAAAGGCTCCACTTCCTAACACAATCACGTTGGGAGTTAGGATTTCAACATATGAATTTTGGGATAACACATCCAGTCCAATACACATATAGAGAAAGTTAATCAAATATGTACTAAATTTAAACATTTAAGTTCCGTGATTCACTGTTTCTCTGAACTTGATTAAGATAATGACTCTGTACCTATCAGTCAGGGCAGTATTGGTTGTTTGCAACAAGAAATTTTAAGTAAGAAAATAAAAGGAAAAGCATGTATTGTTGCATTAAAATGAACATTCCAGAGGCATCCCCAGCATGAAGGGAGCCTTATTCTAGGGCTCAATTAGTGTTTGCTGCCTTTTTTGTCTTTTGAGTTGCCCTCCTCAGGGCTGGTTCCCTGCTCATGCACACTCCCCCAGTTATTGCCTTGCAAACACAGGACTGAATCCTTCTCAGTTCACGGACAGCAGAAAGAGAAAGGTGTCCCCATCAGTAGCTCCAGGAAAGTCCCAGTACTGGGTTTTATTTACCTAAGTGGCTAGCCATTGCTGGAAATTATAGAATATTAATTGGGAAAAAAAGAGAGAGAGAGTGCCCTGGCTGGTGTAGCTCAGTGGATTGAGCACGGGCCTGTGAACCAAAGGATCAAGGTTCGATTCCCGGTCAGGGCACATGCTTGGGTTGCAGGCCAGTTCCCAGCAGGGAACGCATGAGGGGCAACCACACGTTGATATTTCTCTCCCTCTCTCCTTCCCTTCCCCTCTAAAGATAAAATAAAATCTTTAAAAAAAAAGAGAGAGAGAAGGAAAGTAATTCTTTTCCCCTTGGGATAATAATAGTTATAGAGTGAGTTAAAATTAACATTAATTTAAATTATTATGTTAATCTCTTATAAACTACATTGGGACACATTCACTCATCAAAAGCTATGCAAATTTTTTTTCTAATTTTTGCTGACAAGGCTATTTGATAACATAATCACACAAACTATTTTCTAGTTGATCTGTTTGGGTTCTAGTTTTAACATGTTCTTAAAGCAACAAATGTCAAGTTCCCCATCATTGTTAATTTGTGTATGTTTGAATAGACTGTTTATATTACACTGTCAAGTGAGTTATTCAATCGTTACACTGTTTTTCAGCAACTACAAATAAATGTACTCTGATTTTTTTTTGTGGGGGGGGAGTCTCTAAATATGTCTTATCCAAACAATTGGATAATGGCAAATCATAATTCTGGTGTCTCAAATTTCTATTTTCTTCAGTAATTTTTATGGCTTTCAAAAGCAACAACAGAATTCATAGTTACTTACAGTGTAAAATTGTAACTTATCTGATAAATATTACCCACTTGATGCTTGAATTTAGCTTTCTATTAATAGAAGTAATCAGAGATATTCATTAAATGCAATTCCTAATAATGGTTATCTATGTAACCTTTTTGCATTCATGTGAAAGCATTTGAGCCAATTACAGGTGTAGAAAGAATAAAAGTTAATTCTTGTTTATCAACTTTAGGTTATTAACCAATTCTCTTGATTCAATTTATGGTCAAAATTCAATTTGTTAGTTATGTTAATCTAGTGTTTTGTACAGTTTCTATATCATTATTAGTTTTGTTGATTGGCAGTCTCTGCAATCAAAGAAAGAAGCAGACACATTTTGGGGTAGAATAAATCACATTTATAATTGTAATTGATTCACGATGGTTGATTTTCCACTTTTCAAATGTAACTTAAGTTTGATTGTGTGTGTTTTCTCTTTTTTTAACTTGTAATTTTTAAATATAAAAGCAATAAGGCTTCTATTTGTATTCATTGTCTAGAAAAAATATAGACACTCCTGTTTCATTTCTCTTTAGTTCTCTAACTTTTCTCTTTCAAATCCTTCACTAGGTCCAAGTGTCTGCATCCTGCCTATTAGATGTCAGTGATTCATATTAAACTTCCCCACAATCCCCAAATTTCCCTTCTTGTTTTTATCTATCATTATTTTTCTTTCTGTGTATTACATTTCTTTCTTTTCTGCCTTCATAACTTTCTAATCGTGCTTCTCAAAATGTGATCTGAGGATGGCCAGATGACTTTCAGTCTAAAAACAATTTTACAATAAATATTTTATATTGTTTTGGATTTGTTCTAATGGTCAATGCTCATATTCACTTTGTATTTTATGAAGTATAGCTGATAAGGATTTATGATTAGCACACATGCCTGCTCTCTCCCACCACCGACATCATAGGAACGATAAGAACAAGTGAAGTAGGCAGACCCTGGGGTCTTTAGCTGAAACCAAAAGTTTGACAGCCATATTTGCCAGGGAAGTGAAAAGTGATTTTAAGTTTATTTAATAAGTTAATACATTACCTTATTATCTTTTAAATGAAATTACAATTTATCAATTGTCTTTGATGTGTAAATTCTAAGAATAACTAATAGTTAAAATTTGGAACATATTGACAAAGGAATTGTGGGAATATATTCACTTTAGAGGAATCATGATAGAGTTTATCTTTATAAAGTAATTTAAATTTATCCCTTGCTATTATATCAGCTCAATGAACCCTTAAATATTTTTTCAAAGTTATATCTCATTAACCCTCTGGGTTTAGTGTTAGTTTTAGTTTATCAGTGGATACGTGATATGGAGCCATAAATCTTAAATATAATTTTGCTTCTCGAGTTTTCTAACTGGTGATTGTGGATACATTATTCATCTCACATGTGTTCATCAGTTCTACATTCTTATATCAAGAACATTGCCCATTCATAATCACACTTCTGTGTTGGAAAACCTGCCTTACACCACTGGAAGACAGCCTTAAAAGCATATAAACATCTATCCCTCATGTCCTCCCTTCTGAGACACAGTTAGCGCTCACTCAAGATGGTTCTCTGCTTTCTGTTACTAAGTAATTAATTCAGCTCTGCTTGATTCCGATCTGCTTTATCAACAGGTCATTCTGGTGGCCTTCACAGGGAGTTGACAATGAATGTAGGTCAACCAGTTGTAACTTTGGTATGTAAATGAAGAAAATCCTGCTTGAGACCTGGATTCCATCTCTGAAGTGGATTGGCCTTTATCTTTTCTTTTTGCACTATCTTCTAATGGATGCTGTTGTTTTGGATGTTCAGTTGATGGATGGAGATGATTTTGCTCTTTATAGCTGTTAAGTGCTTATAATATCAGATGCTTTCTAATGGATTCTAATTTGCACAGAAAATAATGGAAAAGTTCAAAATTAAGAGACGGAGATCACTTCTGCCATTCCTTGGGCTCAGTTCTATTTAAGAGTAACGTGGAAACACCTTATTCTACAGGAAAACTGTGGTTTGGAAACTATTCTTTTGAACTTTTAAGCTTAGATCTAAGCAAAGTAATATTAGTTGCATATAAGTGTTTTTTAAAACTTAATTTAAAAATACATTATATGCCTTGTTATTTTGAAACTTTAAAAAAATATTTTATTCTAGAGGAGGAGGTAGGTTCCCACTACATGTTCCACCCTGGACTTGGCAGAGAACAAAATGCTGATCATAATTCCCTGTGGAATTTTGTAAAACATTTCCAAGTTAGAGCCCACTTGTTACTCTCCTTCAACAGCTTGTTTGGCCTCTTAAACATGTTCAGCATAAGGGAAGACAATATTTTTCAAAATTAGTGTTTTTTTTTCCTTCAATCTTTTATGTTGGCTAAAGTTGAATCCCTATAATCTCAGATATTGCAAAGCAAGTACATTTGTAATTCAATTATTAGAATGAGATATGATTAATATTTAAGGTCAAAGCTTCAGATACCAAACCAACTTGCATTTGAATTCTCATTTTACCTTTCTTTTGCTGGGAAATGTTGGGGTAGTTTCCGGTACTCTCAATGGCTTCTCCACTAGAAAATGAGGAAAACATTTAATTCATAGGGCTCTTGAGTGGATTCAAATTAAAGATAGAGTGTGCTGTGCCCCTCCTAGTACAGTGGCTGGCACAGGCAAGTGAACAGTAAATGTCAACTATTGTCATCATTATTTCTTCTCTACACCTATAAAGCCTTTTCTACATGTATAAATACCATTAGCTTTCTCAAGACAAATATGAAGCCGCAGATGAGGATAAACTATAATGGTCTTTTCCACATTTCTAGATAAGAGAGATGAGTATAAAGAGCCAGGATTGAGATATATGTCCCTGTTGACTCTCTAGACACATATGAGAACATGTGATCAAGATAGCAACGCATTCTTGGGAAGAGTGTAACTGGGGTCACATTTTATAGTGAAGGGAGTTGGAAGTCCCAGGGCTTGGACTGGAGCCTTCACTCATGAGCAGAGATAATGTTTATTCACCTAGTGGGAAGCCTTATCTCAGCTGGTGGAAAAATGCCAAATGTAGGAGTTGGAATAAATGTGTGTTTTTTTTTTTTTGTCAAATTGGTTTATAGTTGCAAAGCTCCAAATGAGAAACTCTTCTTTTCTAGAGAATAAGAAAAAGTGATGTGTTGCTATTTTGTCTTCATTGAGAGATATAAACCTGAAAGTTTTGGAACTTCACCAGGGTGGAAGGAATGAAAGCCAAGCCTTGGTGAAGTCTGAGTTTTCAGGAAATCGAATAAGAAATGTCTGGCTTTTCTGCTTAAAATGTTCCTTCAGGCTCAGACAATGTCCAGCTCTAGGTGATTTATAACAGAAGTGAGGAGGTCCTGCAACTTGAAATACCTTTTGAGTTGGTTTGTTTAAAGTTCAAGTTTTTAGGATGCTCCCTGAAAGAACTTTTGTGAAAACAAATTTATACCTGTTTTTGTGCTATGCTGGGAGAATCAAATCCAAGCTATGTTCTTTTATGGAGCAGGCTAAATTGCATTGACTTCCTTCAGACTGTTAATCCTTGTCCAGAAAAGACCAGAGAATGAGTGGGTACTTTGGAATTTCCTTGAAAGTTTTCTAAAATAAGACTTAATTTGGAAAAATAAAATTTTAACTACAGTTTGAGAGGAATTGTATAAGTGTTTGGATCTTTGAAAAAACATTTAATCTCTTTACATGTGATAGATTCCAATCCCACCTCAGTATATTCCCACATACCCTATTACAAAAGTAGCTTGTAAGATCAGTTTCTTGAATTCAAGGATCTTGATAGTAATACAAAGGAAAACATTTAAGATTATACACAGCACATAATATTCTTTAAGGAAAGAGTCAGAAGACAGAATGTGTGTTTATATTGCCTTGATTAAATGCACATGCATGCATGTGCACACACACTCCAGAAAGAAAAGATATAAAAAAGAATTGGACTACGGTTATACAATACCAACTATTCTGATGAAAACAGAAATGGAGTACATCAATATAATCTGTTGACATTTTATTGAAAAAATGATACAAATATCTGGGATTATCACTTCTCAATCACATTATGAAAAATCCCAATTATCAATCTGTTTTATTGTCTGGATAATAAATCCAGGCAGTTCATTCAGGTTAATAGACAATACTAAAGAGTTGTGCTTAATATTTTGGTGTGTGGGGTTAGAAGGCTAATTGTGGGGGTCAAGGTTTGGAGAATGGGTCAATGACTGGACAAGTGTGGGAACAGGGATGGCCAAGGACAAATCCTTTCTTTGAGTGTTAGTGTTGCGGTAAAGGTGTTAATTAAGAAAGCAGCTTTGTTGGGTTTAACAATTAGTTCTACTGGAAAAAAAGATGAGAGTGTCAGTCAATTTTTCTGTGAACGTTGAAAATAATCATGAACCTGATCACAAGATTATCTTTGAGTGTGTATAACAAGGTGCTCATTCCCAGTGCAAAAGGAAAATCTCAGAATGGTGTGAAATTCTGAAGAGGTCCTTTTTTAAAAAATAGAGTTTATTGATTATGCTATTACAGTTGTCCCATTCCCCCCTCTTCATTCCCCTCCACCCTGCACACCCCCTCCCACCCACATTCCCCCCTTTAGTTCATGTCCATGTGTCATCAGTTCTTTAGCTTCTACATTTCCCACACTATTCTTGCCCTCCCCCTGTCTATTTTCTACCTACCATCTATACTACTTATTCTCTGTACCTTTTCCCCCTCTCTCCTCCTCCCACTCCCCTGATGCTAACCCTCCACGTGATCTCCATTTCTGTGTTTCTGTTCCCAGTAGGAAACCATAGTAGGTCAAATTAATTGCCAAGTGTTTTGTTACATAATTATAGATAAATGAGAAGATAGAATAAAACAATCTTTACAGACACATAAGATATGCATAGGGAGAGTCTTCCAATTTAAGAAGAAAATTGTAATTATAATTCCTTTTGCTACAGAATCTTGAAAAACAATTTTTTCTGAAGGATTTGTAGACAAGTGCAGTAATCACTATGAATTTGATTAAAAAAGGATACCTTTGATGTACTCAGGTAAGTCTTAATTCATGTGGATTAATGATCTTGAGAGAAAGCCAACATATGTAAAATATTAAATAGCTAAAAAATAGGAATTTTTGCATGTATCAGAGTTAGATGAAAAATAGGAAGTCATGGGAAAGTTAAGGAACGGCCATATAAATGATTATATTCATGTGAAGATGAATCAGAAGTAAATAAACATGTGGATGCAGAAATACAAAGAAAAAGTCTTCAATTTTGTCACTGGCCTTATTCCTTTCGAGGAACCAAGAATTACGCAAATTTTAAGGCTCAGAGGTGGTTGTTTTTAAATTACCGTATTTTTTTAAAATTCTTGCACTACTAACAAAAGATGCCATTACTCTCCCTTGCCCTCGGTGGAAACAGCAGCACAAAATGCTAGCCTGACCTGTCCATGGTCATGCATTTACACAGAACTCTGAATTAAACGGACATGGCCCTTGGGATTCTGCTAACATATGATGAACATTCTGAAAAGCGTTTGAACTTTTTTGCTTCTGCTCTTATAAAAAGAATCAAATGCAACATTATCAAGTGGGAAAGAATCTAATGAGTTGATACTGGTAATACTGGAAATAAAGAAAAGGAGTATCATTGAATTTCCAATCCACAGACAATAAATTGAGGCCTTGAAAATGTATATGACTATCCAAGACCTTACTGGATATTAACAGGACAACTATGACAGGAAATTATTTTTCCTAAACCTGTTCCTTTATAAACAGTCATTTGTAAAGGTCTTTTATGATATTGGTGTTCCTCTACTGTTCCTTGGGTAGAAAACTCAGAACCTTGGAGTTCTATCAGTGCTGAGAGTGATAAAGGTATCTCTTGTTATATTAATAAGTTAAATTTTGGATCTCATTCAAGGGTCAGGAGCTGGTTACCAGAAGAATTACCATGTGATCAGAGGTTTGGGACTTTTTGTCTAATCCCCTGACCTCAGTGGCAGGGAACATGCTGTGGGTTGAGTTCAATTGCCAAGGGACAATCAATTAGCCAGTCTTGACTGTGTAATGAAGCTTCTATAAACACACAGGAGAACACCTTCTTGACCCTTTTTTTGGAGGGCTTCCTCGTTGGGGAACCAGAAGGCTGTCAAGCAATTGTACTGGGCTTCAAGCTCCATGAGACAGTCCTCACTCTATGCATTTTCTCATCTGTTTTTTCGTTCAAATCCTTGAGTGTCCTTTGTAATACATCGGTAATCTAGTAAGTAAAAGGGTTTTCCCGAGTTCTGTGAGTCATCTACAAATTAGCAAAACCCAAAAAAAGGGTTGTTGGAATCTCCATGATATAACTTGTTGGCCAGAAGAACAGGTATGAAACTGGGCTTGTAACTAACTGGTATCCAGGGTGTGTGTGTGTGAAGGGGGAAGCAGGCTTGCAGGACTGAACCTTTAACTTTGATGCTGTCTCCTGTTAGATGGTGTCAGCATTGCGTTGGATTCTTAGCCACTCTGCTTGCATCTGAGACTTGTTTGTTGGTGTGGGGAGTTGACTCCCCCAAACACTGGGAACCCCATTCAAGGACAGTTGGTAAAGGGCTCCTGACCTTAAAGAAAATCACATCTTTAAAAAAAAATACAAAACAATTGATGGATATGGTGGCTATGCAGATTGTTTATCACAGGCTACCTGAACTCTTTGAGATCATAAAATTTAAAGATTAAAGTGATCTGAATTTTGGGTTTGAATAAAAATTTAAAGATGTGGATGGACAAAGAAACAGGGAATGATATATTCATACTTTTGCTGTGATATCTCAAGAATCTCCTCAGTTAATCTTTTCTAAAGCAGAAGGAATCAATTCTGAGTCCTGCTTTTGCCTGATAATCTAGTGTCATAAAGGTCTACTTTTTCTTGGGAGAAGTGCAAAGGCCCCAGTGCCAGATAAACTGGATTTTGCTCACCCTTTCATGAGATTTGGCGACAGTCAAGTTATTTAGTCTATGTCCTCATTTGGAAAATTATAAAATCACCATGCTAGAAAATGCATGATCACAATAAATGCCATATAGTAAGTGCGCAAAAGTGGTCATTATTATTCCTGCATGGGAAACAGGATTACAATATGCAATGTACTCTAAAATTTAGGAATGACAGTATACCTCATAGATGCTGAGTTTGTGGTAAACATAAAATTGTCTTCAGTCTAGAACTTCTTTCCATTTTCCAATTTTACTAAGTTTAGCACACCTGAAAATTGGACTATTTGAAACATACCCTATTGTCCGTTAAGAAAAGGAGCTTAGAAATCTATAATACAATTCATAAAATTTTACTGTGAACAACCTCTATGAGATATTTTAAACAACTTGGGTTATCTTTGGAACAAACCGTCCAAGTGAAGACTCTGCTAGCATTCATCTTGCAGTTTTCATATACTTGAAAGCCCATGGTCGGGATGTGCGCATATAAATAAACGGCCTTGTGCTTTCTCATCTTGTCCTGCTCTTTTTTTCCGCTCTGATATGATTAGTTGATTATTCCTGTACAAACCTGTTCGGACCTAGAGGGTCAAAAGGTAAAAGAAACAAATAAGATCAGAAGTGTAGCCCTGACTTTCTCAGGGCACAAAACAAAAGGATCTAACCTCCTTAGAAGTGTAGAGATCTATGAATCTGGCCCTTTCTAGAGACTTTTATTTTGCTGATGAAAGTGACAATAGGCAAAATCTTAGTTTACACCAAACAGGCCTATGTAGCCAGGTGAATGGCACTTTTTCTCTACATGCAAAAAACTAGTTAAATAAATTTGAAGATCAAATTTGAAAATATTTGAAATATCCTCCTCTTTTTAAAATTTTAAACTGCATCTAATTATTGTGTTCAAGTCTACAAAAGGTAGTTGTTTTTCGTTTTCTTCCTTCTATAGATATAATCCTGAGGCCATGGTACTTGGAAGTACATCCATATGTGTATCCTTGCAATATACACTAATGTATCACATATCTATAAATAGTGCTTGTTTGTACACATGCATACGCTCACACACATATTCATGGCATCAACAAGTTATCATTATCATGCCATTTAGGCCAATATCTAAAATGGAAATATCACATCATTTTCTTATTATGAATTTATTCAGAGGTTGCTATTAGGCCTTCCAGTAAATGCGTTTGCCAGACCAAAATAGAGACATGCAAAGCCAGTTCATGACTTATTTCCAGTAAGCAGAAATCTTACCTTTTAATTCCCCCAAATCACGGAGGGCAACTCTCTGTGATACTGGCCCAACGATTTAGAAAAGTCATTCAACAAGCACTCACCCACACGTGTTTTGAATTTCACAGATAAATAATTCAAAGTTTATCAGTGCACTTTCAAAGTTAACTTACAGCCCTGCCGTACTCATGTTTTTGTAACACGGTGCACATTTCCCGAGGAAGGATGTATTTGTCTCTTCCTGTCTCATTGTGAGGCAAGTAGAAGTCAAAGTATCAACAAAAATTCAGGACTAACAGTAAGTAAGTTGTACAATTGTTGTCACTATTTAATAAGTATAGTAGGACTCCTAATTTAACATTAGACAGTAAAAACACATGCATTAAAATAATCTTTAAGTTCTTTCTCTACAACTGATCTCTTTTCCTAAAATATTAGATACATTTGATTATGCCCTGAAACATTACCAGGTGTTTCACCAGAGAAGGGTGCCTCACACATTACACCATATGAGTTAACTAATATTAAATATTATTTTTGATGGTAACAAACAAAAACAAAAACCAAAAAGAGCTGAACTTTCAATTGATATCTTAAAGTTAAGAATCATGGTTTCCATACCACTGTACTAATGGTTTATTTATTGATTCTGGCCGAGTTACACAATGTTCTTTTTACATTTTTCTTCATATATTCCCTTCAAACCTAAAATGCTTAAACCATGGAAAACTCATCTATTTCTGTAATTAGTGTTTACTTTAGGTTATTCATGCATGATTCCCAAATAGTTACATTTGGTCAGGCTTGTCTAACTGAACACAGGGCTTGGCTTGACAGAGAAAAAGCTAGCCATATTGTTGGTATAAGAATTCGCTTCCTGGGAGGCGAAGCATGCCAGAAAGATTACTGGTTTGGTCACTAGAAAGAGCTAGGTTTGAACGCTTACACTATTTATTAATGATTTAAACACCATATTCAGGTAATGACTTAAACAGTTTCCTCATTCATAAGATGATGACAGTAACATTCACTCCCTTGTTGAGGATACTAAATGTTATAAAATATGCGTAGAGGGCAACGGAATACTAAGAGAACCAATAATTGGTACCTATCATTTTTATTACAAGCTCTCTCACTACCTCACAGTATATGTGCTAATACAGTAAAATTACAAAACAATTACTTCAGACTTCAGGCTTTTAACCTGCTGTCTAAGTCCTACCTTGCCCTTAGGAAATCTGAGACCAGCTGAGCAAGCAGAGTGGAATAAGGGATCTCGGTAGGTGCCCCGATGCCCTGCTGTATGCTTCCTCGGTTTTGTTCTTCTGCAAACACACGAGGCACAGACGGATGGTCTGCTGACACCACTGATGTCTTGCTTCCTCAGCTATGATAACCTATAGCCAGAGAAATTATGTCATCCTGAAAGCTTCACATTATTTAATTGGCAGGTGGAGTGCTTAAGTAATTGGCCACTGACCCTTTTTAGAATCTGATAGTCGTTGGGGTACGGGGGTTATCTAACAGGAGAAAGGAACATCAGTCTACCTTTCAAAAATTAATAATTGTCACTGAAAGGTCCATTTAACATTTATTCTTTTAATATTGTTGACATATTCCTATCAACGATAGCAAAATTTATTCTAAAATAAATTCTTTCTCATGGCTAAAAACTCTACTAGGTGGTATGTAATTACTTTAATGAAGTATAAGTTTGGACCCTATTATTTTTTACCATACATGTTTGCAGAGAAAAATAATTGAAAAGTTCTAGAGTGTAGATACAATTTCTACCAAAATTATATAACCCTGCTTGTTCATAAATTTTTCTCTGCAAAAATACTGAAGGGTTGATTTATATTTCTCCAGTTCTTCTCTTTATAAAACTCTGAACTTCATTACTGAGTCACTGTGGTGTCCAGGGTGTGCTAGGGGCTTGCTGCCCAAAGGGGTTTAGGAATATATTTTCTTTCCCAAAATATCAATGCTATTTCACTTCATCTCCAAGTGCTAGACAGAGACACGGAGACAAAACCCACAATTCTCAGGCCAGTCCTTGGAATTTAAAGATGAGTCTTGGTGAAGGAGGCAAAACCATTGTAAACACCCGGCATCTGCGCCTGCCCATCAGCTTATAAGGAAATGCAGGAATACTTGTAGAGGGAGAAGCTGAGAGCAGAGGCGCATCTTGTTTTGCTGTTGCAAGCCAGCCAAGCCCGCAGAAAAGTGCTGGCAGAGTTGCATTCCGTGTCCTGGAAGATCAAGTGTTGTGATAACTTCCCCCCACATATTTGGATTTATGGGAACTGAACATTTTTCCTTCCATAACCAAACACAGGATTTGGACAGTAAATCCAAAATGAAAGAAAGAAAACGAAAAAGTAAAAGAGCAATTCAAATTCAGATAGGTTAAGATTTAATGTAAATGACCCATTTTGATAAACCATTAACATCTGAATTTGTCTCTCACTTTTTATAAAATAAATATATAGCACATATATATACATATCCAAATATTTTATAGCTATACATAAATGTGTATATATAAAACTCAAAGTTGTATATTTATATATGTAGACTATGTTTTTATAGGGGTTATGTACAAAAAAGAGACAAATAAAGAGCAAAGATATATACCTATATGTACATGAGTGTGTATATACTGGGTCTGTCCAGAAATAGTCCAGCCATTGTTATTATAATGAAAATGGTTTGTGCAGCATTGATGTAACCCAGCAGCCAAGGAGAGTGGCCTAGAATGCACATGCATGAACAATGATGACTTCACTGTACTAGTCAGTGGGGGTGGTAGACACTGTTGAGTGAACATGGGTACTGTGTGGCCTTCACATTCACAATGACTGAGCGAGCAGAGCAATGAATCTGCCTCAAATTTTGCGTTAAGTTTGAACATTCCTGTAGGGAAGCCATTCTGATGACCCAGAAGCCTGCAGCCACGGGCTACTGGTGATTGGCAGCTTCATTGTGACAATATTCCCACTCATGCATCTCTTCTCATGCACAGCTTTTGGTGAAATATCTAATTACCCAGGTTACTCAACCCCCAAAAGCCAGATTAGTGCCCCTGAGACTTCTGGCTTTTCCAAAACAAAAATCACCTTTGAAAGGAAAGAGATTTCAGACCATCTATGATATTCAGGAATATATAACGGGACAGATGGTGGCGACTGAGAGAACTGTGTGAGGTCCTAAGGTGTCTACTTAGAAGGGGACTGAGGTGTCATTGTCTTATGTATAACATTTCTTGTACCTTGTATCTTCTGCAACAAAGGTCTCTATTTTTCATAGTACATGGCTGGATATTTTCTGTAAAGTATATATAGATATATAGATATATAGATATATCTCACAAACACAGTAGTTGGTCAATGTACCTGTGTATAAAAGTGGCAGAAACTAAATCTGACAATAATTATTTATGACTGGATAAGTCCCTTAGCATGTGAAACTTTCCAATTATGAAGTCAGTAACAGTTAGAAGGACAGGTTTTGCTTGGACTTTCAAAAATACTAGTTCTACTGAATGCATTATCGAGAATTAACATACTAGAAATCTCAAGCTTTATGTTGCATGGTTTTAACTACATAGCTTAACATGCTTTTTCTGGTTCCAGAATTTTATGGTTATTTTTGGAAATGGTGTTTTGGGAAGCACCAATAGCAGCATTGTTTTTTACGTGTATGCATGTGTATGTGTGTGTGTCTTACAATTTTTTCCTGATTCTAGCATTACTTTTTGTTAAAATTAACCCAAAAGAGTAAATGTGAAAAATCAATCTGTCCTTTCGTCCTTCTTAATATAGTTGAAACAAAATAAATTAAAGTTTAAATACAAGGGTCCACAATGGCCTCCTTCTAAATATGAAAGAGAGTGAATTTAAAAGGCACCTTTAACAGTTCCCCGTTTGAGAACCTCCTTGAGAGCCTGGCCTTACAGACTTCTGAGATCCACACTAACCCCATTCTTCCTTGGGGGGAGGCAGAGGGGTTTCTCTCCCAGTCCTAAGTAGACGATTCTTGATTACTTTAGCCTTCCTCGATTCTTTCATTTTCTGAATTTCAACAGTTTTTATTCTCCAAGCTATGCTTGTCGTTCTTTCGACAGTCTTTTCCACATGATTTCATATGTGAAATACCTAAAGCTGCTGAGTAACATCTTCCAGCTGATTTCTCAATTAGTGCACAGTAGACTTCTAGTCCTCATTTGCTGAAGGAATGAGACCTTCATGTCAAGCCCAAATGTTCAGACTCTCCTGATTCACCACCAACCAGCCTGACAATTGCACATATCCGTCTTTATATAACATGTTGTAAATTAGTCACTCAATGCATGTTTTTGAACTGCTCACATTTGTCACACATGGTTGAAAATTGGAAATAGAGAAGTAAACATAATAGAATTGGCATTGTAGAACTTAAATTATTTCCAGTGGGGAAACAAAGATAATAAAAACAGCAAGCTCCAAAAGTAAGCTAATTAATTTTAGAGAGTGATGTTGCTGTGAAGATAATAAAATGGGTTAAGGGGTAGAGCTTGACTACAAAAGACTGCAGGTTACTTTAGTTCAGTGTTTGTGATGTCCTTTGCCAGAAGCTCGTATATGAGCAGGACCAAGAATGATGAGTAAGAAGCAGCCACATGTGAAAAGATAGATGCAGTCAAAGCAAAGAGCAAGTGAGGTTTCCCTGAGGCATAAAGCTTCGCATGTTCAATGCACAGAGAGAGGACAATTGCGACTGGACCACAGGCCTCCTGGGAGGAGAGGGATGAGGTCAGAGACTTAATGAATTACTCTTGCAGAACTTTTGATCCAAGGTAAGGATCTGGAGTCTTACACTGATTACAACGGAAAGTCAATGGAGTATATCAAGCAAGAGAGTTATGGTATTTTTTATTTGTTGAAATATCACTATATTGCTTACTAAAGTAATCTAATGTCTGCCAGAAGATAAGTGAAAGACATGTTCAAGTCCTAACTGGGAGTAACTGTGAATGTGACCTTTTTGGGAAATAGGATCTTTGCATAAGTAATCAAGTTAAAATGAGGTCACTCCACTCTTATAAAAAGAATGAAATTTGGAAGTAGAGCTAGGGGACACACAGGGGAGTAGGTCATGTGAAGACAGAAGCAGAGATTTGTGGGAGACCCTTCTGCATGGCATGGGCCCAGCTCCCACTTGGAGATGCACAGGGCCCACGCCCACAGATAGGTTCTCCTGTGGGAAACCAGGTTTGCAATGTGCCTAAGCCCCTTTGAGTCTTGTTTTGCTAAAACTCTGTCACCCTGGATTGGGACAGCAAGTGCTTATTGTAACTTCCTAAAATCCATGCTAAACCTTCCTAGGATGAGTGTAACTGGTTCAACCACTTTTCTCTTTTCATTTGCTAATATCCTTCTGTGATGTGATCAGTGGCATTGGCTCCTTTGTTCTCTGTAAAAGGTAACCACCTAAAGCAAACCTGTGCATGGTTAATGAGGACCTTCATGTAATGTGCCCACTAAGACAATAAAAGCTCATCGAAGCAAGGGCAAAGGCTTTTTGCTCCCCTTGAGAGAAAAGCCATGCTGTCCTTTTTTCTCCGCCGGACTCGGTAGCCCATGTGAATGTCTCATTTAATCCATAATGACGCAGACACTGCAGGCTGGTGTCTGCGTCAGAGATTGGAAGGATGCATCTACAAGTCAAGACACCTGAAGGGTGCCTGGCGACCACTGGAAACCATGAACAGGCAAGGAAGGATGCCCCCCTAAGCTTTCAGAGAGACTTTTGGCCTTGCTGACACCCCGGTTTCAGACTTCTAGCTTCCATAACTATGAAAGGATATGTATTTGTTATTCTCAGCCACCTGGTTTGTGGTTCTTTGTTACATGAGCCCTAGAAAAGAAATACACATAACTTTGAAGAATTGCTATGCATGATAAATCAGGCATTGTCAAGATTCTTACAATCTAGCTATGGATACATTTAAATGACTAGATAGATAGATAGATAGATAGATAGATAGATAGAAATAATGGAGAGATATAAATTTATGATTACATTAAAATATATTATAAGGCATTATGGCACCTCTCTATGTTATATTTTGTTAGTTACACAGGGTTTTTGAAGAAGCAGATTCCAGAGAGGGTTAAAGGTATAGGAATGTTATGATGAGAAATACCTGTGAAAGAAAATGGGAAGAGCGGCAGTGAGCTGGGAGAGCCATGAAACTATGGTGCAGGTCTGAGAGAGAACCTGAGTGGAGCAGAGAAGGAAGGAAGTTGGGTCGGGACTTTCTTAAGCTGCTGCTCAAACAGAAAAGTCTAGAAAGATCACTGGGGTGTCCTCAAACCGGAGCCTCTGGAAGGATTTCTCATCTTTTGAAATGTTTCTGCCTTTATGTCTACCTCATTCAGTCATTGCCTGGGATCATGAGAGGCATGCTCCCGGTGCAAACACGGAGATAAATTTCAGAGCACGGCACTGGGGATTCAGTTGCTTTCCTAAATTGAGCTCTGAGAGCTGTGTTCTCTGGGTACCCTTCGTAGTATAATAATAAAGTGGGGGGGGGAGGAAAGCGCTTAGAATTAGCTTTGCCCAGCAGCTATTCTGTCCCTACCCTCTGTATGAAGGGTTTTCCACATTTTTTAAACCGTCTTTAATTTGTCCGGATAGAGCCGGTAGGGATGGTAGAGAAGGTAGGGGTGTAGGGGAAAGTGGAGTTTATTTATGAATGAAACCTGTTTCCTGTATTTGGTAGGAGTAATTCATGGAAGAAGGGAAGACGTTTTTATCGAAAAAGAAGAGAGATCCCTTTATCTTTTTTTTTTTTAATTGGAGCAGTATAGGCACAATTTCAATAGTTTCTTCGTTATCCTGCCTCTTGATGGGAATTGCAATACTCCAATGAGAGTGTTGAGAAAGGATATTGCCAGACGAGACAATGACCTTCTTTCCACGTTTCCTTTCCATTTAAATTTTGCTTCCAAGACATCCATCAGGGGGTTTTATTTCATTGTGAAAATTTCCTGAAGACCTGATGTGCTTAGGACACTGGGCTTATTTGTAGTGATTTCACAGAGAAAATATGTGGTCCCCGATGCTAAGAAATTTGCAGATAAGTGGGTGACACTGAAGAAGAGCAATTTCAGTGCACTTTGATAAGTACCCCCCGAAATGCAGTTCCAGATGTTTTAAACACAAACATGAGCAATTGCATTAGCCTGGGTGGGGACTGGTGATCACAGAAAGTTCCTGAGTACATCAGAGTTTGCGTGTGCTATCGTTGCCACTACCATGGACTGACTTGAGGGCTTTTCTCAGTTCCAGCCAGAGTAGTTGAGTGTTCAAATTATCATTAATTATTTAGTGCTATAAACTATTCAAGTGAAAAGTAACACTTGTTGCTTCATATGATGTTCAGAGTAGCACAACACATTTAAATGTTAACAAATATTATTTACATATTTAAGCAACAATAGAAGTGACTCAAGTTGTAAAAATACTTAATTGTAAAGAAAGCAAACAATTAAAATATGTGTTGTGCTCCAAAGGTTACTCTTTAAATAAATTGTTTGGAATGCATATCACAATTTCCCGTAAAATAGTAATCTATATATTATCAAGCTACTCTATGAAAGTCTAATTACCTTATAATATAGCTGGTGTATTATATATTTATCATGAAAATCACTCAAAGCACATTATTCACAAAAAATTGGAAAGATTAAATACCCAATAACAGTGGCTTAATAAAATAAAATGTGTTTTAGCTAATTAGCTGTACAATAAAATGCTATGAAACCCACTGATGATTACATTACAGGAGAATATTTTCAAACTATAAGTTTTCTGATTTAAAAATATTCAGTAACACAAATGAGTAAGGAACAAAACACATAAGTTACTCATCAATCCACCTATAAGAACCAGGCAGTGTTAATTTTGCACATACTTCAGCCTTTTTGGAAAAAAGCATTAATACAAGTGGAAAAACACTTTTAATGATATATTGTTAATAAAAATGCATGTTTATTATTTATAAAACTCTTACTATTAAAACATTTTAATAGTAGTTGGGTAATGCATATTTTTATTATAATTTTTTTAATTTTCTGATTTTATTTTATGTACTTATTTGTGCTTCCCCCAAATTTCAGAATTTCCAAATTCTTAAGTTTCTTTCCAAAGAAATGTTGCCTGAAAAGTCTTTTAAAAAGGCTATTCTGCTCTTTCCTCTATGCTGTACTGTGAGACTCATTTTTCCTCTACATGCTGTTTTTTTCTCATAGCACTTATCACTTGACATAGTAAATATCTATTCACTCAATGACTCTCAACTCCCCTGGAATGTTCATTGCATGCAGGCAAAGTCTACATCTACTTTGATTGCTGCCTTTTTCCAGCAACCTAGAGAAGTGCTTGGAGTACAGCAGGCACACAAACAATGTGGTGAAATAATTATTTGCTATAAATAAATCACAATGTAATCAGAAAATACTGATTTTTCAACTCTGTATATATATATATATATATACACACACACACATAGTATATATATATATACTATACTATGTATATATATACTATGTGTGTATATATATATATAGTAAGCATGTTACTTTAACTCTATTCAAAAAGAAAAAGTATATGCAATTGGGAAAACATCTAGCCTTATAGATATTGAAAGTTTATGGTTCAAGAACAATTTTTAATTGGGAAAATGGGTCAAATAAAGAACTTTCTTCAGATTTGGGTGCTGTCTTTAGAATTATTTCAGTATTTTCTGGATGGTGGGCACTAAGTCCATTTACTGACATTCTAAAATGTTCCTGGTAGACCATGGGTCTGTTATAAGCACAATTGATATGCATGGTGGTTGTTATTATATACAGAATAAAGGTTGGGGGTAATTAAAGAAAAAGCAAGAATAGGAAGAGAATGAGAGTCTTTCAAGAAGTTTCTGGGTGAAATTTAGATGGTCCGATGTGACTAAGTGAATCAGTCAGGAGAAGCTAAACTATGTAGAGATAACAAACAACACCGAAGCACCATTGGCTTAAGCCAAGACAGGTTTACCTTTCGTTCATGCTCTGAGCCTCAAAGTTTGAAACAGTCCTGGTGCAAGTTCCACATCTTCTTTGTCCATTTCCCCACAACCAGGTTGAAGAGCCATTTTTTCCTCTTAGACTGAAAAAAATATGCACCGGTTCTTTAAAGGTCTTTTTCTATGTGACACCCATTAGTTTTATTTATATTCTATTTGCTGATGTCAGATGCATGGTCAAGAATAAATTTCACTCACTGGGCAAGGCCAGTCTTACCTTGTGCCCAGAAGAACAGTTATAATGATGACTACAAGGCAAGAAAGAGTAGAGGAAACCTATATGCAAGAAAGTACGAGATTATAGAGAAAAAGAAAATAGCACATTTACGGTCCACACAGCGCCCCAGTGCAGCTTGAAGCCAATACAAACCTAAATGAGTCAGATTTCTTGTTGGCAATATGGCATGGGGAAGACTAGCAAACACCTTTGTCTCGGTGAAATTTAATTCTATACTTGTGTGTTTCCTATTTACGTGTTTCAGACACATCCTATTCACACCTGTATACAACCTTATAATGAGTGAATAGATATAATTAGAGTTTTAAGAATAATACTATCAGTGTTTCTAGTCAGAGATTAGAATGTAAAAAGACCAAAGTATCCTACTGATTTTCAGCAATTTACATCTTTAAAAACCAAAGAAGCCAGAGGGCAACAAAAATGTACAATGCTCTACACTTAATGGCAAGTGACCCAAACTTAAAAGGGTTATTTAGATTAATTTGTTTTTAAAATTCAGTTATTACTGTATTCAAGTAATTTGTCTATTGTTAGCTAACTCTAGCACCATTAGTCTGGAAACCAACATACAACAGGCTCTTCTCTAAGTTCTGTAATTCTTAGTTGCCAATATTAGCTCTCTCTTTCCATTTTTATGTTTATTATAATTTGCTAATACATTAGTTTGGTCCCTCTGGATATAAATACAATGCAGCTTTTAACTCTGTTTGTGGGATACAGGAACATGCATCCTGCCAAGAGATTTCACATTGAGCTACAAATTGCTATCATGAGCCATTATTTCCATTCCATTCTTCTCCTTGTGTGCATGGAATTAGTGTGAAGATTCCATTAGCAACAGTGCCATTGCAGGCAGAGTATTTTTAAAAGAATAAATCACACCAAACAATTTTCATAAACCCCAGGCATACATGAAAATTAAAATAACATCTTTAGAAGTTATTGTTATCATGAAAAATAAATAATATCTAGAAAAACAGTGAGATTTTTGATGTGGGCATTTTTTTTTACTTCTTGTAGATGGAGAAATGTAATAGGTATATAATTATAAAATAGAATCAAACATAGAAAGTGAATTTATAAAGAGTGCAAGAATAAATTTTAAGGAGGGATCTATTTGCTTCATTGATTAATTTGTTAATTCTCCTTTCAATTTTAAGGTAAGAAAATTAGTTTTATGGCCACAGTAACTTTTGTAGAAAATACTTTATTTATTTATTTTTAGAGAGGGGAAGGGAGGGAGAAAGCGGGAGAGAAAAATTAATGTGAGAGAGAAATATGGACCGTTTGCCTCTCCCACACCCCCAACAGGGGACATGGCCTGCAACCCAACCATGTACCCCAATTGGGAATCGAACTGGTGACTTTTTGGTTTGTGGGACAATGCCCAACCTAACAGTCAGGGGTGTCCACATTAATTTTATATATAATTTAATTTAATTTAATTTTGGCCTGCACTCATGTATATCAAGCAATATAGATTCCTAATGCTTTTTTTATATTAATTTGAAATGCTTGGCACAATGCATTGAGTTTAGCTGAATCTAGGTCTAAGAGGAGACAGTACAGTTTCCTAGTTCTATAAAATTTTCCTTAATAAGGCAACTCATTTAGCAGCATGTATTGATCGATTTGGATAACCACCGGGTTGTTACTGAGCACCTAATACATGCCCAGCACTTTCCAGGAACAATGAAGGTGGGAGTTGCTATTCCAGTACGGCAAATAGACAATACGTAGTAAGAAGAGATTAGTGCTATTCAGCAATAATAGAAGGTGATGCAGTGGCAATTTTAAAGTAAGGACATCTTACTGCACAATAATTAAATTTGAACTGAAAGCGGAAGGAGACTGAGCCACGGGTATTTCTCAGGAACAGTCCAGTCAGGAAGGAACAACATTTCTTACAAGACCCTGAGGCAGCAGCAGATGGTGTGGGTTCTGCTCACAAAGAGGAGGCTCAGCGTGCCATGTAAGCTTTTTTCCTCCAGCATCTTGGTAATCTGTTTTGAAAACTGTGCAGAGAACAAGCAAACAATAGCTCATTTTACAGTGTGAATCCGGTTTCCAGAAGCGGACGCCATGGTGCCGTGTGCTGCAACCTCCACTTGGAGCCTTAATGGCATACGCATAGAAATTTAGACTTACAGAAATGTGAACATATAGAAAGGGGAACTTATGACTCGATTGCCTTTTAATTTAGGTTTTAGTTTTGTCACGTGGAGTGTATAACAATTTCATCAACAAAAAAGAGCTACTTAAAGGTAGACTAAACTTTGAATGCAGTGAAGATCATTAATAACTTAATTTTATGTGAGCAGGACATTAGGGTATAGTATCACCCTTTTATATTTATTTTGTATGGATTAGCTCTCCAAACCAAACTGGTTTTTTTTCCCCCCTTTTGGCTCCAAATTGCAAAGGACTTGCCCAAGGCAATTTGTCTTCAAGAAAATAGGGTCCCCCTGAGGTTCTCATGTTGAAGATTGGATGAATGTTCTATTTACGCCAATTTTTCCAGGTAGGAAGGACAAGAAAGGAGAAAGAAAATTTTGAGGCAATGCATTTGGACATATTGCTAAATAATGAATTTCCAGTTTATTGGGGGACTGAAAATGTCAAGGCAATTTAGAAACTAAAATTTTAAAAAATGGGTGAGCCAGTTGACTCTATACCTGATTGGAATTGGAGTTTAGTGAAAATTTTCAATAGATTGCTTACTTAAAGACAAGTAGAGTTCTTAAAATTAAGTAGATTTTTTATGATTTTTTAATGGACCATAGGTTGTCTCAGAGTGTTACTCCATTACCCTTATCTATCACTTTTGATAGACTAAATAAAAATCTAACTTTTGTTCATGGAAATAGAAAAATGCTCTTTTTACAAATAAAGAGAAAGAAGGACTAGAAAATGTAAGTACTATTTTCTATATCTGTTCATAGTCATATGCCCTTTAAGAAACAATTATAAATTTTAAAAAGTCTCTATGGACCTTATTTTGTTTTAATATAATACTAGTCATGATCACTTCTTAATATAATGCTAATGGCAAAATGATACTATTTAATGTTTTCACAACTGAATGGTTAAAACTATAAACATTGATTTTTTTAAAAGCAAGACATGCAGTAATGTTTTCCTATGATGGTGTAATTCCTTTTTCAACCACTTCTCCATCTCTTAAATATTTTATGTACTTAATTAGATCACATTTATGCTGTGAGGCAAAAAGTACCAAAAGTGTACTATCTTCAAGTATTTTCTGCTGCTTTTTTCAAGCTCAATCACAGGACAATATGCCTGGGAGATAAATATATTTTATTATACATTGAAGGTGACTTCATTTTCCATACCTCATCTCTATTACCACCTACAAAACGTTTCTTTCCCTTCTGTGGATGCAGCAGTTTGAATCTTTATTCTATTGATTATCATAAACATGGGGGTTATCAGTGGTTATAAATGATTGAAAAGGTTTTGAATGTTTACTTATGTTGAAATTTAAGAAACACAAAAATCTTATTAGATACAAAAATGTGTAGCCTCCAAGATGATTTTAATGTGGTCAGCTGAAATCGAGATTGTTTTCATGAGGATGATTGTTTTTTAATAAATCAAGAAATCTCTGAAAACATGTGCTACCTGGTTGTATGGAGTTGTGTGTACATTTGTTTTGGTTTGTGTGTGTGTTCTTACATTTGTAATATTTTAAAAGTAATTCTAATGGAAATAATCAGCAGAGGACAACTGTGGTCTAACAATCAAAAGTAACATCATGAATATATCCATGTCAATTTGTAGATAACATATTTTTGCAAAACTCTATTTATGATGAGAGATTTGACTGTCTCTAAATGTTACCATTTTGGTGATTAGAGAGTTAAGGCAAATAGACAGCTAAATGACTTTTGCCCTGTTAGATTATAAAATCCCTTCCATTACTCAGAAAGTCATTTCTTGCTGCAGGCAGCCCACATCATTATAATAGTAATTATAATAATTATCATAGCACTTACAATATACTATGCTGCCTATCCAGTGAATCCTCCAACTCTTTGAAAAGGAAATGCCCACCAGAGTTGGGAATCTCTGCCTCGGAAATTCAGACACCACTGGAGTGAAAAAGGAGGCATCTCTCTTCTCTTTGGGTTCCAATTCTCCTAACAGTTGCCATTGAGAAGAAAAGATTTAATGAAGGTTAAAAATAACTTGTGAGAATTGAGTGGAAACTGAGAGAGTCTCAAATACCTCAAGATGTTGCTGTTAAAAATGTAGATAGTATCCAAGAAAACATATAAATTTTTAGCTTTTAGTGCAAATGAAATTCTTCTCTTCACGTTCTGCAGATAATGTGCTCATTGTATACACACCAGAGAATGGCAGTTGACTGGCCAGAAATCATCCATCAACTATGGACGCCTTGATTACAGGTATGGACATTTCCCATAATGTATTGGACTGGTCCCTAAGAAAAAGCAGGACTGTGGTATTTAGAATATGGAGTGCAAATGATCCTGCTTTATTCTTAGATTGCCTTTTTGCTCCAGTAATTTCTAAACCACACCATGTTCTCAGGCTAATTTTGGCTACATTGTGAATATATGTGGATTGCATACGGACCGATTTGCAGCAGTGATTGCTGGTTGGCCATCTCACAGAACACTCTGGGTTTGTTTGATTTAAATTGATTTTCCTTCTCTCTTAATTTCAATGAGTCTATAAATATAATAAAAGTAGCTCTGTTGTATTATTTTATTGTATCTCTATCTATCTGAACTGGAATCAGTAGTTTAAAATAGTAGAAGAATAAGAAATATAAACTCCAGCTTTTGACAAAAGTTCCCCAACCTTACAAGTTCTCCTAAACAATAGCCATTTGGTAGACCTGACAGTGATAGCTCGGTTTTCTTCTCCCTCATGTCTGCCTTTCCAAACCTAAATGTTCGTTCAAATGCTGTCTCATCCGCAGGAAATAATCCTGCCCTCCTCTGAAACGAATAACATAGGAACTGGTTATTCCTTTCTTACAACACTTAGTCAGTGCATGCTCTGTATAAGCAAGGATTCTCAGTTGGCACCATTAATATTTACACTGCTTGTTATGTAGTAGGTACTCAATAAAATTATTTCACCTGCACTAACGTCTACCTTGTTCAAATAGGGTGTGTACTTAGGTGGATGTCTTATCTTTACAACCCAGGTGCTTAGTAAAAACAATGATTATTGTTATCCACCATAAAATTCTATAAAATCCTAGTAAAATAAAAAGGTCTTATTATCTATCATTGCATCTTCTGAAGGGCCTTTAGGTGAAATGTATATACTATGCATTTATTTATCAAATGGATACAACCTAAGAATTGTGCTCACATTGTGTTGCTTAAATCCAAGTGTAAAATTGTGTATCCTTTATAGAATACTTTTACTCTGTATGCTTTATATTTAATTAGGAGTACAATTTCCAGAAGCACTTTGGAAACAAGTAGCAACTATTCCAAAGGCCTATCCAAACAAAATAAATTTGAAATATATTACAAGAGAAAAGAAAGAACATTCCCTGTGCTTCCCCCAGAAAAGTTGGTCTATATTGAAAGACTTAATGTTCCTAGCAGATAACTAAAAAATGTGCTGAATCTAAGGAAAAAATTTATGTGTGGCCATCTGAACTTTAAAAAATAATTGCCCTGCTAAAATTTATCTTCCCTACGATTGGGTTAATGGAAGCCTATATTTTGGTATGCAAAGAATCCTTTTTTAAAATAAAAATTTATAAATCTCTTAGGCATGTTACCCTCTCATGTGACAAGAAAGTTGCCTTAGCATATAATCTGTCATACCCAAGCCTGCAAAAATGAACTACTGGTGAGTCTTAAATGAAAATGCTATTTTTTTTGGAGATGGACAATATTGGCCATATTATTCCAGTTGTGTGTTATTAAAAGAATGCATGATTCTCGTTATGAAAAAGATTAAAAAATTGCAAAAACAGTATGTAATTTTTCACTGTAAAAGAAGATGACTTAGAAACATAGAGTGAAATAAAGATGTTTGCCCATTTGTTTCCCCTAAGGATGATTTCCAGGGACAGAAAGTGTGTCCTTGGTGTGCATACTGAGTGTCATTTAGGCTTTAGATTAGATGCTGCTCTTAAATCTATCTCAACGGGATTGTGCTAAATGGCAAGGTTGTGAAATGAAATACAAATTAGGCTTAAATAGGATAGATTGCATTAAACATGCACTCGACTGAGCAGGAAAGTTCAACCAAAGTTCAGTGAGTTCATGCTGATGTGAAGTAGGGAGAGTGGCTGGGCACAGCGTCCTGTGTCTGCTGGGAGTGGGACCTCGCAGAGACTTCTTCTGGCTTCCAAAGGTGACATAATATACACAAACATGGGCATTCCCGCAGTGACTGACGTCCTGCCGGATGAAGTTAATTTGATCCACCTGAGGATAATTCTAGCAACTGGCTTTGCAACCAGCATGCTCCCTGTTGGTTCACAATAAATAAATACATGTTGACCAGTTCTCTAACATAGCATCTGTCTGCTCTGTTTGCAGCACGAATAGATACTTCTGATTTTAAAAGTTATCATTCATACGCTTCTGAGTAATAAATTACAGCGAATGGCATAGAAATAGATATTCTTATCTTTTCAATTGCTCTTCACTTTCAACACGGTTTACATAATTTAAAAAGTACTTTGAATTATTTCATGTATCCTACTGAGAAAATTATTTCATCCCTCTGTGCATTAAAAAACCCTATAAATTTGAAACACATGACTTATTACATTCCAGTTTTATCTGTTTTAGCTGAAAGTTGATAACACAACTATTTTTCTCTTGATAGGCCAGAATCTAAAACTATTTGCATTGATAAAGATGGTTAATGCATATACTATAAACTGTTTAAGTGCTTTATATTTCTTTCTTTTTTTTTTTTTTCAAAGTGCAAACACAAATGGGTAGTCCCCCACTACCACCAATTATGCAGTTGAGTTTCCCATATTTGGGGAATTGCACTCTGGGGTCAGCACATCCAGAGAGCAACAGATAAGCCTCACCCTGGGAAAACCACCTTCGTGTGGTCACGGTATCCCCCCTGCCGGGTAAGTATACATTTCTTGTTTGATTGCCCCAATAATGCTACAGAGCTATGCTGGAGTTACTACCACTTCTTTATCCCCATTCTACGGAAGGAAAGTTGAGGCACAATGAGACTTAGTAATTTGCCAGAGAAACCAGGCTTGTATGGGAGGAAACCAGAATTTAAGCACAAGCCATCTGGCTGCAGAGGTGGAAACTTATTGCTGTACTGTGACATCTTACCATTTCATGCTCCATAAAAGAGGAGGAAATGCAAAGGATACACAGAACACCTGAATGGTCCAGATTGAAGGATCAAAAGTGGGGATGCACAGCAACTGCTTTAAACATTTTATTGGTCAAAACTGCTAATGGAAACAGACTTTCTTTTCAAGGTGATAAATATGCTTGAAAATTGTGACAAGCATAACTCTTTAAGTATACTAAAAACCATTACATGAGTAGTATATTTACTTAGAAATCTTCTCTTCTAATTCCTCAGAAAATAATCCTAATTTATTTTCCTCCTTCATTTAAAAAATATAATTGAAAATACATTCAAATGCCATTATTCTATTTATTGTTTTCCTTAACCTTATTTAAACGTTTCTCAAATTTGAACTATGGAGAAGTAGAGAAGTGGCTTTGGAGTGGGTCACTTTCTGAAGACATTTATGTTGAAAATAAATTTGATTTTGGCTGCTTTGGTCAGTGCCCGGAAGTTGGCAAGAGGATACAACCTTATCAAACCAAGAAATCTGTTCTTAATTTGGGATATTAACATTTGTAGTCTAATTTTTTCTAAAGTTACATCCTCATATGTTAAACAAAATTTCTAATTCCCTAGGGATAAGTATACAGGATAGTTTAACCCTGAAATATAGTAGAAACCTTAGAATACATTCATTTTTGTTTTGTTTTGTTTTACTTATAAACATAATTAATGGAACTGTAAGAGAAGATAAAACAAATGTACTTGTAGTACACTTCATGTATATTTGCATTGTGTTAAATTCTTTCATACATGTAATAGAAGTATCTTGTTGACCTCTATGTTCTAAGACACATGGGAAAAAATGTGCGTTTTAGATTTTAATCATAAACAGATTTAGGCTCCATTATGGTTTTCTTCTTTCAGCCTTTATCAGCATAGTCATTTAAATAAAACGTTTATTTGTAAAAGTGTACATGTGTGTGCTTTACTTGAAAGAGCTGATTACAACCCTGTTTGGAGCTTTTATGATACCTCTTTTAAAAAGTAATTTTTAGGTTAAAATTCAAACATCTCACCTTTTAAACTACTTCACGTTTGACCTGGGTATGCTGGAATTAAACATGCCCAATCTGCTTGAATCTCTCCCTATTTAAGAGAACCTTTCTGAAAAACAGGCCTAACAGTCAACTTCCTCTCTGTGGCTTTGCAAGAATAAATTAAAATGTGCAAAATGACTCGAGATTCATGGTGAAAGGGTGCTTTAGAGTGTTAATCCCTCATGAATTCTGCCTCCAGGATCTTGCTTAAATGAGCAGGAAACTTCTGGAATTGAACAAGCATTGTGGGTGGCCATTCTATGGTTAACAGGAAGAGAGGGGAGATTTCAATTAAAGATGTGAATTAACTCACATAAATACGGTTATTTGTCGGTGCCTGTGCATAAGTATAGGCCTGCACTGATAGGACAGACAGGCCGAGAAAGACTGAAAAATTAAATTTCTTATGTGTCAGTGGAAATGTTTCGAAAATAAAGTGTACATTTTCAGGAGCCTGCTTTGTATCTCTTAACGTACTTCTGCAGTTTCACATAGCGTAGAATTTGGCTATGTCAAGAGTTATAGAGATTTACAGATAAGTTAAAGGGCAGCATTATGTTTTAGTTTACTCTGGAAATTTTGGATTTAAATTGTTTTTCCATTTCTATTTCCATGTTCTGGTGTGGGGAATGAATGCAACATACATTTATTTCTTGTGTATTTCAAAGGGAAGTGATTCCCACATATTATA
This sequence comes from Anoura caudifer, assembly GCA_004027475.1. Lineage (NCBI taxonomy): Eukaryota > Metazoa > Chordata > Mammalia > Chiroptera > Phyllostomidae > Anoura > Anoura caudifer. The sequence continues at coordinate 543,368 of PVKU01000022.1, forward strand.
GCCACACAGTTTAAACAGTATTGTCTTTAATAGCAGAATGAGAAATTCTGTCTCTGATGAAAACTGCAGACATTTACTTTACAAAGTGTTTTTGGATCTCCTTATTACTCATTACAATTATATTTTAATATGCCCAGGATGGTGAATACTGACTAAAGCATCTTTAAGTTTTTTTAACCACCTTACCTCCACATACATACCCATGCATGAATCTAAAATTGAATTTACACTACTTGGTTAGGTTTTAATTTTTGAAAGAAGATACGATGAATTGCTTCAATTTCCAAAAAAATCAGTTATTTAAGAATTTTAAGTTTAATTTACAAATACAGCAAATATGATCATTCATGCGGCCTCATTTTGTCAGAACTAGTGAATTTGTGAAGCAGGGCATGCTGGTGGAAGGAGGTTAGGCTAGGAAAGAAATACTGTGAATATTTCAAAAATTAAGAGATTGAAATTTAAGTGTATTTGTGGTAAGACTAAAAGAGAATGGTGACTTTATTATTTGCTCTTTAATACTACTGTCATTTATATGCGATTTGTTTTTTTTAAGTGCTTTCAGATTTGGTGCCTCGGTATCTTTTCAAAGTTTGTAGAACAATTGGAATTTGGCACTTAACCCTTCAACTTGTCAACCTCAAGAAAAACAAAAATGGATTACGCAGCAGAAGATGCCTGAAGGTTTCGCTGATGTACTCTGACTTGTCTTAAAGTGCACACCTCATCCACTGGGCTTTGTTATTTTTTTACCACTTCTCACAAATAATGAGGCTGGCCCCTGAACTGCTTCAGGGGCAGGGCTGCATGTGTCCCAATCACCGTGTTAGAAAATTGCCTGATTCCGCAGCAGACACCCCCACCAACGCGTTTAATGAAGACTCCACTCAACCAAAACCCGAAGAGGGAGTCTGTTTATAAACACGATGTACAGTGCCGTGTATGGTATCTCCGGATGTCACGTTCTCTTCAGACATGCTTAGCATACTATGTACTCTTTCTGCCCTTTAATTGTAAAGAATAATCATGTGTTTAGCACCGACGTCATACCAAGGATTCCCTGTGGATTTCATGAACCTTAAGATTCAAGAACGTTGGCCTTTGATTCTCAGTCAGGGCACACACCCAGGTTTTGGGTTCAGTCTCTGGTCAGGGTGCATAGGAAAGGCAACCAATCCATGTTTCTCTCTCACATCAATGTTTCTCTCCCTCTATTTCTCTCTTCTCTCCCCTCTCTCTAAACCCTCCTTCCCTTCTTCTCTCTCTAAAAACAATGAAAACATATGCTTAGGTGAGTATTAAAAAAAAAAAGAAAACAATAGTAAAAAAGCGTCAGGGACTTTGACTTGTAAAGTCCCCTTTCAAATCCTGGAAGAGGCTCTCCCAATGTGTTCATATAGATAGCCACGCTGTTGGTGGGGGAAATCAGGGTTTTCCACGGATCGTGAGGAAAGCATTCCAGGGACCCTCCCACAGGAGACTGTGCTGTGGCAAGATGGTTCGTTCACGTGGAGGGCTGCCCTTGAGTTTCCAGCTTCTTGTCTCCCTCCGTCCCACCGCGGAAGAAGTCCAACCTTGCCGTCAGCAAGGCCAGAACAAAGGCTAGTGTCCGAAGTTTCCGCTTCACATTAAAGTTCAGTCCTTCGGAGCTCGTGCCATCTGCAGCAGGCCCCAGTAGCTGCTAAACCCACAAGGTCACGTGGTCGTGTGCTGCTGAGCAAAGGCAAGCGGTGAGAGTGGGTTCCCAAGAGAAGAAACGAAGAGAGAGCCAGGCAGACGGACAGACAGACAGACAGACATTTTATTTCTTCCCCTGGGATTATATTAGCTTAGGTTTGGGACAAACCAGGTGCTTTTCCAAAAGAACCTATCAAATTCCCAAACTTTTGCAGGTTTTTAACAGGCCCGACCTCTCGTTAGACTGGCAGGGCTCTTTGGTCAGGCGCCCCATCTGCAGCCCTCCACAAGCTGGTACCACGGGGCCCACAGCGCTCCTGCACCTGCAGAGATTTTCCACGCCGCCAGAACCGCGTTTCCCCAGCGGCCGTCCCCCGCGGAGTGTGAATGAGTAGGTACGCGCTGCAGCTTCCTGGCCAAGCAGGTAGGCTCACGCTCCCCAGTATACTGAACTTGACGTCTAATTCCTTTGGCTCTCTTCTGTTTATTCATAAGCAGTTAACTAACAATGGTAACAATGCTTTTGTAAAACATCAGGATGATGTTTATTCGGTTTACAATAAATAAAACAAGATTTACTACAAGCAGATACTGTGCTTAATGTTGAGGATGCACAGGTCACGGCCTTGTGCTTTCAGGAAGTTGCAATTTATTGTAAGGGTTATCAACAGAAATGAATAGTTTGAAAACCATGTTAAGGCCCAGGGAGACTGGGAAGCACAAGATATAAAAACAAAGCCCAGACCTGGCATTCTTGAAGAGAGAATGCCTGCGCTGAGTCTTGATTCTGCATCTAGCCTTTGTTTCTTGACAAATATGAATGAAGATCATATGTTTGCGTATGGCTTTTAAGGAAAGAAATTTAATTTCTTATTCCAGTACTCTGTTCAACATATTACACAGGAGATGAAAGGAATTCACTGAACTTGCCAAACATCAAAGTAAATAAATAGGACTTTATCAAAGGTTTTAAGGAAAGAAAGAAAAAGATCTTGTGTTTATAATTTTAATTCAGAAAACATGACTAAATATATGTATATAAAAACTTTTAAATCAAAACATTGTAAGTACAGGTTAAAAAGAGCAATGTGTTGGGGGAAGAAATGGGCATTTCATAACCGAAAGCCACGCACAGGAGTCCATGGGATTTTTAAGCTAATTAACAGCACGTTGAACAGTGAGAGCAAGGACATATGTCAAACATCATTTAACAGGTTTTAAATCTGCACTTAATACCAAATGCATAACCCATTTGGACCCAGATCCCTGGCTTTGATTTCTTAAGAACATATAGGCAAATATACTTTAGAACATGTAGTAAGATTCGTGATTTACAACATACACAAGGGTGATTTCACCCAAAATTCAGAGTAATGGATGATAGAAATTCCAGGCCTATGAGCACCAGAGTGATCCTGGGACTGGGGAGAAGGATTATTGCGGAAAGAATGCAGCAAGTAGATAGGAAAGGCCCAGCATGAAAGAAAATGCGTTTCCAGTACATTCGTTAAATTCTTTGTAAACTCTTTTCTTTCTTTCCTCCTCCTCTTTTCCTTCTCTTGCAGATCTGGGTGGCCAGTTCCTTCTCTGGTCCTGGAATTGCTTTCCTCACTGTCACTTCATTAAATATCTTTTCCTCCGTAATGTCATACAATCGAAACATCTTCCTTAGCTTGTACATGGAAGCTTCCATTACTTGAATTTTTATATTTAGATTTTAGGAATTCCTATGTGATTAACAAGGTGGGAGAGAATCAGGACAAGCACTGAGGTTTGGGGTCGTACAGAACTCACTCTGAGTCTTCCCCCCACCCCTGGAGAACCCTGTTGGCTGACGACGTTGACCAAGTAAGTGAGAAAGTAACATATCAATGTCTTCTTTTGTATGATGGGAGTAACAGTAACTATCTCACTGTGTTGTGGAAACAATTGAGCAAGATAATTGAAAGTCAGAGGCCTCAGTAAATCTTTCCATCATCATCACCATTTTCATCATCATCATGGCCACCACCACTGAGGACAACATTGTTTGGATAAATGCTTGTCTTCTCTGAAGCAAGTGTATAATCTGTGACCCACGTCTATCTATGCTTTTCTCCTAATGAATCATTTGATGTTTCTCTATGTTAAATTTCAAAGAATTTTATTTTTTAATATTTTATTTATTTTATTTTTTTAGAAAGGGGAAGGGAGGGAGAAAGTGAGGGAGAGAAATGTCAGTGTGTGGTTGCCTCTCACATTCCCCCTGCTGGGGACCTGGCCTGAAACCCAGGCATGTGCCCTAGAATGGAAATCAAACCAACAACCTTTTGGTTCGCAGCAGGCTGGCACTCAACCACTGAGCCACACCAACTAGGGCTCAGAGAATTTTCTATAGTAATTTTCTTCATGTCTGAAGATTTAAAAAATATTTTTAAATATAAATTTAAAAGAGAGAAGCAGGAAAAGATGAAATATGAGTAATGGGGAAGTAGAGAAGTGGATGGATTGGCTATTATTTGTATATATTAACCATTTTGTTTGAGCTTACTATTCTTAATTTTATTTTCTCCAGGGCCTCTCTTTGTTCCCTTCAAGTACTGCCTATAGAGGGTTAGGAAGTTCAAACCTGCCAGGCTTAATCTGAGTAAAATAGATGACAGCATCATCTGATGAGAATGAGGGAGGCAGGGGTGAATGCAGGGGCTTGAGTAAATTGAGTATGTTTAGAAATAGCTCCTCTGGGAAATTGTATAGGGATTCAACCATGAGTGAATAAAAGGGTTACCGAGAAGCGCTGAGTGCTGAGAGAAGGCACTTTCAAAAGATCTAGTTGGCCTAGTTACAGGACGCTCTCTACGAGAGCTTACAATTCGTGATTAGAAGTGAAGAACAGAATGTTTGTTTAAAAGACATGCCGGTAGATGGATATTTGAGAAAACAGAGTAAAGTTAGTCTCATTTGTCCTGTTTGGAGGCTGAATCCCTGGATGTGCACTGAGCTATTTATTGTTTTCACTGTGTATAAAATTTTGTGTATTTTATGCAAAATAATAAATGCATGTTCTATGCACTTTTTAATCATGAAGACAATATTTTGTTGTTCTAAAACATGGAAAAATAAATGTGGAAAAGGCTTATATTGCCCTTACTTTAATTTTTCCAAATATGAAAATGATAATTTGAATTTTTATAGGCATACCTCTTATATATAAATGAAGAGAGAATGAGACAGAAATAGCTTTAAGCATATGATATATATAATATTTTAAATGTGCATGGTAGGGATTCTAGAAAAATAATTAACAAAAGAAAATAGATACAAATGTGTTCCTTTCATTGGGAATTATTAAACTTAAAAACATTTTAATTATGAACTATCTTCAACATAAGAAATAATGGAAAATAACAAAAACATACTCTGATGCACCCATCACCACCACAATTATATAGATAAAATGTTTCCATATTTGTTATAAATCTCTCTATTTTTTTCAAAATAAATTATAATTTACACATATACATTGTTTTCATATTCATTTTCCTGAATATTAGTCACAATAAAGAAAGCTGGTCTTCTATTCAATTAATTTCTCCTTTTACCATTATACATACATTACTTCTATTTCATTTACTTCTTTTTGTGCCTTCTTGAGATGAAATCATGGTTCTTTTAAATATTTATTATATATTCTTTTAAAATTTTTATTATCAATAATATTTGATTTATTTATTTATGCAAACAAGTAATAGTCTCTTTTCCTCCAATCTAGTATTTAAAACTTTAGGCAAGCCATCTTAATCTTTTTCTATCATTCCACTTTTCAGGTACTCATAAAGTACATTGTGAGTATATAAAGTCTTTCTTTTTCTTTTTTCTCTCTTCCCTCCCCTCTGTCTCTTTTATTCTTATATAAAAAGGTATCATATTTAAAAATTACTCTGAAAGTTCCTCCTTTCTTTTAACAACATATCATAAAAATTACTACATTCAATAAATATGAGTCTAGCTTAGTTTATTCTTGCCACATAAAATGACTAAATGAATGCACCATAACTATGTTCAAATTATAGGACATTTAGCTTCCTTATAATACTTTTGCTCTTAAAATTCTTTGATACATATTTTTATTGACAAATCATTATGCAATAATAATATTTTATGTACTATATATTATTAAATGAAACACTGTGGTCAATATATAGTTATATTTTTTAAAAATAGACATTACATTTATGTGCAATATTGTAGCATTTCATATTATAACCAACAATAAATGAAAGTAAACACCTGCACATACTCTCACCTGCATCAAATGCTGTCACCTATTGTCAGACAATTTAATGTCATATTTTTATTTTGTGAAACTAAGTCTAAGGCTTAGACTTCCTTCTGAGTTTACTCGGACCACGCTGCAGAAGTTTTGGTATGTGCCACTTAAATTTTGTTTTCATTTCAATCTGGAAAGAATTTTTTGAGCCCCATCTAGTTTTCTGTGTTCAATTGGTCCCTGACCCAAAGCCTTCCTATATTTGAATCTATATATCATATTGCTATTTACCAAGACTTTACATAAAATGTTCTAGTCATTTCATATATTTTTATTTTAGAATAGGTTTAGATTTACAGAGATAATGTTAGAATTGTACACAGGTTTCCCATTTCCCTCACATTCAGTTTCCTCTGTTATTATCATTTTATGTTAAACTTGCCATAATTGGTGAACCCAAGTTGACCCATTATTATTAACTAAACTCCTTACCTTGTGCAGATTTCTTCAGTTTTCCCTAATGTCTTATTTTTATTTTTTAAATATTTTATTTATTTATTTTTAGAGAGGGGAAGGAAGGGAAAGAAACATCAATGTGTGGTTGCTTCTTGAGCACCCCCTGACTGGGAACTGGCCTGCAACCCAGGCTATGCCCTGACTCTGAATCGAACCAGCAACACTTTGTTTCGCAGGCCAGCTCTCAATCCACTGAGCCACATCAGCCAGGGAAAGTTTTCCCTGATGTCTTTATTTTGCTCTAGGATGCCATCTGGATACCACATTACATTTAACCATTTGATCTCATGTGTCTTTGACTATGACAACTTCGTGATCTCTTTGCCTTTGACAACCTTGACAGTTTTGAGGACTGCTAGCTAGGTATTTTATAGATTGTCCCACAATGGGGATGCGCTTTCTGTGTTTCTCATTATTAGATTGAGGTTCTAGGTTTGAGGAAGAAAAACCACAGAGGTAAAATGCCATTCTCATCACATCATTCCAATCCTCTGTCCTTGGTATACACTGTCAACATGACGCATCACTGATGAAGTTAACTTTGCTCATCTGGCTGAAGCTACGCATGGGGTCTCCATAGTAAGTTACCTTTTATTCCCTTTCCAAACTAAACTCATTGGAAGGTATGCATGCAAAACCCACACTTAAGGAATGGAAAATGATGATGTACCTTGAGGAAGGATAATCTACATAAATTATTTAAATGCTTCTATCTGTAAGACTTTACCTTTTCTCTTCTCTCATTTTATTTATTTATTCAAATGTTCATTTACATCATTATGGACTCATGGTTATTTATAATCCAGTATGACTGTACTTATTTTGTTTGTCCAAATTTTCCAGCTTTAGTCGTTGGAAGTTTTGTCCGTTGAAGGTATGTCCCTTTGACACCCTCCTATCATTGCATTTCTGTTTTGACTATCTACTATTTTTTCTGGCACTAGAAGATGCTTCATGCTTTCATATTTTTCTTATCTTAGTCCTTGAATTAGCCATTTCTGCGAGAATAATGGCTCCTTTATGAAGATGGCGTTAGAAACCAAATTCTAGGTGCTAAGTATGCTTGGTGCTACTGAGGTATCATTGCCCCTAGGTCCTCTCAGATGAGGGAGTAGGGAAGTATAATGTCTATACTAATACATGTACACACACACACACATATATATGCCTATATCTCTATTTGTCTGTGTCTATATTATGTTGAACAAGTTCATAAGATGTCTCCAAGTGTAATCCCTTACCACATGGATCATTCTAGCTTCTCTCTTTGCTCATCTCTAAACTTCCTTTGCAGCAGTAAGAAACAGGGCTCCCACCCACCATATGCTGTCCATTTTCTTAATTGTTCAGTTCTAGTATACATATATAACGGTTTCAGAATCGTTCTTCTTTATACCTATAGAAAACAACTTGGTCAGTTAGAGTTCAGTTCTTTGGCTCAGTTCAATAGTTCTTTTTTCCTTTAGACTTATAGACTCCATTGATTTCCAAGTTATTAAGATTAGAAAGTTACTCCTGCATAGCCTTCAGTTAGGTTGGATAGTACACGTGTGATATGATATTATTTTTTGTCACAATATGCATTTTATCCTAGGATACCCTGACCTACTAAATGATTTTTCAAATTTCCATACATTTATAAAGGACCCATGGGCAAGACAAAGGGGGATACGCTTGAGGGTGGGAGGTGAGGGTGGGTGGTATGGAGGAAGGTGGCAGGGGAAATGGAGACAACAATAAAAAAGGAAAAAATAAGAAAAAATTTAAAAAAACTTACAAATTTTAACACATTGAGAACTTGTGCTAACCAAGTAAATAATTTTGTGAAGATTTGAAAGTGAACATTCCCCTGCTATTTCTAGTTTAAAAAAAAAGACGAAAGAAAGAAAGAAAGAAAGAAAGAAAGAAAGAAAGAAAGAAAGAGAAAGAGAAAGAAAGAAAGAAAGAGAAAGAGAAAGAAAGAAAGAGAAAGAAAGAAAGAAAGAAAGAAAGAAAGAAAGAAAGAAAGAAAGAAAGAAAGAAAGAAAGAAGAAATCCATACATTAAGGTCCATTCTTTGTTCTGATTGTGTAGCATGTTCTCATGTTCCTCTTTATCCCTGATAATCTTCCTAGTTATGAAGCCAGCTTTGTCTGAACATAATACAGCTACATTCACCTTGTGTAATCAGGGTTCAAATGGTTATTTTGCTTACCCAATCCTTTAATTCATCTGGCTTTAAATTTAAAGTAGATTTCTTAAAGACAACAAGTAGTTGGGGCTTTTTTTCTTATCTTCTCTGTCATTATCTCTTAATTCACGTATTTACACCATTTACATTGAAAGTGATTATTGATATCTACTGTTAATATCTACAATTTTTATAACTGTATTCTTTATTTGTTGTTGTTCATTCTTTTCCTGCTTTCTCTGGTTTTAATTTTGATTGAGCATTTATATGATTCTATTTTATCTCTTCTCTTAGTGTATCAGCTATACCTGTTTTTTAGGGATTTACTTCATAGTCGTCCAAAATCCGTGTCTGCAATATATGTTTTTAACTGACCTGTGCCACCGTCTAATCACACTATACCACTCTATTGCTTTCTCCTCTTTCTGGTGATATCGCTGACATCCGTATCACTTTTGCATAGACTACCATCACCCAATACATTATTACCAGTGTAGCTTAAATGAAATAATTATTTTTCAAATAAATTATTAATAGAAAATTATACTTTATATTAATTTAGTCCACCCCTCATGTTTTACCTTTCTTAGTTTTGACCTGTTTCTGACCATATTATTTCCTTTTCTCCCGAGAAACTTCTTTTGACCTTTCTTGCAGAACAAGCCTGCTGATGAAACATTTCTTCAGGTTTTGTCTGTCTGAGAAAGGTTTTACTTCTCTTTATTTTTGAAGAAGAATTTAACTGAATATAGAAATCTAGGTTTTGCTGTTGTCATTCAGTTCTTTAAATATTTTATCCCATTATCTTATTTCTTGTGTAGTTTTTAGTGATAAGACTGCCACAGTTATTCTTGTTTCTCTCTGTACCCATGATATTTTTCATAGTATATTTATCTTTGATTTTCTGCAATTTGAATATCACATGCTGATTAATGGCCACTTTCAGTATTTATCCTAGAGTGTTCTTTAAATTTCCTGTATTGTCTGTAGATTAGAATTTCCAGGATCCATAGTCTGTAAAGCTTCAGTCACTATTATTTCAAATATTCCTTCAAGTTGTTTTTATTCCCTTGTCCTGGTGTTCCAATTATGTATACATCACACTTCTTGAAATTACATCAGAGTTCTTCCATGTGTTCTTCTGTTATATTTTCACTTTTTTTTTGCTTTGCATTTATGTTTTAAATTTTCTATTGAACTATCTTCAAACTTGCCAAAGTTGTGTTGAATCTGAAGATGAATCTGTTAAAGGTTTTATTTGTTTTATTTCTGTTCCAATGTTAGTAATTTCTATTTTTATTGTTTCTCCGAATTGCCCTCTCTCTGTTTACATTCCACTTCTCCCAATTCTGTATGTTTAAGTTCAATTCTGTCTCTTTGAGTTACAGATTTACTGATTCAGGCTTTTCTCATGGTTCTATCAGATACCAACAGAGTTGTGGGGAAGGACCTTTCACAACCTCATGGCTTTCATGGAAGAAGAGGATCCTAAGTCCTGTACATTATTTTGTTAAAAAAATAAGACATAACAGTAGATTCAAAGCATTAAGCATAATAGACAAAAAATTCTTAGTTACCATATGTCTGAACCTTTCCATTATCATGAATTTTTTTTTTATTTCCAGATTAGTTTCTCTGATCTCCAAAAGCAATCACCTGAAAAAAGGCAAAGAAATTTTGTTTTCTAGAAATTTCAGGTTGTAACAATACAGACAGCTAATAGCTATGTACACTATTCGCTGTCTCTAAACGCATCTTGGTTAGGGGATAAGCTCTCAAGTGCTGATATTTTTGTTTTGTTTTGAACTTACGTAACTTGAGTAAATTACTTTCTCCACCATCAATCACCAGCATGAGTCTATAGTGTTCTATGAAGTATAACCTCATCTTTCTGTTGCCTCTTTGTGCAAATCAAATGATTTATTCAAGTGATTCATGTATTGTAATTGCTAAATTGCCTTAGAACTTAGTAACTTTAAAAATCTGACCTCAAGTGACTTCAGCAAATTAAGTAAAATTTCTTCAGTGAAAGTTCCAAGGTAACTTAATTTGAATGTCTGAATAGCTTACCGTAAATTGAGAAAGAAAATCTATGTGATACTTTTCTAAATAGTTTTAACTTTTGGAACATATTGTCCATTAAAGATAATGTGACAGTAGAGTTTTAGAGCTTTGGAATAATCACAAAATCATTGCAAAGACATTTTGTTCTGAAAATTTTATCTAGAAAATATTTGGAACTCAGTACATTGTCCACCAATTATCAGAAGCCATGGAGTAGACATTTATCTTCCCAGATATTTTATTTTGTTTAAAGACTTGGAGAACAAAGTTCATTTAAAATTTGAAGCTGATATGGGTAGGCCATAAAATAGAAGGAAAAATTAAGATAAGTCTTCAAAGGAAGATTTCAAGCACGCTAAAGCTGTATGATCTTGCCTTTATCACGCAAATGCTTAAGCGCTAAAATTCTTTCATTTTCTGTTAGGAATTCATCACTGGATAAGTTTCAAAGGCAGAACATTAGGTTCAGAATTAAAACAATAACTGAAAAAGAAAAGAATCACCACAGCAAGAGAAAGATAAGATATTTAGGAATTCATATAAAGGAGATGGATTGATTTTATGTATCAGTCAGTGTTCCATTGAAGACATAGAACCAGTTTAAGTGATGGAGAAGCAGGATTTATTACAGCAATTAGAGTTTTTGAAATGGTGGGAGCTGGTAGAGATGTCTATGCAAGGCGATTCTCTCTGCCTAAAGTTGGACTTGGCATTGCTAGAGGTCTGACAAATCAGCAAGCAAGACAGGAAGTTGAATCTTGGTGAGGATGAACAGGGAGCCACAGTAAAATCCGTCTTTATGAAGACAAACCGAGGTCCTGTCTCACTATTTTCAACATTGATGTCATGAACATCATCCAGAAAAGGGTAACAGTTCAACAAAAGAGTGGCACAAGGTTCATTTTGGTGCTTTTATTCCCAAGGAACTTGTTGATAAGAACGGGAAGGGTCCATTCTGGAGACAATTGATTTTGTGAAGATTTTCAAGAAGAACAAGATTATAGTTAAAGTAAAAATGTGCTCAGTACACGGAATTTGTTGGCATTTTGTCACCGGAACAAAGCAGGTTCTAAACCCTGCAGTATATAAATACGATCAGGAAAAAGTAACAATTTCTTGGTCAAGATTGTTTGCACTGTAGACAATCCCATCTGACTAGAGACAAACTGCATCTCTTTGTTTCAAGAAGGACTTAATAATTAAGTGGTTGATGAAGGTACTCAAGTGTATGTAATAACAGAAATGAAGAGCAGGAGAAATAGGGGACTAGAAAATCCAATGATTTCTGAAAACTAAAGGGAAAACAAATTAAGGAATAAAAAAAAGAAAGAAAAGGAGAAAGAAGAAGAAAGGGGAAAAGTTGCATCACATCTCATCAAGAGGCACTTTTTAGAAGTTATTTAATCCTTTCAATAAATTTCTGTAACAGCATTTGTAATATATATATATATATATGTATATTTTGTCTTACAAATGACTAATTACAAAAGCAGAGAACTGAGTAAATGCCCCACAAATATATAGTAAATGCTGGAGCAGAAATTTAAATTCAGATTTATTTCATTTCATTATTAAGTTCCACTCCACTATCCTCACTCATGAATTTAAGCAGAAAATTCCAAGGCAATTCCTCTAGATAGCTTCTGACTGCAGATGTTTCTCTAAACTACTGTGGTTCGATTCAAGATTCTGCTTAGGTCTTAAGTCAAAGATCCAGAGAGCTAAGGGCTCTGTGTGAATTTGTGTTACTTTAAATGTACTGATCTGTACAATAATATGAAAATCTGGGTATTCATGTTTTCGTTTAAGTGAATCGTGTTTAGTATGACTTCTTAGTGGACTGGTTTGTTGACTGGGTATTTGTTCTTTCATCTTGAATTTCAAGCAATTTGTTGGGACCCTTTCCCAGTGCTTGATAGCACTGAGGGCTCATCCCAATGATTTCTTGCCACTTTTGGATGTTAAAATTGTATTAAGTTATGACCCTCACATTACATGTAATTTAAATTCTCCCCCTTTCTCCCATCTAAGCCTCCCCAGGCTGAGTGGCCCACCAAAGGGAACAGGTGCCAGGGGATACTTCTCAGGGTCTAGTCTTTTCATCTCCCTGCAGTCACTTTAACCACATTCAGTGATACCCGTTCATGCTCTTTCATGCCAAAATTATGAGGATGAAAAGGTAAAATAAATAAATGAAAAGCTCCTTCAGCAGGTATTGTTTGCATATTTGATTGCAAATAATGTTTCAAGGCAGATATAAAAATAGTGGGTCTTTGATATGGCAATCAGAGACATTTTTTACAACCCTTAGATCCTAGGGGCATTTGCAAAACGAGGAACTGTGTGTGTAAGCCTTGGGCAGGGATGCAGCTGGAGAGAGATTTTCTGGCTGCCCCTCCTGGCAAACAATTCCCCTCTCTTGACACTGGCTTCACTGAAGCCTTGCTCACTTTGTTTTCAACGGTGAGGAAAAAAGCCTCCCACTCCCTGTCTTATAAACACTCAACACTCTTCTAACGGAGCTTTGTTTACTCTCTGATGCATCTCTGACGTGTAAACACAGGTTGCCAGTGGGTGTCTTGGATCAGGGGTATCGGATGGTTTTGTCCTGTCTTAGCACATTTTATGGATGTATCTAGATATTGCCTTTAAAATGTGGTGGTACTTTAAAGCAATCAGTTTCAGCTTTGGACATTAGCCAAAATGATATAACAACAACAACAACAAAAAAAAATCCCGTTTTTGGTCCTAAGCACTCACCTTTGGAGAAAATGTGCCAGAATAATAATTCCTCTTCTTGGTTAATCATATGTAGATAAGAACGATTGTCTGACATAAAAAGAGTGGCTTTTTAAAAAATTAACAAGAAGTATGGTAATTAGTTTTCCCAATAACCAAAAATTAGACCCAGAGTACATTTTTTGTTTGTGCCTTAAAAAGTAATCTCTGCTATCAGATTTTAAATTGTTCACAAAGTATTTCCAGATTGTATTTGGAAATCTCCAGTTTGTTTTGAAAATACTAGCAGAATCTTAATTATAATAGTGCTACTGGGCACCATTAACTCCTTTCAGATACATTTATGCTGAAAAACTGGTAACTGCCAGGCACCAGTTTGCAAAATAAACACAGGTGTTGCTGAATCCAGGCTGGTGGGCCATCTACAGAAGAATCATTCTTTCCAAGTGGTCAAGAAGAAAGGGAGAAGGGAGGAAGATCAGCGAGGTCAATTCGAGAGCTGCTGAATGTTGTTCAAAAACAAAGGTGGCTTGTCATATGGCTTATGCCTTTAGTTAAGAAAGAAGTGGGCAGGGGAATATGTCTGGTTTTAAGAGGTGCACATGAACACACGTACTTTCGTAAACTTTCACGTCCCTCTTACCCCAAAGGTGTTGCGTGAATGCATTTTGCTAGTATTAAGAGGACACCAGATGCTATAGTTTAAAATGTTGAACTTACCTATGAGAAAAATAAATATATTGAGGCTTTATTTCTTGTCTTTGGAAACCCTAATCTTAAGTATCAGTGAATAAATACTTTTTTGACTTCTAGATGCAAAATAAATATCCAGATAAAAATTGTCATACCTAAGACTGGCCTTGTTTTATCCATGACCCAATTTTTTTGTCATATTTCTGTCTTGATACATATTAACTGGATAGGAAAGAGACATTTACAAAGAAAAAAATTAGCTAAGCGAAGGTGTTGCTCTCAATGTTTTGGTCTCCACTGAGGCCCTTGTGAGAGTGAGTGAATGGTGGCACCCCAAAGCAGGGGGCACTGGCTAAGTACTAAGAGGTATTTCAGGCTAATTGTTTGCTGAATTCCTTTGACAAAGGTTTTCTCTAACCCTAGCCCCCATCCTAATGAGACCATCGAACATGACATTTCCAGTCCCCAGAGAGACTCCCCAAACAACACCCACGCACTTTGCACCCTAGAACTGGGTGTCTTGCTTTCCCTCTCTTACTTTCTTCCCAGCACCACCCCCATCCCAGTCTGGGCACCTAGTTACAGAGCTTGGGCTTTTGTGTGAGGGTCTGCACTAGTGATTTTCAACCTTTTTCATTTCATGGCACACATAAACTTATTACCAAAATTACTAATCACTGCAGCACCCCAAAATACATTTTTTGCCAATCTGACAAAAATTGGTATAATTCTGACTCTTTCACACTGGACATCTATGCTGTGTTGGCTGCTGTCATATTTTTTATTTGATCTAAGGGAAAATAGATCAGTGCCCTGACTACATAGTCAGGTATTGCATGTTTAAAATAATCTTGCAGTGCACAGGTTGAAAGTTACCGCTTTACACAAACATTCTTCGGTTATGTGTCTGGAGGACAAACTAGATTCCACCTGCTGCAAACATCTTCTGACTATTTTTGATCAACCGGGGAAAGGAGGTGAGAGGCAAGGCATGTCTGGAACCAAATAAAACAATATTAAATCCTACATATTTAATTACAACATATCTTTTAAATGTCAACTTGAGCTAAATTTTATTTTAGCAGCTAATATAGGAAATTGTGATCCTGGATTAGTACAATAAGGAAAAATATACAAGATGGATTCAGTCTGGAACGCTTTCTTAAGTTGAGGACTGTCAGTTGGTAGAAACGTGAGCTGAATCAAGCACCTAAGGTGAACAGTGGCTGGCTGATAAAGGTACTGACAGCCAAGGGCACTCACTCTGTTCTTCTTGATCCAGGAAGTCAGCTCAGATTCAACCGAGAAGAACTAATCCAATCCTCTCTGATTGCGCTTCCAGCAACAGCCTTTCTCCGTGTTCGCGCACATAAAACAAGAGTCTGGTGTCTGATATCTGTCTGCGTGGGAGAGACTGGCTGTGAACCAGGGAGTTTCTCCTGCTCACATTCTCTCAGACAGTCAGATTGTCACCTGGTTGGCACGGGTTTGCACGTTTCGCAAACATTTTCTTTTTTCTACACCAAGAGGATCATAGATCATAAGTACAAACCTCCAGACCTCAGTCATTAAGCCTCTTTTGAGCAGAAGCTTATGGACCTGGTCCCTGTTTTCGGTTAATGTTTGCGTGTTGATGTTAATTGCAAACAAGCAAGGGAGAATATGCAATTTTCTTTTGTGCCATTAGTTGGATTAAAATAGAGAATGGGTCACTATTTATACCTTGAAATATTGTTAATTATATCTAGGAATATACTCAAGTCTGCTTTATTTTTCTTTCTGCTTTATACATTGAGAATTAGCATTTAGTTAAGTATTTAAAGTATGTTTTTCCTATACAGATGATAAAATAACAATCTCATAATATTACATTCTGCTGAATACATTCAAGGAAAATTCCGTGTGTGCGTGCAGGTGTGTGAGTGGTGTGTATGTGCGTGAGTGCATGTGTACATGTGCTAATGTTCCCTGGAACCCCTTGGGTGCTGAATATATCCTCCTCCAAATTGACCCCCTTCTCCTACCTTGTTCCTTCTCAGGTGCAACATGAAGACAGAAAACTAGTATTATTTGTTTTGCCATCTCAAAGAAGTCCAATGCTAAGGGTCCTGTCTTCTGATTGGAAATATAAAATAACTAAGAAATAAACTGAACTAACAAGCAAAATAGAGACAGACTAACAGCGAGCAGGATGACAGCTGTGGGAGGGGCATGCGGGTGGGGGGTCAAGCAAAAAGGAAAAAGGACTCATGGACATGGACAGCAGCGCGGTGCCTGTGAAGGGCAGGGCGTATAAGGGGGATAAATGATAATGGGAAAAATGCAATAAAAATTTTAAAAGGAAATAAATCAAGGAAGAAACAGAAGAAAGGACAGTGGAAAAGTATGTAAGATAGAAACATTGGGCGAAGCAGCTTATTGATGGCTACTTTCCAAAACCTAATTTCAAGGTGAAATAACTTTTAATTATACCATTTGCATGTAGAACATTTTCATCGGAGAAGAGAGAGCTCAGCGGGACAGGTAGGGGTGGGATCGCCCTCTGTGTGCATGGCACAGTGTTAACCCTTTCACATGCCTCCCCCTGGTGTGAGCTGGCATCACGCGTGTGCTGCAGGCCCCCGCGTGAGCCTGCAGGCTAATGGTAGGCGTAGCAACTGCCAGGACATTGCATTGTGAATAGGTATTTCTAGTTCAGTTAGGAATAGTCAAAAATCACTTGCTATTAAACGTATGGTATTAAAGTATGAGTGTTTGTTTGTGTGTTTGTTTGTTTGTTTGTTTTTATTGTACAGCAAACTGCCTGTGATGACCATATCCCTACAAGCACCACGGTCTCATTCTGAAGAGCATTCCCTTACGCCCTGCACATGGCACAGATATCATGGGTGTGGATAATTGTCTGCGTTACCGCAACTCAAGAGATTTAAGTAACTCAGCAAAAGTGGCGCACACAGTGAGACACATATCTTCAAAAGAACAAAGTTATTGCAGGCTCCAGCCCAAGCTGGAAGTCTGTCTCAAAAACAGATGATACACCCTACTAAATAAATATTTATACGAATAGAAACAATTTCTAGGAGGTGAGAACATAAATATAACCCAAGTATCACTGGGATCTTTGCACTCCTGGTGGGGGATAATCTTTCTCGTTCCTATCATATGGGTGGGACCCTCTGCCCTTGACAGAGCCCAGGAACAACGCCAGCACACGGCAGGACTGTGCCTGGGTTCTCGCTGGGGCTTGCATTTCCGCTGCAGGAGCTAGAGAGGGAGGATACGGTCTGAACGTCTGGAGATGTTTTACAGAACATTCTCAACAGCCCTCTGAGGTTGCCACGGAATACAATGATTTTGGAGGCTTCTCCTTTCCAGCTATTATTGCCCTGGGGCTGTAAGTGACAGATAGGTTCCGGTGTGAGTTATTAGGAGAAAAAGCATCTCTAAACACCCTAACATGGAGAAAGCCTTCATCTAGGAGAAGTATACTTTTGATATGAATTTTGAGAGATTATTTTCTTCTCATATAAAATTGGTGTTGTGCCATCCATGTTGAAAAATAGTGAGGACAATTGAGATATCAGAATTTACACAACAGCATTGAACTTGATCTGGAGCAACTGAAGTTTGAGAAGCAAGACAGGCCAAATTAATCCTATACTCAGTAACATGATCTTTTATCATGAGTCTTCCATTTGCTGGGTTAAAAAAAAAAATGTCACCTGCTATATTAGCAGTTTGAACACCCAAACTGCATGGGTGTTCATGCTCCCATAGTAATTTTCCCCAATCAACATCAACAGGAAACTCGCAAAATGTTCTCCATTTCTAATTTGCACTCCACAAAAAACAGTCAAGGCAAGACTCCTCTGAAGGAGAGGGTGTGTGTGTTCTCTCTTTTATCTGACTTGTTTCCTTTCTTTCATCTTTGCATGGCAGGCTGTAGGGATCTAGCCTGGTTCTCATGCCCTGCAGGTCATATAATTGAATGGTACAGGGAATGGGCAGATCTGTTTCATCACAAGTGACTTAACCACATCCTCCAAGTTTGAAATTAGTGCAGCTGAAAATATGGTGAGAAAAGAATCACATCCAGATGACATTTTGCAAGTCCTCCCCAATCTGGTTCAATCTTGTGGTTGTTTCCTTTCTGTGTCCTCCCAAGCATGCTATGGTTTATGAATTTGAAATCTGCTAGCAGTTCTTCAGGCTAAAGACACAGCAAATAATTTCCATAGGCTGTGGAGATTTCCTGATTAATTTTTACATTGCCATGCCAATCTCTTCTTTATTTCTTCATTTCTAGGATTATATTACAATTAATCAACCAGGGATTACAATGTTGTATTAAATCTGATACGTTTAAATTGTTATTCTCCATATCTTTTTTTAACATACAGTGATTTTTACTATTTAAACACACATACACACACATCACCAACATCACTGCTACCACCACCACCATTATCTTTTAATCTTTTTAAGACTGTAACATTCATTTTGGAACATTATACCACTTGGTAATGGCTGACAGAGATTCTGAAATCTTAAAATACCTAGTATGCTGTGGTGAGTGTTGTCCTTACATACAATGTAATCTGCACAGTACATTTCAGGGTGAATAGCATTATTTTCAGAAGTGCTTGTGAAACAACAGTTATCATTTATTTTGCATTTTTCTTCAGTGAGGGCCCATGGACAAATGCAAGCTTGTATACTGTTTTTAAAGAATTTTCTTCTTTTTAAAAAATCAGTTTATGGTGTGTGTATATATGTATATATATACACATACATATATATACACATATACATATATATACATATATATATATGGTTCGCTATTCCTGCATTGCTACAAGAATTGTAACTCAACTCTTTAACTCCCAGAACAAATAAATGGTTTTGGTCTAATTGTATTTTGGGCATCTACAAAAGATTTTTTTTTCATGTGAATTGCGGCTTTTAGGGGAAAAATTCTATAGTTTCTTAACTGCATCACATCAGGTTATAATGAACTCTGAAAAAATAATAATAAATACCACATAATATGTATGCAGTTTATAATAACAATGTTTATTATAATTTATATTATATTATTACTTATTGGCTGGAGCCATCAGTTGGTACCTACCTAGCAGGGGTTACTGCTTACACCCATGTCCCGATGTGGGGGTAACTGAACGGTCACCTCTCAACGTGTGCCTTCTTTTCATTGGCTGCTCATTTCTGCTCCTGAGCTCTTATAAAACCTAAGCAATTAATTGATTTCTTTTTTTGGTTATCTCCTCAAACACTGAAATGTAGTTACTTAAGTCAACATGTTTAAATGTAAACCTAGGTTCTCTGGCCTCAGAAGTTTAATATTCTGTTGGTAGCAACAGAACATTAAGTAGTATAATATCTGGAGATTATGGATTACTGGGCAAAATTCTTGCCTTCACCAGATCAGATTACAACAAAATGTAAGTCTCAAAAGGAAGGTCTAGTGTTAATTTCAGTTCTACAAGAAAGATTACATGTTGATCATGTTAGAGCTTGTTCATTCTGAGAACATGTATGTAGTTTGTTTCTTTTTAGAAGACTTTAGAAAAAAAAGTTTAGCTGGGCTGCCTCTAGGTTTCGGAGATAAAGTAGAATGGCAATTAACCATTAGTAATTAAACATTGGTTGGGTTGGTATCTAACATTAAAGATAATTTCCATTAGGTCTGCTTTTAAATGCCCTTTAAACTCCAGGGACTACATTCGTAGTAAAAAATCTTAGGGGTAGATAAGATCTTGTGTTGAAAATATGTTTTAACAGATATTCAAGGTGAGCTTTCAGATATGTGTGTCTCTATATACGAGTCCTCATTGGTTCTTCCTCAGCATAAAGTGCAGCTATTCGAAATGTGGTTTGGAGATCACTGTCCACTCGTGCAAAGTTGATTGCATGCCTCCCATGAGACAGATACAGAAATAAAGAGGATTTTTTAAAAAAACTTACAGCAATTTTACATTGTCAGGGAATTCACATGCATGATCAGCAGGTTTATATTTTATGTTTTTTATTTTACACTTAATTTTTCCAACAATTCGTTTTATTGTATTTTACAAAATTATCCAGGATGGATTAAAACACTTTTGTTAGAAGGTTCTTCACCAGATATAGTTGAAAAAGCATTACTCTGGGGCTTTATTCTTGTGTATTTTCTAATTGTCACAGGTTTTCTATTCTTTTTCTTACTGTACACACTTTAAAGCTCTCCAGAGCAGGTTTATGCAGTGCGCGTCATTATTCAAAGTGAAATTTTATACAGGTTAAGACAAAAAAACCCTTCAGCTATTTTCTTAACTGCAGGGGTGTATTTAAAATTTGAAAGAACCTGAATAGCTTTTTTGCTCCTCAGTGAGGGAAGTCACATTGTAGTGTCAAGACTACTGTGCTTCCGGAGCCCGGACGGCCAGCGATAAGGGGGCTGTCTGTTCTGGACCACACTATGGGCACCCTGGGTGCTTGGTATTCCTTAACAGCTAAAATAATACAGCTCAAAGCATCTGACTTTCCAGAAAGCCTGCCGCTCTTCTTAGAAATGAAAAGGCTCTGCAGAAAGCCCTTCCTTGGATCTGGACTAAGCGAGGTGCTGGGATGAGGGGCTAAGGGGGCTCCTCCGAATGCGCAAGCCAGGGATCCTCTGTCTCAGCCTAGAGCAACAGCTGTGCTTCCTGGTTGGCTTGTTACTACAAGGAAGGCTCCTGACTTCTCCTGCCAAACCAATCGGGAGGTGCTTCTGCCCAGAGGAGGTTGCTATGGGCAGTGATAAGTTGTGAACCATGACTAGCAATCTGATGGTGGAACGCTGCTCCGATTCATAAATAAATGTTACATTTTATAAATTTTTATTATTTCGAGTGCTGAAGTTGAGCTACTTTTTAATCCTAAATGCTGTGTCTGAATGAAGAAGAAAAGTTGCAGAAAGCATGGGCAATACACAACTATTTAATCTGTTACACTACATCTCCGAGCTAATATAAATCATTGAGTCCAAGGTGTGTGTGCATTCTTTTCATTTCAAAGGTACCTGACGCAAGGGCTATGACAAATTATATACCATCTACCTGTATAGTACGGTGTGTACTTAAACTCAAAGTAGTTATTAATGCAATGATAGTTAGCATACCAAAATCCTAGTATCAGTAAAATAAAATGATATGTTGAATTTCAAATACACATTTGATACACACATGCAGGTAATTTTATTTTGGTATTTTTATACTAGCATATTTTTTTAAATCGTACTGTAAAGTTTTCAATCTCTTAAATTGTAGAGGCAAAGAAGAAACTAAGCTATTTTTTACAATGTTTATATAATACCTTCACTTATTCAACAAGTATTTGTTGAAAATCTAGCTCTTGCCAGGTAGTGTTCTAGGCAGTGAGAAAGCAGCAGTGACTGAATTGAATAAAATGCCAACTCTTTTCCACTAAAATATGTTTTAATAGTAACATAGCTTTTTCTTTCTATTTCTCTTTTTTGATCTGTGGTTAATCACTACATGTCACCTCCTAAAATCCTATGCACTTTGTAATTATGAATTTTAATCAATATTTTCTGCAACATACCAGAAAAATAACAAAACAGTTTTGGATTCTAAGTAGAAATGTGATGCTTGACTCCCAATGTGGACTGAATTCTATTTAGTCTTCATTACCATTTAAAGTGCTTATATATAAAAGTGCTTTATAATATTGGTGAACTTTAAACTTAAATTCACAGGAACGGGAAGCTTCTTTCTATCTAACTGTATAAGATTTGTTATCATCAATGTACTGTCATTTTACGAATGCAGTGAAGAAGGGTAAAAACCTGCCAACAGTGCCCTAAGTGGGGTCACTTAAGTATTCGGAACCGACATTGCTTTAAAATGTGTAAAAACAACACACATGCACACTTATAAAGTGCAAGTAATGCAGAAAGTAACATTTTTAAAAATAGTATTTCCTCTTTACTCAGCGCTAACCACTGTTGGCAGGTGCTTTTGAACCATTCCATTTTTAGGAAAGAGTAATTAATTAACTAATACATAAATAAGTGCATATACCAACACGGATAGCCATGTCTCTACTTATTCATTTTTCAAGTTTATTTACACAAAAGCATCACATTGTACAGGTCATTTCAGGCTTTGCCTTGTGTAATTAACATCATACTTTATCTTTACATCATTATGCGGAAGCACTTAATTCCTTTTCTCTGTTGTTGTCCATCACGTGAATGCGGCATCCTTTACATCCCCTGTCCCCTACTGAGGTTGCTAGGATTGTTTCTATGTAGAAATATGCTTTCATGAAGCAGATAGCTAAAGAAATCATTCGCAGAAACTCAAAGTGAAATCCTCTATTTGTTTGTGATTTCAGGGTTGGCCAATATTTGCTTACCTGTCCCTCCAAGAGGCTTCTGAATGTGTCTATTCTATTCTGGAAGCTGTCCTGGCCTTTCTGCAGAGAACGATGCTTCCAAGGACTATAGGACCCCCCTGACTTTCCCTGTGACGGTTCAGGTTGGCTTCACAAGAAAAACACATGTTAATCTGGTGGAACTAATCCTTTCTGGGGCCTGACCCAGGGCTAATCCATAAAGAATCAACTCAGAGTTACCTGTGACAATGAATGATGTCCCTGTGGAGGGCAAAGACATTGGAAAAAAAAAATATATATATACACACATATCAGATTCTAATCATGTTCCTCATCCTATTTAAAGAAGAACAGCTTCTGTTTAACTTACTTCTGTTCCTCTAAGAGCTAACAGTATAGTTCCAAACAAAACAAAACAAAACAAAACAAAAAAAAACCCCTGAAAAGTAAAAAAGAAAAAAACAGCAGTACTAGAAGCATGGCAGAAAAAAAGGGATAAGGCCCTAAATGAATGATTTACTTTTATCGATGCAAGTTGATAGTCATGTAAAGAAACACCAGGGACAGGGTCATATCATAATGATTTATCACCACGTATTACTGTTAAACATGAGCATTCGTGATATGAGCATATAGGAAAGCAATAAGAATATATTAAAGAGCACAGCTTTTCCCTAAGGACATGTTGGCGGCTGCAGAGAGCTTTGGGTTTCTAAGAAAAGAAACAGCATGCTATCAATATAAAGAACTGTCATGTCACTGTAAATTCTGGGATAGAATATATCACTGGACTTGAAGTAAATTTCTGATAAGGGATTTGGTTGGAAAGGATTGCCTTTGGCTGCTCTGTGTTGATGACAGCTGGTTCTGGGAGTCCGGGGTAGCCCCCCTCTCACTGACCTCAGTCATCATCACCATCCAACTGGCAGGACCGGGAGCCCCTCTGGCAACTCTTTCGCAATCACTGGCTGCCAGACCCTGCTCTGCACTACCAGCAGGTCACTGTGCAGAGTGCAGGATTAGCACTTACGTGTGCTGCTCACTGCCAGGGACTGAAGCGTCCCCCGTCCTCCTACGGTCTAGTCAGAGATGAAGAGGTCAGCAACTGGCAACTGTGGGCACTACTGTTTTAATATCATAGCATGTGAATGCGTTTTATAAGTTATCGTGCTTTTAAGATTTCTAATTTTTGTTTGTTTTTAAAAGTGCCCTCCATCTCATTCCAGTGACACAGAAATCCAAGTAATTCTTATTTTCCATTTATTTGTTAATGACGAAAACCAAAAGTTCAATGTGAAAGCTTTATTAGAGAAAATAAAATGATAAAACACAGTTGTCATAACGTTATTATTCAGTGGGTCTCGTATCTTTGGTGATGGCATCCATGCACAGCATGATAATTACATATCAGGAAGAACATACAGCTTAGAGTCTTAGTCTTACAAAATCAAAATCGGGGAAAGAACAGTGCCTCACTATAACACTAGAGATGAATTTACACAGGGCTAGAAATAACTAACTTTTTAGGAAGAACAAACCAATGTCTAAAATAAGAGATAAGCTTATAACAAAGTGCTCACATTCCATGAATGACTTAGGTTTTTGCTGTTATTCAGAATAAAAGGTGGGTTTCAAGTTTTTGATACTGGCAGAATTGAATATTCAGACTTTATTTGCTTATTTTGTTGAAAATCAAGTTGTCTACCCACCTTTTACCTTACCCTGTTTTAACAGGTGGAATACTAATTACTCCCTGATACAAAATGTGCACTCTGTTTTTGAGTAAGACTGTTTATGGACACACGGTTTCAGCAGGTTGACACTGACATAGAAAGCGGTTACGTGGATACATGCTCTTTGGGTAACTTCATGGTGTTCCATGTGCACAAGTTTTGCTGTGCATGTGTGTGTTTGAGTGGGAAAATTGGAGGATGCATTTTAATCTTATTTGGAAAACACTATGCAATCCTGATAAGCATTGCTCCTTTGCATAAACAAAGAACAAGGAGGAACAACACATTTCCTCCTCACAAAATTCATAGTGAAACTCAGATGATTAGAAAATATATTAGTTAAGTAATTGCAATAAATGTTTACATATCTATAAAAGGGAATTTGTAATGTGGTGAAAAGATATATAGATTGTGCCCCTAACCCATTCTAGGAGGGATCAACGAACAGTTCCTGAAAAATGTATGTTTTAATCACCACACTTTATGCTTAGGATCAATCTCCAAACCCTTGCTTCCTCCAAGGACTTGCCTCTATTTCCAACTCATGCTTTCTCCATGTTCCCAAATATAGTTACCATAGTAAATTACCAGGGCTGCCATTACAAAGTACTGCAAACTAGATGACTGAGGACAATAGAAACTTAGAGTTCTGCAAGCTAGAAGTCCAAAATCAAGGTACCAGGGCATTCTCCCTCTGAGACTCCAAAAGAGTTTGCTTTTTTGCCACTCGCAGATTCTGGCACTGCCAGACACCCGATAGGAGGCTGCATGCCTCCAGTCTCTGCCTCCAACTTCATGTGACCATCTTGTCTTTCCTCTCTGAGTGCTTCTCTGTCTTCACATGCCATTCTTCCTGTGTGTGCAAAATTTCTCATTTTTATAAGAATAGCATACATACTGGTAGAGACTACCCTAATAACCTTATTTTAACATTTTTTAAAAAAAATCTGCAAACTCTGTTTTCAAACATAGTTACAAACACAACTACTGAAGATTAGGAATTAAACATATCTTTATTCAGGAGTTGGAGGACTCAATTCAACCTATACTATTTACTAACATCTCTTTGTCATAAAAGCACAAAACGAACACTTTTAGCTAATGTGGAATATATTATGATTTATTGTATAGTGATGGTAGCATCTTCCTGTAGTGAATTTTCTCACATATGTTGCTTTTCACCCTGGAGCAAAGCTTACTGGTCAAAAACTGAACATGTGGATTAATAAAGGAAAGGTGTTTTATTTTCTCAAATGATTTTTTCCAGTTGATTTCAAACTTATTACAGAAATGAAAGAGAAAATCTCCCAGTACTTTGTTCCACTGTCTCACATTAAATACCAATTTGTCGGAAACCTACCAAAAGAATAGCAAAACTCCCAAGGTGATAATATGAAATAGCCTAATATATTACCTCCAAGGCATCCCTACAGGCTGCCAAGAGATAGGAAATTCAGCCAGGGAAGGCGCTCTGCTGTGCAACTCTGCTGTAAGAGTGGGAATGATAAGCTTCGAAATCTGTACTCAAGACCAATCTAGTTGCATTGGAATTTTATGTAGAAAGACATTATCTGTCAGGCACAAAGCACAATGCTGGAGAAAGCAAATCATATTCCAATTGAAGCATTTGAGCAATTTTCAAGAATAATGAAAAATCAAAAGTCTTCTGAGGTTTTTGTTTAATGAGTAAGAAAAAAAATTTATAAAGAATGGTCTGGGAGAAAAAAGAAACTTCATGGCTTTGCATTTTCTATGTATGGGCTTCAATTTTATGAGATGAAATGCATTTCATATTATCTTCAAGCTATCAAAGTGTTCTTATTTGATGCCTATGGTGCTAATAGTAAGAGAAGAGTTCAAGGCTGCAAGGCCTTTAAGTAACTGTAATGCGATCAAGTCACTGGGCATCAAAACCTGGTCTGAAGTTGACAGGAAACTCCCCCTTTCCCCCAGTTTTAGCAAGTCAAATTTCACAAGTCAATCGGTAAACAATTATGCTAATCGGAACAAAAGAGGAAGATATAGGGATCAAAATAGCAATTTATTAGCTTTTACATTACAATTGTAGTGAAAGCTGATCAAACTCACCAATAATGAAAACACAAGTTAAAAAGAAAAAAGAAAAAAAAACCTCTCACTCCAAAAATACCTTTAAAAACCATAATTTTAATAATGTGAGAAAATATACCTCCAGATATGTCAAGTGTGATTCAAAAATACCATATTTTTTTCTGAAAGTCAATTTGACAATATGCACCAACAAATATTTCAAAAGTGCATGTTTTTTTTATTTCTGCCATAACATTTCTAAGAATTTATTTTAAACAAGTAATCAGAGAAATGTTTAAAGATGTATGCATGAGGAATTTCATTACAGTATTGTTCATAGTAACAAAAAACATTAAGTAATTAAAATATCCATCAGTATGAATGTGGATGAAATGTTTATACAAATGAAACACATGAACTGTGCAAATGAAACTAAATCTGAACCTGATTGCTTCTCTAGATTTGAATTCTAATTTATCGAACTTACAAGGTCAGAGAACATGCTGGGTGGTACCACAAAAATGCAATCAGGAAAATTCAGTCTTTTCTTTACAAATGAATTGTAAAGAAAGAAAATAATAATAATGAGAAAGTAGGAACAAATAGATTAAATTTAATAGATTTATTATCCCTTATGGAACTTAACTATGTCATGAATGGCTTCATAAAGAACAAAAAATAAGACATTAATAAGAAAAAAGGAGATTTAAATGAATGATATTCTAATGGCTACCTATGGTGTCAGGTGGGTGTGAGATTTATCATATGGTCACTTAGTAATCCATTTTAAAATGTCAGTCAATTTACATTTCTAAAAATAACAAGTCAGGTGTTTTAGATTTGTAAAAAAATTACTGATCATTTGTCTTAAGGTGACCAGAGGGCTCCTGGGGAATGCTACTCTAAGTGATTTCTACACAGGGAAACCTCCCCAATCCTAATATGCATAATATTTGATTCCTCCAAGTTCTTCCAGGTGTTCCTCATGACAAGCTTGCTGTTAAGTACCTTGTTTCTACTGTCTCAGTAATCCCCTGCCCATGTTTTCTGACAAGACTTGATTCAACCTAATCAAGGTAACATGAGATCCCAAATGGTGATCCTTTTGTAAACATATGTGTGTTTGATTTAAGGTGAATTCAAAGAACAGGTGGATAATTTTGCTGGAACCAACCTGGTAGTTCAGCTTCTGGAGTCAGGTCATCCACATTAGAAGCAGGAAATCATGCCCTTGCATGAGCATAATTAAAAAGAAAACTCCGCAAGAATGACAAGCTCACTGTGTTTGTAGGATTTCCTGATTCATGTGAAGACTGAGAAACCTCAAGAAATGTTTTTCTAGCAATACTTTAGAATTTCTTTCTGAATATGACAGCATGAGCAGCTGAATTTCAACTCACATATTTCCTCTTCAAGCACAAACCAGCTAAAATGCTACTACTGGTTTGTGACTCTTACAAGCAAATTGTTTTCCAGAAACCTAAAAGGCATTTCAATACAAGAGAGTTTGCCCCGATTTTAGCACGTAGGGCTGGTAGGGTCATGGTGCCTTTGATGTAGGCACCACTATTGAATCCATTTCACACGTTAGGCACAAGAAGCTGAAGCACCTAGTTCAAAGCCATGCAGTTGATGAACGCTAAAGGTGACATTGAACCTCAGGCACTACATCTTTATATGGCTTTCTTGAAAATGAAATCTAGAATGAATGACTTCTAACATTTGGGCCTATTAATTAAAAGAGGTCACTATTGGTCTTGTCTGAAGAAATAAAACATCGCAGGTAAAATGAAAGTGCCCTTTTTTTGAAACCTTCAGACACCTTCTCCTCCCCCACTCCCTGAAGGTCACTGATGTTGATCTCATTTTCCAGTCCAATTTATACTTTTTTTAAAATTTATTTTAATTGTTGTTCTTGTACAGTTTTCTGTCTTTTACTCCCATCCCAGCCCACCGCCCCAGCCCTCCCCACCTCCCTCGCATTTCCACTCCCCCTAGTTTTGACCATGTGTCTTTTATACTTGTTCCTCTAAACCCTTCCCCTTTTCCCCTGAAATTCCCTCCCCTCTCCCCTCTGGTCACTGTCAGCCTGTTCTCAATTTCAATGTCTTTGGTTATATTTTGCTTGTTTGTTTGTTTTGTTGGTTAGGTTCCTGTTAAAGTTGAGATCATATGGTATTTGTCTTTCACTTCCTGGCTTATTTCACTTAGCATGATGCTCTCCAGTTCCATCCATGCTGTATACTTTTTATATAAGTAAATTAAGCACATTTTCATAGGCACATGTAGCCTTGCTTTGAATTATTTCAATGTAATAAAATAGTTGGGTTTTGTGCCTCTTCAACATTTTTTATTCAACATTTTGTTAATGTTAGAAGTATTTTCATTGGCTGTCTAGACTTAGCAGTGGGACCTTGTATTTAAAAGGGATGATGAAAAACTTTGGAGACAACCTGATCTGATTTAAATCCTAGCTTTTAAAAAAACCCCATGTAACAGTGCTGGAGATGAGGTTTGTTTCCCTGGCCTTGCATAGGATGAAAATATTTGCCCTGCTCAGCACAGGACGTGGTGAAAGCACCTGGCCGGTCTGTCTGGCGTGGGCATCCCTGCATAGTGAGTGGGCCAAGCGAGAAGCAGGACACAGAGGAAAACAGACTGAGCCGAGGGCCGATTTCCGTTCATGGACTAGATTGTGGGAGCAAGTGAGGATC
This sequence comes from Anoura caudifer, assembly GCA_004027475.1. NCBI lineage: Eukaryota > Metazoa > Chordata > Mammalia > Chiroptera > Phyllostomidae > Anoura > Anoura caudifer. Next base: position 572,369 of record PVKU01000022.1, read on the forward strand.
ATGCTGAAAATATTTTCAAGACACCTTGGAATAATCCTAATATCAAAGCTAGCTAAAAGTGGAGCCCTAGTGAAAAAAAGAAGCCATTCAGAAATGTAAAGGTGGTATTATTTTGTAACCACAGACTAGTGAATCCTGCTTCAGGTGGATTACTCAGTGTTCACTCCCTGGCTCATGGAGGGTTGTCACAGACATTGGGAGTGACTTATTATGGCACTTGTCCTTTGAAGGTCAGCAAACATACTTGCAAACACTAGTTTACAGCTCTCATGGGATCGAAAGCCACGTGAGAACAAGGACATTTCTGTGGATCTTGGGGTCAGGTGATTTGAAAGGAGGGCTCTGAGACCAATTATGGATACTGGAAGATCAGTACTAAAGAACTGGGCCTTGATGCTAAAACGCCTTCTGCATGATTTTGTACTCACCTTTGCTGATATACAAAGTGATTAGAGAGAAGTAGATTATTTTTACACTTCACATATGTTTTACTATGTTTTCTGAAAGGAAAATAATGGTACTTCATAGCCACTGTCATATTATAGAAGTCAGTTGTCACCATCTGTGAACCAGCCCTATATTACTATGTGTCTAACATCTTCTCAGACACCTGTGCAGCTTACTAAATTTTCATTCACAAAAACCTAAACAGTCTTTTTTATATGCTTAATAAAGTCATACACAGCAACTTCAGGCTTCAGAGATAGAAGACTAGAGGAAAATTAGAGAGGAAAATGCACATGGAAAAAATAACACCAGGCTGTTATTTTAGCAAATGGTCACATTTGTTTCCAATATGGTTTTGAATTCAGTGCGCAAGACTGAAATTTGACTTTTCTTCTAAGTGAGTCTTAACGCAACTATGAATAGAAGACGTTATTGAAGGCTGCAAGGAATATCCGGAGCAAAGCGGTACTCCGATACGAGTAATTTCCAAGACATTACTTAGGTTAATTTAGTTACATTTTTCTCAAAGGTAAAATAAACATAGTAATAATTGCCATGGCCTAGTACAGAATATGCTCAGTGAAAAAAAGCCTTTTTTTTTTTTTTCCTATTCCAGCATTATAGGCAATGCCACTGTTGTTCTAGTCAAAGCCTGGTTTTAGCTGGCGCTGGAGTCCGTGTAATCAGTAACGCCAGAAAATGATGGATAAATGTAACATCTCTGATTCAACAAGGACAACAACTCTGTGATGAGAGGCTCCGGATAAATTTCACCCCAGTGATATTTGCTAATTTGTTACTTTTGCATAAGCATTTAAATTCAGTCATGATAGAATAAGAGCTGAAATTTCCCTCAACATCGGGAATTCCACAGAAAAAAAATCACTTTTTTTCTTGCATCACTTCAAAGACAATATTATGGAGATTTTTAGGTAGTAAATCAGTGCAGCCTATAAATGTATAGAGTGCGTTACAGGATCCCCTTCTCAGACCAGGATGCAAAGCCAAACTGAGTTTGGAATAAGCTGAAAGTCTTGGCATAAGACCTTTGGCATTTTGCAGTTGAGTTTCCACACCAAAAGCTAAAATGGCATTTTCCTGTACAGTTTACTGTAGTAGTTTGGGGAAAGTGTATGTCAAGAAAAAAAACTGCCAACTTGAATGTCCCTAATTGTGCGATTATGTGAACTATTGCAAATTTTGTAGCATTACTGGAAGAAACCAATTATTCACTGCCAACTAGTACTGCGAAGTGGAACCAAAAAAAATTAGAAAAGAAAAAAGAAAAAAGGCCCACAGCCAAAATGGGGGAGTTTATCTTACAGTTGATGTATGTGGTGATACAGCCCTCATTAGACAGGTCTGGTGCCAGGTAAGTGAGCGGACAGATGGAAGGCTTTTTCTCAAGTGTGAAAGCGACATCAAAACCAAGGTCAGAACTGTGCCTTCAGCCCAGGGCAATGCGGGACCATTGCAGATTACACATTAAATATCAATCACAAGCTTGGGAAGACCTTTCTTGGATTGTTGTTGGTTGTAACTAATTGTTGAGTTATCAAGGTTACCCAGAAGATTAAAACTGCAGGGAAGTTCAAGCTTCAAGATTCCTGTTTAGGAGTTTAAGAAGAAAGTTTATTTTAAAGTTATTCTTAGGTTTTAAGACTTTCAATTCTACCAATTATTTAATTCTTATATAGAAAGGTGCAGCTCTTTGCCACACGTACACCACCTATGCCAGACACATCCACACTGTCATATAAATACAAATGCTATCATAAATACTTGTAGAAGAAGCAAAATTACATAATGTAGTAGAGAAAGAGAACCCCAACTGGTATCGGAGACCTGGGTTCAATCTTGATTTTCCGGTTGCAGAGATGTGTGTATGGTAGAAATGTGTATTGGTGGTTTTCTCATAGAGCAACTGGAGTCAATAATCCTCATCTTTCGGAGAGGTTCTTAACATCCGTCTGCTTTCCTCTCCACCCTTTCAGACCGGACACCTTACTCCACGCTCAGGCTTTACTCCCCTGACTATCCACGTTATGTTTTATTGACAATTTATAATTGAGAATACCATCATATTCCACTTAGTACTTTATCATCTTTATTCACACATTTCTGTGTAGAGCATCTCTGAAGAAAAACATGTTGATGCTAGGGCCCAGTCCACTTTGCTCTCAATGCTCATTGGTTCTCTTGCTTGGGACATGCACCTCTTCACTTCCACGACACGTGGGGCTCTCAGTATGATCTGAACACCAGATGATGAGTAGATATCACTTGAGCATAAAGAGGCAAAATTCTGTTTAAAATACTGCAAATTGAAACTTGGTTGTTTATTAAATAATAACATCACAAGTCTGTGCATAAATACTTCCTTAAAAAGATCTTTTTCATGCATGATTCTCAACTCTTGTTTATGTATCACAGTTTCCAAAAGTATCCTTCCAATGTGTAAAAACAAAAAAAAAATGTTAATTTTGGATAATAATCACCAAGTTAAAGACAGGAAAATCCAGGTATTATAGAGTTGATTTATATGCTAAAATAATAATCATGGTCTTAGAAGCAGCCAGGCATCGGGAAGGTAACTATACATGAAGGAAGGGACAAAACGGAAGTAGAAGGTGGGTCACCGGTTTTGGCCGAGGGTAAAATCTTATTGTTTTATTCTTTGTAGATTTGATTGCTGGGCTAACAGTGTAAGCCCTTGGCACACGAATGAAACTCTGTAAGTACGGGTGCATCTTGACTTACTATGATGGGGCTACATCCTCAAACACCCATTGTAAGTTGAAAATACATTTAATCACAACTTTTCCTAGATTACTTTAAACATTCTCAGAACACAGGGTCCAAAGAATGCTGGAACAGATCACATGGTAGAAATTGGATAGTTTACTCTCATAATTACTTTGGCTGACTGACAGCTGCAGCTGGCTGACACTACCCAGCATCAAGACAGAGTATCTATCATGTGTCTCTAGCCTGGGAAAAGATCGAAATTCAGAATTGGAAGTATGATTTTCTACTGAATTCATATCAGTTTTGCACCATCATAAAGTCAAAAAATGTAAGTTGAACCATCGTTAGCAATCATCTGTGGTTTGAAGAGAAAGAGAGAGGAGGTGAGAGAGATATGAAGAAAACCATGGCTTTGGGGCATATAAAGAATAAAGGGATTGGCTAGGGAAGGCAGGACTACATATCTCTGACTTTTCCATCCTCATTTCTAGTAAAAGATTGGTCCACATAATGAGAAAGGCAAATCAAATATGTAAGAGAAAATTAGTCCCAGTATTAGAGAGATATTTATATGAGAGCAACAGGTACATTTAATAACTTCCTGTTTCAAGGGCCAAATACAATACTAAACACACACACTAAAATAATGTGTGGCTAAGATTACTGATACACTGGGAAGCCCTGGACAGGTAGCTGAGGTTGGAGCGTCATCCTCATATGCCAAGTTTGTGGGTTTGATCCCCAGTCAGGGCACATACAAGAATCAACCAATGAATGCATAAGTAAGTGGAACAACAAATCAATGTCTCTCTTTCTCTCTCTCTCTCTCTTTATCTATCTCTCCCTTCCTTCATCTCTGTCTCTAAAAAATCAATTAAAAAGATTACTGATACACTGTCAATATTCCAAGGCATAAAATACCAGAGATAAGCAAAGATACACTATTTTAATAATGTAGTAAGAGATCAGTTCTAAACATTATAAACCAGTAATTTTGTTCTTAGTATTTCAAGGATTTCTGAAAGACCCATCAAGTAAATGAGTAGATGTTTGGGGAATAATTGGCAAAGAAAATAGAGACATGGATAGGATAAGGAAGATCCACTTTTTACTTCCAAGAACAACTATAAAACATCCATTTAAACATTCCTTTAGGTACAATGTAAATGAAAGAGATATATAGATGAAAATGACAAGATTGTTTCCTCAATGTTTCACACTTTACTTGGGATGATGATAGATAAATACATAGTGTACTAGCCACCATACTTCAGATAAACAGAACCAATAGCACATACATATGTATAAATGATTTCTTATAAGGGATTGGCTCATGCAATTATGGAAGCTGAGAAGTCTCACAATCTACAGTATCCAAGCTGGAAACCCAGGAAAGCCAGTGGTATGATCTAGTTCAAGTCAGAAAAGCTGAAAACCAGGGGAGCTGAAGATGTAGATTACAACCTAGGTCTGAAGTCCTGAGAACAGGAACGAGGCAGGCAGGAGCATAAAGATATTCTTTTTTTTTTTTTTTGCTGCAAAATGCTTTATTGTTTCCATTTGGTCCAATGCATGGGAGAGGGTTTCAGGGTGGGTTTCAGGGTTATCAGGCTCAGGCAAAAGCCAGACACCAGGGAAAGGCAGAGGGGCCCCTCGAAGGCCTCTGGGCTCCAAAGGCTTGCTAGTCATGCTTGAGGGTGAGCCTTTCGAAGAGATACTCTCCCATCCCAGCCTGGGGGCCGCCCAACCTGCGGATGTTAGTCAGGTGGTCGCCCATCTTCTTGAGGAGCTTCACCTCCTCGTCCAGGAAATGGTTCTCCAGGAAGTCACAGAGATGAGGGTCTGTGCGGGCAGAAGCCAGGGCATGCAGATCCAAAAGGGCCTGGTTCAGGGTCTTCTCCAAGGCCAGGGCTGCTTCCATGGCGTCCTGAGTTTTACCCCACTCATCTTGGGAAGGCTTCGCCACGTCCTGGAGAAGAATGCAGCCACTGCGCTGGTTTTGCAGTTTTAAGAGACGCTCAGAGCCCTCACGCTTCTCCTCCGCCAACTCTCGGAAGAAGTGGCCCACGCCCTGCAGAGCCACATCGTCCCGGTCGAAATAGAAGCCCAGAGAGAGGTAGGTGTAGGAGGCCCGCAGATGCAGGTTGGCCAGGTGGTTGACCGCCGCCTCCACCTCGGTGGAATAATTCTGGCGAATTTGGGAGCTCATGGTTGTTCGGCAGTGAAGAATTAAGGTCGAAAAAACGGTGCCGGTTGGTCTCAGAGGGTGAGGAGGGCTGAGGTGGTTTCGAAGATGGTGACTAAAAAAGAAGATAGAGAACGGAGTTGGAAAGGGGGTGGGGGGCGTCCCTAGGTCTGTTCCGTCCAAACCCTGTTGAAGCAAGAGACAGATCCCAGGACCGCCGAGGGCACTGTCAAGATATTCTATATCAAGCCATCAGGCAGGAAAATCTGAGGCTGCCCTCCTTCAGTTTTTCATTTTATTCAGGTCCTCATCAGACTGCAAGATGCCATCCACATTGCAGAGAGCAAACTGCTTTATTCAGTCTACCCACTCAATGCTTATTTCTTCAGAAACTATTCTTAAAAACACATTCAGAAATAATGTTTAGCAAAATCTGGGCACCCTGTGACCCAGCCAAATTGACATATAAAATTAACCGTTTAATTTGGATAGACAAAATATATATGACATAATACAAGTCGCAATGTTTGCAGAAAATATTGCAATAATTATTGCTTCTGTGAAACCTTCTGTAATATACTTAGTCGGAATTATTATCTAACTTTGGCTTTATGAACCATTACCCAGAATTTGCATTGAATTGAAAAACCAAGAGAACTTTTCCATATAAAAATAAAAAGCCATTTTTTAGGTAAAATAATATAAGAATGCATTGGGGTTTGAAGTACATAATGGTTTGTAAATATTCAATATGATTAAATCATAATATCTATAAGCAGAATCTTTTAGAATGAAACATAGAAAGGAGGAAGTGCAGATGGAGGGGATTTTCATTGTAGACTATGAGTAATGATCAAACATTTGAACAAGGGAAAATATTTCAGAGAAACAGTGGTTTGAATGGGAAATTGTGGGCACAGTGGACTGAGACAACGGCCAGCTTCGGAGCTGATTATAATCTCAACAGAATGATGGAAGAGGCAAGGAAGAATGAGGGCCCCTCTGAGATAGTTTATAGAAACTAGAAGAGAACATGCTAAACCATTATAAAAGGTCAGATAAAAAGATATTTAAGCAGATCTTTTGGGGATGTGGTCATATTTGATGGCTCCTGGCATAGAAACTTCTAGCATGCTGATGAAAACAAAGGTCATGAATTATAATAAAAGGTGTTCTAATTAAGAATAATCCAGCAACAAAACCCAAACAACAAAAATATAACCCCCAAATCTCCACAGCTTAGCCCAGTAAATGTTTATTTGTGACTCCCCTTGAATACCCAATGTAGACCAGGGCATGTTCTGGGTGGCGGCTTAAGAATTTGGCTCATCGAACTCCACTGTCACATGGCTTCATCATTTAGAACACAAGGCCTCCAGTGTTCCTGGGTCAGCGAAAGAGGCAACACTAAGGACTCTAATGTCTTGGTCATGCTTTGGTGCCGAGGTGGAAAGTCTTGCCTCAGCTTAGAGCCCAACCATGGGAAGCGCTAGTCATCCGGCCCTGCCCAACTGCAAGAGGGTTGGAAAATGTCAGAAGGCCCGTAGATTCTCAGGAAACAATGCACATCTCTACCACAAGTGCCCAGAGTTAGAGAAATACAATTATGAACAACTAACATAAAGGTTGTTGCTAGGGCTGTGGGAATAAATGAGATGGCATTTGATGAGAGTGATGTTCCAAAGAAGAAGAGGGCCAAGTTTACTTCAGGAAGGAAGGCCAATGGGGGAAGCTGAAAGAGGCGGAGATAAAATGGTGAGCCAGGAGGGACTACTGCCATGGGCATCTCGACAAAAAGCTCCTCAGCAGTGCAAAGATTTCAGCAATGTCAAAGGCACCAAATAAATCAAATTGCAAAAAGACATAGAGGAGGCCTTCGGATCTCTCACCTGCCAATTACGGCTGACATTTTAAAGGAAACATTTTGGGGGAGCCCTGAAGATGACATGCATGTTTCAGGCCCTGGAAGGAAATACATGGGTGGATACGCAGTGAAGCGAATGCATGTAAGTTTTATTTGCTCTAGAAAAATACCACAAATTCTAACAATTTGAGCCCTTAGGTAAATATATTCAGTTCTTCAAATTTAGTTGCTTGTTCTTTAAATAAAGGATTTTAAAGAACTTAACTTACAGTATTTTCCAGTTCCAAAAGTAATAATATTAACAACAGCAGCATACATTTTGACTAGATTGTAAGTCTGTGCTTCAAAGCTGAATTCTCTTAACCATAGTTGATGGCAGATTAGATGCATGCCATAGAAAAAAATTCATTTTCATCTTTTTTTAAATCCTCACCCAAGGACATTTTTTCACTGCTTTTAGGGAAAGAAAAGGGGAGGCAGAGAGGAGAGAGAGAGAAACATGGATAAAAGAAAGAAACATCGATTGGCTGCCTTCTCATACACATCCCAACTGGGGATCAAATTCATAACTCTGTGTGCCCTAACCTGGTATCGAACCTGCAACCCCAGGGTCTACGAGCCACACCAGCCAGGGCTAAGTTCTATTTTTATTTTGACCATACATTTTAAATGTAATATCCTTGTTAATAAAAACAAGTATTAATTAGTTTTAAAATAAGTATTAATAGATGATTGAGCAAGTATTTTAAAATGTGTTGATCAATAACAGAACGGAAGGAGACCCTAACATTTGACTTCCCTCTTCCAAATTTAAATTAATGACTTCGATGAACACAGGGAGGCATCAATGCCTTTGTGAAAGGAGTAATTTTTATGGAGTTGAAACTTACTGAGGCTCCATAGGTAAAAAATAAAGGTGACCTGATTAATTAACATTTCTGCTAAAAAAAGGCCCAGAGATTAAACTGACTGAGTTCAGTGCAGCCCAAAAAGTCACGCTAATTACACCAATGCAATCAATTAATGTATGGGTAGAACCTAGGAAAAGAGTACCAACACTCTCATTGAATGTAGTCTGAATTGAATAGACAACATCTGGACTTAATATGTGGGCAACACATTTTAATAGTAACATTGAGAACCTGTGGGTTGTCTCAAACAGAATGACCAGGATCATCTACGCGCCAGAAGCTACATCAAATGGAACAAGACTAAAGATACTGGGGATATTTTGTTTGGCAAAGTTAAAACTCCAGGAATTGTAAAGATTTGAATGACTAACCAAAGAAAGTATTGCAAAAATTAGAAAATACGATTTTCATTGAGCTTAAGCATGGGGCTTTGTAACTTTCAAGTTTAGTCTTCAGTTGTCTCCCATGGAATTAGGTAGAATAAATCAGGCATGTAAATTACAATTATCAGTGGAAATGCACTACCGTCAAAACAACCAAAATGTTTAGACTGCTATATAAATAAGATGGCTACTTTATTTCTTTTCAAAAATTGGGTCACTTTGGGAGTAAAAAGGGTGTTATTAATAATTATCCTGAGAATACACAGAGACAATCTTAGGCAAACTGGAATTTTCTGTTTTATTGAATTTTCCCCACCACTTTATATCATACCTACACTCATAATTATCAACCTCTCTTTTACTGGGTGAGGAATCTGAGGTCTAAGTGTCTGCTCAAAATCACACTGTTGATACGAGTCAATCAGAGTTCAAATCTCACCCCAGCGCCCAGGCTGTGCCCCTGTAATGCCATTCCCTTCTTGGTAATACATTTTTATTCTGTGAAATTATTTTCCTAGAGACTGGAAATCACCTTTTCTCAGAAAAAAAATCGCAGGAATGTTCTCATTCCACCAGGAATTAGACTTAATGAATGCTACATTTTATGAGTTATATCTTAATTGGGATTGTGTCATTATGAAGTATCAACTTGGCTGGGCTCTGCTCCCCAGCTACTCAGTCATGCAGTACCCAGGTGTTGCCGTGAAGGTATTTTATAGCTGTGATTAAAGTCCATAGTCAGTTGACTTTAAAAGAGATTATACTAAATAAACTGGGTGGATCTGGTTCAAGCACTTGGAAGGCCTTACTTAGCACAGAGCTGAGACTTTCCAGAAGAAATTCTGCTTGTGACTGAAGTTTTAGATCATTCCATGAGTTCCATCCCGCTGTTCTTAAAGCTCTGCCTTATGCGTTTCATACTTCCCTAGTCAGTCATCACCATCACTTAGCCAGTCCCTTACAATACTTTTCATATATGTCTTCTACTCTTCTACTCACTCTGTCTTCTGGTTGAACCTTGACTGACAGAGGGGCCACATGCCCACACTAGTGGAAGAGGTGAAGCAGTGGAAACAGAATGTAAGTGTCAGGAAAGTCCCCTCCACGTAGGCAAGTGGTCAAAGACATGACCACCTGTGGTCAAGGTTCAGCCACCAGTTAGGGTGCAGGGACAGTCTCTAGTCTCCAGAGAGAAAACTTATGAAAATAAGGATTAGATGGCTTCTCAATCCTAGAAAAATCTTCATGAAGGTGAACTAAAAGTTCCATGAGGCATTGGCTAACTATGGTGACCAATAGTATGTGCTCGATAATCATGCTTTGAATGAGTAAAAAAAAAAAAAAAAAAAAAAAAATCAAGTAAAAGACAGAAAACTGTACAAGAACAACAATTAAAAAAATCACATAAAAACATAAAATTGATTTCTTGCGCACTTGATCCCATTTGAAAGACTCTTTTCCAGGCAAAGAGCCATTGCCTGTTTTATATTGACCTATAATGACCAACTATTAATATCTTTATCACTCATATCTAAATATTAATTCCAGGGCTTCCTTCTATGAGTATTATACATGCTACAAGGTCTGTCACCCTGAGTTTATACCCATTCTCTTAGACGCTGTCCTTCCTTAGTCAATTTAATTGACTAATAAATGAGCCTCAACATACTCATTTATTAAATGGAATGTGGTAATACTATATACTCTTCAGAGCTGTTGTGAGAAATAAATTGCTTAGCATACCATCTATCACAAAGTTAGCACTCAGAAAGTATTAACTACTTTTACTATATATATGTGTGTGTTTATATATATATGCCTTCATATATATCCATATATACATATATGTGTATATATATACACACGTGTGTGTATATATATATACCTTCATTCTGAATTTTGTCGATGTACTTTTCTGATTAAGTAAAACAGGTTCTCATCTGTAGGAATTGTGAAACGTTTGACTGCAGGCAGATAGAGAGGTCATTACAACCCCGTCTTTTCATGGATAAGGTATAAAAGAGCAGTGCTGCTTCTTTATGTCAAAGCCAAGCAGGCTGGAAGGTGTTGATTTGGCCATCTGTTGTGAGTTGCCATTGAGTTGATCTTAGAGCCGAGCTCTGACTGCCAGTGTCTTGGGAGTAAAATGCTGCTAGCTTTCGGAATTATTTTGTGGATGAAAAAAATGTATGTAGACTGAGAAGGGAGTAAGGAAATGACACTGCTCTAAGAAATTGAGGCTGGACATTTTCCATACAATATATCTTATATAAATCCTGACTCAAGATAGTAGGTATGCTTGCATTTAGCAACACTCCTTAGTACTAATAATATTTTCAGTCTGCAGTGGGAGATCTGAAAGACCAGTAACTCAATCCCAGGAGTCAGCTCTGAGAGGACTGCTTTCCAAGTCAGAGATTATTCTCCACTGACAGTGTGACAGGTAGGGTTTTTCCTTCCTTCCCAATTTGAAAAGGAACTAATCAGTCAACCAAGAGTTACCTACTATGGGAAAAACACCACAAGGGATTGGCTCACTCTAAGTGTGTGATCTAAGCCTGGCCCTTCAATAGTTTACATCTTCTTTGAAAGAAAATGTTGTAATACATCTATCTACATTGGCACTTGTGGTTTTAAAGATAAATGTTACATTGCTTGGGAATCAAATAGATTCTTGAGAAGGTATATATAATTAGGGGAAGTCTCTGGGGGAAATCTAGAGTTGAGCAAAACAAAGGTGGACAAAATCTGGACTGAGAGGAGAAACTGAACAATTCCAGTTTTCTTCACATACTGAGTGACCTGAAGACTGGCAATAGCGAAGAGCCACTGATTTCTCTCACCTCCTTTTTCTCAATACCCAGCAAGACTTGTCTTAATACTACCACTGGCCTCCCAGATGGCATTCTCTGACTTAGGGGAACATTTACGTAGATATATTTTATTGGGATATTTAAATATTTGTACTCTGTGATAAACATAAGCACAAATATACCAAGTATGTCCAGAAAAAGTACAGCCATTGTTAACACAATGACAATGGTTTGTGGGACATTGATGTAACCTGGCACCCAGGGAGAGTGGACTGGAATGTGCATTTGTAAACAAGGATGACTTCACTGTGCTAGTCAGTGGGGGGCAGTAGACACCATTGAGTGAGCATCTGTACTGTGTGTCCATCGCATTCAAAATGACTAAGTAGAGCAATAAATACACATCAAATTTTGCATTAAGCTTGAACACTCCTCTGAGGAAACTATTGGATGATTCAGAAGGCCACAGCTATGGGGAACTGGTGATTGGCAGCTTCATCAAGACAACTTGTCCACTCATGCATCCCCTATTATGCAGGGGTTTTTTTTGACAAACATGGAATCACCCAGGTGGCTCAGCTCCCCTAGAGACCAGATGTTATGCCCTGCAACTTCTAGCTTTTCCCAAAACTAAAATCACCTTTGATAGGGAAAGGATTTCAGACCATCAGTGAGATTCAGGAAAAATACAATGGAGCAGCTGATGGTGATTGGGAGAACTGTGTGAGGTCCCAAGATATCTACTTCATGGTTTTATGTCCACTGTTTCTTGTATATTGTATCTTGTTCAAGAAACATCTCTTTTTTTCATAGTGCATGGCTGGATAACTTCTGGACAGACCTTCTAGAAACTACACTTCAAAATTGTTATCTTAATAAGGCGTAAGATGAAATGTCAAAGGAGCATTTTCACTTTATTGGTTTTCCGTTGAATTTGACTAACACCCGATGATTATGCTTTACTTAGGGACCAGATTTCAAGATGAAAGATTCCTTGTCTGGCACCTCCTAACCCCAGAGCAATTTCTGTAGTTTGTAACCTTTTCATAATTGTTAACAAACATGATTTGAGTGCTTATTTTATTGAATTACCTATTGGTACTTTTTCATTTTTTTCTTCAAGCTCCAAAATGTGAACCTATGCAAATGCTTAATGTTTCATCTTAAGTTACTATCAGTAAGCTCTTTTTAGTTTCCAATAATCAGAAAAGGAACAGTTTTTGCTTTCCTAGATAGACTGCATAATATGCTCATCTGTGGCTGCAGACCCAATTTATTGTGTTTTTTCTAATAATTAAATTGAACTGGGATGCAAATCTTTTTTTACTTTTTTCTGAGAAGTCTTTAGAAGTTTACAGAATCTATCGGTAATACTCTTCCGTAAGTCTAATTCTTCAGTATGTATTTAAAAATGTGATTCATCTGATTTAAGTTGCATCTATTCAATCAATATTTTTACTTAATTTCTTAAAAGAAATTGTGATGGAAATTAATCCATGAAGACAGGTCCCCCAAACTAACCTGATGATTTAAAATGAAGGAAATTGCTCTGGAGACCTTAACTTCCCCATTCCCTGGGGCTAAAATGAATTCAGGATCATAATCTCACAGGATCATAATTCCAAACGTACTTGGTTCTACAAACTACAGCTCATTGACTAAATCCCACTTGCCACATGTGTTGTTAGGGCCAATGAACTAAGAATGCTTTTTATTTTTTTACATATTTACATGGATAAAAATATAGAAAGAGAATAATGTATCATGACACATGAAAATTATAAAATGCTCAGATTTCAGTGCCCATACATAAAGCTTTAGAATGGAGCACAGCAACACCCATTCACGTATGTGTTATCTGTGGCTGTTTTTGTGCCGCAGCAGTCATGTTGAGTACGTGTGACAGAGAACATATGACTCACAAAGCCTAAAATACTTACTCTCTGTCCCTTTGCAGAAAAAGCTCCTGTCGTAGAATAAAGGCACTAATTCAGGACCTCCTAGACCTAGTCTTTTTGATCTCTCATATGCCAGACGTGCAACTTTCAGGAAAGTCTTTATTTAAACTTAATGAGACTCAGAATTCTTATTCATAATGTGAGATAGCTTTCTGGCTTTCCAAAAAAAATGTTTTAATTTCGGAAAAGAAATTTGGGTGCGAGGAAAGAAAAGCAGAAGAGAACGCTTGCAAATTACCAAATTCAACTCATGGGTTCATCTACAGAAGCAAACTTGCTGCTTTCTTGATCCTGCCAAGGAATTGGCAGTCGACTTGTAGAGTGAAATGTGTGCAAAGGTGAGCCTCACCTGTTCACTCCTGAAATGATGACAGAAGCATGTGTGCACAGGGACAGTGCGCATGGTCATTTTTCTTACATGTGGATAAAGGTACAGGAGGGAGAGTGTCCGAGGGACCCACTTGTCCTTGATGCCTCAACTGGCCCTGTACTATACACTTCCTCTAATGAGTAAGACTGTCAGTTCAAAATGAATTTCTTATTCGCAGATGAATAAGAGACAAATCACAGGAAGATTCGCTTTTCAGCAGAAGGCTGAGGGCAGGTCTGCATGTCTTTAAGTGGGTAGCCAACTGAGTGCAGACAATTGAAGGAAGGAAGCTCCAGGACCCTCAGGCGACCCATGGGCAGGAGGCAGACAGACAGCCCAGACATTCCTCGCACAATCACAGCTTTTCCGGTGACATTCCACTTGACAGAATGATGCCACTTTTGTCAATGAGCCAAGCTCCCTGCTCAGGAGTGCCAATCTACTCTGAATAAAGCAGAGCACCTAGGGCAGGCCTGTTTGCGTAGCCTGCCTGGCTCCGCAGGTGGCTCGGGTCCAGGGAGGATGTAGGCTACAATGCCTTTGGCTTAGATCTTTGAGGAGGCCGTAAAAGTGGAAAAAGACAGAGACGGGAGAAACAGTGTCTCCTGGGGTTGGCTATGAACTCAAGGCAAAATTACAGGATCAATGACTCATCAGTGGGTCAGAAGTGACCCCTAGTGGGGTCTGCAGCTTGCTTTATTCTGCTCACTTAAAATAATCTCTGCCAAATAATCTGTGATGTATCTCAGGTGTTCCTTGGTTAAGGGGGAAAAAAAAACACACACAGGGAAAGGTGGGGGAAGGGAGAAAGACAAGTAAACTTAGAAATTAATAATATAGGAGGGAAAAAAGAAGAAAAATGAAAGACAAGTAGAAAGAACACTAAAAAGAAAGCAAAAACCAAAGTGACAAAAAGAGAAAGGAGAGGAAAATTCTCAGACAGAAAAGCATGTCTGAGAATTTATTTCCTTTGGTGAAAGAGGCATTGATTACAGTTACTGAAGGAAATAAGATCTTATCACTTTCTGATTTAAAATCCCCCAAATCTCTGCCCTTGAACTTGAAAGTAGGACCCCAACTCCTTTGTAAAGCTTGCAGGGCCCTATGTGGTCAATCCAGCCCCATCTAACCTGTGTGTTCCTTATCAATCCAGCCCCATCTAACCTGTGTGTTCCTTAGTTACTAGTACTACTGACCCTTTTAGGTTCCTCTAAGAGTTAAGCTTCTTCCTGCGATAGGACCTTTGCCCACTCAGCCTGCAATCATCCCCTGGGGGTTGCATCTTGTCACTTTGTTTCAGGTTCAATGTCACCTTCTTATCCAGAAACTATATCACAGTCCAGCCAGTGAAGGGGTCGCCTTCTTCTCATCACCACCACTGCACCTTATATTATATCATAAATACGCAATTTATATGTATCCAATTCTCTTCAGTGGATGGATTTACTTTTGTGTTTATGGTATGTCTTCCACTGGAATGCAAACCGCGTGAGAGCTGGGCCCCAGAAACATGCTAGTCATAGAGCCGGTGCTCAGCACTCATTTGCTGAATGGATGAATGACTGCATTGCTCATGTCGACTTTTTAAAGAGTTGCAGTTGGAAGTGACTTAAAGGTATTTTGATCCAGTTTTTTCTATGTATATTTTACCGTTGAAGAAATGATGACACTAAGAATTTAAGTGACTTACAAGGTCACACATTTTATTTGTGGAAAAAGACAGGTAGAACCACCAAACCTCACAACGTTCATCTGAAGGAGATGAAGAACTGAGCTCCTGGTTGCAGTAGGAGCACTGGATGAGTAATGCTGTACAGAGGGAGACGTGCTGCAGTATGAGGATGAAGGTCAAGAAAGCTACATGCCACTCTGTGTCCTCTCTCGTGACAGAATATGAACAAAGAGGAAGGGTATCTAGCTATGTAAGGAAATGAGAGCTACAATTCTTTATTTCAAACAAAGACTTGGTAAATGCAGAAATCCACAAATGATTGATGGTATGATTCTAAAATCAGTGGGTTCCCAGGGAAATGTGTTCTACCTTGTATAGTCAGTAGGGCTGACACTTACATTAGCAAATCTGGCAGGTGGAACGGCAGCGCTGTGTCCTGAAAATTCTGTCATCTTAGTAGGATAAACATGGATAGAATCAATGGATCTTCCATTCATCAAGTAGGTGAAATACCGATTTATGTTAAGGAAGTTGAAACATGCAAAGGCTGCACTTCTAATACATATTGAGACAACCCAAGTACAAGTAACTCACTTCTTCAGCTGCATACACAAAGGCTAGTTGAATAACTATAGTTTAAACATAAAACCAGCAGGAGCAAGTGCATTCGTTTTCTAAGACTGCTGTAAAAAAGTACCACAAAATAGTGGCTTAGAACAAGAGTATTATCTCACAGCTTAGGAGACCAGAAGCCCAAGATCAAGACATCCACAGGGTTGCTTACTTGTGAGAGCTGTGAAGGAAAATCTGCCCCATGTCTCTTCCTTAGCTTGTGGTGTTCTGCTGGCCGTTTTTTGTGTTCCTTATGTTGCCAGTGGAATTGGAGCTCTTTCACGGGATCTTGAGAAAAGCATTTTACAGACCCACACACAGGAGATTGTGGTGTGGCAAGATTTATTCTGGTGGAAATAGGAGGCTGCCTTCGGGTTCCTAGTGTCCCATTTTTGTATATCCTGCCATGGAAAAAGTCCAACTGTGTCTTCAGCCAAGCCAAGACAAAGGTGAATGTCCAGAGTTTCTGTTTCATATTAAAGCTTAGCCCTTCGGAGCTGATGCAGTCTGCCATGGGCCCCAGGTGGCCGCTAAACCAACATGGCTACCGCAAAGATAACACAAAAATGAACACAGGCCAAGCACGTGTTACTGGAGAAGGAAGGGCTTTCTTTCCTGGGATGACATTATCTCAGACTTGGGAAAGATAGGGAGCTTTTTCAAAATAACCAATCAACCTCCCAAGCTTTCATGGGCTTCTGATGGGTCCACCCCCTAACCAATTGATCCCTTTCCCAGGGTAGACGGACAAAACTCTATGTCTGCCAGCTTGGTTCCTATTGAAGCACCACCCTCTTAGAAGCATCTTAGAAGCACCACCTTAGAAGTGACTCTTGGGGAGCACAACCCTCTGGACCATTTTGACATTTACTGCACATGTGCAGACCTCCCTCTTTATTGTTCTGTCCTTTCCTCCCCTGAGCTGCAGGGAACAGACCCGTGGTTCCCTACAGAGTGGGTGGAGCTGTAATTTCCTAAGGAAGCAAGCCTGTGTTTCTTAGTTGATAATGCTTAATAATGAATGACTTCCTTTGCTCCTTATCACTATTGATACCTAGCTACCTAGGTTAACAGGTAGTTTATAGAAGCATCACTCCTATCTCTTTCTTCAGCTTCACAGGACATTTTTCCCATGTGACTGTCTACCTCCCAATTTCCCCTATTTATAGTGTCAGACTACAAAATTCAACTGAGTAAATTTGATTCTCTAAATATGTTTATTAAGCAATTCCTAAGTCGGCCAGCCTCCAATCTAACAACCAGGAGGGCATTCCCAAGTGTTGTACAAAGTGGAAGGTTTTTATAGGAAGATGTATGTTGCCAGGGAGCCATTAACAAAAGAAAGGAAAGGGTTATTTGGCAGGTGGGAAATCTTTTTGGAGACCAGAGATGGTGATGAATCTTTATCATGAAGACTCCTTCCTCTTTCTATGGGAGATCAAAAGGGCCCCACGAGAAAAAATTATCTCATTGGTGTGGACCAGAAAGCTCCAGACTGGTTGATCAAAATTGTTTCTATAAAAAGTTGAAACTACAATTAGATCAGGTGTTAAATCTGGTTTTGGCATTGTGGGCTTTTAGCACGAGTGACACTATTTTGGGACTATTGTTTTCTTTTTAACAATGATGTCATTACCAGTCATGTTGGATTAGAGCCCATCCCAGTGATTTCATTTTAACTTGGCTAATTATATCCTGACCCACCCTACGTTCAGATAAGTTCACATTCTGAGGTGCACAGCATTCGGACTTCAACATAAAAATTTGGGGGAGTCACAATTCTACCCATAAAACAAGATTGGTTTCAACCATTCCAGGAACCAGCTATCAGAGAAGGACAACCTTACTGCAAAGTTGCATTTACGTGGAGGTGGGGTTGGTAGGTGCGGGACTACCCTTCATATTGGTTTTAGTTGCAACAAGAACTTTCTACTATACAATATTATGTTTACATTGTAGAAAACAATTCATTCAAGTAATTTCATTGAACCCCTGCCCTTGACTGAACATAGTCCTGGCACTGGAAATCTAGCCAATGAACAAAAATAATTTCTAATTTAGTTGGAGGCAGGATCCTATTCAACTCTTTGCCTCCAACTAAATATTTAAATTCAATCACTATTTTTGAGGACTATAATAACAATATGAACAATGAGGTTTTCAAATTGAAGTGGCTTTTAGAAAGAGTTCAGGAAAAAAAGTAATGCATGAGCTGAATATTTGAGTAATAAAAATACAGAATGTTCTTTTGGCTAATTTTTTGAATCCATCGAGAAATACATTTTTAGTTATCATCAAAATTATAACTTACCAAGTATGAAATAGAATGATCTTTAGGGTGTCAGCCCATTGCTAAATAACTTTTGAAATGGTGTTGTATTTGAACGTCATGCATTATATTTGTATTGTTCCCTGAGACTGAAACAGCCAGTGTGCATCACTGTGAAGCTGCTGCTCACTAGGCTTTGTTATATTACTAAACCTGTTCTGCTCCTGTTCACTAAAAGTCTTGTCAACTCTTAATGTGCATTGATATCTAAAATCTCTTTTTTCCTTCCGGTGGAAACAGCAGAGTGTAATCCTGAAGGGAGAGTGTTTGTTAAGGTTTAACCTGTGTCTCAGACATGTTTTATCTGGTCTAGTGCACACTGGAGAGCACAAGAAGCTCCGAGCTATTTGTCGTCATGGGCTCCTCCGGGAATTGAAGTAACAAGCCATCCCTGGGTCACAAAACAATAAAGAAAACACCTCACAGGGATTTGTAGATGTGTTTCAAAACCCTCAAGGTGCAAGCAAGTGCGGCTTACATGAGATAACTCCAGAAGGCCTGTGGAATACTTTATGAGTAGAGATGGTTGAGCATATATAAGAATAGCTCACACGGAGTTTTTTGAATCGTTCATGGAGGCAGATATGTGAATGAGGGGAAGGACTCACCTGTGGGAAGAAATCCTAGCCCTGCCTTTGCTGCTCTGCCAGGCCAGTCATTCAATAACTTCAGATACTGCTGTTCTCATGAGTTAATTGAGAGTCTGAACTAGACTCTCAAGCAAGGTGCAATAGTTTGAAAACTCTTTTCCAAAACTTTCCAGCACCAATAACCACATATGTTATTTCTGTGTCCTGCTCATTAGGTATCAAAATCAGAAAAAAACATTTATTGAATGATAAATATTTTAATTATGTATATATGCATTTATTTATCCTTTTATTTATTGAGTTTTAAGTCATATGTTTCAGTTTTATTTTAATAATAAAAAAGACATATGGCCACCAATCAGAACTGTTTGTTGAGCGCAAATTACAGGTGCAAAGAGTGTTACCATATGGAGTCCTAAAATTCTCAGGCAAAAGTAAAAGCTGCTTGTTAGCTTATATCCCTATCAGGGGTTTTAGAATACTGAAAAGTTTTACAGGACAAATGATTTCCAAGAGCCAGGTAGGAATTTCAGGGAGGATGTTATCTCTATGGTCTTGTCCTTAGTGTGTAAGGATTCTGGAGTTACTCATGCTCTTAGCGAAAGGAAGTAGAAGGAAAAGGAAATGTCAGCTATTGCCTTGACAAATGGATGAGTTAGAGCATCCACTCTGGGTCTCTGAACTAATGGCATCGTTTGGAACTTCTTACCAGGTGGACCCACTCTACATCAGGGCAGAGGGAGACGATCTATATGGTACAGTTGGAGAAACTGTAGTCAAATCACTCCACGCTCGAAGCATCTTTTACCTCCAACATGGTACTGAGAACTCAGGATCCCGCTTTTCAGAGCCCAATGCTTTAGAGCACAGCCATTAGCCTGTGCCTCCTGGATCAGTCTTTCAATTAAAAAAAAAATCGTAGTTTTTATGCCATATGAGCTATTCCTAAATCTAAAAAAAAAAAAAAGAGATTAAAAGCCTCTATGGGGAACCACATTCTGCACTGGTACCAAAAACGGGATTCCCTCTGGGGAATTGGCAATCAAAAGGTATCTGTAAAAACAACTTGTGAATCAAAAATAAAGAAGATTCAAGGGAGAAAGAATTAGATTTCCAGAAGAGAAATAGTTGAGATGAAGAGTCGATGAAGAAAGGGTTGGATTGAAAGGGAACCGTGACCTGAATAAGGAGGTAACCGTGTGAAGATGGAGGCAGCAGAGGGTCAGGGCTGGAAGCACACTGGGTAGGTCTGGCGGACCCCACCTTTACCACTGCACACCGTGCCACCACTCGTGCCGCTCTGCATCGCCTCTGAAGATGTATGCTATGACCTTGTTCTCCCGTGCTGGGTTGTGGCTGTCCTCTGAGAAGCAGCACCGTGAAAATGCCACCCATCCACTGGATGTTTGAAGTCCACACTGCTGAGACAGTGGTTCAATTAGGAAAATACATGCAAGTGTTTAATAAGATAAATATTCTCCCAGTGTAATTTATTCAATGCACATTCATAGCATTGGGTCCCATGGAAAGTTTTATCCCCCTTAAAGTTTCTACCACAGCATTTAAATGTTTATGCTATAAATCTAGCAAAGGCAAGTGACAAATTGCCTCATTTTCTCCTCCGCTGGATATATTCAGAAATAACTGAGGCTCTAGAACATGAAGAGGCTGTATAATTTCGTGAGGGGGAAAGAGAGTTTGTATGACATTGGAACTATCTCTGCCCCAGTCCTGCCTCTGCCAGCAGGTTGTTTCCAGAAGATTCCAAAAAGCAACTTAGCAATTATGGTCCTAAGTTTCCCCTCTGAAAGGTGAAAGAGCTGAGGTCTGATTTCCGAAGATTCATCCAGCTCTATCATTCTAGGACTCTGGGTATCTAAATTTATAGTACTGAGCCAGAAATATTCTCAAGCATTTATCAAGAACCTCTCTGTGTATGGAAGTATGCTAGGAATTACATCACAGCAATCAAATGGAAAATTTTTAAAAAATCCCTGCTTCCTTGCATTCTTGGAGTTTCAGCCATTCTGGCAGCACCTATCACAATATATACACTTCAAGTTGAGAGAGTTGCAGAGTGCACCGTAGTCAAAGACACCTGACTGTGAATCATTACAAGCCACATGATGTAAGTTCAAAGGTGTGTAAGTTAAGACAAGGAAAATGTTCCCTGAAATGATGCGCTCAGACAAGGTGGCAATTGAGAAAGTCATTCTCTTTATCCAGTCACTCTGAGAGAAAGGGTACGAGGAGATGAGAATCCCAAAGCTGCTTTCGTGGAGGTAGGTCTTGCCACCAGGGCAGGAGCTTTTACTAGGACAATGTGAGGAGGCAGGTAGAGTCGAGTGATACTGAGAAGTTATTTCAACAGGAATGGATACACCTAGCATGAAATAAAATAAAGAGTGATAGTAATTATTACTCCCAACTTTAGGATTGCATTAGGAACTTGAATTGAGAAAATAGTTATTGTTTTCAGGTGATCCTTAGTGTTAGATTTCAAAGTGACTTGGATAAATTGCAAGAGAAACCACTTACAAAGAGTTGTTTCACTGTAATACCTGACCTATAATATAAAAAATAAATATATAAATAATCGAAATCAGACATTATAGAATAGTACAAAGGAGAAAGCAAAATTTTAAAAGCAATTTCCTTTCTGAAACCACCAAAAATTTCTCTATTTGAAATCAGCAAATAGAAAATAGAAAACCTGAAAATTTAATGCTTTGGTACATAACCTACAATAATCCTGAATTCTAACTCCTCTATTTGCTTGTTACATAGAAGATTTGCACTATACATGTTTCTGTATGTTTGTAAAAATATATGATTAAACATATAAATATGCATGTATATACATATGAGTATATACAGTTGTTATGCATAATCTGTGACATGACCTTACAGTTTTAATGGAAAACTAAATATTCTCGGAAAAAAAGATGGCCCATAAAAATGAGAAATATTCAGATCAATCATAAGGACAATTGTGTGGATTAAGAAAAGTCCTAAAGGAAAAAAAATAAATGGTTTCCTTGAGATGTTTTTCATTTTAATTAAATGATTCAACTTATTTCAACAACTAAAGCCTCATGAATACAAACAAAATGACCTGGAAAAAAGATTTGGGAGAAAGACTAAGGGAAATTGTGATTGAGCTGAAAGAAAAGATTCTGGACAGAGGAATGTCATGTATTGAAGTTATTCCTCTATAGAAGTTGTAGTTTTCTCTCTTCCAGGGTGTGTGGCAAGAGCGTTTATTATTTCATTGATCAGAACTCATCCTCCTTGGGGTTCAGAAGTCTCTTGATTTGGAGGAAGTTCTGCCGATTCCAAATATCTGAGCATGGAGGCGGGTGTCCATCCATACATTGTACACCATACACTGAATTGGATTTTGGAGTGAAGGTTGACCAAGCAGAATCTGCTTCAAGGATTTTCTTATTTGGGACTAAAGAGACCTAACATTTTAGATTCCATAACTCCATGATTTCTAATGATTTTGATGAGAGTCTGCCCAGGTCCAGTTTGGAGGTAATTATTCATATTCTATTTAATGGTCTTCTTTTGCTCTTAGGTCAAACTGATCTCAAAACTTTTTCTCTCCTACCCCCTCCATTTTGGGACAGGTGGTGAGGAATTGGAGAAAGAGACCAATTTTTTTTTTTTAAATTGGTGTCATTGCCCTCTTGTCTTGGTTGGGAACACCTTGTGTCTGAAGAGCTTTCTTCTGGGGCTCTGCACAGTACAGCTCTTTGACTTTGAGAGTTCAAGAGTTTACCACCTCCCTCTATGTATCTGTTCCCACAGGTCTCACAGCTCTCTGAGGTAAGGTGGTAGAAACTTCCAGCTTCCCAGCACCAAGATAATGTTTTCCTCCATGCTACACTGAGGGAAGGAAGGATCCGCTCCCACTGTATTCACTTGCCTCCATTCAACCACAGGTGCGCCAGCCAGTCTCTGCTCTCCTAGAGTTGCCTATGGCCAAGGGGAAGCCACTGGTTCAGTACATATATCAAGCACCTAGAGACAGACAAGTAGGTCAAATTCCCCTTCTGAGCTCATGGTGGGAGCACTTGGTAGTTCTCCGGGCTTCTCCTGCCACTTATCAAGTTCCATGAGGATGGGTGTGGTGACTGTCAGCATTGGGGATTTAGCAGCATATCTGAGAAAATGGAAGAAGTCCATGTGTACAGGGAGAAAATTAGGTCAAACTGAAGGATAAAGCAGGCGTTGAATAAAAGAGTGAAATCTGGTTGGGTTTTTGTCTGTTTTTCTGATTGTTTAGAATCAGTTTCACCTTAGAATCTCCATGGTGTAGTTACACGAGGCAGTAAGTTTACCTTTCACTTAATTAAGTTTGTATCTTTTAGAATAATCTACTTTTTCTTTTTGGGAAATTGTTTAAGTGTGGTTCTGTCCATAGTAAAACCAACTCAAACATTAGTGGGTGGGAAGGAGAGAGAGAGAGAGAGAGAGAAATTCCCAAGTATAGATAGATAAATAAATTTGAAATAATGAATCCAAGTGGGAATTAAGGCTGCATATCTCTTCTTTTGAAAGCTTTTTTTTCCTGAAGTAGAGAAATACTCAAGGATATTTTAACTTAGCACATTCGTATTTAACAATAAGTGTATTCACAGTACTTTACTCATTTTAAAGATAAAAAGTATAAATGTATTTTACACAAATGTCTAAAGTTTTAATCTATAAGATGTCTCTTGTTTTAAAATACACACATACAGTTTCACAATAGAACACTACATGGCAGAAAGAAAGAAGGAGCCCCTACCCTTTGCAACAGCATGGATGGAACTGGAGAGCATTATGCTTCGGGATGTCAAACTCATTTTCACTGGGGGCCACATCAGCCTCGTGGTTGCCTTCAAAGGGTGGAATGTAATTTTAGGGCTGTGTGAATGTAACTACTCCTTAACAGTTAAGAGAGAGCTCGGCAATGCCTCTGGGTAGAAACAAGGTGCCAGGCTGAATAAAACAAGGTGGAGGGTCTTGCGTTTGCCACCAGTGTGCTAAGTGAAATAAGCCAGGCGTGAAAGAGAAATACCATTTGATCTCACCTATAAGTGGAACCTAATCAACAAAACAAACAAGCAAGAGAAATACAACCAGAGACACTGAACTAAAGAACAACTTGACAGTAATTGGAGAGGAGAGGGGAGAGGGACAATAAGGATAATGGGGGGGGAGGGGGCAGCAAGGAACATGTATGAAAGACACGTGGACAAAGCCAAAAGGGGTGGATTTGAGGGTGGTGGGGACGGGTGGGGAGGAGGGTGTGATGGGTTGTAAATGGAGAAAATTGTACTTAAACAACAATTAAAAAAGAATATAAAAAATTAATAAATTACAGGAGAAGGGGAACGATACACCTTTCTGACCTTAGAGGTCAGAAAGGTTATCCCGGGTCATCAAAACGATCATTGGATAAAGTACATTGCAGTGTTCTAAAAGCATTCGGGGCACTCGGAGTCTCCGGACATCAGGCTCCTGATGCCTTTTGTTCCATTAAATATATCAAGAGTTTGCACTCCCATTGGAAGAAGAGGATTTGGAGCAAGAAAAAGCAGAAAATCCATTTTTTCTTCTTAGAAGGTGAAACATCCCTTTGTTCTAATAGAGACATTACTTTGAAAGCCTGATCCTTTATGTTTTGTTTCATTTCACACATTTCTCAGATTCCAGGCTACAGTGCGGCAGACTCCATCCACAGTGCTGACAGTTAGCTTGTGAACGCTAAAACCTCATCAGATTCTGCAGGACTCACATCGTAAAGGTGCTCGTATATTTCCCCCTGAAATATTTACTCAAATTTCAATTGAGTGAATAAACAGACTGAAAACAAATGTTTAAAAAACAAAACAATATGTAGTTCTAAGTGAAAGGAATACAGGTGTGATAAGAAGCTCTTTATTTAAGTACATGTAGACATCCAACAACAGCTTCTAATATCCCGCTGATACTGCATGGGACATAGTATATTCCCCACTGGATTTTCTGTGTCCCCTTGTTTTGTGTTTGACTCCACAAATGAGCCTGATGTTGGGTGCCCCCTCCCACCCTCTGAGAAGTCAAGGGAGGCCTCAACCCAATCCAGATTCTTGTTTTGGAAGAAGAAGGGACTCAAGAGAGTGATAGAAGGATTTAGCATATCACAGTAGTTTTATCACAGAGGTAGGATGCACTCGAGAAGTGAGAGCCGGCGACCTTGAGAATGAGACATGCCAATGGGGTCTGGGCAGAGGGCTTTTATTAAACTTGGGCAAGGTGGAAATAGGGTGGTCCTCTCTTCTGGCGCTGGAGTAGTGACTGCTGAGGCAGCTCATCCTTGTCTCCCTTCATCAGATAACGATTTCTTCACTGGTCCTCTCAATTACAGGGGAATGGCAATGGGGAAGTAGGGGATAGGTGGTCAGGAAAGGTCAAGTCTGTGATGTTCCAGCCAGGAATAGGAAGAGGAGAGGTAGAAGCTTCAGGCTTTCGCTCCTTATTCTAATTTCCCTGCCTCAAGCCCATGCAGTTATGAATGGTAAATTCTCTGTCCCTTCCTTCGTATCCCTTCATGCTTATCCAGCAGCACAGACAACCATTTATTAGTCTTGTTAATGAAAAAAACAAAAACTGCAAATTCAAAATAGCATCACAAATGCTAAAAGCTCATGATACCAAACCTAAATGTAATACCTGATCTAACTGCAGTTTCAACTTCTCCCAGAAAAATTGTCTCAATCCATCACCTGGAATTTTCTAATCAAGCAGGAAAGAGCAATCTGGAACTCAGTCAATTTCCACCCCTCATAAATAAAAGCCCTTCCCTTTCTTGTCTACATATATATATCTATAGCATGTAAATATAAATATACATTTACATATTAATAATAAATATAAATATATTTATGTATTGATAACATATCTAATATGTCATACATTTATATATTTATAACTTCAGGCAGATAAATATTTATTTATATTTATAATATATTTATATGGTATACAATATATAAATATATAAACATATTTATAATATATAATATGTATTATAAATATTGCATATATCTCCAGGCCTCAAAATAATTCTTTCTTTTTAAAAAAATAATAGCCCTCTTGCCCCACCCTTCTCTTTATAAAAAGCTTCCTTGTGAACAGCCCCTGTGTGTAGCGCTCTTCTAGTTGCTCGATGGGATTTTGCCAAATTAATGACTCCCTTAGGAAAGCAAATGAAGTCTTCAAACTTACTCAGTTGAAATTTGTTTCGTGACAGTTTGAAAATCCCAATCTAAAGCAAAGCAAATACTTCTCACTACACAGAGGATTTTATTTTCTACTACCAAAATCTATGCCACAAAATCTTTCCTCTCGAAACAATTCAAATTGTCTTCATTTCTGATTTGCATTATACTGATAAAGAATCATACCTCTTTGAGGGTAAATCTTAAAAATCATTGATCTTCTCACTACGAAGAATGTGAGTAGATTTGCAAAGTGGATGAACCTGATATCAGGACATAATGAAATTCTTACTTTAAAACAATCCCAAGATTGAAAGAAAAAAAAAAACAAACAAAACACCTTTTTCCTTATTTCCTTACATTAAAACATCAGACATAACCACATAAAAGTCTTCTCATGGTTGATGGAGAAGTTAGAATCCAAAGGGCATGTCTGGTTTCATGAAAGATGGGAAGTTAAAGTAAATAATGCATGTAGGACTTCAGGTCTTAAAAGCTTTCTTCTGGAAATGTAAGGTAGCCAGTGCTCTGGGTCACAATGCTTTTTTTTAATGCATCTTTTAGTTAGTAAGACAAGAAGTGCATTGTTACTGGACAATGTACCTATTTGTAAAAAAAAAAAAAATCAGTTTAAGGGAGGAAAGTAAATTGCTTTTTATTTGATCCTCAAATGAAGAATGTTAATGATGGAAAAGGTTCTGAAATCACCAAGTCTAACGCCTTCCCTGTGCAAGTATTGGAAACAAAACCCAGAAAGGGTAGCTATCCTTCCATAAGGCCAGAGGACTAGTTGGGCTTTTTTACTAGAAAAATCACTTTTTCTTAAGACATGCAATGACTTCAACCAAGTGCATTATCTTGATTACTAATTACAGTATCCTAAGAACCGTAGAAGGGCTTATGAACAGGCTGATAGAAATTAATTTAGTTTTTTTATTATTTTCTCCAATTTTTAAGAAGCATAGATGTTCTAGCTCTGTATCACTGATGCACTTATCTATGGAAATAATAGGTAAATTTTTAAAAACTATAGACCAAATTATGTTTTTGAATTCAAATGAATTTGGTTTCCAAAGAACCAATTAAAGTCATAAAAAAACAGTTACTTGGTTACCTTCTCTCTTCTCATTCTTCTTCATCTTTTCTTTTCTTGAACAATTTTCCCCCAAAGCCATAAGGTTTGACCAGTTGAGGGAGACTTAGCACAGCACAGTGGCACTGTGACGGCCCAAACTAGAACAAAAACGTCCAACGAGGCTGAGAACGGTCTGACGCGGGGAGGGCCTTCTTTCCCTCTGATGTCACAACTGCCGGTGTTCTGGGTAACGGCCCGGCCTCCAGCCGAGGTTCAGAGCAGAGATGCTGAGGGAGGGGTCTCAGCCAACACTTGGTCCCATACAGTTTGACTAGTAGTCACTTGAGGGATTACTTTTTACTGCAGCATAACCTTATGGACATTGACTGATTTAGAATTTTTGAACAGGAATGTGGGGGCACGTG